>JANBPO010006887.1:0-1200000 GCA_024336825.1 Amorphophallus titanum | reverse complement strand
AATGGAATTCAAATTACATTCAATTTCCCATCCGCATGGGGCCGAATCTTGGATAAGTATGTCACGTAAGCTCGATAATCCTCTTCATCTTCTATCACCTGCGCTTGCAAAGGATGGACCCGGTTGACCTCCCACATGGTTAGAGCACTCCGGACTACCCGTTCATCCTCCTCGGTCCCGATCTTCCTAGCTTGAAGGGGAGGGAAGTGTGTTAGTGCTGGAACCGTAGTACAGGAAAGTCCAATTTGTAAGTAGCACCAGTGTAGGTTGTAGATCGTCTGGGTAGTGTTCTCTACTAGCTGCAAGTCTAGGCTCAGTCACCGAGGTAATTTGAGAGAAGTGCCTTGAAGAGCCCGTGGTCGCATCATGAATTTTGTCAATTGGCAAGGTGTTGAGATAAATGCGCCATTCATCCCGTGTTTTCTTATCCACAGTCTGGCATTCAACATGTGAAGGAAACCCAGATGCGCCTCCTGTGAAGAAGAGTGGGTGGCTCCAGAATATACGGTTAGCTGAAGGCATGTCCTCCTTGGGTAGAAATTTCAGTCTAATCCTCATTCAACATTCAAGGATGATCATTGACCCGAAGAGGGGACCCCCAAGTGAAGCTGAACTAAGGCCTTCATAAAGGTATGACCAGCACTGTCAACGAACCTGCCCAATGAACCGGCATCGACTCAGTCGTGCTGCATAAACTACACCCGTTGTCCGACCAAGGACGACGGTATACCTAGTGGCCCGCCACCTGAACACAAGATCCTCCTGAGGTGACAGAACGCCATTGGCACTTTAGAACAAGGGACCAAAGGCCCCGTCAGTAGAAGACCCCGATGACCCAGCATGGGCATGACTTCTCAACAAATTGGGTCCGTTAATGGCCAAATGATCACCCAGTCAAAGCGAAAGTATCCCGGGTGGTATTTCACTCCTCGAGAAAGCTGCGAGCACAAGTCAAGCCAAGCCAGCAGCACGAACTACAGTGCCGAAGGCCGTGTCCGCGGAAAACCCACGTGTTCAAACTGAAGATGCGCAAGGTTCCGAAGAAGGCCGTATGTCAACCCGAAAGCTTCATCAAGACCTCTCACCAAGATTTTGCAAGACCGCGGCGAGATGAATGATCACGATGACTCCCGGAACCAGTTCGGGACCCACTATCTAACCCACGTCAAGTGAACGAGACTTATCCAGTGCGCCCTTTCACCGGCGCACCCCTCTTGCCACCGCCCTCTTTTCCGGTGTGCCAAATGCTAAGTGGAGTTTCTCCGACGTGCATTCTCCACTCCGTAATAAGCCCCATCTATATAAGCCATGTGGTTTGATCAAATACAAAGGGGGAGGCAATATAAAAAGAGAGGAACAACGCCAAGGGAGAGAAGAAGACTGAGGAGAGCCAATCGCCTGAGAGGGAAGCTTGGGGAAGAAGTAGGGTTTTGTTGAAACCGAGTCTCAGAGAGCCACCATCCTTCCGGTCTGTCTGTCATAGGAGCTCGGCGTCGGAGAAGAAGCTCCCTCTTCCGATACTCTGTTTCCGTTGTTCCTTGCTGAGGTGGGTGGCGGAGCTCCACCGATTCCTTCCCCTTCTCTCTTCTCAGAAGACCCCTGTGTGTATGTGATACTATAGTATTCCAGGCGATGATATGAGCCCAATGATATTCTATTTCTTTTAGTCTTTGTCTATCCCTCTTATCCCCAATTTGAGCATTGGCTGTGCGATATGAAGCATGTGTAATGATCTATCTGGGCATCAGATAATCTAATGTTTGAATGAAAATGCAACAAAAAATGAAATAAATAGTAACAAGGCACTCCTGCTAAGACAAAAGAACTGTGTAGGGCACGAAGAGGGCTGAGCACGAGCACTGTCGCATTACATTGACAAGCATGAGCACGAACATCCATCGCATGAGCAAAGGAGGGAATTAATTAAAATTTCATACATGCATATCGTGAATAAAAGAGACCATGTTCCTTGACATATGACTGCATCATTGTATTTCATGTGTGTTGGTGTGCCACGATCCCGCGGTATATAAAATGACGATGTGTGAAAGATCGGATTACGTCCGGTCAAAAATCGTCCCTATGCGTGAGGACTTACCTCCGCCTCGTACTGAGGATCGACTCCTGAACCCAATTCCATCCTGGGCATGCCTAAACCCATGCATGTAATTGCTGCACTTAGCATAGGCGTGAACCAAGTCTCGTGTAGACATACCCGTCAGGTAACACACCCTTAATATGAATTCACCCGTTACGACTTCCTACGTCGACCTCCCTTTAGGACAGTTGCTGCATGCGTCGACCTCAGGCCTTCCGGCATTGCTATCCCAAACAAGGAAATATTAAAGAACATATAAATGGAATAAAACTTGCACGTGAGTGGAACTAAATTAACAAAGTAAAATCGCAACTCCGCAACACACACTCTCGGAGAGCTCCTGTCCCCTTGGCCCCCGAAGAGGGAATATCAACGCTGCTCTGCTGGTCGACTATGGACCCCGGGGATTATTCCTCGGCATGGCCATAAGCCGGCCTTGCTCGGGCCAACATCTTGTCACAATCTGACCCACTCCGGAATTAGATATTAAACTTACCGTACCTTCGGCAGACATCCGCATGGGTTTGCTCCCGCTTTGATCACATTTTTTGAGATGGACACTCGCCCGCACACGAAATGGTCCACGAGCGACCGACACATTTCACTATCTGCACCGGTAGTACGAGACCTTTTGGCTCAATTCTAGGCTTTCTTAATTTTGTTTAATTTATAACTCTTTAGGCCGTAGTGCCCTCCTTTCCTGGCGATTAATCAAGGGTGTTCTCTCCTCCGGAGAGATGTAAATGACGATGTAGCCTTTACGTCACGGCAAGTTTTGGTCCCGACACGAACTACACAATCGTCCGATCAGTCAGATGGCGCACCAGGACTTCCACGAAGCCTGAATAAACTATCACTCTGTGACTGGCACGCCCTCGCACTAAATAAATAAATAAAATAATATATGAATAAAAAGTGTGTCCACAAGTCTGGCACGTCCGGTGGGACTAAAATC
This sequence comes from Amorphophallus titanum, assembly GCA_024336825.1. NCBI lineage: Eukaryota > Viridiplantae > Streptophyta > Magnoliopsida > Alismatales > Araceae > Amorphophallus > Amorphophallus titanum. The sequence continues at coordinate 1,196,947 of JANBPO010006887.1, read as the reverse complement.
ACTTTTCATCTCTTCGCCAGGACTAAGGGCCCCATGGCCCCTGCTTAAAATACTAATTATTTGATCCACTATTGCAGGGTTGCATTCCTGGGATCACGATGGCTGTCTCTTTCAGACCGCTCGCTGTGGCCAACCATGTTACCCATGGCTACTTGGCTGTGCCGATTAAGTTCGGCAACTTCCCGCCCGTCGTCGGCTTCCCCAACTTCTTGGGGGTCACGTTTGTGGAACTCCTGGAGACCCAAGAGGTGGACTTCATTGCTGCTGCAACGGCGACATCTGACAAGACCAAGATGGTGGGCTGCCACGTCCATCAAGCTACTCCTTGCATCCCCGTCAATCGGAAGTGCACACTGACTGCCAGGCGGGCAGCCAAGAAGAGCACCGGCATGCTGCAAGGCCGACTATCTGTTTCAGGCAAGTCCGTTCTTATTGGAGGAGTCCGAGTGTTCTTGAATGGTCGTCAGGCCAGAACAGCACCTGAGAGGGTGGTCATAGCAGTGCCAGTGCACAACTCTTTTGAGGCATTGGCCCAAATCAAGGCAGACCGTGCTGAGTCCAAGACAAGGGGTCGGTTGCCCCCAAAGCCAACCAAGCTCAAGCAAATCTGGGTGCCCAAGAGGGCCCATGCTATCTGTGCCATCTAGGAAGAACTCATGAAGGCCCGTCACACAGGACTAAAGGAAGATACTCAGGCTGAGACGGTAGCCCCAATTTACTTCTCACCGGTACCGGCTACCCAGGCCCAGTCGGGGAAGGTGTCCCACCATCGTAGGCTGTATACTTCACTAGGAGCATGGCCAGTGTACCAGTAGCACCACTGCAATGCCTCCTCACCTCCGTAAAAGCTGGGGGAAAAGATTGTGGTCTTCGAGAAGTCAACCACCTTCTGAAGATCGTTCACTAGAAAGGTGACGAAGAATGGAAGCATTCAAGCCTTCACTCGCAATGCAGCTGGAGTAGTCAGCCACTATAGGGCTTCCCCCTGGATCATGATGAAGCCGCTGGGCTCGCTGAAGGGCTAAAGCCTGCTACCATAAGACAAGGGGTTGCGGTTACAATACAAGCCTATACCGAAGAACCCTGTACAGATTTGATCACGTTGGCAGTGAATGTGATCACTACTGAGGATGACAGCAATGAACCGACACCTACTTCAAATGCTCCAGCGAATGGGCGAGGTCCTGCTTCTAGCTCCTCTATGCCTGATCCGGCTATCATGATGATCATGCTGCAAAGATACCAACAAGAGATTCAGATGCTGAGGAAGTAGGTTGATGAGACAAATCTACACGCTCCAACACCGAGGCAGGTCGAGCTACCTCTGGAAACCTCCTGGCGAGGTGCTAATGAGTGTGAAGCTTCCCTTCCGATGATGGCCTCTCAGCTGGCACTTGATTATGCTGGGGGCATGGCCCCGACACCACAATTTGCTCCTCCGCTTCAGGGGATTGCTGCCACTATACATCAACTAACAGTGTTGGTGCCACCGCTGGCGCAACAAGCTCAATGCTGTCCAAGTCCGGTTGACCCGGCAACAATGAATCAAACTATGATCGAGCAAATGATGGAAAAGAAGCTGGCAGATCGAGACAATGATGATCATGCCTTGTTCGATGTATACAAGGTGCCGTACCCGATCCACCATGCTGCCAAGAGACTACCTCCCAGTGCCAGCAAGCCACCGAAGTTTGACAAATTCAATGGACAGGGTTCGCCGAAAGAGCACATAGCCTACTACATCAGTGTGATGGGTGACCTGGCGACCGACGAGTCTTACCTGTTGAAATTCTTCGGGTCCTCATTGAAGGGTCTTGCTTTCGAATGGTACTCCAACCTGCCAGCTGGCGTAATCAACGATTGGCTGGATATGCAGTGACAATTTTGGGAGCGGTTCCATGTGGCCGAAAGAGAAATAACCATTACCGAGCTCTATACCTCCAGGCAGAAGAATGATGAGATGACTTTGGAATACATTAAAAGATGGCGTGATCTTAGCATGAGATGCAAACGTCTGCCACATCAGGAAGACACAGTTCAAATCTGTAAATAAAATTTAAAGACTTGATACGTGTCAACATCTAGGCTCAAAGGTTTCCACGTGTCACGAGCACAGTTTATCCTTCATTCTTGGATCACGAGCCTTCCATGCATTCCACGAGACATTTCCTTGTCAAGAATTCAGATACCTAATCAGCTTAAGGCAACAAGAAAGGAATGGAAAATTTGCACAGAGTTTATATACATTATTAGAACATAAGTGCTCAGACTCAAAAGACCGTCTGAATATGTATGCATGGATTTAAATGCACGGACCTTATGTGCACGGACTTCGTGTGTATACCCGTAACTCTAGTTATGCACATGCCTTGCATTTGCAGAGTTGAAATATGCACGGACTAGTTTGCATGTATGAGAAACGTGCACAGACTTCATGGACTTCATATAGCACATAAGACATATGCACAGACTCTGTCGTTCAAAGGAAAAGGTGCACAGACTTAATATGCCATAGTACAAAGAGTGTGCATGGACTTCGTTTGAGGAAATGCACACGGAGTTGGATTGAGGAAATGTGCACGGACTTAGTTTGAGAAAATGTGCACGGACTTAGTTTGCCATTGCAAAAGAAATGTGCACGGACTTTGTTTCAGGAATGTGCACGAACTTGGATTGATGAAATGTGCAAGGACTTCGTTTGCAATGGAACAAAGAATGTGCACAGACTTTAGTTCGTTCCAAAGGAAAAAGATGCACGGACTTTAGTTCGTTCCAAAGGAAAAAGGTGCACGGACTATGAAATTGCAAGGATGAGAACATGCAAGGGCTTCACTTGCAGGCGTGCAACTAGCACGGACTTTGTTTGCCACAGGTCAACAATACATCGAGCAGATTTTGCCTAAGGCAAGAAACCTGCACGGACTTGAGACATGCTCGAACCTGGTATATGCTAAATCTCAAAGGAACATGCACGGGCTTTAAGTGGGAAATGTAAAATGTGCACGGATTTGGTATTTTAGTAAGACAAGAAACATGCATGGACTTTGCTTTTTGGCCTTAACACATGATGTGCATGGACTAGAAATATGCACGGAGTCAGGATGAGCAGACATATGTAGCAAATGAAACATGCACAGACTCACTATATGCACCTAGCATGTAAACGTGCAAGGACTTTATAACTCACAAATGTAAAACTATCAGAGCCTCGATTTTCTTAAGACCCTAGGTTCCTGAAAGTGTCATTAGAACCCGTGACTTTGATAATGTCTAAGATCCAACCAAGTGAGACGGTGTAGAGACTTGGGTTAAGTAAATTAATAAAAGAACCCTAGAAGAATTTGTAAGAACATTCTTAATCCCTTTCTCTACACTTCTAAGATTCGTCTAGCAGTTTTGATGGCTGAGGAGCACGCGCAATGGCGAGAGATGCAATGTACCGTGCAGGACCTGACTCAGGCTTTGCAGCAAGTAGCGTAGGGAGGCGCACAGCATGGAGCCAGTGACCTTCATCGTAACTTTAAAGGCATGAACCCGCTAGGGTTCAGTGGTTCCCCCGACCCAGACGAGGCAGAGGATTGCTTGAAAGAAATGGATCATATCTTTCAGGTCATGTAGTGTAGTGACCAGGAACGTGTTTTATTGGCAACCTTCTAGCTGGAACGTAATACTCGCACTTGGTGGGAATCAGTGGAGCCCATGCTAGTAAATGGACCCGCAATGTTGGAGGAATTCCTTGAACACCTCAACAAATAAATAATTCTCAGATCGAGTCCAAGAGAAGAAGGTGGTGGAATTTGCCTCCTTACGGCAGAGGAATTTATCGGTGGCTGAATACAAGGCGTAATTTTCCAGGCTATCCTGTTATGCATCACATCTGGTATACACTAAGAAGATGAAGGCCAAGTGGTTCCTCAATGGGCTGAAGCTTCAATACATCAACCAATTGGAGCCGATGGAGATCCATAGCTATGCTAAAATTGTGCGAAAGGCACAAGTGCTGGAAGACACCATGGAGATGACTGACTAGATTAGAGGAAGAAACAAGAAGAGGGAGCAGGCTACTAGCTCCAAAAATTTCAAACCAACAAATGGTAAGATAAGGCCCAATGGCGGGCTGAGTTTATTGTAGGACAAGAAACCAAGGGAGAATGACAAGAAGACGGGATCGACTGCCCCTTCTAAGGCAGTCTGCAAGTATTGTGACCGACCTGGTCACAAGATGGAGGAATGCTACTGCAAGTTAGGCGCTTGCTTATGATGTGGAAGTAGGGATCACCGGATCCCCGAATGTCCTCATATTGCTAAACAAGCTCCATCCGAGAAGCCACAAGGCCACGGTAGCCCGTACCAATTCTCCAACTGTTTCACCATGCCCTCGCTCAATTCGCTGCGCAGAGGCTTTGACGGCACCATGAAAACCCTTAGAGCCCATTCAATCTCCTGCCCCTCGGCCTCGGGATGTTGATCCGCCATGGAATCACCAACAGAACTGGAGGAAGAGGAGGAAAACACTGAGTTGGATGATTCGGGAGGAAGCGGAAGTTGATGGATCATCGCCGCCATAATCTCTGTGAGCTCCGCGAAGGTCGGTGCAACTTTTCACTCCTCCAAATCACCCTCACGGCACATAAGTCTCTCACAAATGCAAGAGTGGTGGAGAGAAAAACCCTAAGCAATGGAGGTTTGGAACGTAAACACTCGCTATGCTCATAAACCCCCAGCGGGAAGCGACGCGACGTTCCAGTCTCCTAAAAAGGGGCCTCCACACATTAATTCATAAGAATTATCATCATTACGGGCACATCCCCAGGACAGCCGCATTGAGTGGCCCTTGTCAAGAAAAAATCCCCATCCGACTCAAACCACCAACGTCTTCCCCAAATGCTACTTGACCGAGCACAATCTTGGCTCGGGAGTAGGAGGGGGACAAGTGAAGAGGGAGAATTCTACCACCCGAAGAGAGCGGCCAAACGAGGTCCCACCAGACCAAACGAGGCCCAACTCCTTAGAGTGACAGCCCCCCCTCCCCCCGGGCCCACTAGCTTCAAGCCCAATAACCCACTCGGATCAAGCGCTTCCTAAGCGGCCTTCAGGTTCGGAAGCCCGAGCGTCAGATCGGGAAGGTCCCTTCGGGAACCTAACACACCCCGTCTGAGCCACGCACCCACCGCTCGGGAGGCCCTCTTGAGCTAGTGCCCCATGCTCGAATCGGCTGATGAAAGCTTATTCGTGTGACTGTTACGTGCCCTTCAAGAGCTGGAAGATCAAGGGGATAAGGGAGATCAAGAGTCCCCGTGCTATAAAGAGCCCACGAAGTGGACGTAACCCCCCACGAAACTCCTCGGCTCACAGGGCTCCTACATTCAACGAGTCGCTATATAAACCAGGGGAACTCTCCTATGAAAGGTAAGGGCAACTAAGCAACACCAACCCTGAGCAAGAGCCACTTCACCACTTGGTGGAGAGGAGGTTCCACATCCATAAGAGCTTGGAGTCTTCCTTACTTTTTGGTAATGATTGGAAGCTTTTTCGGTGGTGGAGCTTGCTCGTTGAGAAGAGGACAATTCGAGATCCTATGCTCCTGACTCCCGCATCGAAGACATGCGTCGAGTTTTCTCCAACATTCATCGGCTTTGTGTCTGGGCTTCTCGCAATATTTGCATAGTTCCTTTGATGACATAGAGAAAGGAACAATTTACTTGTCAAATGTTCTTGGCTTCTTGTCCCCTTGAAAGTCACGTCTCCCTTTGTTGAAATTACGCCCATCTTTGTTGAAGTTACGCCCGTCATTGGGCCTTTTCTTTTCGAAGGAAGGTTTGAAACTTCCGAACCCAGTGACTTGCTCTCTCTTGGCTTCTCTTTCTCGAATGCGATCTGATAATTCCATCGCATCTTCAAGAAGTTGGGCTCTTCGTACCGCATTAGAATAAATTTGAATATCCATAGGGGCGAGTTGGGTAATATACTGTGGCTTTAAGCCATTTAAGAATCTCCTTGTCTTCATTTTCTCAGTACCCACGAGATGTGGTGCGTACCATGATAGTCTTGAGAATTGTGCTTCATATTCAGCTACCGATAAGCACCTTTACTTTAAGGTGGCTAATTCGGTGGCTTTCCTTTCTTGCACTCAGTAAGAGAAGTATTTACTATTGAAGTGTTCCACGAACTCTTCCTATAGTATTTGGTCGTGCGGTAGAGTAGCTTCGACTGATTCCCACCAAGAATGTGCATCTCTCTCCAGTTGGAAGGTAGCGAGTGGGACCTTTTCCTCTTCAGCACATTACATAACTCGGAATATCCTCTCAATCTCCTTAACCCAGTGTTTGGCTTCATCCGGATCTGTACACCCTGCGAACTTGGGAGGGTTCATGCTCCGAACATTCCTATGTAAATCTCCCACTCCTCGGTTAGCTCTTCCCTGAGCAACCTATTGGAGAGCTTGGGTTAAACCTTGAACGATACGTTACATCTCGCGCCATTGAGCTCTCTCAACGTCCATTTACGAGAATTAACCTTCCACCATAATTACAGTGTTTAAATATTTTATTTATTTATTTAATTCCTTTGTGAATCATTCCTGAATCATTTTCTTTAAAGCATAACTAATAAAAAAATAAATAACATATGTAATTATCCTAAAATGTATGCAGGGAAAGCGTAGGATCCGGATCTCTTGGCTGTAGGTCCGGGGAGTGTACCTCACACTACCCGACTTCCAGCGGGAGACACTGGCGGTGATGGGATTCGCCGAGTTCCTAAGCACTGAGGTCGGCCGGTTTGACACACCGCTCCTCTATGCTCTGCACGACCGCTAGGACCCAGTGAGTCGCACGTGTCTCTTCTCGTGGGGCCACATGGTCCCCACTCTAGAGGACGTAGCTCGGATCACTGGCCTACGCGTGCATGGGTCCTCGGTCAGTGGGAGGACTTACCCTGACTACCGGGAGATGGCCCAGGAGCTACTAGGGTTGGAGCTACTGCACCTAGAGTGGCTATCGACGATGCTGACCAGAGTGACACTCCAGGACAGCCTTGGGCTGAGGCAAGCAGGGAACGCGACCGGTGACCTACCCGAGCAGCACTTCCAGAGGCTCGTGGACCGAGCGAGACCGAGAGTTACAGTGGAGCCAGGAGTAAAGGCGGACCAGGTGTTGAGGAGATTCCTGACTCCTTTCTTCAGACGGCTGCTATTTACGATAAGAGCAGACGTCATCAGCTGTCGCTTCCTACCGCTGCTAGAGGACTTAGCACACGTTGGTGACTACGCGTGGGGGGCGGCAACCCTAGCCTTCCTGTTCGACACGCTGAGCTCCACCAGTCGGCGTACAATGCTCAAGGGCTTCTCCCCTCTACTCCAGGTACGACTCTACCCCTAAACTAGTTATGTAATTTCTATATGCTTCCTATATGCATTATATGCTGATGTTTGGTGAAATGCGATGTAGGTGTGGGCCTACGTGAGATTGCATGGGCTGGGGAGTGGTGAGGAGACCCACCCCGAGCTGCTACCGATCTCGAGGAGGTGGACCGCACCTCGAGAGACTAGAGGCCTTTGGAGACAAGTCCAGGGGATGTAGGATGACGTGGACACCCTACCGTACACCTCGGTGAGACTCTAAACTTAGACTCTTTAATTAAATGTAATCTATATGCTTATAATGCTGATGTGACTTTCCTATTTTGATAGGTTCAGTGGACACCCTATGCAGATGAGGGGCACGAGGGCCAGCCCTGGGTAGAAAACATGATGTAAAAGTGCAAATGCATGTAGAACAGTGCAGAAAAGTGCAGAAATCTGTGTGACAACCCAGAAAGAGAGGACAAATAAATATGAGAAAGAGTGTTGAAAAGAAAGCCCAAAGAGAAGGAAGACGAAGTTAATACTCCCCGGAATGGCCTAGGGTTGAAGAGATAGGTCAACGATGCACCATGGCTTCGCCCCACGTCCAAAAAAATGCTCCCCTTTGCGCACTACGAACAGGCAACTATATATAGAACCCCGAAACACTGGGGTTGAAATTCGAGGATAAACACTAAAATAACAGATATTACTTGATAAAAACTTGAGTTAATAGTGGGAATAATCCCTTAGGATGGATAATAGTCAAGGTGAAGGGCTATCCCCAGCAAAAATGGCTCCAACAAGGAGTCCAAAGAGTCCTCGGCCGAAGAACATGGAGCCCAGAATGATCTAGATTTTGTACTAAGAAGGCGGACAGTTGTGAGAGCGTTTCTTGAAGAAGGCGGTCATGCAAGGACCGCTACTTGATGGGATCAGAACAGAGATCAAACGGCCGAGCCGATGCGCCCAGGAGGCTTCTGGAAGAAAAAATGAGAAGGCAATCTTCAGGAGACCGCTACCTAGAGGTGGCAGTCTCCACAAGGCCGTCACTTGCCATTTAAGTAATAATAAAATAAAAAATAAATAAAATAAAATTGCCAGGAAGAACATGGTCGTCTTGAAGACTACATTCTCATGAATGTCTTCAAGAAGACCGCATTCAGAGGGGGCCTACAAGATTGCGTTAGACGATCAATTGGCCCTCCGAACTGCGCAAAATGAACCCAAAAGTTGGGAAATCAAGGATAATAGCCTCCAAAGATCAATGGTCTCAAAAAATGTTCAAGAAATGGGCTGGAAACATGCTCAATGTGGACTCCCAAATAATAGATAATTCAGAGCATCACAGATGATGAACAAGAGAATAAACTCAACTTGTATGCTAAAAACGGGTGTCAACAGATGTTCCTCCTTGATTTTCACTTTGTAAGGGAGCAAGCGAAAGCAGCACGGAGGCGAAATGAAATGGAGATAGAGTGAAAGCGATAGTGATATGAAATGAAGATGAAGCAGAGATGACATAGAGAGAACTGACGGCTCCTGGTTCTCCTCTATAACACCACCACCTTCTGTGGAAAGCTTGTCTTCCAAGATGTTTTGATCGCCTTCACATTCTTCACATCATCTTCCGTGTCCAGCTGCCTTTCCTTAATCAAAGGAAGGTTGGAAAGTATAGGAAAAGAATGGTGAGGGAGGCCGATTTGAGAATGGCACTGATATGCAATATAAAGAACAAACTCAGTTGCACCGATGAGTTGGAGTTTATGGGTCGAGAGCAGATCTCGTGAGAAGCTCATGTGGGAATAAGCATGTCGGTGCATAAGTGAATAGATTTTACGCCATGGTATCGAATTGGGTCCACCAGTCTCTACGTGTCTTCAGTCTGGGCACGCGATTAGTTACATTCCCACCGAAGCCCAATACGTCAGCCATGTAAGAAAGGGGGCTTTGTTGGAAGATCCTCGAGGGAGTCTGCGCTCCCTCACAATGGTCGAATTTAAAATGAAGGTCAAGCCAGCAGTTGAGAAGAAGCATGCACCCATAAGGAGGCCGGCCTATGCTGGAGGCCGTAAGACCGCTGTAGAGACATGCAAGGATGACAGGCCCCACTCTTTTGCCCTCCCAAAAGCCACAAATCACGCACAATTGATCCTCTTCCATAATGTTGTCAGTGCTAGGAAATAGGAGGGCTCCCGCTGAGCAGATTGTGAACCCCTTCATGATTTATTCCAGATGACCATCACTTGTCAACTCTCCTAGGGCAATCATAGTCCATTCCGTAAACTTTTGTAACTTGATGCCCTTTTGAGTTTGGACGCTCTTGATGGCTCCTGAGGGCATAAAACTTCCATGCACCTCCTCGGAGGTTATCTTCTTCAGCATGTGCAGGATCTTTATTCTGTCGTCCTTTCTAAACCTTTTTAAACCAAGCAAAAGTTCTGCTTCCTCGAGAAGGATGGTTGCTATCCGACTCGGCGTCGAGTCCGCGTTGTTGTTCCGCATCAAATTGGTATCAGAGCCAAGTTGAGTCTAGGGTCGTCATTGTATAAAAAGAAAAAAAAAGTGTCTTAAGTCCAGGTTGTGTCTAGGTTGGTGTTCGAGTAAGTCTGCATTTTTTTTCATAAAAGAAAAAGAAAAAAAATGTCACTACATGATCATTCCTAGGGGATGCTCTAGCACGGTGGGCAGACAAGCAGGCAGCACGCGCAAGACTTGATTGAGTGATTAAAGGAATGGTTGTGTGAAATTTTCTCTTTGTGAAAACATGCATGACTCAGAGTTGTCATCATCAAAAAGGGGGAGATTGTTGGAACCCTGATTTTGATAATGACAAGCTATGAATTATGTTAAATCTGAAATGCATAAGTACCTTCACTTGAACAAGGCAGATTTTTATCTAAGTGTCAAAACAAAGGTCGATGCACATATAGGCGCCTAGACACTAAGGTCGATGCATATTTAGGACTCAAATAACAAAGGTCAACGCACATTTCTTCTACTTTCTCATCAAGTTAGAGCATCTTTTGGGTTAGAGTGTCAAAGGTCGATGCATGTTTCCACAAGGTCTAATTAAGGTCAACGCATGTTTTTGCATGTAGAAGTAAAGGTCGGAGCATGTTTTCTATAATGCATATAAGGGTCAGTGCATATTTTGCCTTAGCTATGCTAAGGTCGACGCATGTTTTGCCTTAGTCATACTAAGGTCGACGCATGTTTTGACTTAGCTACACTAAGGTCGAAGCACATTTCTTAACATGCACTATAAGGTCTACGCACACTTAAGTCCATGCATGTTCAGGGTCTTTACATATGATGCATTAAGGTCAAAGCACATTTTGTAAGGTCTGTTTACATTTGCATTAAGCATATAGAAGGTTTGTGCACATGTCCTTTATGTAAAATAAGGTCGATGCACATTGTGCCTTGTGCTAAATATGGTCAATGCACATTTTGCATCCAGCATATAAGGTCGGGGCATCTTTTCCAAATCTGCCTATAAGGTCGAGGCACTTGTATTAGACATAGGTACAAAGTCTGTGCACATTCATGCATGATGTCAATCCAGGTCGATGCACATTACCATTTGCACATACTAAGGTCGGTGTATATTTTCATTGCAGCATTTAGAGTCTGAGCACATGTTCCTGTTGTGCCCCTATAGTCATTTGTGTATTTCATGGTTTTGATAATGGCTAACACTATAAGTCATTGTTGTTTTCCACTCTCAGATGACTGACATACGTGATGCTTTGTTCATGACAGGTAAGCAAATGAATGGAGAAGGAATGGCATGGAGAAAGCAAAACTTCTTGGTTGACCCCAAAATAAAATTTTAATCAAGCCGAATTTAGAGATTTCAGGGGTAAAATCGGAGTTAGATCAACGGCATTAAATCCCCAAATTCGAACCCAAATCAAGCTCAATTAGGCTCAATCCGGATCCAATCGAATGGCCATGGTTAGGGTACCATTTTCTCTCTATCTCTGCATGAAAACCCTAACCCTAGCACCCCAATTTTTGACCGAGAGGTGACGCGACCTGGTCAAGCGTGAGTTTCACACGTGAAGGATTTCTAGGACTCTCCTCACCCTTATCACACCTCTAGGATCAAATTTCCCTCTATAAAATGAACACTAGCATGACCAAGAGCCCTCATTTGCTGAGGCGGGTGGCGGTGAAAGCGTTGAGTTTGGAGCGATGTGTTCTCTTGCGGATTCGGCGAGCAGCAGCCCCCTTTTTCCTTTGATTAAGGTATGTTCTAGCAGACCAAATCCTAATTAAACTACATCATCATGAGCGCCTCCAAGTCCTCTTCATTTTGATATCAAAAGCCCTAATTCTAGTTTAGTATAGCGAACGCATTTCAGTTTTTAACTGAGGCATGTCAAGTTAGGGCACCGTCTATGTTAGTTTCACTTGTATCGATCTGATGTTAGGATTGGGAGGCTAAAATGCTAATTAATCATTATTATTTTACATGAAATTTTGTCTTCTTTATATTGATATCATTTTGCCCAAATTTCATTGACTATACTGCATGAATTTTTATTTATAAACAAGGTGTGTCTGGGTTCACCGAAAGCCAGCGCGGAGATCCTAGTTGCGGTCGCCCCAGGGACCACCGCTAGGCCTGGCGGTCGCCCGATAGACTGCCAGGTTCCTATTTTGAATTTTGCGCTAGCGATCGTAGGTTGAATGCTAACCAAGGTTAGCGGCTCCTCCCCTGACTGCCAGTCGTGCTTAGATTCAGTGGTGTCACTATGTTTTCACCTGAAATCTCTCCTGATTAGACAACGTGAGTAGGGTAAAAACACACCTAATTGCTAGGGTTATGTGAAATATTTAAATCTAACTTATATATATTGATCATAGCTGCTGAAATATTGCTTGTTCTCTTCACATCACAACTTGTCAATAGACTTTCTCAATGCCAAATGAGTACATCATCATTCATCATCATTTTTATTTTATTGTATTTTATTTTTATGTCCACAGTCAGCTATGAGGCAGAGCAGGATTTAGCTAACGAGTTCTTTCGTGAGGAGGAAGATGTACAGGGGGATCCTCCAGACATCCTGGATGCTCAGTAGCCAGATGATGCCCAGTTTGGGGTGATGAGGGAGGTGGCTTTGCTCTCCTAGTCCTCTCAAGTCCCTCAAATGTGTTAGGGAGGTAGTGTATGATAGGCTTATTAGGATGTCTAGGAGTCTCTAACCCCGCCAACATTGGGTTGCATCATGTGTCAGTTATGCATATGGGTTTCTTAAACCACCGTTGCATTCGCATCTATAAGTGTCTGCATAGCATTATGTTTGTCTACTTTTCTTCATATGTTTAGGTTGTTAGGAGTCTGCACCTACCTCTGTCATCCCATAGAGTCTAGCAATACGATGCTCGATGCCAGGCACCACCGTGAGTTCCATGTGGATGAGTGTGTCATGATTAGGGTCAAACCTGAATGGTTTCTTTATAGAACCGTGAGGAAATTGCAAGCTCACGATGCCAGTCCCTTTCGAGTGTTGAGGCGAGTCGGGTCCATTTGCGTACGTTGTGGACTTACCTATGGAATAGGGGGATTAGCTCTATCTTCAATGTCTCGGATCTAGTCACCTACAGGGACCCAGCGGTGATTCCAAGTGTGCCTCTTGAGCCGCCTCCTCCCTTTGCGAGTGACCCCACCCCGGAGTGTTCACCACCAGCCTTAATACAACAGCAGCGTGAGCAAATAGAACATATACTAGATGAGAAGGTGATCGTTACAAGGAGCGGGGCTTACCCGCACTGTCTGGTGAGATGGAGAGGATGGCCTGGGTCCGATGACACCTGGATCACCCAGGCAGGCCTACAGAGGGCATATCCAAATCGACTAGATTGGTACCTGAGTGACAACACCCCTTACTCAACGGGGTCGAGTTCTTTCCACCAGGGGAGAATTGGTAGGACATTGGAGCAAGGTCATTACTTTTTGAATTTGTGTGTTGGCATTAAGTCATTTGGGTCACTTTGTAAGGTTAGTTATAAGCCATTGGGCTAAGTTCATTAAAAGAGTCCATTAGGGGGTTTATGTTCATATTGGGCGCCGTTTCAAGGCTTTTTCGTGCCATTTTGAGTGCCGAACGGCTCCGTTTCGAAATCACAACCCTTCGTACGAATGTCAGCACTCCCGGGATATTTTAGTTGCAGCGTATGGCATCCGGAATATTTCATTTGTCATTTCTGGGCTTCGCTCCGAGACTTTGCGTGCGTTCTGACATAAGTCGATAGTGTGCCGAAATCTCTGACTCTTCTTCGATCATAGATGTCTTCTGCCCGGGGGTCACCTTAATGGATGACGGGTTGCCGAGTGAGTTCTCGTCCTGGCCGGGCGAAGTATGGGTTTATTCGGCCTTCCCGCCTTCAACTTACACGTTGGCGCGAGTGCCGCGGATGCTGTGGGAGCCTTGCCATTATTTTTTGACGTCCACACTCGTCGATGGCATGAACGGTGGCGGCGGCAGCGGTGAAGATTCCAGATAACCAGAAGAGGAGGTAGAGAGGGATTCACACCCTGGATCAAGAAGGAAGAAGGGGGAAGAATAAGAGAGAGAGAGAGGGAGGGGCACCCCTTGGGCCTTTCTTGCACAAATGCTTAATTTTCTTCTTAATTGCCATGAAAATAAGAAATACAAGGCTTTTGTATGACAATGAAAATGACCACTGCTACCCTCAGATCTAGGGTTAAGGAGGGGCAAATGGGGAATAGAAAAGTATTTCTCCCATGTGGTCAAATGACCAAAAAAAATATTACTAGAGGGGACAAAATAGGGGGCGCCCCCCCTCGTTGGTCAACAATTGCAACCCATGGTCTCCTTGACCATGGGCCATCATATTGGGCCCTCTATCTGTAGAGGCCCACAAGAGAGGGGGAGGCCCAATTAGGCTCCTAAAGGTCTTGAGGCCCATTTTGAAAATTAGACCCCTTACATGAAGTTTAGCCCATATTACAATCTTGACCCATCTTAAAGCCAAAAATATAAATACACACCAATACACTCAAAATAAACATAGTAAAATATCAACGCTCAGGTAGAGACTCCATACTGTCACCCAGCCACAAGGATGTTGGCGTTACTCGAGTCGTGCTGCGTGTCTGGTACCGACGGCTAGCTCTGGTGTCCTCACCATTTTTATTATTTTTTAAAAAATTAAAAAAATATTTCAGATGGATTTTAGGGGAAAATTTGAGAATGGTCCCCATCAAGTGCCAAAGGGTTTTCAAAAATAACTGGTGAACTTAACGTCCCTGTCAGAAATTATGGTCTTGAGAAGTCCATGGAGGCGAACTACCTCATAAAAGAATAGGCGGGCCACATGGGAAGCATCAGAGGTTTTAGAATAGGGGATGAAATGGGCCATTTTGCAAAACCTGTCCACTACGACAAAGATTGAATCATGCTTCCTTTAGGTTCTAGGTAGGCCCAAGATAAAGTCCATGCTTAAATCCTGCCATGGACGATCGGGGATGAGGAGAGGAGTGTATAGGTCGGTGTTTTGCTTCACTTGTTTGGCCGATGCACATGTGCGGCATTGACCTACAATCTTGGCCATGTCTCTCTTGAGACTTGGCCAATAGAACTGACCCTCAACTAAAGCAATGGTTTTATGCACCCCAAAATGGCCTACCAGGCCACCCGCATGTAACTCCCAGACCAAGAAGTCACGAAGTGAGGTTCGTGGTATGCAAAGCTTTTGACCTTTGAAGAGGAATCCATCCTCTAGGATGAAATAATGGTGTTCTCTTTGTGATTGGGTGGTTAGGGTGGTATGGATATGCCCAAAATCTGGGCAATCAGGGTGTTCATCCTTGACTCTCTCGAATCCTATGACTTCCACTCATATGGTAGTCAGTAACGAGATCCTCCTATTGAGTGCGTCCGTAGCGCGGTTCTCACTCCCAGCCTTATGTTTGATCACAAAGGTGTAGGACTAGATGTGCTCGACCCGACGGGCATGACGGGCATTCAGTTTCTGGTGAGAGTTGAGGTATTTTAGGACCTCGTGATCAGAGAAGATGACAAATTCTTTGGGCAAGAGGTAGTGCCTCCAATGCCAGAGAGACTGAACCACAGCATAAAATTCTTTGTCGTACGTGGAATATTTCATCCTAGCATCACATAGAATCTCACTAAAGTATGCCACCAGGTGTCCCTCTTGACTAAGGATCCCACCTATACCTACCCCGAAGGCATCACAAGTAACCTCGAAGACATTGGAAAAGTCGGGGAGGCATAAGACCGGGGCTTGGGTCATCCTTTCCTTGAGCTCTTGGAAGGCCTTAGAAGTAGACTTGGTCCACACGAAAGTCCCCTTTAGCCGTAACCAGCGTCAGGCGTCACCACATTGTCCGTGGATTCGCCTTCGCGGAACCGGAACTGGCTGGCAAGCTCAATCAACACCGCAGCCTTCACCGAAAACTTCGGGGTCAGCGGAGTGGCTGGGATCGGATCGCCGTTGCTATCCGTCGAAACGACACCGTTGGAATCCATTTCCGGGTAGTAGGCGCGCCACTCGTCTTTAAGCCAGTTCAGCACCGCCTCGGAAACGGCCGGGATGAATACCGACAGCCACAGATCATCCGGGCCGCCATCGGAATCAGGCTCGTCTAGGCGAAGGTGGGCGCGGGCCTCTTCAAGGGTGACCAGTTCAGCCACAGTGAGCGCCCATCTCTGCGATCATCTCGCTTATCCGTAGGTTAGCGGCGGCAGGATGATTGGTCATCGCCTCAGTGCAGCGCTTCATTTCTTCCAAGAGCCGGGCGAATTCTTTATCAGGTTCCATACTTGCTCCAAAAGAAAAGGGCGACCTTTCGGTAGCCCTTTGTTGTGTTCCTGCGTTTTCGTTCCGCGCCAGACCTCAGCACGCCAGATCACATCGCACCGCGCCTTTCCACGCCTGCTACTTCTTGCCTCGCCGCAGCTCAACATGCCGTGCCTTGCCTGCCGTTTCACAACAAGCCCAATCCTACCTTTCGATTGCTCACCACTCGCTATCTTGCCTGCCTTGCCGTTCCCTACCGGAGCCAACCGGTACGAACGATTCCAATCCATGCCTGCATTACATTGTCTGACCCTGCCTGTCCCGATCACACCAAGCCCGTACGTGCCTTGCCTGCCGTGCATAAATCCCAACTTGCCATGCCGGAACTCGCCTTTCGAGTTCGCGCCTTGCCTGCGTTGTCCTGCCATGTCGTGCCTCAGCGCACCGTTTCCCGCCGGGCCGATCCACGCCTGCCTCAACTAGCGGTATCAAGCCGCAAGGCTATGCTTCGACTGACCTTCGGCCTCGTCCAGTGCATCCCAAACCTTGGAAAGCTGCTGAAGATGCCGGTATTTCTGTTGCGTATTGCGGAGCTGAGAAAATGCGTCCTGAAGCATCTGCTGACGGAGTGCGTCATCGCTCATTACGTCGGCGATGGTGCGGTAGCCGCCACCCTCCTTGCTGCGGTCGCCCTCTCACTCTCATTCTCTCACCCAGCTTATGCGAACTAAATGCCAGGCCCTTACTCACCCTGCCCGAGCCATGGCCAGAGAGGAAGAGCCATCGCCACCGCCCCCGGCGGTGACCATGAAGAAGAAGGGGCGGCGGCACTATCCATGGCCCTTGGGAGAAGCCGCGCCAGTGCCGGAAGGAGCAGCGACGGTTAAAGAAGAAGGGGCGGCGCTCGTCGACGCCGAAGGAGGAGCATCGGCGGCGGAGACGGCCACCGCGATGGCCAAACCCGCGAAGGACCCTAAGGTAGGCCTAAAACCCTGGGCCATTTCCATTTTAAGCTCTGCATGTTATTCATAGGGGGAATCACGGGGGCACTCAACCCCTTTAGGACCGGTTTGGGGGCCATGGTGGCCGCTACCGCCAGTGGAGAGGGGTTCGCCATCGTCAAGGAAGGCGACGGTCAAACGGTTCAATACGAACCACCCATTCAGAGACATGCGGCTCTCATAGAGCCACCCAAAAATAAATACAGCCCATGGGTGGCCGTCCAAGTGCAGAAAACAAAGGGGAGGAACAGTGAGGGGGCCACTGTGCAATAGATGAACGGGCCAAATGGGTCCGTTCGAATACAAAAGGGCTGAGAACCAAAAGACCCATATAGGTCCATGCAATAGGAAGAGTGGTCCATGGGGAACCACCCTTCTGACCAGTCAGTGCAATTTCGAGAGGGGAGGAAGTCAGGAAGGCAGTTTGGTCCCTCAATGGCTCAAGCTCTCCTGGGCCTGATGGACTCTCAGGTGTTTTCTATACATCTACTTGGGATATAATTGGTCCCCTGATATCATAGACATAGTCCATTCCTTTTTTATGGGATTTCCTTTGCCTCGCAGTGTTACTTCTTCTCTTATTGCTTTAGTCCCTAAGGTTTCGGAGCCTAGGTCCTTCAATGACTTCCGGCCGATAAGTTTGTGCAACTTTTCATACAAAATTATCTCTCAAATCATAACTGAGTGCCTGGGTCCAATTCTGCCTAGCCTCAATTCTGAGGAACAGGGGGCTTTTGTTAAAGGCCAGTTTATCCTGGACAATGTTGCCCTTGCAAGGCAAATGATGATGGACATTAATAGAAAGGTTAGAGGTCACAATGCCACACTAGTCGTAGCCTTACGGCACGCTTCGGCGTGATGGCTTTTACAACGGGGCACTTTCGATTCACGGTTTTTAAGGTAGTTTCCGTCAGCTCCCGCAGTTACCGTTGCATCCTACGGATGGAGAAAACTAGCTAGAGGCCTGGCTTAGGCAAAAGCCAGTGTGTGCACAAGTGGTCAGGGGCTTTGGACTGACACTGATGGGCGTTCCCCTATCTAGTCACTTGCGATTTGGTTACTGTTCTGGTTCTGATAGTGTCTTAGTCTCTACCCATCTGTAGGTATCGTAGACGAGACGCTAGTAGGCACAGCATAAGACGTTAGTGGACGCAGCTGGCTATTCTTCTAGTGTGGGGCACTCTAGTCACATGACGCGTGGCTCTTTGCGATACCCTTTGTGGTTCGCTTCGTGTTTCTCGTGCGTCGTGACCTTCTGGGTTAGCCCTTTTGTGGCTATACTTGAGGTCCGTGTCTGTCGCTTGCACGACATTCTAGTTGTGTGTGTGGTAGTGTGCACGATGTCCTTGTCATGTTGTCCATCGTCCGTGTCGGTCATCTGTCTAGGTTTTTCTAGGCTTTCGTGTTGTCCCTGTAGGGCTTCATTTGGAGCCTGGCGTCGTGTTGACAGTGCGGTAAGCTTCTGACTTCTTAATTCAGAGTTCACCCTTCTGTCTTTGCTTGCTGTAGTGTCTATTTTGTAGGTTCCTTGCATCGGTAGTTCGGCAACTCCTAACTTTATCAGCTCTGAGTCACTCTCCTGCCCTTGCTTGGAGTAGTTTGGGGTACCGAGGTTAGTTTGGTAGCCGTTGTCTGGTATGGCTTCTTCTTTTTCCCCCTCTTCCTTAGCTTGCTCCCTACTCCCTCTTCCTATTCTGTTCCTTTTATAGCTTTGTAGTTTAGCTTTCCTGCTTTACTACCGCCTATTGCTTACCTGCTGTTGCCTGCTGTTTTAGCGTGTTACTGTGTGTTTTCCTCGGTGGAGATCTGCGTGACCCCTACTGAACCAGTGACATGAGGCTCACTCCTACTTTACAGGTGGTGGTCATTCGTTCGGCTTCTGTGTGTACTTGGGGCACGTGCTCGAAGCGTCTAGTTGTGGCCAGCTGGTACCCTCGTCGGGTTTCTCCTGACTTTCTGGATAAAACCCCCAATAAGGATGGTGGGAACTTGATACGAGCATCCCATTGGAAAGAAACCCCGAGGAGAGGGGTGGTGATATCAATGTTGCCCTGGGAAGAACCAGGGCGTGTTCGGCATCAACGTGGGAAAGCCAGATAGTAACGCACAGACTACAGGAAACGGAGTACAATCAAATGGAAAAAGGGGGATTCAAGCATGTATCAACACTTTCATTCGAACCCAAAACCCATTACATAATCTGATGCTCAGGTGGTGCATTACATACAACTACGGCTTGGCTTTATCGCACACGACCGATTCCCAGATCAAGAACAAGAGGAGTGGATGAAAACGAAAGAAAACCGAAGAACAACGGGCTCATCTCATTGCCCAGATCATTACAAAACCATATATGAAGAAATCTTCTAAGAGGAGAAGGGAAGAAAACACAAACGGGAAGCTCCGCCACCCACCTCTATCGACGGCAATGAAAATAGGGTATCAAAAATCAACATCTTCTTCCCGACCCTAGGCTCCTCCTGGCAGACGGATGAGGCGGACTGTGAGGGATGGAGGCTCTCTGAGTCTCACTCCCTAGAAAACCCTTTCTTCTTCCCCAAACTTCCTTCTCTCAGGCGATTGGCTTCTTTCTTCCTCCCTTCCTTCTCTCTTCTCCTTTTTTCTTGGCAAAGACAATTGGCCTAATTATCATGCCATGGACGTGACTCCACTCGGCATGGAGAATACGCACCGGTTAAAGGCCTTAGCATGGGGATTTTGCGCGCCGGGCAAAGGGGCACTGGAAGCGGAGCGCATCGGTTAAAGCTTCGTTCCTCGTGTTTGTTTGGCACGGGTTGAGCTGTGGGCCTCAGATCGGCTCCCAGAGTTGTCATAATCCTTTACCTCATCACGGCTTCACACAATCGTTACGAGAGGTGTTGGTAAAGCTGTCGAGCCGCTGATTGGCCAATTCTGGAATCGTGTGCACCTTTGGTTTGGACATGTGGGTTTTTCACTGACATGGCCTTTGGCACCTCGGTTTGTGCTACCGGCTCGGCTTAACTTGTATTTGTAGCTTTCTCGGGGAGTGGGACACTTCCCGGGGTGCTTTCGCCTCGGCCGGGTGGTCATTTGGTCATTAATAGACTCCACCGTCTCATTCCATTAATACTAATTTTAGGCCGTGGGGTCCCTTTTCTTGGTGATCAATCAAGAATTTTCTCTCCTCTGGGGAGATGTAATTAACATCATGATCTTTACAACACGATGAGTTTTGGTCCCGACACGACACTCACTATCATCTGATCAGTTTGACGGTGGGCACCCGTGGCTTCTTCAGAGCCCGAATAAACTATCACATTATGACTAGGACGCCCACGCACTAAATAAATGAATAAATTGACAAATCTAAAAACATGTTCCCACAAGTCTAGCATGCCCGGTGGGACAAAACTTCCCTTCATGTCCTCGCCAAGATTGGGGCCCCAATGGCCACTTCTTAAAATTGTAGCTGTCTAATTTAATCTTGCAAATTGTATTTTGACAACTGCAATGGCAGTGACATTTGGACCCCTTGTCCTCACGAGCCATGCTGAGCATGGTTATTTGGTGGTGCCGACTAGGTTCAGTGATTTTTCTCCTATCCTCGGCTTCACCAACTTAATGGGGGTCGCCTTCGTGGAGCTCTTGGCCACCCAAGAGATGCAGCCAGAAGCCTCTCATGTCGTAGAGGCACCAAGGGCAACAAAGGTGGTGTACTGCCATGTCTACCACACCGACTCCCGTGCCTCAAGTAGCAAGTGGCTCACAGTGGCGGCCCGGAGGGTGGCCAAGAAGAATGCTGGTACATTGCAAAGCCAGCTATCCACCTCGGGCAAGTCCGTGCTCATCGGAGGTGTCCAAGTATTCTTGAATGGCTAATAGGCCAAGATTACAACCGATAGGATGGTTTCAACAGTGCCAGTGCACAATTCCTTCCAAGCACTAGCTCAAATCAAGATGGACCATTCCGAGACCAAGACGAAGGGCGGGTTGGCCCCAAAGCCAACCAGATACAAGCAAATTTGGGTGCCCAAACAAGAATGGGCCCCAATTTCAGCTCCACTAAGGCCTATCATGGAATCGATCCTTAAGAGTCCTAGTCATATTTCCTCACTGGATAACATCGATCCAAGACGATTGGAATGGTAAAAATCTATGTTTTTTACACCTCTCAAAACTCCGTTTCCTAAAGGAGGTAGCGGTCCCCATTAGACTGCCTTCATCAGATGGCGGTCTTGTGATAGACCGCCCCGTGGGAATACAGAAAATGACTGTAATGCCCGAGGGGCAAATTTGGGGAACAAAGAACATACCCAGGTATTAAAAAAATGTAAAGGACCCACGGTCCACAAGTTCCAGGGGAGACGAGAATGATGAAGCTCCCCCAACTTCTTATAAATCAAACATCAGGCAACCAGGCAGAGAGATAGCTTCACTCCCATGCCACAAGATAGGTTGGACGAATGGCCTCAGCCCGTATCACACTCTCGTCGCCTTGGGGGAGAGTAAATTCACAGAACCAATATGTTAAATATGCCACACAATGTGTGATGGCATCCACTCCGGCTTGGTTTGGGGCACCCCACTGCCCCTTTTGTAAAGATGATGAAAGATGACCCTTTTGCCGTCTCGCTTCTTCAATTCACTTTGGGTCGGCAAGATAGAAGGAAAGTCCTCACACTTCTACTCACCACCGAAGAAATATTGTATCCAAATGCCCATTATCACTCATTTCCTGTCTCTACGATTATGAGAACGAGAGCAGGTGGCTTCAGAGGTGTCTCGCCATGCCAAACATAAAGTCTGGTTCACCTTAGTTAAATACTAGTAGGCTAACCCGATCAGTTACCATCCCTCGCTATTCGTCCAGTCCTTTAGTCTGTCTGGCCAACCAACTTCTTCATAAGGCACCCCATCTATCGGAAGACCGCTCAATTATAATAAACTCTAGAGGTCTAGGGAAGTTTTACCCTCTGTGATATAGAATGTGTTGTATTCCAGACAGAAGACCTCGATCATTCCACAGCATAGGCCCTTTGAGATTGGGTAACGGAAGCGGGAAGCATACACACTATAATATACCCCAGCAGTCATTAGAATTGGGCCGTAATGTTGGAGCACATAGTCCATAAATTCAATGGCTCTGGCTCGAAAGCCATGAGAATCAATGGCTTTCAAACTTGTGAACCACATAACGACAATCTGGTGCTTGAACTATATCGCCAGATAGTCTAATAGAAACGGCTCCTTACAGAACCCCCATTTCAATGGGGATAAAAATAGGCTAAAGATTGGCTGCTCTTTATGTACATTGCCAGCTGACAGATCCCACCTGGCAGGGGTGAATTCTGGAGCTTTCATCAGCATGCCTTTCGCAGGAGTCAGCTCTATTACTCCAATAATAGTGTCCCACTTCCGGGACTCTCCGGGAAAATAAATGGGTTCGCCCCTCACTACCAAATCTACCAAGCTGTCTGAGCCCAAGAGGATACTCTAATCGACTACTCAAACCTGGTGAATGTCCCTCTTGCCAAGGAGGTTGAAGGACCGAAGGAGAGAAAGCAGATGCTTGTCCTTTGGGAAGTCAACTCTATAGCCCTGGCTGTGGTCAAAAAGAAAATGGCTGCTATCTAAAAGTGTCAACCGCCTTGCATCATTACTATCCATCTCTGAATCTGAAGATTCCACTACAATGGCAACATGACCCAGCCCTCTATCGAGCTCATAGAGGTTATTCCAAGTCACAGTCGGCCTACTCGGTTCTTTAGATGAACCACCAACCCTCTGCATAGTGGAAGAAGAACTTGTTGAAGCCATGCTACCTGCCGTAAAAGATCAATGAAATACAATCAGACGAC
Organism: Amorphophallus titanum; assembly: GCA_024336825.1. NCBI lineage: Eukaryota > Viridiplantae > Streptophyta > Magnoliopsida > Alismatales > Araceae > Amorphophallus > Amorphophallus titanum. Next base: position 1,173,965 of record JANBPO010006887.1, on the reverse strand, counting down.
AATACTTTAACAATAATTCGAAAGAATTTTTAGTAGAGTCTCCCCTTAATTGGGAGCGTGGCAAATAAAAAATGAGAATGCGTCTACACACGACGGTGAGACAGTCCCTAAAACAAGGCCATAGGTAGTACACCTAAGCCAAATAGACAACCGAGGTTTTTAGTTCCGGGGACCAGCCTACTAGGAACCTCCCGGGGTCTAAAAGGAAAGGGTTGGACCCCGTGAAGCAGTCTAAACATGGCTTTGCCCTCAGCATCCCATTGTCGTGCCGCTACCATCGATGGAGAAGATGAGGCCCGTTCTCAGCCCCGCCCTAGCCGCACCTGCAGAGGAGGAAAGATGCAGCAAGCCTCGACCACTCCCACTGTGCTCAAGGAATAAGAGGAAGAGAGGGAGGGAGAGACCGCTGTTGCCGATCACCCTACCCAGTGAGGGGGAAAAGGAGGCTCGTCAACGCCGCTACCTTCACCGAGCCAGGAAGAGAAGAAAAGCTGCCGCCCTTGCCATGCCCGGAGAAGAGGAAGGGAGAGGGGGTCTCGATGGTAGTCAGAGGCTATTGTGTCCCTATGGTTTTGATGATGTCAAACACTATCACTCATCATGAGTCTGTATGTGCATACGAGTCATGTGTTTGATGATGATGTCATAACTACATTGGTTTTATGGTCATATGTTTGGTTGAAGTCATGTGTTGTAAAGAGATTATGAACTTGATGCAAACATGATGCATGTTTGATCCTATCATGATCTTATGAAATGCAGAAGTTTGTGTTTGAACTTTGATAAGAACATGTCTCAAAGGATCTCAAAGATTAAGCCAATTCTGTTCAAGCAAAGTGATCTGTAGCTGTTCATGTGTAAAGTTGTCAAATAGAAGAACACGGGTCACAAATATTCATTTAGAGTAACAAATGGCTTTGAAAGAGTGAAATGAAGAAGAAGAGCTTTCAAGAAGGAGAGTTGAGCTTAGAGTTGACTCCAGATCACTATAGGTATGCAGTTTTGTTGAATAAATGATGTTTTGATGATATCTCACTATAAGTCATTGGCCAAACTAACTAACAATCTCATGAACACATCCTTCAACTTGCCAGGTATGAAGAGGACTAACAAAGCTTCAAGGCTGCATCGACCTTACAGCCTAGCTACTACGATCTCTGGCCTTCACAGGAAGGAGAAAGTCCAAGTGGTTCTCTGATGCTCTGATCCCACCCTCCTCACTGCTCTGACCTTAGCTTCACTACTCTGACCTCTTGAAGGTTCCAAGTCAAAACTGTAGACTCTAAGTGTCGACTCCTTTTAGCGAACATTCTGTCGTGCCATGCTACTTTGACCTCACCTACTCAGTCCATCGAAGAAGGGGGCTTCCAAAAGCCATTGCAAACGGCACTCATAGAGGATGCTTCGACACACAGGGTGTGCTGCATCGACATGCCAGAAGCTTTCCAAGCCATATCTGTTAAACCTTCACAGCTGCTCCGACCTCACAGTAGTGCTGCATCGACACATCAGAAGACTTTCAACTAGAAAGGGTTGAACAAAGTGGCCCGTGAGTGAAGGGTGCTTTGACATAGTGGCCTTGCTGCCTCGACGGACCAGAAGTTTTTCAAGCCTAAAACTATTTTCTTCTACTACAATTCTGAGAACATCCAAAGGGTAAAAAGGTCTGACTTAAACCTCTGAAAACATGGTTTTTGACAGTTGGAAGAGATTCCTAGGAACTCTTAAACTTCCCGACCATTCAAGGGGGATGAACGGTTGGGGGCCAACCGCTCAAAAGAACTGACCCCTAGACACTAAAAGGGATGGATGATTAGGGCTGGGCCGCCCAAAGGCTAGAGTGGTCAAGGAGTAGCCGCTCAAGCCAACCGACCTACTACAGTGTCGATCAGAATAGTTTTGACCAAATCGCCTGTCTGAACCGACACAAAACTAGTGACGAAAGGTCAACTGGGATAAGTGGGCAGAACCTGGCCGCTCAACCCAACGGGAAAGAGGAATGGCTGAGAACCAACCGCTCACGGAGGGATGGGCGGCCCACTCCTGGTCGCTCAAGCCCCAGAGTGATCTATCGACTGACCACTCAACCTGAAATCGAGACACGATAAACGGTCTGAAACCAGCCGCCCATGCACCTTAAGTGGTTACCATTGAACCGCGAAGGCGTTACGGCAAACAAACCAAGGGGTTCGTCCGATCGTGGCCTTTCCACACCCCGTTCATGCAGAAACGAAGGGGATATAACCACAATCACCCTGACAATCACATAGACTCCCACCGGAGTCAAAACAACGCATGAATCGCAACAAACGGGTAATTCTAACGAAATCACCCAAATGGGGTTAACAAGGTTCCCGGCCTCCTACCGGCCCCGATAGACCACCATTCGACACGAAATTAGACTATAGAATGCCAATGTTCCAGGGAGTCCATTGACACTAACCGATCGCAGAACCATCGACATTTTTCGACGAAGCCTATGAACACTGAAAAACTACAATGAGCCCAAACTCGCTCGTTCTAGCACCGAACGACGTGAAACTACAGGGAAAACATGTAGGAATGGTAGGTGATCTATCTTCCTACCTCCACCGAAGAAATCGTGCACAGAAGCGACTAATCCATGCCAAAAATTATCCGGAACACGAACAACGCCTTCTCGGAATCCATCGAGGGATCACGCCACGCCACACTCAAATCGACGCTCCATCCCGCGAACCGATCTCCCCAACGCGTCCCCGCCTCGGCCAACTCCGCAACGGTGCACGCCCTCGTCGAACGGACTAGAGATGAGAGAGAACGGAGAGAGAGAATGAGATGAGAGAAATGAGGGAGGAGAGATAGTGAGGTGGGTTAAATAGAAGGAAAATTATCCATTAGCTAATATAAAGGGCTTAAATTCCTATACGAGTTATCTACGTATTTGGAACAACCACGTAGCATTCACCCAAATGAGAAATCACACACACATATATATATATATATATGTCAACCCAATAAGTCCAAAGCCCACTCACGTGAGCCATCTCACATGCGCAACCAACAACCCATATACATGTACATGTATTTAAACCAAACCCATCTAATATACATACGTGAGCCTTCTTCTAGCAAACCCAAGGCCCCTTGTAGCAAATCCCTCTAGCCACTAAACCCATGAGCCCAACCCAAAACCCACGTAAAAGGCCAACCCAAACCATGTTAATGGAACTCCCGTGCAAGCATAAAACCCATGCCAATGACCCACCCATTTGCATGACCAGACGTTGCATGGTGTTAGCTTTAGGGTTTTAGAACCATATATGGCTAGCGGTCGTAAATAGGGAATGGCAGGAGTAACGTCGGGAAGGTTTTAAGCCCTACCATTCTTGAGCTTCGAACTCTCTAGAAAAAACCCCACCTCTATATAATGAACTCCTCGTCAAATGTGCATGCGCTATTGCCGATTGCACCTACGTCCTCTTCTTCCTCCTGTTGCAGTTGAAGGCTTCTTCCCATCTTCTTCCTACAGTCTTGCTGACAGCAAGAAGGAGCCAAGGCCATCTTCTTCCATTCTTCATCCTGTTGGCTGATATAAGAAGGAGCACCTTCTCTACATCTTCTTCTTCCATCTTCTTCCAGTTGCTGAACGTTGACCCTCATCTTCCCCTTCATCCTACAAGCATCTGTGGATCCTTCATACTCTGTTTACAGTCTCAAAATAGAGTACCGATTTTCAACATTTTCGTCGTTCAATCTTCACAAATGGTAGGTTTTCTCTATACTAAAGACCCAACTGTGAGTAAAACAAGATAAAACACGTTATTGTATGCATATTTACATATTGATCATCCCTGGAAATCGTTATTCTTAGTTCCAATTTAAGAAGACTTAGTGTCCACAAGAACGGCCGCTATTTGAAATAGCGCCCGCCATAACGGATGCCATTTGTGACAAACTACGCGGAAGGTGAGCTAGAAGGGGAGGGGTTGAATAGATCACCCCAAATTCGATCTAACCAAAAACCACTTTTCCTAAATCTGTTCTGTCCTATGCAATTCAGATCCGACCTCTGTCCACTGTAAAACCTCTGGAAATGCGAGTCCTCCATAAACGTCTATATAAAAAATATCGCCATCTTCCTGACTTCAAGATCTACAATGTTGATGAAGAGGTCAACTTCTAGATATGAGGTTTGATTTGCAGTCAATGCAAGTTTTCAGGAAAACTCTGATCTGTCCTGAGTTTTCTGAGTCTGTCAGCCAGCAGCTTGTAAAATCGACCAAGGCCACCTAAGAGACATTCAAATTTCTCTCTCTAGCCTGGGATCGTATCTCTATGAAAGAGCTTTCCAACGGTACCAGCCACTCATTGATCTGATGTCGGGGTTGATCGCAGTAGTCGATCTCGTCGGGTGGCGCGTGGTAAAACAGCAAGATCCAGCTCGTGGACAACAAACCACAATGACCGCCCGGCCACCGCCTCGCCTTCCAAAAGGTGAACCAGCATGTCGCCTTCCCATGAGATGCCTCTCCAGGAGCCACCGTCACTCTGATACCACTCCGAGTCCACTCGGCCCCCACTGAGCAACACGTGGGCCCCACAACCAACAGCAAGCGTCCTCTGGACAGCACCGACGGAGCGGATCAAAGTGTTACCCGTCAACCCAAGATCAGTCCTCTCAGACCCCACTTGTAGCCCTTTAGCTCCCTGCGTGGAGTGGGCAAAGAAATTATCTTTTGTAACTATTGTAAAATTATTTTAACTGGGAGTTACCGTAACTGGCCAGGGTCATCGTTCCCACGCCCGGAGCGTGGAGGTAAACTCGCCACCCTCCTCGTAGGCATTTGTTTTACTCGTATACATTTTATATGCCACTGCATGTAATAGGTTAATCTAGCTCGTATATTTTATCACTACTGTGAGAGGGAGAGAGAGACTCGTCCCGTGACTCGCTCCGAGTATAAGCATGGAAGAGCCGATACCCGAGACTCATTGTCAGTTTCTCAACCGCACACGGTCCCACGCATCCCTCGCTAGGGATGCCCACGAGCTAGAGTCCCAGGTCGCGTGTCTGTCCCGCATCAATAACTCTCATTCAGACTCTCCTTGAAAGCTATTGAGTTGACTATACATCTCTCCTTCTATTTGCAAGCTTGATTGAGAGGTCACCTCATCTGAAGCCTTGGCTATCATTATTGCATCGCCAGTAGCTTGTGTGGGAACTTCAGAGATTATTCATCCTGTGGCGGTGAGGATACAATTTTCTACAGACCTGGCATCATTAGACCTTGGAGCCTCAGGGGACAGCTCCACTCCCATTAGGGTTTCAGAATTAAGGGCCGAAGTAGACCCGACTAGAGGTTCTGCATTTGTACCAGCTGCGGTGATGACCATTGCACCTGAGTCCGTAGTCCCTGCAGTAGCACCCATGGAAACTGAACCTCTATCCCTTCAGGTTGTATCCCCTGTGGTCCCGTCAATGGTAAAGGTGGCTGCCCCGGAAGAGGAGGCTGTGCAGGAAGCAACTAATGCAGCGGCCGGTCTATTATCGATAACCAGCCCAAAAGCAGCCTCCATGGTTTCAGTATCAAAAGAAGTGGCACCCCAGGAGGCAAGTGTTGAGGACATAGGCCTCATGTCGAAAACTGACAAGGAAGCGGCTTCGTTACTCGTAGGCTCCCCCTCTTTGAGTATTCAGGCAGCAGTCCAGGAAGAGGTGGCAGCGGAGGAGGCATCGACCTTGCAGGAAATTGGGGAGAGAGTTCAGTCAGCGCTTCCAGCAGCTCTCCCGTCTTCTTCCTCCCAATCGGACGTCGCACTATGGGCAGACATTGATAGTGAGGTGACCTTTGAAGTAGCCTCATCTACTTCCCTTGGCTTTGCTTCCTCCGAGAGCTTTGTCTGGCAGAATTTGGACATGTTGCGCCAATTGGTGGAGTCTCAGCCCGGGTTGACTTATCCGCAGCTGAAGGAGATAGCCAACCACTTCACCGCAGGTCTGTAGGTGATGGGCTGCCCCTTAGAAACATGGGCCCAGCGTGTCTCGTTGCTGCTAAAATTTATGCACTGCCGGGATTTCCTGGCGCGTGTTTCAACTGACAGGTTGGTAGCTCTGAGGTTGCAAAAGGTGGAGTGTAAATCTGAGCTGGGGAAGGTGGACTCTACCCTTCAGGAGCACTGAGGCCAACTGGAGGCTTTGACTGACCGGGAGTAGTTTATATGCATTCGGATAGGCATTCTAGAGGCTGAATTGACTGAACTCTTGACTGAACTACCACAGATAACAATTTCTCGGTCTAGCCCTCCTAAACCCATCCAGCCCCTTCAACTTCCCTATAAAACCCCCCTTAGAAGCTCAAGGGGCACATGCATGAAAGGATCTACACAACATACACAGACGCAGCTTCAAGCTTCAAGCGACTCCGAGCAACGAGCTAAGGAGAATTGTGTGTGGGTGACTCGTTCGTCGGCTTAGTACGTCGAGGGTATGTCGTTTGCACTTCCCTTATGCTGTATTTAGCCATAACGCACAAGTCAACACCCACCATGCGTGACACATTATGACAAGGGCGAACGTCCCCTCATGTCGGGATTTCCCCTCACGTGCCCATTGGTTGCAACCACGCACGCCACATGATGTCGTGATCTCCCATAGTCACGAGGCCATGTTTGACCGCTCAACTTGAGTCGTGATCGACCCTCGCCCAGAAACCAGATAGATGCATTCCCCCAGTTGTCCAACTATAAGCCCCCCTATCCAGCATCGCAACCATGACCCACGGGAGGAGCCCCCTGTAAAACACATGTGTATTCATCTGTCCTGCATCGACCCAGGGACCGATCATCACATCAGAACTGTCCCATGGCGTGCACCAGTTGTACTCTAGCCACTACGGCCCACCTATAAAGACATACATCTCTTAGGAATTAAACTGCCAATTGGATGAATGCTTTCACATCCACGTTTAGGCCCTCAGTCCTCCCTCTGTGTCACCTAGGGTGAACCTCCAGCACCCCCTGACCTCAGTCAACACCACCCAGTAAAGAGGCAAACGTACAGCTGCAAAGTGCCCCTGGCTCTCCACCTAGGACTTCAGGAATATACGCACTCCTCTTTAGCATGGAACGAAGGTCTTCAGATTCAATCCGATGTAAATAAACACCGACTAATTGCAGTCGGTGGGAAAAGACGTCCTATACACGACTCCCCACAGTCGCTTGTGCACTCGCACCCACGGAATCATCATTCCCTCCACGTGTACCTCACCCCTTGAGTCCACGTGCCGCGCCCGGGTGACGCATCCCCGATTAAACATCCGGTTCCACGGGTGATTGTCGAGAAATCAAATGGCGCGCCCGCATCCCAGTCATGTTTCCCCTTAAACCTGAAAACCTCCCGTGTCACTCGGTCTCCCCTGACTCTCTGAAAAAGGCTGAGTAATTTGACATAGAAGAACTCAAGCCTACCTCTAGTTAATTAAGACTCCATGAGGGCTAATAGAAGATATGATTATCAAAGTCAATGATTGCTACTTTCCCGTGGACTTTCTCATTTTTGACATGACCTCCCCCCGAGAGCTAAGTCACACTCCGATCATTCAAGCTCATCCCTTCCTTGCCACTGCTAAAGCCAATATCAATTGTGTTATAGAGACGATGGACATCTCATTCAGAGGTCAACAAGTCTCTCTTAATGTGTTCAAAGCCTCCCAATATCTGGACCTAGATGAGGAATGTCACTTCATAGACATCCTAGATGAGCTCCCTGATAATGGCCCAAATATTGACCAAGTGAAGGAGGCTAATGTTCTACAAGATTCACCTCATCATCTTACCTCATGGCCTAAGGTCAAACCTCTTCCGGCATTACAAGATGAACCGGCTCTACCATCACTTGAAAGTTCTCCAAAACTTGAGCTTAAACCTCTTCCGGACTCCCTCAAGTATGTATTTTTAGGTCCCAATCAAACCCTTCCTGTTATCCTTGCTTCCAACCTTACTCTTACCCAAGAAGTCCAATTGCTAGAAATCCTTAAGGCTCACAAGGGTGCCATAGGTTGGACGGTGGCCGATCTCAAAGGGATAAGTTCGTCTATTTACATGCACCACATTTACATGGACGACAATGTCAAACCAAGCCAGGAGATGCAAAGAAGGGTGAATCTAAATATGAAAGAGGTAGTGAAACACGAGGTTGTCAAATGACTAGATGTGGGTATCATCTACCCCATCTCAAATGGCAAATGTGTGAGCCCCACTCAAGTGGTTCCTAAGAAATCAAAGCTCACTGTTGTCAAAAATGAGTAAGGAGAGGAGGTTCCCACTAAGCTCACTATGGGATAGAGAGTGTGGATTGATTATAGGAAACTCAATGTCATGACCAAGAAGGATCACTTTTCACTCCCCTTTATGGACCAAATTCTGGAAAAATTAGTGGGGCAAAAATATTTTTGTTTCCTAGATGAGTATTCCAGATATAATCAAGTGACCATTTACCTAGAAGATCAAGAAAAAACTACCTTCACATGCCCCTATGGCCGGTGCATTACTAAGACCAAATAGCATTCTCGCGGTGAGGCACAGTCCTACAACAATCTCCCCATGTCACGAAGACTCAGGAGAAATGAAAAAAAAAATAACGGAGAGTACGGATCGTCTGCCTCCGCCTCCGGCTCCGACCAACGTCCCGTGGAGGGCATTTGTTGGCAAGAATTTTTGCCTACAAATTATCTTGGGACAAACTCATATCCTTTCTTGAAGCAGGGAGTCACAATATGTGGGGGTAAGGTATTGCTTAAGCTCACTACTGTAGAAAGGGGTGACTAGACAACCCCCCCCCATGTCACAGCAATCCTGCTCCTCATGCCACCTCTCTAGGATGGACAGTAGTAGCAGCAGCAACGAACCTGTCTGGAGTAGCCTCCAGCAGCAGCAGACCTCGCGAGACTGGATCCCTGCAGTGGCCTTCGGGGTGAACAGCAGCAGTAGCAACAGCAGCACCTGCCCAGGGTAGCCGGCCGCAGCGGCTCAGACCCTGCAGCAACGAGGCAGAGCCTCCATCTCTGCCTGGGAGATGAAACAGCAATGGCTCAGAACCCTACAGCAGTGAGGCAGACCCTCTCTCTACCTCGGAGCATACAACAGTCGAGGTGAAAGGACAGTAGCCCATCCTTCCGGGGTGAAAAGCCTGCCTGCCACTCTATCCGGGGTCAACAACAGCAGGAATCAGCGGAGACAACAGACCTACACGCAGTGTAACAGCAGAGCAGAGCACCTCCCCGCGTCCGGGGTGAAACACCTACAGCAGAGGCACCCGCCTGGGGTGAAACAGCAAAGGCAGACCCCGTCCACAACAGAGGGAGCCTCTCGTCCGGGGTGAGAACAGCCTGGGTCAGCATACCAGAACACCTCTCCGGGGTGAACAAGGCCCTGGGGTGTTGTCACCCGGGGGGGGTTCCGGTCACCTCCCCGGGGTGATTATAAGGCGATTGTCACCTCCCTCTTCATTTGATATGGAATTTCTGGTTGACCTAGGGTGACAGAAAAATGGAGAAAATATACGGAGAGGGATCAAAAGGGGCGGGTCATTTCACCCCGTTGAAGGCGGCCGATCCCGGGGGTCCAAGGATGGCAGCATCGGTTTCGGTACCGGTTTCGACCGGTACCAAAACCGATACGTACCGGTTTCGGTACGGTTTTGGTTTCCAAGCCAAAGAAATGACAAAAATAAAGGAAAAGAGAAGATAGGAAGTCCCATCAAGAAGTATTCCTATCAGCCTAAAAAGGATCACCAATAGTCCCAAATGAGCCAACGCAAATCTAAATCCAAGCCTACTCATCCCAAAGGAAAGAATGTGTTGAATGTAGGAACAAGTCGAGACTACCCTCTGGAGAGGTCGACACCTTCACGGTCAAACACCGTGCATCACCCTTCGAGTGCTCCAACAGGTCGACACTTTTACCACAGGAGGTCGACATCTCTATCATCCAGAGACCGCTATATGTGGCCAGACTAGTGGACAGCTCGACACTTCAGTTCCTACAGTTCGACACCTTCATGGTATAGGGGTAGTTATGCTTCCTATAGTCATAGGTTCCACCAACCCCAACGACCCAGGTACTATGACACCTTCAACCCTCCTAGATTAAGAACTTGAAACAGAAAATCCAATAGATAACCGTCTTCCACCATTCCTAAAAATCATAAAAACCAACAAGTCACAACAAGGAAAGGAAATGTAAATAAAGAAAGGAAAAACCAAAACATCCAGCAAGATAAGAAAAATAATGATATCAGAAAAGTCTGGATTCCTAAATCTGTGTTATCTTGCTTTACATAGATGAGGAAAGTATTGGGACCCAATTACTGTCACGCCCCGAGCCTTTATTTACAGCGGAAGACTCACTCGGGGAGACGCGAATAGCCGGCATGGTAAGTCTCTCGTAAGCAAGCATGATCAGAGCGTGATGCAATCACACATAAGATGCAATTGCACAAGTATATACTCAAAATTCAACTTCTATTGCATTAGTAATCAAATATTCCATTACAACCACTAATCATCTCTTGACAAGTTGCTGGACTCAATAATCAAAAAATTACATAGACTCAATCTAGACAATATGACTCCTATGTCTTCACTCGAAATTTGATCCGACTCTCATTCACTCTCGGACCCGCCATTTGAATAGTCTGAATCCGAATCGAAATTTCCTTCATCTCTTGGAAAAATATTTAAAATAGGTTATGAGCACACTTGCCCGGTAGGTATCTTCGCATCAACATGAAGGCACTATTTAAGTATTAATATTTTAGCTCTATGAATCGAGATAATATCATGAGATTAGTTTTGTGTAGGTCTATTCTGGACAGCTTACCTATCTACTTTCTGTCAATGTTCCAGATCCCGATGCAGATGATTGAATCTATTCAGGGGAGATTCTTTTGACATCGGAGTGGGGAGAGATGTAGGAGTTTGCATGATATTGGGTGGAGGATGGTGGCTTCCCCTAAGGACTAAGGGGGGCTTGGGATCAAGAATGTAGGAGACTTTAATTTGGCTCTTCTACGTAAATGGCTTTGGAGATTGAGGTCAAGAGATGTAGGGCTTTGGGCAAACCTGATCAGGCAAAGGCACTATAGTAGAATGAGGGTTTGGGATTTGGATGTTCCACCCAGGTCCCAATATCTCCCATTTGGTGTGCCATCTTGACTTGCAAGGATATTCTTGCTGTCGACGTTCGTGTTCGTCTAGGGATAGGCAACTTGTGCCTATTCTAGAAGGATAGGTGATGCGGTGAGCTCCCGGTGGAGGTGCCTTTCCCTAACCTTTCTGCTGTTGCTGTTGTTCCGCTGGGGATGGTGGATCGAGCTTTTGACCACCACCTTTCAGGGGGCACTTGGTCACCTTCTTTCAGGACAGATTTCAGGCCTTCTGAGATGGAGGAGCTCTAGGACCACCTTCGCCTCCAAGGTCTTGTTCTGAATCCCCTCCGAAGAGATGCGCGGATTTGGAGGTGGAGTAGGGAGGGGACGTTCTCCGTTGGTCTGCTTATACCTTCATTTCAGACGGAGGGGTACGCCACAACTTGCCCCGCAGATTTGGAGACACATGAGCCCGTTGAAGGTGAAGGTCCTCACTTGGAGGATATGTGACGGGAGGCTTCCCACCTGTGATCGGTTGGCTCGCTTCATCCCTGATATCCAGTTGATCTGCTGTTTGTGTGGACAGGAAGATGAGAGTCTGGATCGCCTGTTCGTCAGTTGCTCATATTCGAGGAAGGTGTGGGATGCGTTGACTTCGAAGTCCGGTTGTTTCATTACCAGCAGTCGGACGTGATGCACTTCATCGGTTCGTGGGGCAGGCTTTGGCTCCTCAAAGGAGATGCGATTGTGTGGTGGCTAGTTTGCCCGCCACCCTTTGGTCCTTACGAGGTGAAAGAAATAATATGATTTTTTGAAGGGAAGCTAGAGTTGGACAATTTGACCAAGCTGGATGTCCCCGTGGTGAGAAGACGGGCCCCAAGTGTGGGATCAGATGGTGATGACCCCATTAAATAAGCGGTGAGGTTCATAAGAAGCAGGCAAAAGCTCGCAAGCACCACTTGGGATTCCAAGTAGGCAACCTGTTGATAGTAAGATTGGAGTGGCTCAACCTTAGGGTCACCTCCAAATCGAGGGCACGAGGTCTTGGACCTTCCCAAGTTCCGAGTATCTTTGGCAACACGACTTATGGGTTGAACTTACCGATGGGTTCTAGGATATACCCTACTTCCCACGTGGTGGACCCGTCACCCTATCTGGGTACCACGGTGGATCCTAGTGAGTACCTCGAGCCTCTACCTACCTTTGAGAGTGACACCTTCGGAGAGCCTCCACAACTCAGCTTGAGAGCCCGATGTGAGCACACAGAGGCAATACTAGGCAAGTAGGGCACCATCACCGGTAAGAGGGTGTGCCCGAGCCACCTTGAGAGGCTGAAGAGTCATCCCCCGGCTAAGGATGTAGGGTTGAGTTTGGAGGCCGTGGCTCGCCCAGATCTGCTTTGGAGGACCACTTCAACGGTGGACCCATACTCGACGGGGTCGAGTTTTTCCCACCTCAGGTGTATGATGGGGACATCCCCGACCATTTCATATTTTTCAAGGGACCTATTGCTCGCCAGCTATACTTCATCTTGTTTGTCACATTTTACTAAGTCATGGCATGTAATTTTTATATTTTATTTGAGTCACAATTATGTAATTTTCCTTTTATTTGAGTCAAGTACCAAGGTTAGTGAGTCATTTACTTAGGTTATGTGTCTAATGGGCCCAATTCAGTGGGCTAGGCCCAGGGATACCCTCCCTTGGACTGCTCTGGTCATTTGTGTATTAGTTCATGGTTATTTTGGTCATGAAAAATATGGTTGCCTATAAATAGGCCCCCTTTCTGATGTGACACCACTCTGGTGGTGGTAGCCACAAGACCAATGAACCTTGGACCTAGGATTGCAAGCGCAAATCGAACGACAGATTTAATCAAGCGGGCTCACCTGCGTAGCGCACACCCGGGTCCGTAGGTGGACCGACGATGGGGGGATGAGGGTCCGAGGTTGGACCTTGAGATTCCAGCTGCGTGACCCCTACTGAGTCTGGCTATGACTCACACTTCCTACTTTTAGGTGAGTAGCCCTGCCATCTTCTGGAGCTTCACGAGGTTTTGACGATCGTCAATAGACTGCCAGCAGTAGTCGGTCCGTCTTCTTGTACTTTGACCGGGGTATGCCACATGTAGTTGTACTCTTTTCTTTATAGTGGGACTTGTTTAATTACAGAATCTAGACTATTGTATATATTTTAGCACTCTAATATTTTAAATTACTTTCGTACTAATATTAATTTTGCTACATTATTTAATATTGTTGTCTGTAATTCCAATTAGTTATGCAACTTCTCGACAACCTCACTAACCCTTCAGGGGCCTCATCAGTCTCTTGGGTGGTGTCCCCAGTTCTTGATAGCGGTATATTAATTTTATCGGTATATCAGTGTCTGAATCTCCGGGTCGTTACACACCTAACCACAGACAGTCCTCACCAGCCACCTGACCTCGTTGTAGATTTCTCGAATGCAGCACCACAGCAATGCTCTTATCGGCAACTCTGCCCAATGCAGTACAACCGGGGCCACCACCAATGAGGGAGAAAGCTCTCGACCTCGATCCTCAGACCCTACGCTGACACTCCGATGACGACAGCAACCACCTTCACAGCGCCAACTCAGTATACACAGGCTCTTACGTGAGAAACCAAGCAGAAAATAAGCACAAAATCCTATGTCAGTTGCAGACTGTACTGGACCTTATGGACTCTGATCACTACAATATCTCGAATTCCCATGTACTTCCACAACCACAGCTTTGATACCAACTGTAATGACCCAAGATCTGGATACCAGGAATAACCCGATACCATTCGAATCCTGGCCCGCTGCCCACGAGCCGGAGGGCTCGAACGGGCTAAAAGGATAGGTGTGGTGTACATAGAAATAGAAAATAAAGCAGGATAATTCAATAATTAACAGAAATAAATAACTAACTGCAATAGAGTCTAGTCCAACAGAAAGTGCAGTCTAAGATAGGAAAACGTACCAAATGCCAAGTGAACACTCGGCCCAGCGTGCTGGCATCTAAGAACCACCACGCAATGCCCTCGAACCTCGAGGAAGAATCACAACACTTGAAAATCAGGGGTGAGCCTCCTATCAGTGGCATAGTAGGGTCCCGCGGAACCCCAACTGAAAACAACGGTGGTAGCGGAAAGCAGTGACTACAACAAGACTAACAACAACAATAGCAGGAGTAGTTACAACGACATGACAGAAAGCAAGGCTATATACGAATCTCTAAGTCACGGTAGTCGATAAAATCACGGCTCTACAACTACTCTTACCGAAAAGGTAACTAACACCCCGATCCCACAGTCGGGGGACCACTAGACTACGAACCACCCTAGCCACGCTACTAGGAAAACGTCGCAACATCTCTGTCGCGGAGGCCTGTGCTCACACACGAAGGCCCACATCGAAACCACTCGCAAAATCTCGTCTCGCAGATGAGAAACTGGACCTCGAGTCACAACAAATTCACGTCACGTGATGGGAGTACCTGCCCACCAGAAGTAAGGCCGGATGCATCCACTGACGACTTAGTCTGCAGCCTCAGGTGTCTCCCTACAATGCCCCAGGTGAAGACTGAGACACCGTATAGTAACCAGGAACACAGAAGCAGGATTAACTGGGGTCGCGCTCGTCAGCGCGTGTCCAACACCCCCAGCCACGTGTGCACACACAGACCATATGTCGTAGGTCAGATCCTCTAACTGGTTCTTCCCCAAAGTCCAAACTCAGGCTGTGCGAAGGGGCCCTATGATAACCAGCCTAAAATCATCTCTCTTGGGTAACGCTATCCACCACTCCCAAGTGGGTCCGCACACACATGCATAGGAAAGTTACGACTAGTGGGGAATCACTAAATGTGAACACTAAAAGTCACGCATGCACCCATCGCGAGTAACACGGAGTAACAGGTGGCTCAGAGCCACCCGACTCTGGACAGCCCACTAGACCTACTAAGCCCAATGGTCCTTGAGTCACAAGACTTGGGTCAAGACCGCTGCACATGATGGCACGACGCTGTCAATCTAGCCTAATCCCCAAGTCTGAAACCACAGTGACATGATCTCCAAGGCAGCTCACAAGCCGTCGAGTTGATCCCTCATCCAGGGAACAGACAAAAAATCTCCAGCCCCAGGCAGGTTAACTGGACTCACAGTCCAAGGCCACACACATGGCCCACTCGTAACCCACTTTTTCGAAGAAACCCATGTCGTGGGGGGAAGACCTACCGCACTCGTGCCGACTCACAATGACTCGATCTAGTAAAAGCACAACAACCCGGAACACATGGGGTCACCTGGACCCCCAAGACCCTCGGTCATGTTAATCGAGGTAACTCAGTACCTTCGAACACCTCCTAAAACACGAACACAAGATCCACGATTTCTGAAACATCCACGAGACCGAAGGTCAACCACTAGGTCACAACCGGGTCGACCAGAGATCAACACAATTCAAAACAGACACGACGAGCATGAAGAATCACGTGGCGGTCCTCTTTGGGCCGTCACAGTGCCTGGCGGCCTCCTCCAGACCGTAAGGCCTGGCCTAGCAGTCCAGCCAGGACCGCAAGGCCCTAGAGACACTCGAACCGCAAGTGGTCGCCTCCTGGACCGCCAAGCAGGGTGGCGGTCCTTGGCCTGACCGCTAGCCATCGACTGGAGGTCAGTCACAAGGCCGCTACCCCACCCGACCTTGAACGACCGTGAAACGAAAAATGGTCATATTCTGACCGCTAGATAGTGCTTGGCAGTCTCCTTGAGACCACAAATCTCGGTGGTGGTCCATCGCGAGACCGCTAAGCTCGAACCAACAAAAGGCACCCTTGGCGGTCTCCATGAGACCGCCTCATCCGGTAGTGGTCCCTAGAAGGACCGCTATCCCGTCCTGAGCACGAAAATGCTGAACTCCCCAAAAACTCCCATTCCACGCCCCGTTCACACCCATGTGAAAAGAAAAATAATGGGAAACCAGTCCCCAACCTCTCTAACACCGAGAGGACCCATTTGAACCCCAAAAATGTGATCAAAATGCTCGATTTGGCTCACACCCCAAAATCATGTAATTTCACCCCGGTAGAGAAATAAACCCACTCAGCTCTCCTTGGGCTACCAAACTCGTGGAAAATAAACTACACCAGCTAGGGAACCGTCCCCCTACCTCTGCCAAAGATTCTGCACATCGAGGACGCCCCCTAATCCGTCATTGCTCCACACCCCGCTTTCTGAGTCCTCATCCTCATTTAAAGAGACGGTGGTGGCCACAAACTCCGGGCACTTAAGGAGGGCTTGGCATCTTATGGCATTCTGGGCGCCTTGATCAGGTCACCCGGATTTTTGCTGATTTAGCCTTCAGCTCCCTATTTTGATGAACCAGGGGTATTTCTTCATCTCAAGAGGGCTTCTTTATCAGGTGGGTAATCACCTGGTATGTTCTTATCCTACCTATATAGAGTTTGAAGATATATCCGACACGATAGCGTCAAGTCCAGTTCGTTGGCTCTAACCGTTATCTGGCCTTAGTGAGTTGTGGTAGATGTTTTACTTCGAAGATAATGAAATGTGGTGGCATCCTTGGTACTTCTTGTGAGGTGGCCTGAGGCTTCAGCGGCCCAAGTGGACCTGTCTTTGAGCTTTCTTCAGCTTTCTCGCATTCGGGGCGTGATTATCGCATATTAATATTTCAGGTGTCACTAAATACACCCCAGTCGCCGGTGTTGCGACCGAGGGAAAAGCAATGCGGGACCCGCGGATGTGCTCGTCTTATGAGGGCTATTAACATTGGGGCCCACTTGATTTGACGGCCATGTGAAGGTGAGTCAGCGAACACCGATGGAAAGTGGGTAAGTGCCAGAGTTTGATTAGCTGAATCGGCACCGCACTGTGAGTCCTTCTTGTTCATACCCGGTGAAGGTGCGGCACCTATCTAGAGGCCACTTGCGCTATGCTTCCCGAGTGGGTACCTTCAAACGTGGGGCCTTGCTGATCTAGTGAAGATCCCCGAGCTCGACAAGATCATGGAGCAGCTACAACCCTCGCCCCTCGCTCTCGAACAAAAGCCAGCGTGAGATATTGTTGATGACAGGGTAGCTCCCTTGGTAGCTGAAGAGACAATGGCTGAAATGGCCGATACTCTGGCAATCGTCGTTGCGGCGGAGCTTGAAGAGGTTATTCAGGAAGAAGGACATGAGGCATTGCCCCTTGTTGGTCAAGAGCCAATTTCAGCACCTCTGGAAGTTTCCCACCTTGTGGTCGAGGCAAGGACTGAATCAGCCACCATTGTTCTTGCCTTTCCTCTGCCCCAGGAGGATGGTGGAGGGGAAGTGGCATCAGCTTTGAGAGAAATAGTGGTGGCTTCGAGCTCTTCAGCAATGCTTTCATCCTCCTCATCTGAACAATTGATGTCCGCACTGATACCAATTGATGTGTGATTGGTGACTCACCCTTTTCTTTCAATTATTTTATTCCTCAATATTTAATGCCCAAGACCTTCCCTCTTTATTTACAGCCGTTCCGATCACCTACCTTTCCTTCTCTTCTCTTGATTCGCCCTCCCCTACCACCATCTCTCACCCCTCACCTTTGTACGGGACCCACGCCCTCTTCTGACCGCGCCGGGCCACTCCCCCTTCTCCCCCTCACCTCCGTACCCTACTCACCATCTCAGCCCTCTCACTCAACCCGACACCACTCCTGCTTCCTCTCACTCCCACTCACGCGAACTCCGCCCTCTGTCCACATCCGTTCTCTGTCCCAGGCAACCCGTAGCCCATCCCCCACCTGCCTGCTTCCCACTCCCTCCCGTACCACACCCCATCTCCATCTCTTTCGATCTTGAGCTTGAGCACGAGGCACCCCCATAGCTCAGCCCAGCTGAGGCTCAACTCGACATGTGGAGGGTTGGCTCGGACCAGACTCGGCACACAAGGCAACCCCATAGCTCGGCCCAGCTGAGGGTCAACTCGACACATGGGGGGTTCGCTCAGACCAGACTCGGCACATGACTCAGCTCGCTCACTCACTACGCACGGTGCTCAGATCAGACTTGGCTCATATGGGTCGGCTCATTTCTGTCCCACATCACATATGACCTGGATGCATCATCTCTAGAGGAGTGCCTATGCTTGATCTTTCCACTCTTGGATAAGATATTCATTTCTGATCCTCCAGTTTACTTAAGGTTCCTGAAAACTTGGAGAATTTTGTAATCTTGTTCCACATCCAGTCCTTAATACATGCCGTGATGTCTAGAAGAATAGTTCCCATTTACATCCTGCAGACTAGTACTAGGTGCACTAGCATATGAAACCACTAGGGTCTGCATCTGTCGTCATTAACAATGATCAATTTATATTTCCATTCTCTATTCAGTAAGCCTTCTCTGTTGCATTTTGTCATGTTTCATTTATTTTGTAATTGTTGCTCAGGCTTTGGGTTTTAATTAGGATTTAAGATTGTATCAGATGGGAAATAGGTTGATATTTTATTTTTTCTGAATTTTCAGGAAAGAGCGACCAAGCTCTAGGCGCTATTTAATGAACACCCTTCTAAAATGGCGCAAATTCTATAAACGACTTCATCAAGAAATGGCGAGACCTCAGCATGAGGTGTGTCAATCCACCGGTCCAGGAGGATGCCATCACTATATGTCTCCAAAGTTTGGCACCTAAAGTCAGCGAAAAGCTTCTCGGCACCAATATCAAGGGTTTCATTACTCAACTTGGCCGTCGTTGAAATAGAGATGTTCTTCGCGGATAACCTGAGCTACGCCTTAGCAAAGGGTAAGCAGGCACGAGAATGTCAGCCCAGCAAGGAGGTAAACATCATTGAATTCACCCTCGCCGCTAAAGCTAATAAGGAGGTCGGAATGAGTAGTTCTAACAAGAAGTCAACTGATAAGCCGGCCGCTCCCTCCTTCTCAGAGTGTATGAAGACACCCTTCCCCTTCAAGAGGGAACACACGAAGATGCTCTTCGACCTCTGTATGGCCGAGAAGATTATCGAATTACCTGAAGTCCGCAAGTTGGACAAGGCACAGAAAACTGACGATCCCACCTACTGCCCATACCACCGCATGCTGGGTCATCCTCTTGAAGATTGCTACATCTTCAAGACCCAGGCACAGAAGCTAATTTGAGATGGCTTTATTCAAATGAAAATTGGTCTCGTCGATCCTCCACAACCACACGTATGGTCCAGACCAGCCAAAGCAGCGCAAGTGGTACAGCACCCGACTATTGTGATCCACATGATGGCCATATTTTCTCTTTCTGATGACTAATCAGAGGAGCCCAGAGCTAGTTGAAGGGGACGTTCGATCTGGTATCCAAGGTGGAGGCCCTGGCACGATAAAAGACCTCTCTCCTTCCCTAGGAGAGAACCCGGTGACTTTTTGACGTTCTCATCTAGAGGGGGCAAATTATGCCCCGCCACCCGCCAGCGGATTACACTCATTGGGACTTCAGACACCCCCAGTATTGCCCCTTCCATGCATGAATCTTCCATGTAATTGAGTCTTGTGAGGAAGTCTAGTACCTCATCCAGGAGCAGATCCGGTGGGAGCAGATCGATGCCAAGGGGAATTCCATGGCACTCGTTCGGCTGCGACAAGCTGTCAAAGAAACTCCGGGCATCACTAGAGATGTGCCAGAATAGCCAGATCCTCCCCAGGAAAATGGACATGGTTTGTCTTATTAGCATTTCCCAAAGTGGAGGGTCAAGGGTGCTTCCACCTCACCCTCAGTAGTCTCTCCTCTAGCAAATAAAGACTACGCAGGCACCCCAAACTTTGTTGAATTTATACAAGGGAGGAAGCCGGTCGAGCCGGCGCAACAAGTTCACATGGCACCTAAAGAAAAAGATGAACCGCCTGCTAGGCCAGCTCCTCAAGAACACCATGACGGCAGGCATAAGAGGTCCAAAGAACTGAGGTTGACCAACATCAGACCCACCAACAGAATAGTGAAGCATCTGAAGAGAATCCCTGCAAGTTTTTCTATCTGGGATATACTCTCCCTTGACGAAGAAACAAGATAGGCCATCATCATAGCCTTACAAACCCTGGCGCACTTTGAAAGTTGTTTTGCCAAGGCATGGTCGGGAGTGGCTATGACGTTCACGGAGGAAGACATGCTTCTACCCTCCGTCAGTCACAACAGGCTGCTCTACATGAGGGGGCAACTAAATAAGCAGCCAATAAGCAGAATATTGATTGACCCAGGGGTAGGAGTCAACATACTCCCCTATCGGATATATCAGAAACACTACTTTGACGTGCGCCTGATCGAGGTTAGGGATATGAGAATTGCTAGTTTCAACCAAAAATTTAAAGTCCCCATGGGTGTGGCGGAGTTTGAACTCTCACTCTGCGACTTCATTACCAAGGTGCAATTCCATGTGATAAATTTCGATGCATCATACAAGGCGCTATTGGGCCAGCTGTGGCTGCATCAAAATCAGGTGGTGGCCTCCACCCTCCACCAATGCATAAAATACCCATGAAATGGGAAAGAAGAGAGAGTGTTTACCGACTTACACCCTTTCGAGGTGTTCGAATGTCACTTATTAGATGCTTCCCTGTATCTAGAGAAGTTGAAGAAGCCCACCCCTCCAACCCAGGATAAGGGGAAGAAGAAACTAGAATCCGACGACTGGTTCCCTCCGTCACCACCTGGCTATGTGGAGCCCCCAGAAGTCACTACAAGAAAACTAACCTATAGCCACGAATTTTACCTACGTTTGCAAAAAATATAGGTATAAGTGATATATTCCGACGCTTTTAAATTAACGTTGGTAAATTTCCTACATTTTATTATAGTGTAGCTATATGTTCATTTTAGTCTGAGGATAAAATATAAAATACTCGAGAATAGTATTGCTAGACCGGGGCAATCAGGGTCAGGACACTATCTGCAACCATGGTGTGCAAGATAGAACCATCATTCCCTAAATTTCCCAACCTAACGGCCTATCCGAAGGTTAAACGTGTGAACCTAAATCATCATCGCTTTTGTTAAAGGGGAACATCAGATCCTGGAACATGTGAGCAACCAGATGGTTCTTGAGATAATATAGCTTAGATATCATATAGTAATGCAATAAACGCTATAGGGATCAGAATACTTACCTGACGGAGACGAAAGGCAAGTGAAGGCTGATGCTGCAGATAGAATCATTAACAAGACTTGCAACATATCATGAATTAGCCAAATAATCAATCTCATTAATGTCAATTATATAATGCAGCAACAAAGGAGTTTAAACATACGAACGGTTAATAAGAGGCCGCCCATCATCAAGAACGACTATGGCCAAGCCGTGCATCAGCAGAGAGTTTGAACGTTTAATAAGTAGAAAGATGGCTCATTTAAAACCACCCAATATTGGACAGCCATAATGATGGCTGTGCAAATACAACATACCATTGGGGGAAGGACGGCCAAAAAATAACCGTGTCCTGGTTGGAAGGCCTTGCAATAGACCGCTCATCCTTTGGGGTTTTAAAACGTAAAAACCCCTTCGTCTCCTTCCTCCCCCCCTTGACTGACGACGGGAGAAGGAAGAACGAAGGCACCAAAGCCCCCCATTTGCCCCTCTCACACTCTCACGCTCTCTCACTCTCATTCTCTCACCCAGCCACATGCGATCAAAGTGCCAGGTGCTTACTCACCCTGCCCGAGCCATGGCTGGAGAGGAAGAGTGCTCGCCGCCGTCATCGGCGGCATCCATGGAAGAAGAAGCGACAACGGTGCCATCCGCGGCCGTGGGAGAAGCCGCGCCAGCGCCGGAAGGAGCAGTGGCGGTTGAAGAAGAAGGGGCGGCGCCAATCGACGCCGAAGAAGGAGTATCAGTGGCGGAGACAGCCACCGTGGCGACCAAACCCACGAAGGACCCTAAGGTAGGCCTAAAACCCTGGGCTATTTCCATTTTTAGGCTCTGTATGTTAGTCATAGGGGGAAAAATAGGGGCATTCAACCCCTTATAATTTTCAAATTGCAAATGGCCAAAGAATTTCAATAATAAGCGCATGTAGTTAAGAAAATCAAAAGTTGGAAGAAAGATTTTTCCAAAGATTTTCAATAGAGTAGCAAGTAGCATAGAGGCTCATCAATGTAGAATATAACCATAAGAAAGGGTCAAAAATGTCAAGGAAATCTAGGAAGACATTAATTCAATAGAAGGTCTAAAATTCCACACATCAAACACCGAAACGATAATTATGAGAAGACTGGGTTGAAAGCGGCTTGGTCAAGGACCGCGACCTGAACGTGTCCAGTAAGGATGCCGTGATCAAAGTCAATCAGGAACAAGGTCAATGTGGTCAAGAATGAATGCATCGTATCAGACGTACGCGTTTACATGAAGGCATCTAGTCAACCTAGCTAATGCATCTATAATCGATCGAAAAGGCTCGAAGATGGCAGACCAAAATGTAGTCTCTGTGCCTGCCGCCTTCAGGAAACAAAACCTGAACACGGTCTGAGGGTCTGTCGCGTTCAGTACTGGTTGAACAGAACTTCGACAGAACATCATTCTGCCATTCCAAAGGCCGGTTGAACCCTATCCTTTGTAGTAGGATGTGGATTCCAGTGGCTTCTAAAGTTTTGTGGTACAACCAGCTCAGCGTCCTAATGAGAATCTCAGGCTCGTGGAGACTTACAGAGACTTTGATGAAGAAGTTCCAGTTCGACAGAAGGAATATCCAGTGGAGGGTTCTAACTTCACCAAGAATTAGAGTGCGTAAAAAATAACAGAAAATGACAATAGTAATGGTAGATTAGTGCCACTGGAGTGACATGACTTCAAACATAACAATAATCACCCATGATATAGAAATCATGAATCCATTAAAATAATGAAATAAGGCTAGCATGGGAAAACAACTACAATTAACCAATTAGGGTTTTCATTTTAGCATATTGGAGAAAATCCCAGAAGATAGATATCAAGAAGGCAAGATCAATAAAGAGGGAAAGAAAATAATCAAAACATAAGTTAGGATCAAGTTAAAATCAACTATTTATAGATCTAAGATACATTCAAAGTTGACTTACTGTTAATAAAATTTTAGAATTTATTTCCAGTTAAAGTTCATTATAGAAATAAATAAAATCACAAAGTCCATCAATCAACTGAGAAGTCCAATGGGCCTATCTCAGAACCCGAGATCAACACTTACTGAATCCTGAGGGCTAGCCTACTAAGAATTCGTGGTGATCTGGAGAAGCTGTGAAGGGTCAGAATGTAGCCAAGTGAATGGCATTTCATGTCTCACCTTGTGCAATGGGCTTCCAGGGGAACATATCATGATTCGATAGACCCCCTGGAACCCATGGTGAGTAGAGAGCAGTGGCATGAGACCCATAGGCGAACTGTTCCCCTCCCCAATAACTTAATTCATCAGCCCGCTTAGAGAAAGCCTGAACTCAGATGGGAGATTCGTCAAAGTACAGCGGTGGAAACTATCAAAGTAGACAAGCCCCCACACCCCTTTCTGCACCGGGATGGGCAGTCCCAGCCCATGGAGACGGGCTCATGCTTGGTTTGGGGCCGTCTCCTAGAATCTATGCCTTCACCAATCCACTAGCAATACGACCTGAGCATTCAGAGACACATACTTAGCATCTGATCATGTTGACAAACACTACGCCTGCAATAGAAACGGATGGTGAAACCCATGGAATCCCGGGGAGGGGATTTTATTATCACCCGATTGGGCGTGGCCATTTGCCATTCGATGAATAGGGCCTCACAGTAGAAGACTACAACTGGATCGATCCCAGGATCCCAAGGCGGATGTAGCCCCTAGGGGCCTCCTCACGATCGATGTAGAGGATAATTGTCAAATCAAGCAGAAATGTGAACCATAGTGCAAATGGAAGAAAACAATGATCGAATCAAAATACAAGAGTTAACACTAGCATTTACACCATGAACGTGCGCGTATCAGTAGAAGAGATAAGATAATGAACTTTTATTCATCCCTGTAATTGCAGAGGGCACAGACGAGCAAGACTAAGCGATACAACAGAGAAGAATACAAAGCTTCCCCCCCGGGGCCCTGAGACCCACCTTGCACTTCTCTCTCTGGCTCACTTTTTTTCTTGCTCTTTGCTCGTCTCTAGGTTTCTGGGTGGCTCTCCTTGTGCCTCTTCCTCTGTCTTCTTCCTTTTCTCTCTGGAATCTTTTCTTCGTATCCCCTCTCTCAATCTCCTTTGCAGAGAGGGTAGAGTCCCCATTTTATAGGGATTTGAGATCACGTGGCTTAAAGAATTAGCAACTCCTATGGAGGACGCCATATTTCATAGTTCCCACATTTCTTGACAAAATCATGAAATTTTGGGAGGAAATAATCATTTTAGACATTGTTCATGGCTCAATAAGAAAAAAATCTCTTTATTCATTAGAAGAAATGATCAAGTACATGATTAATGAGTCACTTTGGGCCTTAAACTCCTAAGAGCTATTACATATAATTTCTATTGCTCTCAGTCTTCCTCAACCCGCTCCATAGGCCGATGTAGCTTGCTGACCCGCCATAGTGCCTTGATTGTCTTGACTTCCTCTTCATCGCCACTTGTGCTTAAGTCCCTCTTCTTGATTGGTGGGAGGTGTGAAGCTTCTTCAAATATATGGCGAGGTAGGCTGAGTTGTGAGAGGCACCGATGAGAATTGTAGAGAACAAACTCAGACGGCCGATTAGCCAAAGCTCCACCTTGAGAGAGAGCCGAGCACGGAGGTCTTGAGTCTTGAGGATCCCTGATGCATATGCGAACATGTTTTGGGGCATTACCTTGAGGTGCTCATGCCATTCCACCCATTTCTTTAGTTTGGGCACCCGATTTGTCACTCTCTCGCTCAAGCCAAGTGTGCCTGTCATGTAGTGGAGTGGACTCTTGTGGAACATCCTAGAGGCACCTTGGGCATCCTCGCATGGGTCAAACTTTAAGTGAAGGTCCACCCAACTAGTGAACAATAACATTGACCCATGTAGTGGCCTTCCCATAGATGCCAAGGTGAGCCCACTATAGAAATAGGCTAGAACCGTCGGCCCAATTCTCTTTCCTTCCCAAATCCCACAAATAGCACTCAATTGCTCTTCTTCTAGAAAGTCTTCTGCCGAAGGGAAGAGAAGTGCTCCTGCAAGATATATCACAAATGCCTTCATGATTCTTTCCATGTCCTCTTCTTTGGCTTGTCCCAAGACTTTGTAGACCCACGCCGCAAGCTTCATCAAGTTGATTCCTCTTGTGGCCCGTATTTTATCGATTATCTTTTGACTTGGAATGAGGTTAGCCCCATTATACTGAATATAACGCCCCAGTGGTGGTGCGTTATGGTCTGCATGTCTGTGTGCTTGTGTTCACATAGGTGTTCGGGTGAGTTTAAGAGAACAGATGAGTTTAGGCTCGTCGAGATTTTGGTGGGTTTCGTAGGCTTCATCAGAAAATGGCGATGATTTTGCGATCGGTTGGTGTCAATGGACTCCCTGGAACGTCAGCGTTCCATAGTCACTGATTTCGTGTCGAATGGTGGTCTATAGGGGCCGATAGGAGGCCGGGAATCTCGTTAACCCCATTTGGGTGATTTCGTTAGAATCGCCCATTTCTTACGATTCGTGCGTCATTTTGACTTCGGTTGGAGTCCATGTGATTGTCAGGGTGATTGTGACTGTATCCCCTTTGTCTTGGCACGAACGGGGCGTGGAAAGGCCCCGATCGGACGAACCCCTAGGGTTGTTCGCCGTGACGGTTGGACGGTCGAACCATGGCACGTCCAAGGTATGGGCGGCTGGCTCTGGACCGTTCATCCTCACTGGGTTTTGGGGCTTGTGCGGTCGCACGATAGACCGCACAAGGTTGTGTGGCCCGGTAGGGTTTGGTGGCCAGGTTCTAGCCGCCTATCTTCCGTCTGGATTGAGTGGCTAGGGTCTGACCGTTCATCCCTGTTGACCCTTGGTCAACTGTTGAGTGTCGATCGCGTTAGGCTGTTTGGTCAAGACCATTTTGACTGACACTGTAGTAACTCGGGTCCGTTCAGCAGTCCGATCAAGACCATTTTGACCAGGAACTGTTTTAGGTCCTGGGCTTAAGCAGCCAAGACCTGACCGGGCATCCCCTTGGGCGGTTTGGCCTTGACCACCCATCCCCCTTTTGAGCGGGCTATCCCTGAACACGCATGCCCTTGTGCGGTCCTCCCAGAGCCGCTCATCCCTGTGTGTTGTCGGTTTGCCTTAGTAGCTTGTCCCGAGACCACTTGAGTGTCATGTTGGCCTCCGGTCGACCCGGTTGTGACCCAGTGGTCGACTTTCGATCTTGTGAGTGTCCCGGACACCCCGGAGGTTTCACGTCCCTGTTTTAAGGTGTCCGTGGGCTCCGTGTTACCATGATTTCAGACCTGGGGACTAGGCTAGATTGACGGTGTTGTGTCATCACGTTCAACGGTCTGGACCCCGAGTCTCGTGACTCAAGGACCATTGGGTTAATAGGTCTAGTGGGCTGTCTAGAGTTTGGTGGCCTCGAGCCAAATGTGAAAGCTGCGTTGGGACATCATAATGTAATATGAGATTTACATTACATAAATATCAAAGTGGTGTGTCTACACTCGCCAACATATTTCCCCGACTCTCCATCCAACCAGTGCCACAAACCACAATGCCTCCAACAACGACACGGCAACAACACGTCTTACACAGCCCAAGATAATCTCATACCTAGGAACCAATCCTCTGATGCTCCACTTATCCTCTGCAACTCCGCAAGCTCCGATCCACAGCACCAACCACAAATTCTCATGAACACTGCCCAACTAGCATGCATTCTTCCAGAGCAGCACCAACACACCCTTACACACCAGGGAAAGGGTAATGCTTCCCCCCGACAACCACACACTTTCCACAGTTGTCAAGATAGCTGCTGCCACACGCTCCTCACATACGCCTGCCTCTGACCTCAGAACCAATAACACACTAAACACCAGGCTCGACAATCAGCACTTTACCAGAAAGATCCTCCGCTTATCCAAACACATCTCTCGGCCAGAGCACCCACTCTGCCACCTCAAACGACGATCTTAACACCTCAGGGGCTGGATAAACCTCAAGCTAGGGTGACCAACACTAATAATAGCTCTCTGAGAACACACTCACGGCCACTTAACCATAACCAATCATCACCAGCCACTTGACCTCACTGCAAGCTCCTCGAACGCAACATCGCAGCAACACACCTGCCGACAATTCAGGGGCCGGATAAACCTCAAGATAGGGCGGCCAACACTAATACTAGCTCTCTCAGAACACACTCATGGTCACTTAACCATAACCAATTATCACCAGCCACCTGACCTCGCTGCAAGCTCCTCGAACGTAGCACTGCAGCATCACACCTGTCGACAATTTTGCCCATTGCAGCAGCATCGAGGCCGCCATCTCAAGGGGAAAAAGCTCTCGATCTCGATCCTCAGACCCCACATCAGTACTCCAACGAAAATGACAACTACCTTCACAATGCCAACACCAAGCACACAGACTCCTACATGAGAAACCAAATGAAAAACAAGCATAAAATCTTATGCCAACTACCGACCGTACTAGACCTTATGGACTCTGATCACTGTAATATCTTGAATTCTCATATACTTTCACAACCACAGCTCTGATACCAACTGTAGTGACCCGAGATCTGGATACTAGGAATAACCTGATATCATTCGAATCCTGGCCCGCCATCCAAGAGTCGGAGGGCTAGAAAGGGCAAAAAGATAGGTATGATGTACATAGAAATAAGAAATAAAACAGGACAATATATATAATAACAAACATAAACAACTAACTACAACAGAGTCTAGTCTAACAGGAGTACAATCTAAGACAGAGAACGTGCCCAACACCGAGTGAACACTCGACCATGCGAGCTGGCAGCTAAGAACCTCTACGCAGCAACCTCGAACCTCAAGGAAGAAGTGCAACACCTGAAAATCAGGGGTGAGTCTCCTATCACTGGCTCAGTAGGGGTCCCGCAGAACCCCAACCGTAAACAACGTGGCACAGAAAGTAGCAACTACAGCTTGAATAGCAACAATAGTAGAAAACATGGCCATACACGAATCCCCAAAATATGATAGCCAATGAAACCATGGCTCTATGACTACTCCTACCGGAATGGAACCTAACATCCCGATCCCACGGTCTGGGGACTACCAGAACGTGAACCACCCTAGTCATACTATTAGGAAAGTGCCACGACACCTCTGTCGTGGAGGCCTGTGCTCGCGCACGAAGGCCCACACCAAAATCACGCGATCCGAGAACACAGTCATGACCTTGCCATCGTAAACTGAACGTCGTCTAGGGAAAAGCCCTCAATAATGCTCACCAAAAATCCTAGACTTTGGCTACAGAAAAACACCCAAAAACCACACGCACAGCCATGTCTCGTAGATAGAAAATGAAACCTCAAGTCACGAGAATCTCATGTCACGTGACAGGAGTACCTGCCCAGTAGAGCAAGGCCGGATGCATCCATTGATGGCTTAGTCTGTGCCTCAGGTGTCTCCCTCTGGCCCAACGAGAACTAAGACACCGTACTAGTAACCACAGAACAAGGACTAGCTATGGTCACGCTCGTCAGCGCGGGTCTATCGCCCCCAACCACGTGTGCATACACAGACTACGCACTCTAAGTCGCATCATTTACCTGGTTTTTCCCCCAGCCCAGACTCATGCTGCAAAGGTGAGGGGCCCTATGGTAACCAACCTAAAAACTGTTACATCATGGGAGCTCTCCACCACTCTTGAGTGGGTCCGCACTCGTGTGCGCAGGGAAGCACAACTAGTGGGGGGTCACTAACATGAACATTAAAAACCACACATGCACCATCGTGAGTAAAGTAGAGTAACAAGTGGCTCAAAGCCACCTGACTTTGGACAGCCCACTAGACCTTCTAAACCCAACGACACTTGAGTCACAAGACTCGGGTCAAGACCGCTGTATGTGACGGCACAACACCGTCAATTTGGCCTAATCCCTAGTTCTGAAACCACAGTGACATAATACGTAAAGCAGCTCGCAAGTCACCGAGTCAATCCCTCATCCAAGGGACACACAAAAAATCTCTAGCCCCAGGCTACTTGACTGGAGTCACATTCCAAGGCCACACACACACAGCCCACTCAAAAATCACTTCTTGGAGAAACGCATGTCATGCGGGGAAAGCTCTCTGCATGCATGTCGACTTATGGTGACTTGATCTAGTGAAAACACAAAAGCTCGGAACACGCGGGGGTCACAAATATCTTTAAGACCCATGAGCACACTAATCGAGATAACTTGATACCTCCGAACACCCTCAAAAATATGAACATAGAACCCACAGGTGTCCGGGACATCCACGAGACCGAAGGTCCATCACTGGGTCACAACCGGGTAGACCAGAAGCCAAAACGACATGACCGGAACACCGCTAACACGAAAAACCATTTGGTGCTCCTCCTTGGACCGTCAAATCAAATGGCGGCCCTCTCAGGACCGTAAAACCTAGTATAGCGGTCCACTCTAGACCGCTAATAGAGGGACACCCGGAACGAAGTAGTCTTCCATAAGACCACAAGCCCTAGTGGCGGTCCTGGCTTAACTGCTAGCATTGTTTAGCGGTCAATCGCAAGGCCGATACTAAATGGGAAATGACCATGATTTAGAGATCCTAGCCTGACCACCACTGCAAATGGTGGTCAATCACAAGACCGCAACTACCCCCAGGTGGTCACCTTCCGACCGCAAAACCAGTCGACACTACCGGGTCGAATGACGACCCCCAGCAGACCGCCTCTAGGTAGTGACGGCTACTAGTAGGGCCACCAAATCATCCATCAAACAAATTACTGGGTGTTCCTAACATCCTCCCCTATCTCCCATATTTTTCTCAGCCCTAGAAAAAATCATTTCATTTCCGTTCAACCATCATATTCAGGTAGATTTCTGTCTGTCCTGAGTGTCTGTCACCAGTTCTAGAAATAAAATAGCAATCCACAGAGCTTGTCTTTTCCAATCCGCTCACTGGATTGAATTGAAAAAAATATATGTTGTAGCCCTTGGAGTCTTCTTTCAAACGGCACTAGTCTCGCCTCGATCCGCCTCCGGATCTGATCGTAGAAATTTCTGTCGCCAAGGAGCGCAGATCTATTCTCTGTGTAGGTCCGATTTGGCAGTCTGGAAAAAATTCCCATTTAAATACCAAGGGTCAACTTCAGCGACCGCCCCTCTCAGGAGTCGACCAGGGACGTCCCACCAACGATTCAGCAAGCGGCGTCTCCAAACGACATCAGGAAGGCAATGTTCCTTCAGAAATCGTGGCTTACTGTCCAGTGAGTCAGGACCGAGTCGGGGCAGCACCGAGTTGGCGCAGGACCTAGTCAGACCAGTAGGCCGAGTTCGCCCCGTACACACCCCCAGATTGTTGCCCGTCAACCCAGGGTCGGTCCTCCTGGGCCCTACTGTAGCCCTTTACCTCCCTGTGTGGAGTGGGCAAAGAAATTACCTTTTGTAACTATTGTAAAATTATTTTAACTGGGAGTTACCGTAACTGGCCAGGATCATCGTTCCCACGTCCGGAGCGTGGAGGTAAACCCGCCACCCTCCTCGTAGGCATTTTCTTTACTCGTATACATTTTATATGCCGCTGCACGTGATAGGTTAATCTAGCTCGTATATTTTATCACTGTTGCGAGAGGGAGAGAGAGAGACTCGTCCCGTGACTCACTCCGAGTATAAGCACGGAAGAGCCGATACCCGAGACTCATTACCGGTTTCTCAATCGCGCACGGTCCCACGCATCCCTCGTTAGGGACGCCCGCGAGCGAGAGTCCCAGATCGCGTGTCCGTCCCGCATCAAATTGGTATCAGAGAGAGAGAGACTCGTCCTGTGACTCACTCCGAGTATAAGCATGGAAGAGCTGATACCCGAGACTCATTGCCGGTTTCTCAACCACGCACGGTCCCACGCATATCAAATCACTTCTTGTATCTCTTCTTGTTCTTGAATCCTTTAAACTGGGACTTGCCAGAAGAAGCTGCACCACTTGTTATAGGAGTGGTAGAAGGAAATCCTAGAACAGAGGGTAGATAACCTGAAGGAAGTTGAGCTGTCGGCTGAACCAATAATGCCTGAGAAGGGACAAGAGATCTTGTCAAAACCAGTTCCAATGCTGCTGCTGCCTGATATACTTCAGTCATAGTGGTAACATGGGCAACAATCAGTGGCTGCCTCAATTCAGCACAGAGGCCACGCAGAAATTACTCTGTCTTCAATGCCTCATTTGCAAGAATGTGGGGCACATAACGGCCCAATTCCATGAATCTGTTCGGATATTCAAGCACCGACATTCCTCCCTGAACAAGCTGTAAGAACTGATGCATTTTATCCATACGGAGATAAGCCAGACTGAAGGTGAGTTCAAAGGTGGCGATGAACTTAGTCCACGAAATCTGGCGGAGTGGGTGAGATTGAAAAGAAACCTCCCACTCGATATTCCACCATGTCAATGCCACGCCCTGGAGCTGAAAAGTACCAAGCATCACCTTTTCATCTTCCGCGCATTCCATAGAACGAAACACACGCTCGGTGGTGTCCAACCATATTCTGGCGGCATCCGGATCGGTCTGGCCTTCAAAGGTCAGCAGATGAAATAGAAAAAATTTCTTTAATGCACGTTCGTGACTGCCAGGCGCATCCTCTTGAGCTGGAACAACGGGAGCTGGAGTAAGAACATCTTGCGGAACACTGCTCGCTTCCTGGGGAATCGAAACTCTCCGACGCCAAGGTGACAACTTGAAAAAACTAGCAAACAGATAATAGACAAAAAAATTCATTAATCATATGGAAAACATCCTAAGCCAGCAATGGACAGTGTGATTGGACTAATTCTAGACAATAACTGTGTAATTTCGATTCCTTACACATTTCCTCAACACCGCTCTAATACCAACTGTAACGACCTAGAGCTCCAAATACTGATAACCCGATGTACCATCGAATTACCGCTACCAGGAACTGGGAAAGTCACCCAAGAGCCTGATGAGGCCCCTGAAGGGTTGGGGGAGTTTGTCGAGGGAGCGTATAATGAATTGGAATTACACTATGCGTGTGGAGGGAAATAATTTTTTGGTTTTGGCAATTTTTTGAAAGGAGGAGAGATTCTTGGGGGATTAGTATCTCTTAGAGGGATAATAGGAGGGATTGGAGGGCTAGGATTTGATTTGGAGAGGGATTTGGGAAGGGATAAAGAGAGAGGGAGGGGAGGGGCGCTTGTTTCCTTTGGAGGGGGAGAGATAATAGGAGGGAGGGAGAGAAAGTAGGAAAGAGGGAGATTCTCTAGGGAGGAAGGCTTCTGAGGTGGCAAGGGAGGTGGGGAGGTGGGTGTTGGCCATGGCCTAGGGAGGGAGGAGAGAGAGAATGGGGCGCAAGAGATAGAGAGAGAGAGGGATGCGCAAGTAGGAGAGAGGAACAGAGAGGGAGGCTCACAAGAAATTCTTATGAACTCAAAATTTTCAAATCTTCATTAGTTCCAAATAAAGCCCTTGGACCCCTATTTATATGGTGAACCATAGGTACCAAAAGACGACAATTGCCCTTGAAGTTCAAACAATTACCCCACTATCCGAGGTGCTGAACATAAGCTACCTACGACCATTAACCGAGCTAGTCTCAACAATGGCCCATTGGGCCTTATTTGGCCGGCACATTAAGGCTTACATGACTCAATTTAACTCATCTAGACTCAACTAACACTAATAAAAGACAATAAAATGCAACAATGTGCTAGTGCCGTGCCGGGTCCTTCATCGTCGTGTGTCGAGCCTCGATGTCCCATCAATTCTTCTGGGGTGGGGAGAACTCGACTCCGTCGAGTGGAGCTCAAGTGGTCTGGCCCGGGCTCGCAATCCTCGTCGGACCGCGGTTGACCCTTCCATCTGACTAAGTAATGCTGGGTCACCTTGCTCCACATGTTGGCATCTTGCTCGCCTAGTATTTGTTCCAGTTGTTCGCACCGTGCTCTCAATGGGGTCGGTGGGCACACAAGTCGGGGTTCACTCTGAAGGGGGGATGTAGGCTCAAGTAGATCACTAGGTCTTGCTGCCTGGCCCTTATTTGGCACTAGGTCTGCCACGTTAAACTCGGTGCTCATACCATATTTCGCAGGGAGGTCCTTCTCATAGGTGTTGGAGCCTATCCTCCTCACGGCCCGAAACGGTCCAGTGTCATGTGCATTCCCCGCCCCAGCCGGGTTATAGCCCTTTTTACCCTTGTCCAAATACAGGAACAAGGCCGGCGGGATATCTCTCTTTTTAACCCCATTTTTAGAAGTAGACATCATGTCAAGGCGTGGTGTCTGAGTGTCGATGTCAGCAATCGATTATTGGCTAGGGCACAGGGCCTTGCGCTGATGCAGAGTGATATATTCGTTGGCAAGATGATAATGCCAGCGCAAGAAGGGATCTTTCGCCTTCTCAGACGTAAGGTCTATAGTGGCGACGTTGTACATGAATTGGCTAAGATAGGGTGCCCTGGTTCCAGGGTAGGTTCATTCATTAGTGAGAAATAATGCCAATGCAAAGGAGGAGTTTCTGCCGATTTGGGCATAAGGCCCGGAACGGCACAGCTATCCACTCTATTGGGGTTTGGCTAGGGTTTGATGCCTGCTAGACCAACGAATGGTGACTCGGCCTGGGCAGAATTCCGCTAGACCAAGGGGAGTAACTCAGTCGAGGCGGAGTGCCACTAGCCAAGGGAAGGTAGCTCGGCCGGGGCGGAATGCCACTAACCAAGGGAAGGTAGCTCGGCTAGGGCGGAATGCCACTAACTAATGAAGGGTAGCTTGGCTAGGGCGGAGTGCCATTAACCAAGGAAAGGTAGCTTGGCTAGGGCGGAGTGTCACTAACCAAGGAAAGGTAGCTCGGCTAGGGTGGAGTGCCGCTAACCAAGGAAAGGTACCTTGGCTAGAGCGGAATGTCACTAATCAAGGAAAGGTAGCTCAGCCGGGACGGAATATCACTAACTAAGGAAAGGTAGCTTGGCTAGGGCGGAATGCCGCTAACCAAGGAAAGGTAGCTCGGCTAGGGCGGAGTGCCGCTAACCAAGAAAATGTAGCTTGGCTAGGGCGGAATGTCACTAACCAAGGAAAGGTAGTCATTTCGGCAACGCCGGTTGAGCTATGTGGTAGAGCTTTATATGCTTTCCATTAAGGGGAGAGAACTGGATGACTCCTTTATGGTCTACCAGGATGTAGGCACCCCCTTCATATACCCAGTGGATGATATACGGCCCAACCCAGTTTTTCACCAACTTTCCTTTGGGGTTGGAAGCCATCACCTCTTTTCTTTTGACCATTACCAGGTCTCCGTTCTTGAATTCTCCCCAGCAATCCTCGGCCTAAAGTGGTCCTCCTCAGAAAATAGCCTGGAGTAGTAGTCCCTAGCCAAATCCCCGATCTGCTCATCTAAGGAGATGGAGAGTTTACCCACCCGAATGCAAGTAATGGTGTTGAATCTCCTCCTCCCAGATGCTATACGTTGAAAGTAGGCTATATTCTTGTCTCCCTTTTTGATCCATCTGTCCCTCGATCTCTGCTTCCAATAGATATCCTCATTGGAAAAGATCTCGTCGAACTGGCATCGAGAGTCTCTCAGCCTCCTATCCTCAGCTTCCATAATATTTGCCTCCTCCAAACTATCAAGCCTCTCAATCTAATAAAGAATTCTGTTCTTGGCTACCCTTCCCAGGAGGGTTTTGCCCACCCCCCAAGTTTTGAGAATAGAAGTAGTGTGCCTCAAGTTGGAAACAAAAGTAGCCATTATTGAACTGCAAGAAGCCTATGTAGACCGAGCCTTTTTGCTAGCATCCATGAAATTTGCCTCTGTTAACCATTACTTCTCCAGCTTGAAAGTGGACCTCCTTCCCTACAAGCGGCTAGTCTTCAAGAGAATTGGCTTGTGATCCAACACAGATCTAGCATCGAACATGAGGATAGTGATGTTCCCAATCCACAGAGATAAGGAATCTATCCAGCCTCGAGCAATAAGGCTCCTCTCTCGTATTAGACCAATTAAAACGACCATGTGCCATGTCAACATCCACCAGAGCCGCCTCCTCAATGAAGGCATTGCAGTTGTCCATGTCTCCAGTGTGAGTAGTTACACCCGACCTCTCCCACGGAGCCACCACTGTATTGAAATCCCCTCCAACACACCAAGGCCTGCCTAAGAAAAGGTGTAAGCTGATCAACTCCTGCCAGAGAGACACTTCTCTCTCCCCTGCGACCTATACACCCCGGTGAAGTCCCACGAGAAGCTGTCCTTCACTGAAATGAAGTGAAGAGAAATGGCCCACCTGCTAATGTGTCTATCCACCGCCACCTCATCAACCTCGAAGGGGTTCCACAGGACCATGATGTCCCCTGACCTCCCCACCGCGGGAGAAGCAACACCTCTGGAGAGTCTAGTAGCCCTTACCTCCCTCATAAGACACTTTTTCTCCTCTTCACACTTAATTTAAATCATCTATTTCTGGAAAGCCAAATTGCAAAACCCCTGTGGCGGTACTTTAGGACTCTCTTTGATTCACGGTGTAGAGCTCCTAATTCTGTCACTGACTTTTGCTGGGATGTTATTTGCACAGCTGATAACAAATCCCCTTATGGATATGCAGTTACCTCACCATGATCCACATATTATGGGAGATATGGAAGGTTCGATGCAAACTTAAGTTTGAAGAAAAGGGGACTTCAGTCAAAGTGTTGCAGCAGCAGATTCTGACGCAGGTAGAGTTCTCCTTGGAAAAGGCTAGCTTCAGCAGGGCTCCTACTGTGAGTGAAAGGTGTGTGATGGAACAATTCAATTATTCTTACAGCATCACAGTGAAACCTCCAAAGATCATCCAATGGTTCTGTCCCAATACTGGGTATGCTTTAAATGTAGACGGGGCTGCCAAAGGTAACCTAGGTCATGCTGGCGGAGGTGGATGTATCAGAAGCAGCAGAGGTGAACTCATTCATGGCTTCTCTTATTACTATGGTGTAGGGAGCAACATGGTAGCCGAAGCTAGAGCACTACTAGATGGGCTGAGAATTTGGTAAAGAGTGGGCTCCCTGTTGCTGTAATATACTATGACTCCAAAGCTCTAATTACCATGATTCAGTCCAATGCCCATCCCCCTTGGAGGATATGTAAATGGTGGGACGAAATCATAGATATTATCAAAAGGTGCAGGTGGAACATCCAGCATATACACAGGGAAGGGAACACAGTTGCGGATGCTCTAGCATCCTTAGCCTGCTCCACTCGAACCAACAATGATTTCAGATGTTGGAAAGAACTTCCAAGAAGAGGTCATGGATGTGCCACAGTGGATGCTGCCGGTCTACCTAGTTGGAGGAGATAAGGCACCACTGGTTTCTATTTTCTCTTTTGATTCTTCATTGTTTCATACTCAGGGGTATGCTCCCGTGGTACACTTGTAAATGGTCTCTTTAGTATCAATAAAAATTAGGGCGGAGACCATTGGTGGAATTAACACGAATTGTGCATTCCCCCAAGAGTCATCCTTGGTCTCATTTATATAAAAAAGGTGTTTCTCACTTAATTTTTTTTTGGTAACTAATTCACCCCTCCCCTCTTGATTACCATTCGCAAGATCAAGCTCTTGGCACATGATCCAAGGTCATCTGACTTGGCCTCTGAAGAGAATATTCTTCCTGCCAAGTGGATAAATGGGAAAATAGCAAAATGAATTTATCTTATATAGAAGAATTTTGGAACCCTTGCTCTATAAAAGGAAGCCTTCTTCCTTCGAAGAAAGGCACTGCGAAATGTGAGAGCTGTGGAAGAAAGAGAGGGAGCTTGTGAGAAGAAGTGGAAGAAAGAGAGAGAGCTTGTGAGAAGAAGAAGAAGAAGAAAGAGAGAGAGTTTGAGAGTTAGTTCAAAGAAGTAGCCAAGCTAGTGAGATCAGAGTGCAGCTCGGAGTACATTGAAGATCTGCTGTCCATTGGCCTCTGGATCAAATCCAAGCCATTTTGCTCCTTCAGAGTTATATTTGCTTTGTTCTTTCCTTTGTTCTTTTGCTTTGTTTTTTTGTTTCGCTAAGTTACTTCCAATGCTATGTTTAGAGATCGGGTTAAACAACCTGTGAGGCTCAGGGGATAGCAAGTTGTGATACTTAGCAGATAACAAGCTGTGAGGCTCAGTGATTTATCAAGTTGTGAGGATCAACGATTTAGCAAGCTGTGAGGTTCAACAGTTAAGCAAGCTGTGAGGCTCAGCGGTTAAGCAAGCTATGAGGCTCAGCGGTTGTAAGGGATTTGTTCCCTCGAAGTGTTGTCGATCAGTAGTTCAAGCTATGTGTCAACAAAATCCTCACTCGAGTTGAGTGGGGGGTGGATGTAGGTATGTTTGGTGCGGACTGAACCACCTAAATTATCATTGTCTACTGTGGGTTGCCTTGTATGTTTGATCCTTATCCTCTACCCCCTTCATAGGCTTGTATATGAGATAAGTTCACTTCAAATTTTGGAACTAGCTTAGTGACTAAGTGTTTGACATGTGTTCTAATTGAAGTGTTAACTGTTGGATTGATTTCTGAATCATTGTTTATGGTTGATATATATTGATCAGTTCAGCTCAGTGAAAGAGCTTCACAACTTAACTTTCAATTCCTTCTAGTTTCGATTAAGGAGGGTGAGTGTTTTTAATTCGAGCATAATTTTTATAAGGGGATCTATTCACCCCCCCTCGAGATCTCGTCCTAAACCTAACACCTGCATGTGGTTAGGTTCAACTGATTCAAATATGTGTAAGTAATTTGTTGAACTAATGCCAAGGAATTTGAAATGAGCATCATGGGTGAACTCCAATTTTTTCTTGGATTGCAGATCACACTTACAAAAGATGGATTCTTCATAAACCTATCTAAGTATACATTGGAGGTTCTAAAGAAATTTGGGATGAAGGATGCTAAACACATTTCCACGCCCATGGGAACAAATGCATCTCTAGATGCAGACAAGAATGGTAAATCTGTAGATCCTAAGACATACTAAGGTATGATCGGGTAGCTCTTATATCTCACTGCTTCTAGGTCTGACATTCAGTTCAGTGTGTGCTTGTGTGCAAGATTCCAAGACAATCCTAAATAATCACATTTGCTTACTATGAAAAGGATTTTAAGATACATTGGTAGCACACATGATTTAGGGTTGTGGTATCCTGCATCATGCTGTTTTGAGTTGATATCTTATATTGATGCTGATTACGCTGGATGCAAACTTGATAGAAAAAGTACTAGTGGCTACTGTCAATTTTTGACTGGGTGTTTGGTTTCTTGGGCTTCCAAGAAGTAACACTCCGTTGCACTCTCCACTGCAGAAGCCGAATACGTTACTACAGGGAGTTGTGGGACCCAGGTGCTATGGATAAAGCACCAACTCCAAGACTGGTGTATATCTTGGATGCACACCCATCATGTGTGATAACACTAGTGCCATTAACTTAACAAAGAATTCCATTCAGCATTCTTGAACTAAACACATTGAAATTAGGCATCACTTCCTTAGGGATGAGGTAAGGAAGAAAAATTGTGAATTGCACATTATTGAAACTGAGAGGCAAATTGCTGACATCTTTACAAAACCTTTGAACAATGACAGATTTTCTACTCTAAGGAGAGAGTTGGGCTTGTGTAAACCTCCTACTTGTTAATTCTGCATGGTCCTGGTCAGAAGAGTCTGAGTGGCCATTGGTTGGTTCTGTCAGGGGGAGTCCACTGTGCATATCTGGTTTGTTTCATGAGTAATAGGTTGGTTGTGTGTGAATGACCTACTAGTATATAAAATGGTGACATGTGGAAGGATGGGCAAAGTCTATTTGAAAGCACCCATTATGTGTGAGAAGAAACTTTGCCAAGTATCGAGGGGACGGAGAGAAGAGTTTATTGATTCAAATGACCCAGACGGGAGGTCCAAGTCAAGAGGAGGTATTCGTCACCTAAAGGGACGGGGAGAAGAGTTTATTGATTCAAATGACCCGGACGGGAGGTCCAAGTCAAGAGGAGGTATTCGTCAACTGAAGGGACAGGCAGAAGAGTTTATTGATTCAAATGACCCGGACGGGAGGTCCAAGTCAAGAGGTGGTATTCGTCGACGCTGGGTCAGTGCTAACGCAAAGAAGGGTTTACTCCCTTAACCTAGGAGTAAGGCTCGGATAAGGTGTTCATTCGTCGGTGTCACCGAGGTGGCAAAACCGACATGATTTGTTTGTCTCTTGATATGTTCATCGGCACTAGGTCAGTGCTAACGCAAAGGTAGGTTTATTTCCTTATCCCAAACGTAAGGTCCGGGTAGGGTGTTCATTCGTCGGTGTTGCCGGGGTGGCAGAACTGACATGGTTTATTGGTCTCTTGGAGCATTCGTAGGCACTGGGTCTGTGCTAACCCAAAGAAGGGTTTATTTCCTTAACCCAGGAATAAGGCTCAGGTAAGGTGTTCATTCGTCGGTGTCACCGGGGTGGCGGAACTGACATGATTTATTTGTCTCTTGAAGTGTTCATTGGCATTGGGTCAGTGCTAAAGCAAAGAAGGGGTTTATTTCCTTGACCCAGGCATAAGGATCAGGTAAGGTGTTCATTCGTCGGTGTCACCGAGGTGGCGGAATCGACATGCTTTGTTTGTCTCTTGAAGTGTTCGTCAATGTGTAGCGATGATTCGGCACCGGGAGGTGTTTCCCCTAGTTCCTCTTTCCTCTTCCTCTCTTTCCTTCTTTTCTTCTCTTTTTTTTTTCTCTTCTCATTTTTTTATTTCTTTCTTCTTCTTCTCCTCTCCCTTTTTTCTTTCTTTCCCCTTTTTTGCTCTCTCTTCTCCCTTTTTCTTTTACCCTATGACAACACTGTTGACACCCGTTCTATGACCAATTAGTTGGGTCGTCTCCTTACTCATTTTAAATGATGCTCCGAGTTGTTCACCCTTGCCGAGTCTTCTTGGACAGTTGAAGTATCTTTCATGGGTCACTGCCTTCCTTGGTTGGGTCTTGTCCTTGATTTATTGCTAAAGATTTGTTTCTCCTTTAGAACCTTAGTGATTTCAATAAAATGTTCTCTCCAACAATAGGTTCTTAATGGGAAAGGATAGTGGGGACTTGGTTGACTCTAGGTGTAAACTCTCCTTTAAATATGCAACCTAGACACGGGGTGGTAAATATACAATCGGCCTGGCATCCGTGTGAAAATTCACGGCTCACGGGGACTTATGGAGGTCCCGGATGTGGTCACTTAGTCGACTCCAATGAATATGGAGGCGAGAGGATCACACATCAAGGTAGGAATGCAACTAAGATATGGAAGATGAATGATCCTATGTGCACCGGAGTGCATGCAATTCTAGCCTAGAAGCTAACAAACAATGTGTAAACAGTGATATAAATATGTGCCACAACAAGGGAGGAGACCAGATAGCGCCCAGGAATAATAAGAAATCAGTAAAAATGTATGAATAACATCAATCCTCGAGATGCATACCTATGGCCGGTGAAACGGTCACCTAAGGACCGCTAAAGGGATAAGACGGTCTATCGCTAGATTACTTTTAAGCCGTAAACGGTCGGGTGGAGACCGCCAAGGAACCAAAGAGCAGAAACAACAAGAAATAAAATGGAAAAATCGAGAAAAACATACGGTAAACTGGGAAAAACAAACAAGAGCAGGTCAAAAAATCACTCAACACGATTGGTACTAGACGTCCCACCATGATCGCCAAAAAATTGTGAGATGTAGATATGTGAAGTGGTGTGATGGATGTGAAAGATGGAGGTGTGATGTGTGATATGTACTAACTCAAGCAAGGAATAACATCAAGTATAGAGCATGTGGGTATGTCATCTCAACAATGCCAAAATAAGGCAAAAAGAAAGAACTAAACACACATCGTGGGCGTGGAGCAAAGGAAGGAATAAAGGTGATCGACCTTAGCTTCATTTGCTTCGGAGTATATAGCCGGAGATGCTATTCTGCCCACGTCCCTGGAGACGGTGATGTGAGAGACCGCCTTGGGCTTGACATATCCGCACAGCGGTGGTGGGTACCAGTTGTCGCCAGATGTGCTCTTTGATGCCCCCGCAGGGGTCTTGGCTTCAGAGGTCTTCTGGGACTGCTCTACATATAGGTTGGCATCCGCCAAATGACATTCAAATACTTCGAACGGGTGGAGGTCAGCAAATATCCTCTCCTCCTTCCCCTCGAGGCTATACTTGATACATTGGTGGAGCGTAGAGGGCATCACCATATTTTCATGCAGTCACGGGCAGCCGAGCAGCGCCTTGTACGAGGTGCGGGAGTCGATGACATGGAATTGCACCTTCGTAGTGAAATCCGCCCGGGTAAGTGTGACCTCTACCACCCCCATCGACACTTCACATTTCTGATTAAAGCCGGCTATATGCATATCTCTGACTTTCTCGAGACGCGCGTTGAAGTGGTGCCTCTCATATATTCTGTTTGGCAAAATGTTGACTGCCGCACTAGGATCAACCAGGATTCTATTCAAC
Organism: Amorphophallus titanum; assembly: GCA_024336825.1. Lineage (NCBI taxonomy): Eukaryota > Viridiplantae > Streptophyta > Magnoliopsida > Alismatales > Araceae > Amorphophallus > Amorphophallus titanum. The sequence goes on along the minus strand of JANBPO010006887.1, from coordinate 1,132,247 downwards.
TCCCACCCATTCAGGTAGCAGCATGTCCTCTTGAGTGAAGGTCATACTGGCTTCTGGTAGTGTCTCAGCCAAGCAGGTCTCGAAGTGAGCAGGAATCTGCAGAGTAGTGATGATCGCATGTCGAGTCTCTTCACTCAAAGAGAGGATCTCCCAGATTGTAAATCTAGCAGGGAGCTTCTTGAGTAGGTTCATTATTCGGCTCCCAGCTCGAATGTTGGAAAGCTTCATCTCTTCTGCCCATCTGGGCTTGGGAGAGTCCTGAATTGTGGCCCCTAATGGTCCTACTCCATCTGCCTCAGATTCGGCACCTTTCTGCTTGCCGTCGGGCTCTTGTTATTCTTCATCAGCTGCTGCATGGCAAGCTTCATCTGCATCCGGGGCTTCGGAGGACTGTACTGATTGCGGGTGAACATTCCCGGGTGCAGGGTTAGCCTCCTGACATGGTTGCTTTCCCTTGGACATTTTGACAAACTCCATAAAGGAAGGGGCTGTCTTGCCCCCACTCCTGCTATAAAGGCCTGGCAGAGGACGGATTTGGACTCCCTTGACCACCGGGGGAGGTGTCTTGTAGGGTTGCTCTCCCCTGAATATAATGTTGTGGTTGGGTGGTGGCTGGCGCCCCCATTTTCGGCCTGACCGAGTTGCATGTGCAGTAGTTGCGGATTCGGCCTTGCCTCCTTTTGCAGGGGGTGTGAAGCAGATTTCCTCTTCCTCCTCTTCACCGGGCAGCTTGAAGAGTGCTGAGAGGGTGTTACAGGAGACAACCTGCACTTTATCAGCCTTAGTGGCCTTTCTCTTCTTCTTCTTTTGTTTCTTCTTCTTCTTTGCTTCAGCAGGCGCCAGCCCCCAGAATAGGCTGCCCTCTTGTCAGATGCCGCATCGGCCTATTCTTTATGTTCGAGTGACAGCTGCTCTAATTCCTGCTCTAATTCGGGCTGCACATAGTCATCTAACCTGTCTATGAAATTCTACAGCTTTCGAGCTCCGGGGCTGACTTCTTTCACTGTTGGCAGTGGAGTTTGCCTCCTCCGGTTATGCGTTGGTATTCTGATGACTGCGGGTGGAGTGGTCCACACGTATCAATCGGTGATTTATATAGTAACATGACATGGGAGTTGATGCAGTCACCAAGTTTCCTCGCCTACAGGTCCTGCGGTTTCAAAGGGTGTCATCTTGGAATGTTCAACGAACGAGGAAAGTTATCGCACGTAGTATTACTGCCATGGTTTGTGGGCTTGGTCCGAGTCGAGATGACTCGAGTGAATCTACTTGGAGTCATGGAGATTCGTCGGTCGACTTAGATCGAGTCACTCCTCCCTCCCATTCTATCCTTCTTTGAGACTTTCTAGACATGCTCCGACGATGATTCGATGGTGACGACGAGGATCTGGCAGTGAAAGACGAGATCCAGTGATGGCGACAATGATCCGGCCAAAAGGGGCGTTACCAGCCGCCGTGGAAGACTACTAGAGATGGGGCGGGGGCGCCGAAGTGAGAGAATAAATCAATGTCGAGTTGGGAGGATATCAAGATAGGGAAAGAAAGGTATACCGGGTGGAGTGAGAGACGACTAAGTTGGCCTGAGTCGTATATGACTCGGACATATCATACCGACTAGAGATGGGGCGGGGGCGCCGAGGTGAGAGAATAAATCAATGTCGGGTTGGGAGGATATCAAGATAGGGAAAGAAAGGTCTATCGGGTGGAGTGAGAGACGACTGAGTTGGCCCGAGTCGTATATGACTCGGACATATCATACCGGATCAAAACGATTCCGATCCAGTACGAATCACTTAATTAACGAACTTTGCTTACTACCACGTGTTAGTATTACAATGGGTTGTCATTGGTACCGAATGTTGGTTTCCCATGGGGCTGAAAATAGACTTTCTTGGATCTGCAATCAACCACGGCTCCATATTGTTCTAACCAATCCATGCCCTGAATAATATATAGTCTGCTAGCTGCAATGCATACAACCTCACTGGCAATGATTGATCATTGATAACAATCAGAGACTCCTCTAGACACAAAGGAGTGAACATGAAATCCCTAGAAGACATTTCAACAAGTAACTCACAAGTCATTTCAGATGTCGGCTCCTCAATACATGTAATGAAATTCTTAGAAATAAAAGAGTAAGAAGCACCTGAATCAAAGAGAACATGAGCTGCATGACCATAAAGCATAATCGTACCTTCCATGAGATGCGACGCCACCGCTTCTGCTCGAGTTATATGAGAAAGCTTCCATTTCTACTTTCGGCTGGCTGCTGCAGAAGACTGTTGGGAAGAAGCTGAAGCTTGAGGATAGAATTACTGAGGTTGAGGTAGTGGAGGAAGTTTGAAATGAGATGACTGTGATTGAGAAAATTGAGAAAACTGCATCGGTTTGGGCCTCAGCAGACAGTCTCGAAGCACATGCCCCGACTGATCACAGTGAAAACAGACCACCGGCAATGAACAGGGCTTGCCTGGGTGGCTACCACCACACCTTTGATATTGTCTCGACTGACTAGCAGTTGAACCTTGACGCTGTTGAAAGGAAGGAGTTGTCTGTTGAACGGCTCCAGAAGACACCTACTGATCAAACTTCTTCTTGGACTTCTTGAATCTCTTGAACTTGGGTTTAGAAAGAGAAGCTCCACTAGCAATCGACACAGTGGGTGAAACTCTGGGCACAGACGGCTGAAAACTCGGCTGAAACTGCACGCTCAGCTGAACAAAGCCAACTTGAGTAGACCCTCGAGATCTTACCATATCCAGCTCTAGCGCCACAGCTACCTAGTATGCTACATCCATCTCGGCTACCCGAGTTACAATTAACGACTGTCGCAACTCAACCTTCAGCCCCTGTCGAAATTACTCAGTCTTCAAGGCTTCATCAGCAAGAACATGGGGTGCACACCGACCCAATTCCACGAATTTATTCTGATACTGCAGCATAGTCATATCTCCTTGAGACAGTTCCATGAATTGACACATCTTGTCAAGGGAAGAATGCTTACTCGATCAGTTTGAAGAAATCAGTCACGATCGGAGACGTGGGCGAATGGGGAAGCGTGGGGTTTACCCACACCGCAGTGACGAAACTTCAACCTGCTCAAATGCTTACACCACTACGCCTCACATAGGAGGAAAATCTTGGGGTGGGGGTTAATTGATTACAACAAAAACTACCTCTACGCAGGGAGGGGCCTTTAGCCGGCCAAGCGGGGAGGGGAAGAAGTAGACCTGAAGCTTCAAAGAGTGTCAGAGTCGATTCTGTCCACTCTTAGGAACAGAGGATAGACAGTCGACGCAGGAATTGTTGTGGTTGCTCCTGAACTCCTTTATCAGCAGGACCAGTGCCAAAACTTCATAGGTTGGCCCAGGAAGGTGCTGGAATTTTGGTAGGAGCTTTGGAAGCCGGCACTGGTCGTGGTGGAACTGGAAGCAGAGGCTCTGTTCTCTGGTTCAGACTATCTCAGCACCGTAGCATCTGGAAGATGAAGCTTGCCACGAGCTATCCTGAACTTCAAATTGAGCATGGTTGGAGGCGTTGGAACCGTTGATGAGTTACCTTCGAAAAGAGACCCACGGGGGTGCCAGACGATGTCGGAGTAGGTCGCAGCAGCCCAAACACTAATAGGGTGTCAGTTCAATCTTAGGGAGGATAGAACTACGCACTCTGGGGAGAAAAGGGAGAAGAAATCGCTCGTGTTGCCGAATGGAGCTCTGCTTCTTAGAGGAGGAGGGAAACTCGCTGTAGAAGATCCCGGTCGAACCCCGCCTCCAAATCTTCAGATGAGCAGGTGTGGCAGCTACTGCAAGCCATCTCTGGAAGCTGATCAGGACCCTTCTGCACAGTCGGAGTAGATTGCCTCCCTCGGACAGCCACGAGCTCAGAACGGGACGAGACAACTGCCGTTGCAAAGACGATGCGAAGAGCTTCCAGAGGTAGCTCTTTCACCTCCTAGATCACCTGGATGACGTCACATCTTCCTCTGCAGTCTTTAGGTTCTCTGCTACCTCCGAACTGAGAACTGTAGATTGAAGATGATGGGGGGGAAATGGGGTTTATGGGAGGAAAAGTGGGGTGGATAGGTATGGGGGTGACTCCTAGCTATGAGGGGGTCTGGGAGGGGATGCTTGAAACTCTACATGGACATTAGGAGTAATCGTGAGGAAAAAGTTACCTACCCCTACAAAAATTGAATAAGTGAAATGTTGATCTTAGTAGTCGGGAATCCCCATTGAGACAAATGAGGAAACTCACGCGGAACGGTGACACAAAAATTAACATGAAAAATCAAACAAGTGACAGATCCTAGTAATCGGGAATCTCCATTGAGACATATGAGGAGACTCGTGTCAAACGGTGAAGTCTTTTTTTAATAAAAATAAAAAGAAAGGGATTGTGTGAAGCTACCGATAGTCGACGATCTAAAATGGAAGTGTAGAGTGAAAAGATATCAGTTAGTGTTATTTGAAAATTTTGTATATCTTTGTGTTTAAGATTTATTGCACACGTTGGAGCACATACACTTCACGGAGTTGTGTTTTTGGCATATATTGTGAATCTGTCTATATACATGATTATTCTAACTCTTTGTACATGCACAACTCCTTTAGTTTTGGCTCATGTAATACTTCTTGTTTTGAATCTATTGCACTTTTCTTATCCCACTCCCTAAGTGAGCTTTATTTAATATATGCTAACACTTGCATGATTGTAAAGATTGCTTGCATGTTTGCTTTCTATCATCTCCATTCAACCTCTCTCAAGGCTTATTTTTGTCATTGATAAAAGGGGAGAGGTAGTGATTGTGTGAATAGGCACGTTTGAGGATTGCATGAGATCAATGTTAGTTTGCATAGCATGTTGCATATTGAGAGTGCTGCCTTGAATATCAAGAGAATAAATCATTGGCATCTTCAATTGGTTTCAAACTCAAAAACACTCATTGTCTTACTCATTCATGATATCATGCTTCTCGAGCTTCCATGTATTCCCCCCCCAGTTTTTGATCATGTCAAAGGGGGAGAAGAAAATGTAATTGTCATAAATTTTTGTCATCATCAAAAAGGGGGAGATTGTTGTGCTATGCGTGTGATTTTGATAGCAATAAAACTTTATGTGTGTGTGGTAACATAACTTCATGTTTGTGTGTGAAAGATTGATTGAGAATTGTTGAACCCCCTCATTGAGTAAATGTTTAACTAAGATGGGTTTTGATGATGACCAAACACTATATATTTGTATGAATTGAAATTGAGATGTAAAGTAGGCAATCTGCCTTTATCCATCCTCAGCGCTCCCCTTGCCAATCTAGGGAGATCACTAACATGAGTAAAAATCATCTTCTTTTGTGTTTTGAGCTTCAAGTCTGTGTTCCTTGTAATCTCCAAACATCCGTTTGTGTGTGGATCGACTTAGATCCATGGTTTTGTGTGTTGTCTTGTTCAGATCCGTGTGTGTGCGTGTTTCTCCTCAGATCTACATGTGTGTGTGGACCTATCCAGATCCGGGTGTTCTTGTGTCTAGAGTGTTGCATCTGTTGCAGCATGTGTATGTGTGTTGTTGATCCGATCGCTAAATCGTATTGGAGACTCCATCTCCATGTGTGTGTGTGTGTGTAGGTGTCGCCCTACATGTGTGGTTGGAGAGTGTCTCCGTGTTAGGGATTTTTCCCTGTGCTGGTTTCCAGTAGTGAAGCCTCACTGAGTTTTGGTGAGGGGTGGGTGTAGGTTGCCGTCATTGCATCCGAACCACCTCAAAAATCTATGTGTCTTGTGATTCGAGTTTTGTGGTTTAGTCCATCTCTTCTACCTCCATTCTGTGTGATCGTACGTATATATTGTTTCCTCCATATTGTATTCTTTCAGATTTAGCATAATTAGTTATCATGTGTGATAGATCTTGATAGATCAAATCAGAAATTCAATAGATCCGAATTCTTGCATTGCCGCTTCATCACATCTATTTTAAATTAGGTCAAATTTTCTTAAAATTTGTAATCACCCAATTCACCCCCCGCTTGGGTGTCATTGATCGCGGGACTTCAAAAGACTTAAAGTCTAGAATTTGGTCTCTTGGTGAACCCTGAAATAAAATAATAATAAAGTAACAGAGCTCTAGATACAAGAACATACCTCATAATGGAAACGAGAACAAGATTTCCCACAGAGATGAGAAGACGACTACCAGAGTTGCCTTTGTGATTATCACGCCCCAAATCCTAAGCATAAGGGTGACGTGCCTCTGTGATCGATGCTGTCACACCCCGACCATTGATATAGCGGAAGTAATCTCGAGGAACGTCAACAGTCGACATAATAAGTCTCTTGCAAGCAAGATAATCAGAGCGCAAGACAATCACACATAATGAGACTTTACAAATAATTGGCTCAAAAATCCACGAAAGATGTCCGAAATGAAATTCTGGACACGATCGAGCTAGATGCTCTGAAAAAGTAGGTCCAAGACCCGAAAATAAGGATCTGGAAGGATCTGGGACATTACAGGAATTATCACTTAAAAGAGACTGCGTGACATAAACGGTCTATCCAGAACTGCTGGACAGGACTAGAGGTCTGTTGCTAGGTCGCGCATGTCATGTTGGTCCGAGGACCATGCATGACTTACGCGGTCTATAGAGCAGCCGCTAGGGTTTCCAAGTAGTCTAAAGATGAGCCGCTTGCCCAACCTCACGGTCTATCGTTGAGCCATCTAATACTATGGGGTGTTTCAAACGCAAAACCAATTAAACGGTCAAGCCACAACTGCGGACCCCAGACCTCACGGTCTATCACGGGGCCACGTAGTCACACGCGATTCCTGTTAGGGCCGTGTACAGAACGACATGCCCGAACCTCAGTGATCTTGATAGACCCTACTTGTGATACAAAATTTGTGATATACGATGAATAGAATTTAGGCAAATGCACACCACCAGAAAGAGAACGGAAAGTTGCATAACATGGATTGATTAATTTGAAACTTTTAAGCCTGCTAACGTAACATTAATCGAGGACAACAAGGTTAACTCCAATTTAGCATGCTCCGACTAAAACAACCAATACTCTCATGATACAGAACAAAATTTAGGGCTTTTGGTATCAGATGAAAGAGGACCCCAATACGAATCCAATGATGTATTATACGTGAGGTTTGATCCACTAGAACCTACCTTAAAAGAAGGAAGAAGAGGACGATGTCACCGGTCGGACGCGCGAAGAACACCCCAAGAACACACCAAAATTCTCCCACAAACGTGCTCCTCGTCGGCTGCCGCAGCATCCAAGGGTTTCTAGGTCGGACTACAGTCTGATTTATAGGAGTAATTGATCTCTAGAGGTGTCAATTAGAGAGGATAGAGTCCACAACTCTGGTCGCGCGAGATTCGCGCCTTGACCCGGTCACGCCGTCGCCTCGCCTCCAAATTCTTCTCCGAGGGCTAGGGTTTCAGAGGGCAACTAGAGGGAAAACGATCTACACATCATGGCCGTTCAATTGGATCCGATCTGGGCTTATATGATCGAGAATTGGGTCCATTGATTGGTGGACTCTATCATCTACAAGGTAACACTGTGATGGGTAGTACTAATGTGGCACGACGTTTAGATGATCCTACCCAACTATGGTACATGCGACTGGGCCACATGAGTGAAAGAGGGTTGGCTCGATGGTCAAAAGACTGGAAAATTGGATTTCTATGAGCACTATGTATTCAGTAAAAAGTGTCAAGTAAAATTCAGTGCAACACTCCACAGGACTAAGGGCACAGTGGATTACATCCACTCTGACCCTTGGGGTCTTGCTCCAGTTGTCTTGAAGGGTGGTGCAAGTTATTTGTCGACCTTTATTGATGATTTCTCAAGAAAGGTCTGGGTATATTTTTGAAAGAAGAAGAGTGAGGTGTTTATCACTTTCAAGCAGTGGAAGGCGTTGATTGAGAGGAAGACTGGTAAGAAAATCAAACATCTCTGTACTGATAAGGGTATGGAGTTCTGCTCAAAAGAGTTTGATGAGTTCTGTAAGAACGAGGGCATCGTTCGACATCGCACTATAGCGGGAACACCACAAATGAACGGTATTGTAGAACGGATGAATAGGTCACTCTTAGAAAGGGCGAGAAGTATGTTATCTCATGTAGGTCAGTCAAAGGCATTCTGGGTAGAAGCTGTCAACACATCTTGCTACTTGGTGAATAGATCTCTGTCCACAGCCATAGAGTTGAAAACTCTCGAGGAGGTATGGTCTCGTTCTCTTTCCGATTATTCTCACCTCAGAATTTTTGGTTGTCCTGCCAGTGCTCTTGTCACAGGTGACAAATTAGAGCCAAGGGCAAAGAAGTGCATTTTCATGGGTTATGCACAGACACAGGGTGTGAAGGCCTATCGGTCGTGGTGTGCCGATCCTGAGTCACCCAAAATCATGATCAAGAGAGATGTGACCTTCGATGAGTCTGTAATGCTCCGAAAGGGAGAAAATTCAACAATAGATGACAGGGATCATGTTAGTAGCAAGCAGGGGGAGCTAGAGGTGAAGCTTTTGTTGTGTCCATATGTTTTGATGATAGCAAACACTATGGTTCATTGTACATTTGCTGCATGATACACTATGAGTCAATGTCAATGTGTGTTTGGTGCATGATATTCTATGTGTGTTGCTTGATATATGTTTCACCGAGTTTTCTAGCTTCAATATGCCGCCTCGTAGGAGAGGCCATGGTTGAGGTCGAGGTCCTACTCCTCAAGAATAAAGTAGTGCCTCATCTCCTCCAGTGATTGTTCTGGATCAAGCTCAAGCTGTTCCGGTTCCTGCTCAAGCCGTTCCGGTCTCCTGCTATTTCGGTGCAAGAAGATGTGCCTGGTGGTCGTGGTCGTGCATTGAAGGAATTTCTACTATTCCATCCACCGACTTACGAAGGTCAAGCTGATCCAGATGCAGCCAGGGTTTGGCTAGATGCAACTGACACTGTATTCCGATCCATGGAATGTGCTGAAGATGAGAAGGTAATGCTTGGAACTTTTTAGCTTCAGGGCGCAGCACTTACTTGGTAGACTATAGAATGGGAAGTTGCCTTCCGTTCCCATCCGCTCTGACTAATCACCTAGACAGAATTTGTCGCCACTTTTGAGCGTACTTTCAGTACTGCATATCTCCGCATGAATAAGATGCATCGATTTTTGGAGCTCATGCAAGGTGGAATGTCAGTGCTATAATATCACAATCGGTTCATAGAATTGGGTCGTTATGCACCCCAAGTTCTAGCGGATGAAGCCCTTAAGATAGAGCATTTCTTGCGTGGTTTGAGGCCCGATTTAAGGCATCATTTAATTACAACCTGAGTGTCTATGATGAATGATGCTTATCAAGCAGCAGCACTTGAGCTAGATATGGCTAGATCTCATGGTTTTTCTCAAGTGGTGTCGATTCAGCCGACTGTTCCACTTCAGCCGAGTTATCAGCCTTCTGTGTTGGGAGTTCCTCGTGTTGTTCCTGCAGCCAGTGGTACTTCTTCTTTCAAGCCTAAGTTCAAGAAATTTAAGAAGAGGAAGAGATTTGAGTGACAGGTATCTTCAGGCATTGTGTACCAGTTTGCTCTGCCTTCTCAGCAGCAGTAGAGACAAGTGATGGGACCTCTGAAGCTGTGTTCAAGATATCCTGGCAGGCCTTGTTCCATGCCAGTGGTTTGTTATCATTGTGACTAGTCGTGTCATGTGGTTCGAGATTGTCCTTTGCGGCCAAAGCTGGTGCAATTTTCGCAAGCTTCTCAGCCGCAGTAGTCTCAGCCTCAGTTCAAACCTCCTCTCCCACCAGAGGAGGATGTCAATAAATCCGATGACCCCAATTATTGCGTGTATCACCGCATATTGGGTCATACTATCGAGAACTATTATGTTTTAAGGATGAGGTGGAGAAGATGACCAAAAATCGCCTTGTCAAAATGAAAAGCTCTTTTGTAGATCCCCCACAGCCTCATGCTTGGGATCGACCAACTCGGTTGGCCATTGTAATACACCATTCAGTCAATGAGAACTATATGGCGGCAGCCTTCACATTCTCCGAACCGGAGACAGAAGAAGCCGACCCCAGCTGAACCAAACCCACTATGTGGTATTCAGGTTGGAGGCTCTCCCATCAATGCTCCTTTCCGAAGGAGAACACTAAGAAGATATTCGACCACCTATTCAAGGAAGGCCGGATCATGGTACATGACCCACTAGCGACCTACACGGAGGTCGAGCAAAGACATCCTCTTTATTGAGAATACCACGCTAGGATATCCCATCCGACGAGGAAATGCAAAGAAGTCCAAGACTGCATCGAAATCCTCATTCAAAGAGAGGAGATCGATGTCCACGGGGGTAGCATGACAAGGAAAAACCTCCGACAGGCTGTCAAACAAGTGATAAGTCAAGGTCCTCCTCTAGAAATCGAGAACTAAGAAGAAAGCCCGATCTCCTGTGATCAACATGGGATAATCCCTGAAATCGACTCCTTTGTGCCTAGAAGAAAGCCCCATCTCCTGTGGCCCACACAATAAATGAATAAAAGATGAAGGTCCTCCGCACCCTCGGTATCGTCGCCATTACATAAACACTCTCGGGCTTCCGTTAGACGGGACTATTTACAAAAGTTTTATGTGCTTTCATGCGTGAGAATTTTATCAAATAGATCGTGGGCGGCATGAAGCCACATACCCACGCAATAAATGAATAAAAGATGAAGGTCCTCCGCACCCTCGGTATGTTCCCGGCACATGGGGTCGTGGTCCCTACACCACAGGCCTTGGAACAGCGAAATGACAGCAAGGAACAGCCAAAAGCAAACGAACGAGGAGCTTCCATGTGCTGCAGCCCAATTCTCAGCAATAAAAAATTGCTTGAAAGGGATGGACAGGCTTTTATATCCCAAGGAAGCCACAAGACCCCCCTTCCACCCCTCTCCCTCTCTAATTTTTTAGCTTTAAGGCCCAAGCCCAACTCTAGAAACGTCCTTAGGATAATTCTGCATATTAATAAGATAATCAGAGGATAAATATAGGAGGAATTTGACCAGAATTCAAATTCCATTATCGAAGAAGGCAGCAATCTATAGCAAGACCGCCACCTGCAATAGGCGGCCTAGGGAGGACAGCAACCTACTTTCGAAACCGGTAATGATAGAAGTGTGAAAAGACTAGATTTTTCCCATCCTAATCACCATGGATTGAGGCTATTTGGCATGGGAACTTGTCTGGGACTCTATCAGGATCGAATTGATGCCAATTGGACGCTTAAGTCAACCTAATCCCCCAAACCCAAGGCCAACCTCTATAAATAAGACCCGAAATTGATCTACGCAAACCCTCATTTTGGCTCACATGGTTCGATGGTAAGATGGTGTTATTTCCTATCAATCCTTTAGAACTTTTTATTCCCGTTAGTATTGACTAACTCCTCTCAAAATCTCACGCTAGAAGATCCAGCCGTTGAAGAGTTAGAACATCAGGAAGAAGCTGTTTCTCTGCAGATCACATAGGAACCAACGTGTCTGACCAATAAAGACTCGAGACTTAAGGACATTAGTAGAGGTATTTTAAGGTTTATCCTTTAGAGTTATTTGTTCCTCTTCATGTCTTATTACTTCCCTCAAAATCTCGTAAGTTTAGGTCAAGTGGTCAAGGAGATAAAGGGACAGAAAGTTACTGATTTAGCATAAAACGCGTATGAACTAGGTTCTCCTTCTAGCAAGAAATTCGAAGTCTAGAGCCCAATCCAGAGGTAGGTTATCTCATGACTAGCACAAACAACGTGTTAGGATTAAAAGCCATATGATTTCATGGAATTTCATGCTCTATACACACTGTATTTTACGTTTTATCAGGACTACACTCTCAACTTATCTCTACATGCATATCTTTGCACATTAAGAAGAAAAGATGATAACTTCGGCTTAATTTCTGCAAACCCATGTATCTCCATGAGCTACTTTTATTCTAGCATGTCTTATCTCCCTGTTTATCATATTTGTTATGTGTTTATAACACTAGAATGTGCCTGTACGCATTATTTTTATCCTTCTTTCTGAGCAAACAGAAGGTGGTCCACTCTTACTTTTGGCCATGCGATCGTCGCCGGCCATATTGAACACGGGTACCTGGCGGTGCCCACTGTCTTTGAGACGTTCCCCGCTGCTGTAGGCTTCCCCAAAGTTTGGGGGCTAGCCTTCGGTGGCCTACTTCAAGTGGAGTCTCCCGAACTTGCTGAGGAGACTGCAAAGAAAGTCGAAGCCCTGAAGGCTCAATGTTGTGTGGGTTGACTCAAGAGCCCAATTCAAGTCGCCAGCTGCCTGGTTCACCACATTGCCTATGGGGCCCGCCCCATTCCTACCAATAATTTCGGAGGATGCCGGCACAAGGGCTTCTAGAGGAATACTACTGCTGTTACCGGATGCCTCTCCGTGTCCAGCAAGTCTGTGTTAATCGGGGGAGTTCGCGTCTTCCTGGATGGATGCGATGCTCGAGTGATCCCAGATCGGGTGATCCCCACTGTACCTATCTACAACTCCTACCAGGCCCTCTCTGGGAGGAGAGCCGAGAAACAAGAAACCAGCCACCATGGCCAAGAGATGTTGGCCCCCAGGCCAAAGATATTCAAGCAAGTTTAGGTCCCTAAGAAGCTCCAGCCCGCCCACCAGGACTCACTAGTCCGTCACTGCCCTACACGTGACGGAGCGAAAAGGAAGAAGGAAAGGGGCCTGTCCCAAAGGAAGGAAGAGATGGTCGTGGACCCTCCGCGCCGTGAAAGCTTCAGGGCCTATGCCCGACAAGCCAACATCCCCACAGTGGGAAGGAGATTCCAGCAACTCGCCGGACGAGCCCGGCTCGCATACATCCCTCCGATGGGAGGTCGACAACTATCCCCGATCCTACATCAAGGACGGGGGCAAGAAGAAATGACCAACATGGTCAGAAGCTACTTCAGGGGTCTGGACAACCCCTCGTTGGGTCAACAACGGCTACTACAAGTAACCGTGGTTAAAGAAGATCATTGCCCACCAATGGCAGTAGAAGAAAAAGAAGAGGAAAGAAGGATGACGTCGTCGGTCGACGACAACGACTATGAGATGACTTTGATGCTGAAGCCGATGAAATCACCCCTCGACGAGAAGAAAAAAAAAGAATCTCTGTGTACGAGAGACTCACCTTCCCGGACCATGCAAAGAGGAAGGTTTACGGATAAAAAATCTAGACAGACTCAGACAACATGACTAGAACGTCGTGCACACTGCCCCACACATGACTAGAATGTCGTGCATGTGACAGGACACCGACCTCAGGAAAAGTCAAAAGATGGCTAACCCGGAAAGGTCACGATGTGTGAGGAACACGAAGGGAACTGCGAGGAGTCTCGTGCCACGTGACTAGAGTGCCTCACCACCAGAAAAATAGCTAGCTCGGTCCATTGACATCTTATGCTATGCCTACTAGCGTCTTGTCCACGTCACCTACTGCAAGGACTAGGCTAAGATCAAGACATTGTCAGAACTAGAATAGTACCATAACACGAGTGACTAGTCAATGTCACGTCTAACGACGCAAGTCCAAAGCCCATAACCAAGGCACGCTCTCAGTGCCCTTCCAGCGGCACACTTTCAAGCCCTTCCAGCAGCACGCTCTCAACGCCCTTCCAGTGGCACGCTTTCAAGCCCCTCCAGTGGCACGCTCTTAACATCCTCTGCTCAGCGCATCTGCCCAGCCTTCTACCCGGTGTAGCACATTGTCTTCTTCACCCGGCGACACGCTGCAGCCATTGGACCGATGCTAACGATAGTAAATCCAGCGGTCATTGCCTGTGGCCTTTGGCACGCAGTGGACTCGCGTCGAGCCAGCTGGGATCTGCCCCACTGTCAACACTTGAACGAGACACGCAGACGGTCCCTACTAGCAAACAAGACGAGGGTCAACCTCAAACTAACTCCCATCGGAGGCAGCGTCAATGCCAGTAGAGGTATAAGAACCTCTCGCGTCAAAGACAAAGACACGCACACAGAGAAAAAAAACACATAGAAGAGAATGCCAAAGTGAGGGAGAGCTGCTGTCCTGAAATTTCGTCAGAAGTCGGCAGCCTTAATTATCACGACAATGGTCCTCTCATTGACTCTACCGTCTGCTGCTCTCCTTCCATTCTTCAGTTGTATGATTCTTAGGACTACGCCGCGCAGTGAGCCCGTACTGGGATCATGTAGTCGGGGGGTATTGTGGGCGTACGTCGGGGAGAGTGACGCCGGAGCTTGGGTTTCCCCTTTTCTTTTTCTTCCTTTCCTTTACTTGCAATGGGGCGTCCCCCTTCCTTCTCCCCAAATGAAGAGTTATTATTGTTCGTTTTACTGCTCCCGTTTTGCACTGGGCTTGTTCTGATCATTACTTTGTTGTAATCTTGCAGATAAATGGCTGCTCGTAGTGGTTCCTCTGCTCGCGCTGCTGGTGCTCGTCGTGCTCCTTTGCCCCCAGCACCGGTGGTCACGTGGTTCAATGTAGAGGACCTGGACCGGGACCACGCGGAGGTTGCTGCGTTGGCCGATTCTTCGGGGTCAGACTGTGAAAGCCTGGATATTCAGAGACTGGCCAAAGCTGAGAAGGGTTTCAACTTTGACCGTGCCACGGGAGGCTACCCCGCCGATCACCCGAAGGACAGGCATCTCATCCGGCGCCTTAAGCACCTCCGGACTCACGACCGTCGGGAGTCATGGATTGTAAAGCAGGTGGAGCGTGCTATTCTGCAAGGTCGGGACAGCTTGTCACATGTAGTCCCGAGGAGCATCCCCATGTACCTGATAGGCGAGGCTCGCGAATGGGAGCCCGTATTAGGACTGGAAGCAGTGCTGCCCGCTGAAGGCAAGCTGGTGAGGGCCCTAGACTTCACTCCCGCCAAATGGGACAATGCGGCGGGGCGCGTGCAGGGTGAACAGCACTGCTACGGCCTGTTCCTGGCTCCGTTGAAGTGGGGCTATCGAGAGGAGCCCTTCGTCCTTGATTGTATGGCGGTCCGCTTCAAGCAGGGGGTTTCATTGGGCTGGTTCGGGGACCTGAAGCTTCAAACCGCACACAGCTTTAGGGAGGGAGCAGTGGAGTTCACGGAATATGTACTGTTCAACTATGCTCCCATTCTTATCCGGGCCGGCGTCTACCATAGTGTGTATGCCTCCCGGTATGACTACCCCATCTCCAAGGGGTTATGTTGCGGGATGCTGGAGGTGTTCAGTGCAGAGACCAACACCTTCGACACTGCAGAGGGCGAGACTTCGCTGGACTTGTGGAGCCTCGGCCAACTGAGCGGCCTGCCGGTTGACGGGGAGCCTTATGAAGAAGTCTGCCTCCCCGACTTGATCAAGGACGAGACCAACGGCGACGGCTACTACTCCCTGGGGTACTCTTACCGGTACTTGATGAAAGCATACCGGGAGATGTACAGGCTGGCTCACGGGGAGAAGCAACCGCGCCGCGGGGACCGAAAGAGGGTCCGCTTGGCCCTGTGGCTGCAGTACTTCTTCGATGGGTCGAAGAAATATGACGATTTCCCGTGCGTAGGCACGGTCGTCGCCCGCAGGAAGCGAGCCAAGCCCAAGTCGGATGTGAAGATCCCCTCTAAGGGACGACTGGGCGGACCAAACCCATTGGCGCTGGACCCGATGACGCATTGCGTCGCCTTCCTCACCTACTGGCTGTGCTCATTCGCTCTGCCGCACGGGGACGAGACCGTCATCAGGCTAGACGCAATTTATCCCGCGTGCCAGATGGCGTGGGGGATCCAGCTGTCGTTGTGCCCAGCTGCGCTCTGCTTGATCTACAAGGCGCTCGGGGAAGTGAGCATCCACCAGATCCCGCGGCAGGCCCGCATTGTCTTCCCACTGCATTTCTTCAACGCGTGGGTATGTTCATTGTTCCCAGAGCTCGCCCCGCGTGCTGTTCAAGACTGGGGGCTGAAGCCGCAGATGCTAGAGTTCGCGAGCGCGGAGCCAAGCTCCACTTCGCTGAGGCTGTACGACATTCGGGGACGCCTGACGGCGATTCCCCAAGGCGCGTCTGGTTCCATTCATTTCTGGACGTTGGCGGCCCACTCAAGCCCGCTGGTGAACAACAAGCGGGAGTGCAAAGACGATCAAGTAGTCAAATATGCGCATCCCATCAGCCAGGAGAACGTGGTCCGCCCGCTGCTGGAGCCCGAGCTCAGGGAGTGGGCACTGTCCATCCGCCCGAGCGTGCTAGTCTTTAGGAAGGGGGACAACTTGCTGCTGGAGCCTTACTACCCTTTCCGGTTCGGACGGAATTTCGGGTACGACCAGCACATCCCTTCGCACAGCGCCCAGTTCACGCTAGCAACGCGGAGCTTGCGGGGGAGTCTATCAGCTGAGACCGCCCGTGTCTGGTGGGATTTCTTTCACCGGGCGGACGCAGCCACGTTCCGGGTGCCATCACCGGGCCGGGTCCCGCGGGTGACGTCCGAGTATGTAAAGTGGTGGAACGCTCGGACGGGATTTTACCGGCTGCACAAGACCGACTGCTGGGACGGGCCGGAAAGGAAATTCTTGAGTCGGCAAGCCGTGCCCGCGCTCGATGTTGATCCAGAGCACCTCCTCCGCCTATTCCACGGCAAGTCTGACGAGGTGGTCGCTTATCTGCGTGCGCGCAAGGAGGCCCAGAAGTCTCGGGCGGCGCCGCAAGTGAAGATGCCCCCAGTAGCGGAGGATGATTTCAAGAAGACCTTGCGGGACCTCTGCGGTGTCGGGGGAGAGCGTCTAGAGCTGGTCAACTACCCCTTCCCGGCAGAGGAAGAAGGCACTCCGGCGAGGAGCTGGCACCCGGAGGTTGACCCTACTTGCCCATACCGTGCCTTTGTGCGGGCCGAGGAGCGGAAGCCGGAGAATTATAAGGACACGACCTGGCTGTAAGTTCTTCTCCGGGTGCATGGGCTGAAGATCAAAGATCCGGGGAGGACCATCTTGAATAAGCCGCTGCACTTAGCGTATTATTACGCCGACGGCTGGGGGATGGACAACTTCAATCTGCTGTGCCATCTGGGTGCCAAGAAGCACGCGGATTTGGCCGCCCTCGCCGACCGATGCCAGAAGATCGAGGACGTGTGCTGGTTGGTTAGGGAAGCCGCCCGCCGGGACCAAGAGCCCTCCCTGACCTACTGGCCGGTGTCGCCTCGTCTCTACACCGGCCCGCATGGTATGCATCTTCATATTCAGACGTGGGGTTTCCTTTCCGTTCTTGTTAGTTGCTTTGGGACGATGACTGTCGGCTGACTTTTGGCCTTTCTTATTCTCCTTGTCCTTTCAGATCACCCGGACGGCAACCAGCTGGCGACGTATCGCAATATTCTTCGACAGGCTGAGAAGCCTGCCTATTTTGAGGAGGCGCCAACAGCTCCAACCACCACCCCTCTGCCTCCCCCCGCGAAGAGGTCCCGCGCTCGGTCGCCGGTGAAGAAGGCGGTGGACGAGGCGAAGGCCGCCGGACGACGGGAGGCCAAGCGCCGGAAGACGGAGGCTGCCCAACCCTCGAGGGCCGTTCCTATGCCGCCTCCGATCCCGTCTTTTGAGGAGTTTGAGGCGGGCCGAGCCGACCAACTGGTAAGATTTGTTTCGGCACCTTTGCCCTGTGAGGAGGGCTTGTTTCCATTTCTGCATGGGATACTCATGCCTGATGTCCTTCATGTTTGCCAGTTAGGGAGGAGCCCCTGCCTTCGCCTACCCCGGTCGTGGACGAGCCTCGAATGGGACCCGGGCTACCGTTGACCCCAGCTCGTTCGCCCAGCAAAGCCGGGGGGCTTCCGGGACAGTCGCCGTTGGAGAGGGCGCTCGCTGCTGCAAGGGCGACGACCGAACAAGAGGCGGAACGGAGGAGGGCGGAGGTGTCGCGGATGGCTTCGGCCTCCTCTCCTTCGCCGATCCCTTCCTTTGCCGCCTTTGCTTCGCCCCGGGTCGAGCCCAAGAGCCCTGCCGGTAAAGTCCTTTAATGTTGTCGACTTCCGACCTTTGCTCCCCCCTTGCCGGGGAATCTCTTGCCTTTGTGTAACCTGCGTTTGTTCTGCCCCTGGCTGCAGTGAGGAGGCTCTCGGTAGGGGGATCTTCGGTGACGTTTAGCCCGCAGGGGCTTGAGCAGAAAAAGGCCGAGATGAGGGAGCTCAAGGCGACCATGATGGCTGCTTTGGCCGAGTCCAGCAGGCCCACTGGTGCGACTCTCACCCTGCTTGATGTCTTTCAACCTCGTAAAATCGGGCTTCTTACGTGGATTTTTCTTTCTTTCAGGTCCTGCGGAGGAGCATGCATCGACACCCGCCACGGCTGTGGATGAAGCCGGTGCCTCCGGGGCCACACCTTTCGCGGAGGAAGCGATCCTCGACTCGTCCCCAGCAGCGGTGGTCAAACAAGGTAACCTCCTCATTCGCTCCGGGGGTTTGTATTTGTGCATTCGCGAGCCTTCGCTTAACCAGGATTTCTCTTTGTTGTGCAGCTCCCCCCGCACCTTCCCCTACGCATACGGGAGTTCCGGCGGCTCCCGAGCCGAAGCGGATATACGCGAGGCGAAGGTTGAGGTCGGGGGCCCCACCATCCCCGAGCCCACGTGAGGAGGAGGCTGGGGGCGTTCGGGCAGGCGTGCCTACCCCGGCCAGGGATGAACCAGCCTCGAGCGAGAAGGTAGACTACGACTACTCTTCCGACGAGGCAGCCCTTGAAGAAGATGTTGTAAGTGCGGGCCCGTTCACACAGGGCTCCCTTTCTGCAATTAATTTTAGCCCCTCGGGAATCTTCTTTTCAATTCGCCTGCAGGGGGCGTTTCGACCAGAGGCCGTGGAAGCGCCCCTCCCCGACGTACCGGTCGGGTAACCCGGGGATGTCGGCGTCGGCTCGGGCGAGCTGGCGGCCCTTGTCGGGGTCCTGCAGTAGGAGGCGGCTGCGAAGACTGCCCCGGCTGCCGAGGAAGCCCTGGAGGAGGGGGAGATAGCACCGGACGAACGGACCGTCCCCCCGGCTGAGAACGAAGAGGAGCGGCCCTCTGTCGTTGTGAAGTCGAGCGAAGCTGCCGCAGTTCCAGCAGCTCCCCTGGCCGTGGCTGGCAGGGAGTTGCACATCGAGACGGGAGGCCCGAGCGATCTATGCGTGGAGCTTCCCTCTTCCTCGGCGGCGGTGAATGCGGAGATGTGGGACGCCGTCGACGCAATGGTCGAGTTCAATCCGCCAGAGGTGCTCCCCCTTGGCCACACTGCTTCAGACGCTCCCGTCCGACAGATGCTGGTGACGCTGCGTTCCTTGGTGTTTGCGGACCCCGCTCTCACCTATCGAGGGGTGCACGCGATAGCTGTGCAGCTGACCGGGGCGCTACAGCTGCTGGGGTGCCCACTGGGGGAGTGGTCACGACGGGTGATGTTGTTGCTAAAATATATAAACCGTCGTGACTTCCTCGAGACTTGGGCCCCCAATGAGCTTGCCGCGCTCCAGGCCCAAGAAGGAGAATACTCGCAAGCCCTGGAGGAGCGTCGGCGCAGTGGGGAGGAGCTCGAGAGGGCCTTGGAAGGGGGCCGTCAGGACAGTCGTGCCCTCAAGGGCACTATTGAGGAGCTGGACGCCTTGCAACTGCCAAGTCGGCGCTAGTCGAGGCCGAGGCAACTGTGGAGAGGTCCGGTGAAGCATTGGCTGTCGCCAAAGCTGAAGCGGCTTCCCTCGAAGCGGAGCTGGAGCGCCTCGAGGAACAGAGGGGCCGACTGAACGACATGGCGAGCTTCCCCTGCATCGGCATCCTCCCTCTCGAGGACATCTTCCGGGGGATCGACTACGTGCTGCCATCCCCGGGCCTTCCAATGTATCCCGCTCCTTCTTTGTCTCTTCTCCTCTTTTGTTGCTCTTTTTCTTGACATGTAACCCAGGGGTATGCCCCGCAGTACGTGTATTCCTTCATTTTTTGAAATAGAGAAGAAACTATTGATGTACGCCTCTTTGGGTGCTGTCCCTCGTATCTGTTCCTTCTCATTTCTTGTTCCTGTCTTTTCTTTTCTTTCTGCCCCTCGTCAGCACGTAAGTCCGCGTCAAAAGCTTGACCAAAGAGTACTCCGGCTAGGCTGGCAGAGGTGCGTAGGAGAGCGCTCGCCTTCCCAAGGGGGAGACGAGGGGATCACTCCACTACGCGGACCTCATAGTCCTGCCGAGTAGTTACATAAGGTGGGCTGAACGGGACGTGGAGCCCCGGGTCGAGGTGTGTATGCGTCACCCGGGGGACGAGGAAGGGGTTCATCTCATGGGAGTGACCTGGATGGGAAATCCGGGCCTGGGGAAATATTCATTGCCAGAAAGGACGGCGAGAAGAGGAATGGCCCTCAGCGGTTAACCCTCTAGCATCCATTTTCTAGACTCTCCGAGATGTAAAGCCCTAAGGGAGAGGTAGGCTCTAATACCAAGTGATGGATCAGAGAAGGATCTAGAGGGGGGTGAATAGATCTACCCCA
Organism: Amorphophallus titanum; assembly: GCA_024336825.1. Lineage (NCBI taxonomy): Eukaryota > Viridiplantae > Streptophyta > Magnoliopsida > Alismatales > Araceae > Amorphophallus > Amorphophallus titanum. The sequence continues at coordinate 1,111,767 of JANBPO010006887.1, read as the reverse complement.
AATTTAAATAGCTACTCAAACTAAAGAGTAAGTGCAAAATTTAAAGAATAGTTAATCAAGGAAAATTGCTAAGACAATATGAATTAACTATCAGAATGTTGACAAAGAGTGGCGGACAATAAGTGAGTGCTCCAAATGCAATTAAAAGATGAAGGAATTTCAGATTAACTCTTAATGATCGCAAAGCATGACGTGCTATTACAATTCAAATCAATAATCAGTCAGACATCCAAGTATGGTACTTGACGGAGGTTCGATCAGAGATCTCCTCACGCAAGAGGTGGCTTTCAAGATAGACATAACCTATCTTTCCAGCCACACCTTTTTATATACCTACTGAATGAGGGACTTAGGCATGAATATCAGATGAATGTATTAGACAATTACACACATGGTTTCACTTAAGCGCTCCTAAGCATTCATCTAGTTGACGAGCAGAATAGAACAGTAAACTTACGGAAACAAATTCAACACACAAAAGACAGAAGATTTTTAGGTGGTTTGATCTCAAGCTCGAGATCTACGTCCACTCCTTACTCAATCGAATAAGGCTTCTGCTGCCTAACAGCTTGAGAACAACTGATCCATAGCTTTGGGGATAAAAATCCCCACAGATCGCTGATGATGCGGGACGGAGACGCGAACTTGACGTCGAGTTGGATATGCAACCTAGGACTCTAGCAAGCTCGCACTCATCCCTAGTGAGAGAAGCATTCGGACCTGCATAGTTGAGAAACCGACAGTGAGTCAAGGGTGGTCTACTCACTCTCTCGTGCCCTGGTCGGGTCACAGGACAGTCTTGCTCTCTCACTTATAGCGGTGAGTTGAATTATATGAGCTAGGAAGTACCTACTCACATGCAGTGGTAGGAAAAGCGTATACTAGGAAAGCAAATAACTATGACTACAACGGGGGCAGCGGGTGTACCTCCACACTCGGGGCGTGGGGAAGATGATCCCGGCCAAGTCGGTAACTCCCGGTGAAGATTAATTACACAAACTGAGAAATAAATTCACCACAGGGTATCGTAACTTGTACGAGAGAAAACCCACACGGATTGAAAAACTCAACTCGGGAGTCACAAAAGTGATCTGAAATTTTTCAAAAAGTATTTGATAAGACCCAATAAGGATCCGGGGCATTACAGCCCTCCCCCCTTAAAAGAATTTTATCCTTGAAGTTCAGGACAAGCACCAAGTCACAAGGGGAGAACGCCGGAGCCAACTGACAACACTGTCAGAGCCCCAACCAAACCTCGAAACTTGCAAAAATCACGGTCCTAAGGGACGTGGCCAGATAATGATCACAGACAATGCCTCGCTCATAACCCAAAACACATCGAGCAGCAGAGCAGCCACATGCAAGAAGTACAAGTCTGGCGTCGCCTCAGCCAATCACGAAAATCAACCACGACACCGCAGACACCACTACGCTCACAGAGAAAACACACTCCTTGCCACGAAAACCAACACTGGTCAACGCCCACGCTTGGCGGACCAACCAAAGGCCAGTTTCACAACTCACTGACTGCCCTCACACCCTACACCAAGGGCAACCAACACCGAGCTTTCACCAGCTCACATCTGGCAAGCCGAACACCACCGCGCCCACGAGATTGGGCATCCCATGCTCCTTTGGGGTTCAACCTCGAGCTATCCAAACCCTAGAACAGTGATGTCCCATCCCGAACCCTCTCCACCATCGCCGAGTTGCCTACGGAAACTAATGGGAGCCTTGACCTATGCCAATGAGCGGCTTGATAACCTATCGGGTCGACTCAATCAACTAGGAGAAAATAGGCCCGCCTCAATGGCCGACGATAGAAGGGTACCTCCCTCACCTCCCATATTGGATGGAACGAACAATCCTAGTGACTATTTAGATTGGGAGGCTTCAATGGACCATTACTTCGAGTGGTATCCCATGTCTGAGGATAGGAAGGTCAGGTTTGCCAAAATGTAACTTATCAAAAGAGCTCAAACCCATTGGTTGAAAATTGGAGGCTTAAGGATAATTAGAAGGGAAGCTCCCATCATCACTTGGGGGAACATGAAGGAGCAGCTTAGGGCTAGATATGTTTCCCCCCCGTACCCAGATCACCATAGCTCAGGGAGCACTTCAACTCCTCCATCCCAAATTACATAATTATGACTCAAGAAAATATGAAAATTATATGCTATGACTCAGAAAAATGTGGCGAACATAATGAAGCATAGCCGACGAGCAACGGGACCCTCGAAAAATGAGGAGTGGTAGGAGATGTCCCCATCATTTGTCTTCAATGTTAGCTTCCATACTCTTGTGTAATAGACCAGTCAATTTCTAGTCTGTTCATATTTTTTTTGGCTAAAATCTTTTATTGCAGTATTATTTTAATTGGAGCCAAATTTGAGAATGGGATCAATTCACCCCCCTCTATATCCTGTCTTGCAGCCTAATAACAATGGTCGATGGAGGTTGTCTGCGTGGCAGTGGAATTGGACCGGGGAAGAAACCTAGCATCGGTGCGAAGGAAAGGAGGGAGACAAAGAGTTTCGAAAGACCCCTGGCCTCCCCTTTATAGTGGAGTTAACCCCTTGATCGGATGCTGAACTGGGAGGGGTCGCGGCCCCTCGAACCGACGGCTTGCGAGGCGGTCATCTATCGGCCTCCTCACAATGACGAACCGACTACTTTCTTCCTGAGGAGTAGAGGATCAGGGGCCATAACTTTTAGGGCGTGGCAATACTCTGAAGTTTAAGGCTGTTGATTCGACAACAACATTCAGCTGTTAAATCGGCAGGGGTTGTAACCCCTCGATCCGGCAGCCCTGATACGATGCCCCCCGAGCCAGTAGAAAATTGGCAAAGTGGACCGGTAGATTCTCTATTAATATTAGTGCAAGATAATCCTCAATTCCTCATTACTCAACCCTTGCAAGGATTGATGTATAAACTAATGAGATACAATAAGTTGATCTGACTGAAATCATTTCAAACTTGTTGTACCTTGAACTCACATTCTTACCTAAATGTCCTCAAATGCTATCATACCAGTTGCATGTCCATTATTGCACATTCCTGTGAGAATTTTTGACAAACTTGTCACCTATCCTACTGCACACTAATTATGTCCTCTTGAACCTAGTCATATCAGTACTTACTTTTGAATGTCACCATCCTGTGAGCTGGAAATTGACTGCTCCTAAACTTCATTGTCCAGATTCTCTTGACATTTTAGGAAGACTTTAATTTGCATACATTGATCATAAATCTAAAATTTATTTTAATAAAAATATTTCCTTGATTCTCGTGATGCGTCGATCACAACGGTACCACTCGTGAGTAGGTGAATGGCTCGGTTCACCCGCTACAGGGTTCCGTAGGTTCTTTAGAATCACACGCGCGGGAATCAGAAAATACACGGAAAAAGTTATGGAATGCGTTTCGACCTCCGAAACTGACCCGAATCACACGGATCCGATCACGAAAGATGTCCAGAAGATAATTCCGGATAGAACGGGCACAAACTCACCTAGAACGTAGATCCGAGACCCAAGAGGAAGGATCCGAAGGGTCTGAGACATCACAGCCCTCCCCCCTTAAACAAATTTCATCCTCGAAATTTAAGAATGAAGCATAGGAACAGGGGAAAGACTCATGCGAACAAATAAGGATATTGCTGTCACATCTCATCCTCACACTCCCAAGATGTCTCACCACCAGAATGACACTGCCAGACCACCTTAACTAGAGGAATGACATTGTTCTATAGGCGTTGCTCGTGCCGATCCTCGATACGGACAGGATACTCCGGAAGGGACAGATCTGGGGTCACCTCAGGCCAAACAACATTCTCGAGAACATGGGAATCATCGGGCATATACTTCTGAAGCAATGACACATGAAACACATCATGCACAGCAGATAGCTCCGGAGGTAACTGCAACCAATACGCAACTTCCCCAACATGCTCGACAATGAGGAAAGGACCAATATAGCGGGGACTCAGCTTCCCACGCCTATCGAAGCGCATTACACCCTTCATTGGAGAAACTCTCAACAAAACTCGATCTCCCATAGCAAAGCTGAGAGGTCGCCTCCTCCGATTGGCATAACTCTTTTGCCGACTCTGTGCTGCCAACATCTTCTACCAAACAAGATGTACCACCTCAACGCACTACTGCACTAATTTCGGTCCTATCAAGACATGCTCGCCCACCTCGAACCAATCAAGTGGAGTCCGACAAGGTCGCCCGTACAACACCTCATAGGGAGCCATACTGTAGCGCCCGTGATTTAGTGGATCCATAGCAGTCCGAGTCTAGAATTTATTCCGTGATTTTAGGTGATTTTTACGGATTTTTGGGCTATTTTTGGGTATTTAAATGAATTAGTTAAAGTATAAAAGTAATTAAAATGGATATTTAAGAAATCAGAAAAACTAAAGATAAATTTGAAAAAGACTGAAAATAGAAAAAGAATGTGAATGTGAACAAAACCAAGAATGTTTATGCTATTGCTATGAATTCTGCTATTTCTGAGAAGTCTAATAGTTCAGTGCATTTAGTTTACAAGTCCCCCACTCATTCTCATGCACACAAAAAGAGTGTTTCATGTCACATTGTGGTAAGGCAGGTCATGTTATAGATGACTGCCAGGTAATGGTAGCTGATGACATGAAGGCTCTAAAGAAAGTGAATGCTTTTCAGAGTGGAAATAAGAACAAGTAGAAAACATTTAGGAACATTCCCAGTAGATATGTCAATTTGCATGCTAAGTCAATTATTGTTTCATACAAGCATGTAAATAGGAATAAGGATAGAACTTCATGTTTCAATTGTGGTAGATATGGTCACCACATGCATAATTACAATTTAATGTTTCATAATAATCAAAGGTTTGGCAATTTTCATAATAAGTACAATCATGCGCAGAATTATCATGCTAAGAAACATGTTGTTCAAAATATGGAGTGTTTTAACTGTGAAAAATTTGGGCATGTAGCATCACAATGTTGGTTAGCCAAGAAAACTTTTCATGTTAAACATGCTCAGGTTTCTGCATTTAGAAACATTCATGGCAGAAATAATTTCATGCATAAACGTCCAATGTGTAATAACTGTGGAAAATCGGGTCATACTAGGTTTGAATGTTATTGGATGAAACTTGATCCATTAACTGCCTAGAATACTAGGAGTGCACCTGATATAGGTGTTACTCATTTGACAGGACCCAAGAGTTCTTGGGTTCCTAGACATGCAAGATGATTTTTTTTCAGGTGTGCCTTGATCGAAGAAAATAAAGGGGTCAAATAAAATCAGGGCGCATGAAGGTCAGTTAAACCCCACTTTTATCTTTTCTTTTGAATAAAACTCCTTGAGGCATTGCATGTTTTGTTGAACTGAATTTATTGATGATATTAGATGCCATCTTATCATGATTGATATGTTTCTGAATGTTTGACACATGCTAGTCTCAATTTAGTTTTTATATGCTAAAAATCATTCATGATTAGTTTTTCATATTCATGAGTAGATGCATAAGTCTGCATGACTGTATGGTCCTACCAAAGACCATTATGTGCATTACGGTCCACCGATAGACCGTTATGCATCGTTCATGGATTGTTTTGTCTTCGAAGGCTTTGGAGAATAATGGACCAGGCCTAGTCCGTTATGTGGAGCATAATGCCCCTGCCCAGGTGCGTTATGGTGGATGATTTTTGAGATTCTGACATGTCAGAATCGTCGACGACCGTGTCTGCCTCGAAGACTGTGTCAGTCGATTTGCATGACGGATTCCTCCCCATGCATTATGTTTAAGATAACGCCCAGGTGCAGATCCGTTATGGATTCGTTGACCGATGCTTTGACTAGGTATGGCGGTTGGTATAATGCGCCTCACCTTGTGCGTCGTGTGGCTATAACGGATTAGGTATGGTCTGTTATATGCCCTTGGTCTGTGGTTGGTGTGTTTTTGCGTCTGTTGGGTATAACGCACCTGCCCTTGTGCGTTATACTAGTATGACATGCCTGTTGTGGTCTGTTATACTCCGTGTCATTGGTCTGTTGAGCATAACGCACATTCCTTGGTGCGTTATGTTGATATAACGCCGATATGCTGGCGCGCTATATCGCCTGTTGCGGTTTTCGGTCTGGTTGGCATGACGCCCCTCCGGTGGTGCGTTATGAGAGTATGGCGCCCATATGCGGGTGCGTTATAGCCCTGCCCTCCATGTCGACTGTTTGTTTGTGCTTTGTTGTGTGTCCGTCTGTCTTAGGTCCTTGTTTAGGGCAGTGTTTGTCTATCGGTGGTTGTCTGGATTGGTCAGTTTAGGTGACTGGCTGCGGTCTTTTCCTAGACTACGATAGTACCCTAACGACTCAATCTAGAAACTACTATTATTCGTGTCTCTGGTTGCATAGCGACTATCTCTTGACGGTTGGGTTTCCCCTAATAGTTGACTGACAAGTTGCTTTACCCAGAGTGTTATCATCGTCTCCCGCCACTCTTGTTCTCGTTGATTCTGCTTGCTTGTTCTGTTGTGGCGGTGGATGTGTCTGTGTGTCAGTGTCGTGTCTGGTTCCGGTCAACCTGGGGTTACCTAGTGGTTGACAGGAAGTCTTGTCGTGTCTCGACGACCATATCCAATTCGAGACATTGGTCCTGGATGCTTCGAGATACTGTTCTACCTCGACAGGATGGTCTTCACGTCGGCTGGGCTTCATGCTGCCATGCAAGGCTTCGTCAACAGGCAAAGGAGGCTTCAACACGTTGCATGCGTGGGCGGGTTCTCAAGTGGCGAACACGGACAACAGCAGCGCTGGCGGGCTTGGGAGGTTGGCAAACCGGCAGGCGGAGCGGTTCGAACGGCCAGCTCCACGCGGCGGCGAGAGAGAGGTTATCATGCAGAGGCGGTCAAGCCGCTTTGGGTGGCTCGAACAGCTGAAGGTAGGGCACGATGGCAGGGTATCCAGCGGCAGTCAAAGCCGCAGCACGGTTGGGCTCTTCGCGTGCGAACGGTAAGGTCGGTAGGCAGTTGGCTTCACATGGCAGGCTTTGAGCAGTTTTTTCAGCGGTGCAAGATCAACACGATCGTGGCCAACGAATGCGGCAGGATGCGGCTGTCTCACCGAAGTCAGAAGTTGGCCGACGGTGGAGAGAAAAGTTGAGAGAAAGCGAGAGAAAAATAGAAAGAAGTGACTGGTGGGTAATGTATTCAACGAGGACTGCTGTCCCTGCACATAATTCTTCAAAGTGGGTAGTAAATTTTTTGTGGGTTTGAGTTTTTCAACAAAAATGGTAAGAAATAAAATGGGTGTGCACATAACAATGGAGTTAAGTTTTGGCCCTATAAATTGAGGTCCTATTATGACGGGGGGAAGACTTCTTCTTGGCCTTGGTAGAGCGACATAGGGAGAGTTTGAGAACGTTGTTTGAAGAGTTTTTGGTTCTAACTTTATGGGTTTCTATTGTTGTAATGAATATTTGTTTTGAGACTTTAACCCATTATTACCCTCATTACTTATTGTTTTGTTCTCCATTTCACCTTCTTCTCTTCACAAACCTTCTTCATCTTCAAGTGTTCTACTTTTTCTTATTCTATCACTTCCTCTAAATCTCTCTCATTTTTAAGCTATTTCACATTTTTCAACTTGCTGTTCTGGAGTATTACTGTTCATCCGAGATGATAGTCTATGCCATTTTTCTGTTTTGAAACCCTTCCAATTCTCTTTTCTCTCTGAGTTCTTCACGAAAGTTGTTCCTCTCTTATAGAGATATATTTTCTTATTCTATCACTTTCTCAAATTATTCTTCATTTTAAGTTATAATGGTGCTTCTTCTTCCAAGTCCAAAGGCAAGAAGTTCCGATTCAAGAAATCTAAGAAGGCTCGGATGTCTGAGGATCGACAAGGCAGGCAGCCGTATGCAACTAAAGCCTCCGCTCTTATGCCAGTTAATCGTGGTACACCTCCGTCCATGAATACTAGGAGCAAGTTAAGGGAGCGGGAAGAGCGACGTGCCCTGTAGTCTTCTACCGGTGCTGTTCCATCGTCAGCCTCATCTTCTCAGCAACGTCAGGGACCTACTGTCCGTTAGCCGAGATCGTATGTGAGGTGTGGTGGTAGCCACCCTGGCAGGCCATGTTCTTTTTTGGTGGTTTATTTTTGCTGTGATCAGCCAGGCCATGTTGTTCGAGGCTGCCTGTTCAGGCCATGACCGATGCAGTTCTCTCCATTCGCCCAGCCATAGCATCCCCAGTTTCAAACTGTGCCACCACAACCTTAGCAGGACTCACCAGTGTCTCAGCTTTCTCGTGCTGAGTAGTGACGTCCTACCTTTTGGAAGGTGCATTTCTATTTTTTGATTAGTTAATTGGTGTTTTAGTTATTCCTGTTGCTTGAGTTTTATGTGATTTAATTATCTGTTAATTGTTCATTATGATGGTGCTGTTTGTGTGATTGTGGTTTTCTTCTCTCCTTTCCTTATCGTTTCTCCCGTTCTACTTTCTCCTTCGTTTCTTTTTTCCCTCTATTTTTCTCGACGTGGGGCGCGCGATCATGCCGAGTTGACCGAGGTAGAGACGCGATGGAATGGGCTAGAATGTGATGAAATGATGGACGAGGTGGATGTTAGCAGGATTCGTGGGTGGATCCTAGGCCAACGTGGATTGATTATTTTATTGCCTGTGATTTTCGTAGAAGTTTGTTCCTTTGCATGGGCTCAGTGACTTGTCACCTGTAGTGTTAACAGCCCTATGAAGTAGTCGACGTTGTGCTTCATGTCTTTCGGTGGAGTAGTTGATTCTACTCTTTCCTTATTGTATCTGATTGTCCAGATTCGTAGATTGTTCGGTGTTATTGCTCGATAGCCGTCACTTATGCTGTTTGTGCTGTTTAAGAATTCCTTAGTGTTATTCCTGTTGGCATTTCCCTTCTGATCGGGATTTGCTGGTATTAGATTCTTTTGAGGATTTTTGGTTTATTTTGGTTTATTTTGACTTATTAAGGTGTTTTTGAGGGTTTTGAAGTTAATTGGGTTATTTGCTTATTGAATTGAGGTCCCAGGCTCCCCAGAAATAGAATCATGAGCTCGTGCGAGGTTCGTAGTTAAGCACGGCGTCCATTACTCTTTAAGAAAGCGTGTTTATTAAGTCTGAATCACGAGTTAAAACCCGATGAAAATTCGACAGCATCTCCCCATCCCCGGAGGGTTGCAGGGGGAAAGCGGGGATATGCCCACGTGGTGGAGCAAACCCCTTAGAGCCGAGTGGCGCAACGACGATCGGTGTACCCTAACTGATAGGAAACCCCGAGGACTAGCCAACTAGGGGCACCATCATTCCGTGGGTTAGAATCGATCGGACATGGCGACCAATGGGGGAGGCGAGGATCTCGAGGACTAGCCTACAAGGGGCACGCGACCTGTAGTCAACACAAAATCCGATAAAGGGATGACTAAGAGAAAGGAAACTCCTGAGGGCTAGCCTACGAGGGGCACACATCCCATAGTCACCACGATGTCCCTTGGGACGGTGGATTGAATATTGGGCTAAGGCCCTGTCAATGTTCACCTTACGGCCCAAAGGGTACTCATCACTCACAGATGAAACCCTTTGACTAAACGGCGGTTCTGAGATATCAATGGGGCATGTTCCCCTCCCTGGGTCATTGAAGCAAAGTTACCATAAGTAATAAGCTCAGAGACTCTAAATCACCCATGGAATAAGAAGGATACGACAGCATATTATCATATCACAATGGCCAATGGCTGGGAGAAAAGGCACTCATAGAGATTAGCATATTAATGCTCACGGAGGGGTTAGCACTCACGGGGATAGACAGATGGTATGTAAGTTAGGGGGTTAGTAGATTAACATCCACATAGGGGTTCATAGGTTAGCCCTTAACCAAAGCACATAAGATATCCATTCGATTAATTGGCATGCAATTAGCATAAATGGCATAGAATGTGCATGTATATCTTAGAAACGAGCCCCATCCACTCTGAGCTATGGAGAAGTACAGAGAGTTACTAGGGGGGTCGACCCCGGATTAGAATGGATAGAGGTGCACACACGAGTGTGCCTCTGCCAACAAAACGCGAAGTGCATTATGAAGGGTAACCCCCTCAGTACATGGCGGAGTTCTTGACTCACGCATAGTGAGGGTTTCTGCTCAGACATGGTCCGAGCTTCTTCCACACACCATTTGATATACCCGAGGGAGCAATGGCATGCAAGCACTTAAGAGCGAGGTGAAATATTCATTTTCATGCAGGTATGCACACACGATGATGAAATCATGTGCTACAGGTTTTATGCCTATTATGCATTAATTCATGTTGAATTCTTTTATGTTTAGTGACATGTTCATGGTGTAGCTCAGTTTATTAGTCTTCAAGTTTTCAGGCAAAAATCTGACAGCATTCCCCTTAGACCCGAGGCTTCGGGGGGTGTTAATGGGTATGCGTCCACAGAGAGAGCTCTAGGATGGCCCCGACACAAAAGGGGTGCGCACGGAAGTGGCAACACCCTAGGACCCAATTGGGGCATGGAAGTCCCAAGGCCGAACCTACGAGGGATCCTGATGACCCACGGGTTGCCACAACTTCATTTCCAAAGTGGGGACTTAAACTATCGCCGAATGCTATGGCCATCGATATCCACTTTTCTATAGGGATCACTTGGGGTCCACATTATGAAGAAGTAAGCCTCTGAGAGTCCATAAGTGGTCAAAACATGGAGGTCGGAGTCTGTACAAGAATTGATCGATTTGAGATCAAACCCCATATGCCTCACCCCTTCGGCATTATGGCCATTAGATTGGTCCACATCCCAAAGTAGGGTTGTGAGGGGGGGAAGCGCGATTGTTTTAAAACGAGACGAGAGAAAACCTCGATATCCCACTGGCGATTGGCAACCCGAAGCCACATTCATAGAGGGAAGTGAGCCCCAAGTTGGCAACGTTATCATTATGTAATTATCAAAATTGACAATAGAGGAAGGATCACCCTGTCTCGAAGGGATCAGGGGGGGCGAGCTTGGATGCATAGGTCGGATGGCTTAGATAGCTTCACATAGGTTGGGTAGATCAGCCAGGTTGAGTGGCTCGGGACAACCAGTTTGTGGATCGGCCCAAGTTCCCCGCAAGTAGGACAGAGGTAGCAGCATCCAAAGGTGCGCATGGGGGGCGGCAATCATCCTATGGCCCGAATCGGGCATGGGCACTATGAGGACAAGCCTGCAAGGGACCCCCATGACCCAAGGGCGGCCACCGTCTCTATCTTGGGATTAGGTTTTAGGCTATCACTGGACTATGCAGACGTCAATATTCCCCTTTGAAGGAGACCGTCCGAGGGTCACGTTGTATGGAAGTGAGTCTTCGGAGAACTGTGGGTGACCGACAATTCGGAAAAGAATTGGGGTTTTGAAATCGACTGGAAAGGAGGTCAATGAAAATTGGGGAGGAGCCCACAGGAGCTCAGATGAGCAAAAGGATCCCAAGACATATCCATGAAGATAGATAGAACTGGGGTCATCTCTATGAAGCGCACCGTACTTCTTCCCCAAAAGGGAAATCTGTGAATGTGAAAACTATATTCAGGGGTTACTCCCCATGTACCTCACCCCTTCAGCACCATGACTATGAGCTAGTCAAGTTCCAAAATGAGGTTTGGAGGGGGAGAGATCTCCCTATTGAAACACAATTGCGGTAACCACCGGCAAGGAAAAAGCATTGGCCATGAGAGAGAAAGGCAAAGAGATAGAAAAGTATAAGTGCCAACGAGTTAGCATTACGAGAGCAACAACATATAAAATCTTTCAAAATGGAAAGGTTCTTTATTTCATATTGGGAAGGAGGACATACCAAAAGAGTAAAGTAAGAAGGAGAAGAAAATACAAAGGAGGAGGGTGCAAAGGCCGTAGGCCCCGCTCTCGTTCCCTCACCGCTCCCTTCTCTCTCTCAGCCAAAGCTTCGGAATGGTTGTCCCAGAGGAGAGAGATCAGCCAGCGGGAGGAAGAACAGACTAGATCTTTCTTTTCTTTTCTTTCTTCCTCTTATCTCCCTTAGCACCCTTAGCACTCAAAAATAGAGTTGTAGGCAGGACTGGAAGATAGGGCTCTTCTCTCCAACGTCCCGTTGCTCCCCTTCTTTCTACTGATCGAACCCCCTTTTTTTCTGCTGCTCTCTAAAGACCACCTTTTGGACGTGCAAGCCCCCTTCTTATAGGGGTGCCAGGGACCCATTCGAGGATGCTTCCTCCAGATCCTTCTCCTGTTGCTGCCACCAGATACTATTGACACCACTAGACATTATTGCCACCGCTACCCATTTTACGCTTGTGGCTGAGCAGACACAGGAGTTTGCGAGGTGAGGGGAAGTCTCGGTGAGGTGACAGGAAGAGGGTTCGACACCCGAAGGATTCTCTCCTTTGCCCAGGTGGTGACTGGAGTTGTCATTATTGTGCCCAGGGGTCGGAAGAGACCCATGATGGGTCTTCGTTCGATCTATTCGCCCCCTTGGGGAGCTGACGGGGTGCTATAGTAAATCCCGCAAAGATTGTGTCACACCCGCCAATCAAAGCTGTGCAATGGTGAATAGGGGCTTGGCTGCCATCGCGTTCGGGGAAAGCAGCCTTGCTCGAAAGGGAACATCCAGAGCTCGCCCATGCGTGCTTGGGAGGGCCGGCGTGCTCGGGAGGACCAGCACCCTTGAAGGCTCAGGAGAGAGAGCAATGCCCGAAGGCTCGGGAGAGAGAGTGGAATGCCCCATGCCACCATTTCTTCTCTCTCATTTTTTTATCACCAACAATGGGTTAGAGAGAGAAGGAGAGTGTTGGCCTGATTAGGAAAGCAATCGAGAGGGGGGTGAATTGATTACGCCCCTTTCTCTCAAAATTAAATTAATTGTAGAGATGGTAGATTAACACTAACACTCTCTCTCAATAAAATGCAGAGATAATGATATCAAATGATGAAGCCCACTGAACCAAGCTTATTTAGAATATTTAAACGACAAGCAACCAAGCACTCACACCTCCACAATGCTAGATGATGATCACTCGGATGACAATAAAGTGTCCGGACAATTAATTAGGCTCTCAGCTCACCGAATCACACTCGTAATATAAATGGATAGAGTATAATAGCAGACACACAATGAAGCAATCCATAGCACAGCAGATTTTAGGTGGTTCAAATGCACCCAAGTGCCATCCTATGTCTACCCCTCTCAACTCGAGAGGATTCTACTATAACCGCTGCACGACGGCAGCAATCACCACACACACGGGCACGACAGCCCACTACACGTGGGTTCTCGTACGATGATGAGAAACCCCACACACACGGAGCAAGCTCCGAACTCGTCTATGAAAGAGAAGTGTATAGAAATACAAAGCCCAGTTCAGAAATGTTAATCTATGCTCAAAAGGAAGTGAAAAACCAGCAACGGAGAAGAAAGCATGCCCCTGAGAAACAAGCGATCATCAAAGAGCAGATTATTAAGGGAAAGAAAAGTAGCATATTTCGATCGGTCCTTTACCTGATGAGACTTGCTAATGTCGTCTTAGTACCCAAAGCTTCTGGAAAATGGCGGATGTGCATGGACTTCACCGACCTTAATAAGGCCACTCCAAAGGACTATTACCCACTGCCGAGCATTGACCAACTAGTCGACTCGACCTCCAGTAACGAAATGCTCAATTTTTTGGATGCTTACTCTGGCTACCATCAGATCTAGATGGATCCCGAAGACATTGAGAAGATAGCCTTCATCACCGACTTCAGCGTATACTGCTACACCCGAATGCCTTTCAGGTTGAAGAACACCGACACGACATACCAGAGGCTGATCAACCACATTTTTAAAGGGCAAATCGGTTGGAACGTGGAAGCCTACATTGACGACATTCTCGTCAAGATGCCCAGGGCTGAAGATGACTTTGCCGACCTAGCCAAAACCTTTAACACCCTCTTGAGGTACAACATGAAGCTTAATCAAGCAAAATGTGCCTTTAGATTTCGATCCGGGAAGTTCCTGGGCTTCCTGGTGACACAACGTGGGATCGAGGCCAACCCCAACAAGGTTTAGGCCATCCTGAACATGAAGCCGCCCGCATGCATCAAAGATGTCCAGGGCCTGATAGGGCGCAACGCTGCCCTCAACCATTTCTTGTCTCGAGCGGTCGAACGATACCTACCCTTCTTCACATTGTTGAGGGGGCCCAAATTGGCATCTGCTACATTCGCCTGGGACGAGGAATGTCAGAAGACTTTTGTAGAGTTAAAGGAGTTCTTGGCTTCGCCCCCTATACTGTCAAAGCCAATCCTAGGTGAAACACTATACCAATACCTCTCATCAACTCCTTCAACAGTGAGCTTAGTCCTGGTCCGAGACGACGAAGGAGTGTAGAGGCCGGTATACTACACCAGGAAGGTGCTCAACGAGGCCGAAAGAAGGTACCCCACAACCGAGAGACTCGTGCTAGCATTGGTGACCTCGGCCAAGTGCCTCTGGCCTTACTTCCAAGGGCACTCCATCATTGTATTGACCAACGAGCCCCTAAAGAAGATCCTCGCCACGTATCATAATAAACAGCCAGAAATAAATAACCTAACTGAATTAGCGTCCACAATAATAGACGCGATTCAAATATAGCGTCCAACTGAACGGACGCTATTTATTACTAATCTGAACATTTAAAAGAACATTTAAAAGAAAATTGCGCCCTCTGTGATGGACGTTAATTCTTATTGGCACCCTATAGTCTGGACGCCAAAAGCCTGACAATATTTATATTAAACCCGCGTGAGCCCACACTTGGACCCGCACGACCAACCCGGTTGCATGTTTCAAAGTGGCATGCATGTGTTTGCTTTAGGGTTTTTGGGCAAGAAATGGCAGGCGGCTGCTAAGATAGAATGAAGAATGACATATAGAAACGTTGTAAAACCCTGTCAATTATAATCGTGAGACTGTGCCTCTGTGAGAGGGGGGAATCAAGTGACGCATGGAAGGTTGCAAATCCTTCCCTTTCCAGACATTAGAAGCCTCCAAAACCCATACGTCCCTATACAACTATGCCCTCATCGAGCAAGCAAATCCCATTTGCTGCTGCTACGTCGTCATCCTATTGCTGCCGCGCCCGTCTCCATCCCCCATGTCTTCTTCCCACCAAACGAGGAGTGAAGGGGCGGTTCTGCTTTCAATCTTCTTCCTCTTCTTCCTGTGGCTGATCAAGGTGCCATCTTCCTCCTACTGCCTGCATCCACCCTCCTGCCATGGCCGAACGTGGGCATCATCTTCCTCTACTTCCGCTCTTCTTCCTGCCATATTGCTGTTGCTCCTACCGTGATCGAACGTGGAGGGCGACACTTCTTCCTGAATCTTCTTCCATCTTCATCCTGTTGAGTGCCTGCATAGAAGAAGCATGCCCTTCTTATTCTTCTTCCTCCTGAGAGTTGCTCTGTTTGAAACAGAGCACCGTTTCAACACAAGTCTTCATTGTTCATCATCCAACCGATCCTAAAGGTAGGTTTTCTCTAGCCCATGACCCAACCGGGATTAAAAATAAGTAAAACTGATAAATGCATGCATGTCCATCATGTTGTTAGCCCTGTAATTATCATTCTTCAGTTCTTATATTAGAGTGAATAGTGTCCACAGGTGTGGCCGCAATTTTCAAAAGCACTGAATCCTACGGATGCTAATTTTTCGAACCACCTTAAAAATCATTGTGCAGTGGTTTGGTGGTGGTGTGGACATCCCTATCTTCTACCCCAGTCACAGGTTGTTTGTGCGCCGATTTTAGATGCAAGTCTGTATGATGTATGTTTGTATTTGAGATTATTGCTAAGTGTTTGACTATGTGCCTGAGGGATACATTTGTGCTAAGTCTTTAGAATTCGTCATTCGCCCTTGAGTGTGCTACAAAGGTTTATTCCGCTATATATTTTGAAGGGGATTCTTTCACCCCCACCTTTGAATCCTAGTCTATCAACCCAACACCTTCTTGGACTAAACTCTATCATTTTGTAGGTTTTACAGGTTTCGGTCGACTAGCTTGACTGGTCCGGTCAACCTATTTTCCCAGCACCCAGAACTCTAGTTTTTTACAGAGTTCGATCGACTGCCAGCCATGGGCTGGTCGACTGATTCTCCCAGTGTTGAATTGTTCAAATCCTGAAAATTTTAGGTCGACTGACCTACCCTATCCGGTCGACCGAACCCGTCGAAGCCCTTATTTTTGACTTTGTTCTCTCCACAAGGTAAAATCATCTTTCAAAGATTTTTTAATCCCAAAAGTCTCTAGACATCCCTAAAATTGTGGATGTGTGTCTTGGCTTGTCCTTGACCATTCAAGGCTTATAAAAACATCTCCTTGGGCCAAGAAACCCTAAGGAACTCAAGAAAGATCAAGGAGCCTATCAAGGGGAGAAAAGGCTGCTACTGTAGCTCCGTGAACAGTGCTTCGTCCAAGAACTCTTCATCCAACTCAAAGCCTTTGAAGATTAATCTGAAGCCATTCAAGTGGAAATCAAGCTGAGAAGCAAGTTTCATCAAAGATCTTCTTCATCCACTAAGGGGGAGCTTAAATCTGAAGTTTTCATTTGTGTTTCTGCTTCTATTTTTAATTGAGCTTCAAGTGTTCTATGTTTGTAAACTCTAAACATCTGTGTGTGTGGATCTACCTAGATCCATGTGTGTGTGTGACCTTCCTTCACGCTTCTGCGAGGTTCGATGCTTGTGTATCTTCGTGGGAGTTTCGAACTCTCCACGAGTGTGTGTGTGTGTATGTGTGTGTGTGTTGATCTTGTAATCCTTTACAAGATAGTGTGTGAATCCTCACAGCTCTGAATCAAGGGGAAAGAATTTTTGTTGTTTGTTCCCTTAAACCTGTTTGTAATTTGTGGGAAAAAAAAAGGGAAAGACTTGCTACACGCTCAAGGTTATTGTACACCCTGAATGTGGAGTAAATTATTTTTATTTTTTAAAAAGTTTTGTGAGGTGAGATCCACCTCACTTTAGTCTCATGTATGATATCAAATTAATCACATAGACTATGAGCATGAGTCACGAAAATTATTCATTTGAAACTTGAATCAAATTTAAATTCGTATTTAGGGAGGGTAAATTCGGCTCGACCCACGTAAAGTCCATCTACCTCAAGTCCAACACGACTCGTGATCCACGATGCGTTCGGCGGGCCCCGCCAGCCGCAACCCGCGACGAATGGCCCAGGACGTGTCGTCCTTGGATCTGCCAAATAGGGAAGGCCGTGAACTAGGCGCAATGACCGTCGGATGACACTTCGACGATCGACCGTTACATCCCACGATGCAGGCGTCAATCCCACGAAGGGCAAGCACGCCTCACGGGCGCTGTAAGAGTCGCCCGAGAACCGGCTGACTCCCGGATAACTTCCCCTCAACGGGAAACTCCCGCTATAATCGCACGGAAAGTTACTCTACGATCTATGCCCTTCTCTGTTAAGGGATAAGCCTCCGACACCGGGACAACCCCCTATATAAATGGGACCTCGACAGGGGATCAGGACACGGTGAACTATACCAAGAAATGCCCGCTAAGAGACAAGTACGAGAGCTACATTCCCTGTTACGGAGAGTCACGACTGCCCATTGAGAGAGAAATCTCCTTCAGCGAGCACTCCCCGCGTGGTCATTGGCAACGACGAGCGCTCACCCGGAAGGGTTGCGGCTCTCCCAGAATTGCTATTGCGGCTTCCACCATCCCCTCTCTCCTCTACTCTTCTTTACTCTCTGCTTGATCCTGTGCTGACTTAAGTATCGGAGGGTTGTCCCTTAGGGTAACGCCCAGGGCTCCTTCTGACGCCTTTCTTCCTGGTGTTTGCAGGCTTCCATTGGTGCCGGACGACTTTCATAAATAAATAAATAGAAAAGTGTGGTACGAGGCGTAAGAAGCAGATTCTGCCCTCTACATTATTCATTTGATTAGATAACTATCCGTTAATTTATAAATTCTGGGTCACTACAACACACATGGGGACAAGCCCCAACATGCTGCCACTGCAGCACGCACGTACATAATCGGGGTACATTCCCCGAACAGGATAACCACATGGAGTCGAAGCTCCATCCACACACAACTTAATATTCAAAGTTTAACGAACACAAAAGATATACAATGACAACACGATATTGATCTATGATCAATTAAAAAGAGTAGGAATGAAATGCTAGAGAATCTCCCTCAAATATTCAATGCAGTCCATAGATAGGACGGATGGGTGCTATGGAAGTATTAGATCGCGAAGTGGAAGATGCCAGGGTTGTAGAACGAAATGCCTAACATCGTAAATCGTGGAGGGCAGCAGCAGTGGCCTCCAGATTGAAGCTCTAGTTCATGGACGACAATCTCTCCAGTTTCTTCTTCCTCCTTCAGGTAATAGCTTCACCCTCCTACTAGTTCCTCTTTGCTTACAACAAAGTATAAAGCAATAAGTTTGAAACTACAACCTAAGCTCAAATTGAAAAGTAGACATGAAGAGGTTGCAGAAGTACCCTCTTAATGGATGGAGAACCCCCAAACGTATCTTCCTTGAACTTTAATGGAGGTGGGAGATAGATCTTGAAAGAATCGAAGCCGACAAAGCTCTTCCACTGAGATTCGCCCACAATGAGCTTGTAAGCTTGAAGACGGATGATGCTCTTGGTATTCCAGACCAGATCACTCCCTTTCTCCTCTTCTATCATTCTTCTTCTCCTTCTCTTCTTCACCTGCAACACAGATGGAAAAATAAGCCCAATGATGTCTCCTTCGACGGGGATCGCGACCTACATATAGGAAGAAGAAAACCAGCAACAAAAGACATGAATGCCCATCCTAAAAACCCTTCTAAACTACAAATAACCCATAGGAGAAACCCTAGGGGTGTTGGGGTAAAAACCCCCAAGCAATCGGATCCTAATAACATGGGTTCGAAGTCAAAATCGGAAACCCGATCGGAAGTGTAGAAAAAGTGTCGACCCACAACGGTCGACCTTCATGTAGACTAGCTCTGCCAAAACCGAATCCCAGAAAAAAAGGGTTGACCCAATGGGTAGACCTTTTTCTACGATGGTTCTATTTGATAAGAAAATAGTGGCACTTGGTCGGCCCCCTTGAATTGGGCCTCTATACCCTTGGGAAATCCTTTGGCCTTGCTGGCCCTCTACCAGCGAGGGCCCAACCTTCACGACCTCGACTCGGCATCACCGAGTTACCCCCGGGTTTGGGTGTGCACCGGGAGAGTTGGCCGCCGATATCGGCCCGTTCGACTTGCGACTTATGCTTGTTGCGTAGGTCTGAGGTTATGTCACATCACTTTCCTTATATCTACTTATGTGCATACTTGTCTACATATATATGTATACGGTCTGCCTCTGCATGCGCCTGCTTATCCAGACCGCTGGTATATCAAATGTTGATTTGTAGAAAGCCGTATTACGTCTGGCTGAAAGCTCTCACTATGCGTGATGGTGGTCTTCGGACCTATGTTCTCCGCCATGTACCGAGGGTCAGGCTAATAAGAATAATTATTCTACATGCTTGGATGTGTGTAGCATCATTTTTTCGTTCTCATAAATGCATATGCATGTCTGTTCAGCCATGGCGAGCTTTTATCTTGGCAATTAATCAAGGGTCTTCCTCCTCCCCGTTGGATGTAATTAACGTCATGGCCTTTATGGTATGACGGACTACCGGTCTCAGCACAAACCACACTATCATCTGACTGAGTCAGATTGAGTGCACAATGAACTCGTCACTTAGTGACTAGCACGCCTGTGTAATAAACCCAATAAACATCCGATAAAATATCATCTTCCCACAAGCTGGCATGCCTGGTGGGACTACAGTCTTCCTTCACCTCTTTGCCAAGATAAATGGGCCCCAGGAGGCTCTACCAAGGAATGTTGATTGTTTGTTTGTTTCTGTGATGTTTGGAAACAACAATGGCTGCCGGATTCGTTGCTCTGTCTTTCAGTCCCGTGATTGTGGCTAACCATGCCACCCATGGGTACCTGGCAGTACCGACTGTCTTCGGCTCCTTCCCACCAGTGGTTGGCTTCCCCAACTTCTTGGGGGTAGCCATTGTAACGACCCAGAGCTCTGGGTACCGATAACCCGATAATATCAGATTATCGCCACCAAGAACTGGGGGCGCCACCCAAGAGACTGATGAGGCCCCTGAAGGGTTAGTGGAGTTTGTCGAGGAGTTGTATAACGAATTGGGATTACTAATGACATGGAACTGGACTATTGTAGTGAAATCCGCCATGGTAAGAGTAAACTCTGCCAGGCCAAGTGGAGTTTCACACTTCTGATTAAAGTCGATGATCCGCATATCCCTGACTTTATCGAGGCGCACATTAAAATAGTATTTCTGGTATATTCTGTATGGCAGTATATTGATAGTTGCACCCGGGTCTATAAGAATCCAATTTAGTGGCTGGCCGTTCAGTTGCCCACTCATATATAAGGGTCTATTATGACTGACGGTAGGTAGCAGCATATCCTCTTCAGTGAAGGTCACATTTGCCCCCGATAATGCTTCAGCCAGGCAGTTTTCATATTGAGCAGACATCTGTAAGGCAGTAATAATTGCCTGCTGGGTTTTTTCACTTAGAGAAAGAATCTCCCAGACAGTGAACCTTACTGGGAGCTTTTTTAGCAGCTTCACTACCCGTCTTCCTACCCGAACATTTGACAGCTTCATCTCCTCCGCCCATCTTAGTTTGGAGGGGTCTTGTGCAACGACCCCAGATGGACCTGCTTCATTGGACTCTGGGTCCGATTCTTCTTGCAGTGTGGCAATGTCACTTGACTGCCCCTCGGTGTTTGCTATTGGCTTGGCCTTTTGTTCTTTTGGCTGGCTAGAAGGCTGATGAGGTGGAGAGGATACATCCCCAGATGAAGGCTGGCATCCTGACATGGTTGCTTGCCCCTGGATGTCCTCAGGAATTTCAGGAAGGAGGGAGTGCTACTACTGCCCCCAACCTGATTGTATAACCCTGGCGGAGGAGGGATCTGGACTCCCTTGACCTCTAGCACTGGTATCTTATAAGGTTGCTCAGCTCTGAAGATGATGTTATTGTTGGAACTCTGGTTTTGATGATGACACTCTATGAATCATGATAAGACTGAACTACATAATAACTTTCACATTGAACAAACCATTTATTTATCTAAGTGTCAGAGCTAAGGTCGATGCATGTTTAGGTCTAAGTTTGGTAAGGTCGATGCATGTTTGCATCTGAGTCAGAAAAGGTCGATGCATGTTCACACTTTCTTCACATCAGGTCAGTGCATATTTTCATATTATGTTTGTTAGGTCGATGCATGCATTGTCTTCATCCATTCAGGTCGATGCATCCAAGGGTGGTCTCGGTATTATTTCCCTTAGACAAATGGACTTTGCGATGCCTCTCCCCACTCTCTCTCTCCTTACTCTCTCGACATCACTCTCTCTCCTCTCTCTCACCCTCACACGTTCTCTCTGCTCCACTCCCCCATTCTCTTGGTTCACGGTCCAAATGGACCCCGGTCGACACGTGGGAGGTACCGATAGGACGGGCTCGACGCGAGGATTGCACTGGTACCCTTCATCCCTCGGATCGTGGAGCGTGGAGACGTGTGCGAGCGGGAGGACGGCGTGGCCCCCATCACCCGATCTGCACCGATTCGCGGTCTTCGCTGCATAAGAGGTAGGGGAACTGACTCCTCGTCTCGCCAGGAATCCGTTGACGCCCCTGCGTCGCCATCCGTCGCCATCTTCATTATTTTTTGTGTAATTTCTCTTTTGGGAGATTTTGGGGTTAATTTTTCATTTTGTGTCTCTCTCTCAATTTCTGGTCCAAACAGCCACTGATCGAAGCCGGAGAGGTACCGTTAGATTGGTCGCGTCGCGAGGATCGCGTTGACGCTCACCTTTCCTCGATTCGTGGACCGTGGAGTCGAGCCAGGTCGGGAGGCGTCGCGTCGCCCTCTCACCAGATCGGCATCGATTCGCCATTTTCGTCATCATCCAGGTAGGGGGGTGGATTCCTTACCTCATTAGGACACCGCCAGTACCACTTGCGTCGTGGTCCGACGCCCTTTGCCTCGTATTTTATACATGTTTTTAATTAGTTCATTTTTAATCTTTTAATGCCTAAAATTATCTTCAAATGTTGAAATTATCTCTATGGGCATCGTATTTTAATTCTAGTGGCATGCGTAGGCTTGAAATGTCAGTATGGTATAGCAGGATGATTTGGTTTAGTGTTTTGCCGCGTCCCCCGTCGATTTTGATCGATCGGGAGGGGGTTTTGATTCTGAATTCCAGAGTTACGAAACCCAGGTGACATAACGTGCCACCCCTGGTGCATTATAGTCATTTGATGCACCCCTAGAGGTGCATTATATCGTCCGTGAACTGTGAGTTTTCTGTAGATTTTCATGTTCAGGTGGATTTAACGCGCCTCGCCTGGTGCGTTATAGTTCCTGCTTGTTGAGTTAAAGGTCTGTTGCCCACGGAAGCCGAACGAATGACCACCACCTGTAAAGCAGGGGTGAGCCTCGTGTCACTGGCTCAGTAGGGGTCACGCGAATCCCCACCAAAGAAAACACGTAGTAACACGCTAAAAATAGTAGGCAAGCAACAGACTGTAGTAAAGCAGGAAAGCTAAACTACAAAGCTGTAAAGGAAACAGAGCAGGAAGCAGGCGTAGGGAGCAAGCTAAGGAAAAGGGGAAGGAAGAAGCCGTACCAGACAACGGCTACTGAACTAACCTCGGTACCCCAAACTACCCCAAGCAAGGGCAGGCGAGCAACTCAGAGCTGACGAAGTCAGGAGTTACCGAACTGTCGACACAAGGAACCTACAAAATAGACAAAAGAAACCTAGGAAAAGGCTAGACAGACAACCGACACAGACGACGGACAACACGATAAGGACGTCGTGCACACTGCCACATACGCAACCGAAACGCCGTGCAAGCGACAGACACTGACCCCAAGTACAGCCACAAAAGGGTTAACCCAGAAGGTCACGATGCACGAGAAATGTGAAGAGAATCGCGAAGAGTCATGTGTCACATGACTGTAGTGCCCCACACTAGAAGAACAGCCAGCTATGTCTACTGACGTCTTATGCTGCGCCTACTAGCGTCTCATCTGCTATGCCTACAGTTAGGCAGAGACCAAGGCACTGTCAGAAGTAGAACAGTAAACAAGTCGCGAGTGACTAGACAGGGGAACACCCGTCGGCTCCAGTCCAAAGCCCCTAACCACGTGTACACACATTGGCTTTTGCCTAAGCCAGGCCTCTAGCTAGTTTTCTCCCCCCGTAGGATGCAACGGTAACCGCGGGAGCCGACAAAAACTAGCTTAAAAATCGTGAACCGGAAGTGCCCCGTTGTAAAAGCCATCACGTCGAAGCATACCGTAAGGCTACGACTAGTGAAGGCTCACAAGACATAGACTCTAGAACGCAAGTGCCGAAGTACATACTAGCAAGAGTGCTCTATAACACGTACTTCGAAGCACCAAAGGTAGCACATGAGACTGCCAACAGACTCAGGACAAGACAACTATACCTACAACTACAACGGTCCCTGAGTCCTACGACTCTGAGTCAGGATCGATGCACATAGTAGAACAAGCCGCTCTGGAAGTCTAGAAAATCCCAATATGCGGCCACCACCAACTCCCATGAAATTTGTGATCTCATCACACCTTGTGTATATATGTAAGAAAATGTGCAAGCAATATACAAAAGAGAAAAACACAAAGAAAAATAAATACACACATAAATAAGAAGGGTGTGAATTGTCAAAAATGGGACAAAAGAAGAAGAGGGAGAGTTCACTTACAAGCTGCGATTGGTTTCACTCACTAAGGTGCCCTTCGATATCGGAGAGCCTCTTGAAACCACTGCTAGATCTACTTTTCTTTGAGGAGTGGGAAGATTCACCCTTTATTCTGAAACTTTTCAAATCAACTTCCACTGCTCCTTGGCCTCTACGAGGAGCAAAAAAAGGGGGGGTATTTATAGAATAGGGAGAAGTTTGATTCGGACCCGTCATTGCTGACTTTAGCAGCGGTCTTCATGATAGGATGCCCCCCTTTTCACTTTAATGTGTCACTTCATCTGTTGTATGGTGTAAATGATTTGATGGCTTGACGTATTGATTTGTCCCCCATGCAGTCCAAATTTTTTCTTATGATTTGTGAATCATTATCATGTTACTAAGAATTTTTTAGTGCAGGTAAGAAAACAGGGGTATTTATAGGATGGGAAAGAGTGAAAAGTCACATGTGAAAGATGACTAGGAGCCATCATTGTTGATTTAAATGGTAGATTTCCTTTGAAAAGGATGACCATGACGAGACACCACACTTCACTTTGAAGTGTTGTTTTGTTGAGTGTCACGCAGGAACAGGTGTACAAAAAAGAACAAGTGTACAATAGACAAGCAAGTGACAAGAAAAGAAATCATTTCATTTATATAACTATCATGTACATCATCAGTGAGGGGGTGGTTGTACAAACATACCTCTCTAACTTTCACCACCACCCTCCTGATCATCCCTCTCACCACCCCTAGGACAAGGATCCCTAGGAGGCCTCATGGAGCTCTATGAGGCAGCACTCCTCTTGCCTCGCAGTCTCTGCTCAGCATCAGCTTTGTGGCGGGCTTCTGAGGAGACAATGAAACTACCGACAGAAAAAGAGCTGGACTACCGAGCGCGCGCTACGTGCTCTCTCCGTCTCTGGTAGCCCTCCTCACTCTCCTTCAGCCTCTGCTCCATAACGCTACAACTCAGCCAGAGCTCTGCCACCTAGGCCTCCAGAGCCCTCCTCTCCTCTCTCTACCTCTTTGCTCTCCTCTCTCTCTCTCTCTCTCTCCATCATCATCATCATCTCCCTCTCTACATCCTTCCTCACCATCTGTAACAAGAACCTCAGCTCTAGGACGTCCTAGGGCAGCTCCTTGGTGTTGCGTCGTCACTGCTCTCCCTCCAGCTCTACTATCTGGGCATCACGCTCCACCACCTGAGTAACACACTCCTCCTCCGTCCCCACTGTATAGGCTAGTGCGTCGTGGATCTCTGCTACCTATTGGAGCCATTGTCACCTTGGAGTCAACAAGAGCAATGCACAATTGAACTCAAAATCTGAATCTTGCAAATACTTACCTATGCCAAGAGCTCGCACTCTACCTCCTCGGCGCATGCCACAGCGTCGGCGAGCTGCTCACAGAGAGAAGTGACCTCTGAAGTCAGAGCCTAGGAGCTAGAGGAGGCTCCCCCTGTCGCTGCTATGCTACTCTCTTGGGCACGTTGAAATAGATGTGTAACGATAGTTAGTGACTAAACATCAGGAATCTAGGATCACAATTAAAAACATACATTATATAAACTTACCAAGGTGTCCAACGCCTCTCGGGTGGTGGACAACTACTACCTGGCATCAGCCAAGTGAGCATGCAGGTCAGTTATGAGTGCGTCATGGGCATCTTGCATTTATAAACACATAGGTTAGTGTCACATGCACAAATACACATCTATATAAATAAATGAATGCTCATTTCATACTTACCCCAAGGGCCTCCTGAGTTGGAGATGAGCTACGTAGGTCTCCCTATAGCACCATAGGTAGTCCGTGATGTCCTGTGCGTGTGACACCATAGGGACCCCACCATGCTTCCAGTCCTAAAACTACACTAGGAAGCACTAACGCCAGTTGACGCGCTTCGCCTTCCCTAGGGTCTTCCCCCTGATGTGGCTAGGGGCGTCAACCTCTACCCACTCCTGGGCTAGCCTCAAGGTCCTCATCACCAGCTTGAGCCAGAGAGACTCGATATCATTTAGACAATGGACCCAAAGGTCTTGCCCAAAATGAGCTCGGCCTGCCTCTACCCACTGCTGGTTGGCATCGGCCATGCCCAAGTAAGGCCTCCAGACCACCTGCATTGCCACATGCATCATGTCAATTATCACAGTCAAAATAAAGCATGAAATAATATATATATGTATATAATCACCATCATACCACTTCCTATGGGTACTCTCGCAACTCATGCCCCAGTGACATCAGCTGGTATAAGTGGGGAGCAGGACTCACGATCGGCCTCCACTGCTTGGCCAGCGGCACAGCTGTCGGGCGCTACTACCGGGCCCTCCCCATTGGGATGTAGTAATAACTCCACACCTGCATTCATTGCATGCCATTAGCATAGTCAATTGCATAAACATAAGATAGGACTAACTACAAATTTAAAAAAATGCATTTACCTAGAGGAATGGTGCGAAGCCACTAACTATCATCTCTCGCCCTATACCCTGAGACAGGTCG
The DNA here is from genome assembly GCA_024336825.1 of Amorphophallus titanum. Lineage (NCBI taxonomy): Eukaryota > Viridiplantae > Streptophyta > Magnoliopsida > Alismatales > Araceae > Amorphophallus > Amorphophallus titanum. The sequence goes on along the minus strand of JANBPO010006887.1, from coordinate 1,085,422 downwards.
GTGATTAGGTGCACAAGTAGGATGACTCCCCACGCATACTACCCCACTCTATCTAGATACATCAAAATCTCCAAGAAATGATAGTGGTTGTCGTCTCCGTTCATGCCCAGGAGTAGCCTCCCCAGCATAAAAAATAGGAACCTCCAAAGGTCGCGGTCCACCCGCTCCCTGTTAGCCACGTCCTGGCAGAACGCACCATGCACAACTCTCTCCATCCACGCCATGAACTCTGTGGAGGTCTCCCCAACACGCTGACGGGCATCGATGAGCCCCAACGCCTTCATGATAGCTATTCAGGCAATCGTCCTGCTCTCTTTGTCGTCTACTGTGGTCTCCAGTCCCAATAGTTCCTCGGCACTCTCACGATAGTTAGGGTAGGTGATGCCGCTCACCGCCTCCCCATCCACCCTCAGTCTGGTGATCCAGATGACGTCCTCCAAGCTAGGCACCATATGCTCCCACGACATTAGGAAGGCCCTGTTGGGTGCACAATTGGATCTAGAGGGGGGTGAATAGATCCTATAGTAGAAACTATCCCCAATTAAAAACTGAATTAAAACTAATTAACTAGATACCAATCAAACCAATGCTAACAATGAAATAAATGCAATAAGAATAATTTTGGTCAGACAGTTAACCAAATGTGTTCAGAAGCCAGGCCTCTAGCTAGTATTCCCCCCCGCGGATGCTACGGCCTAGTCGGGGGCCCTCGGAACTAGCTTAAAAATAGTGTCTCAGGGAGAAAGTGCCCCGCTGTAAAAGCCGTCACGCCCCAGGCGCACTGTAAGGCACCAACCAAAGAAGAGCCACAAAACTCGAGGACTCCGAAACACCAGCGCCAAAGTACACACAGTCAGTACTATGCACACCGTGGCAGCACAGAACATTGCCGACCACACTAGGCAAGGCTACTAGACCTACAACCACAACAGTCCTTGAGTCCCACGACTCTGAGTCAGGATCGTCATACACGGCAGAACAAGCTGCCAATCGGTCTAATCCTAAGCTAGGAAAAACAACGCTCCGCGAGAACTAAAACACGGAGACCTGAGGGAACACCAAGAACCCTCAACACATCTGGACATGCAAGTCGAAGTAGAACAGTACCTTGTAGCATCCAGAACCAATGTCTCGAATTAGTCAAAGCCGTCGAGACACAACAAGGCTTCCTATCAACCCCCAGGCAATCCCGGGTTGGTGGAGCCAGACACGACACGGATAGACTCAGACACTAACACACTAACACATCCACCGCCACCGCAGCACAAGCAAGCAGAAACACAAGAACATAAGTGGTGGAGGACGACGATACTCTGGGCAAAGCGACTCACCAGTCAACTGCTAGGGGGAAACCCAACAGTCGAGAGACAACTGCTACGCAACCAGAGACATGGATAGTGGTAGCTTGTAGATGAAATCGTTAGGGTACTATCGCAGTCTAGGAGAAGACCACACCCAGTCACCTAACCGACCAATCCAGAAAGCCACCGACAAACAAACACCCCCCTAAACGAGGACCTAAGATAGACGGACGCACCACACACAAACAATCAGCCGACACGACCAACAGATCTATAACGCACTAGCAGAGGGGCATTACACCTGCATAACGCACCGCCGGAGGGACGTTATGCACAACAGACCCGAAATCATGCACAGACGATATAACACGCCTACACAGGGGCGTCATACCGACATAGCACACCGCACAAGGGGGCGTTATGCTCCACAGACCAACACAACGTATAACGGACCCTACCAGTCGCGTTGTACAGGCATAACGCACATGTTCATAAGGAGTCAATGAAGAAGTGAAAATGTTCCTTGAAAAGTCAATACAAGTCAGTCAACATAGGTCAATGCTACTGTTCATAAGGAGTCAAAGGGCAACTGGTCAAATGTGAGTCAGCATCTGACATGTAAGGTCAGTGCACATCCAAGTTTGATACATATCCAGGTCAGTACAGATATCTTAGATTTCTATTTTGTACATTTTAAGGTCGACACTAGCACATGTAGCACACTTGTTAAGGTCGATGTTATTTACTATAGCTAGGCTATCGGGCAGCATACTAAGGTCGATATTTGTTTTGCATATAGTCATACTAAGGTCGATGCTTGTTAGCCTTGTGTGTGAACTAAGGTCGATGCTAGTTTACCCAAGTGAAGCAATTAAGGTCGATGCTACTTTGTCCATCAGCAAAGTATGGTCGATGCTAGTTTGCCAAGTGAAGCAACTAAGGTCAATGCTACTTTGCCCGTCAGCAAAGTAAGGTCGATGCTAGTTTGCCAAGCGAAGCAATTAAGGTCAATGCTACTTTACCCGTCAGCAAAGTAAGGTTGATGCTAGTTTGCCAAGTGAAGTAACTAAGGTCGATGCTAGTTTGCCCGTCAGCAAAGTAAGGTCGATGCTAGTTTGCTAAGTGAAGCAATTAAGGTCAATGCTAGTTTGCCCGTCAACAAAGTAAGGTCGATGCTAGTTTGCCAAGTGAAGCAATTAAGGTCAATGCTACTTTGCCCGTCAGCAAAGTAAGGTCGATGCTAGTTTGTCAAGTGAGAACTAAGGTCGATGCTACTTTTCCCGTTAGCAAAGTAAGGTCTATGCTAGTTTGCCAAGTGAAGCAATTCAGGTCGATGCTACTTTGCCTGTAAGTAAAGTAAGGTCGATGCTAGTTTGCCAAGTGAGAACTAAGGTCGATACTACTTTGCCCATCAGCAAAGTAAGGTCGATGCTAGTTTGCCAAGTGAAGCAATTAAGGTCGATGCTACTTTCCAAAGTCGATGCCACCTTGACCAGGAATAGTAATGAAGGTCATGGATATTGATTTTTAAACACTAGATCAATTTTATAATTCTGGGAACAAGACAGGATCAGAAAAATGGCGCCCTTGAGGGTGCCATGTCTTTTGAATGGGGCGCCCTCTATCCACTATTATCTCATAATTAAGGCATTTATCCTTATTTGTAATTTCATAGATTTCTAAATTTACATTTTTAATAACAATCTTGGATCTAAAGTAATTGGTCTATGGGCCTATTTGAGTTGGACTTAACCCTTTAATAAATATAGGGTCTTTAAATAAATCATTAATTCCTTTTTACTAGCCCTTAAAGTCTTTTTAACTATTTACTCATTTCCAGAGAATTTTCAGATAATTCGTAGGCGTTATAACTCAAGCAATCATTATTTATGCAGTGTTTGCCTCAACATGATTTATAGTGTGACATCATCAAAATCAAGGTTTCAACACGTCTCTCGTGGGACTATAAGTGCTGCGGAGCAATCAGGGGCTAGCTCGGGCACAAGATTGCTAACACTGACTGGCAAGGGTGCAAGCCAGGCGTGGCTCGGGTTGAGCAGTCAGGCGCTGACTCGGGAGTTGAGTGTCAACATGTCTAGCCACCTGCATGTTTAGTATGTGTCATGCATGTGCGGTCTTGGAGGTGATCCCTTGAACTCAAGGAGAGCAGTCGGGCACGGCTCGAGGTGAGCAGTTGAACACCAGCTCATAGGGCGAGCGTTGACTTGCATCATGTCTGGGAGTGGGCATGGACCGCCCAAGAAGTTCAAGTTCTTTAGAACCTTGCTTTCAAGCTTTCTTCATGCTAACTCCGACCAACTATTGGGGCAATCGAACATTGGCTCAGAAGGAGCAGTTGGGTACTGACCTCAGGATGTCGATTGTGGGTGGTTTTGGTAGGTAGGTATTTCCACCATTACACATAGTATGCATCAGGGATTTGTGAGTCGGCTAGATGCCATATGAGGGGTGTAGATGTGACATACCCTCGGTGCGTGCTTAGCTGAAATCAACAAGCCAACAAGCCTTTGCATCATGTCTTCATGAACTCGAGCTTGCCTTGAGCTGGAGGCTGCTGGTGTGCTTGAGTGTTCAATTGTGTGCAACTAGCTGCATATGAGACCCTTGGCCTTCCCAGGGGATTTTATAGGCAAGGGGGGCAAGAAAGAAGGAGAATGGGTAGAGTGGTCCGCATAAAGGGGGGTTTTTGTGGACCAAGATGGGCAGGGGGATCTTGGTCCACATAAACCTCCCCCCTGGCCACACAAAGACAGTGTGGAACAACCTAGCCCCCTAATAGCCAAAAAGAGAAGTAAGGAAATTCACATTACAAAGAGTGGCAGCCCATTCCCTTACTCTAGCAAAAACAAAAGAAACAACAATGTCCTCATCCCGAGACTCCCTCCTAAATATCCAATAGTTCCGCTCCCCCCCACAGCGTCCACAGTGTGGCGTGAAGAATAAGTCACCACACCATCCTATCAGTCTGGAGAGGCCAAGGTCTTTCCCCATACCTAAGCAAGTGGTGAATATCACAACTCTGGACAATGCTGCAACTGGTCCTTCTAGCGATCTCCCTCCACACCCCCTGTGAGTAGGAGCAGCCTACAAACATGTAGTCAAGGGACTCGTCGTCCTCACCACATAAACAATAGGTCGGTAAAATGCCCGGAAGGAAGCGGGACAGACTGTCTCAAGTCGGTAACCTCCCATGAGAAACTCTCCACATCAGAATCTTCACCTTCAAGGAGCTCTTCGGTCTCTACACCTGATCATGAAAGCAGTGGCGAACACCTCCATCTGAGATGACAGTATATGTCGATCTGACTATAAATGAGCCTCCCTCCTGCCACCTCCAAACCCACACATCCTCACTGTTCCGAGGACGATAGGTAAGTAGGAAAGAGAGAAGACCCTGAAACTACTCCAACTCCTTTTGTCTGAGATCCCATCTGAAAGTAGGTGCCCAAGAACCTCCCGGAAAGAGGTGGTCCAAGGTATGAGAGACTACACCCAGGGGGTCCGAAGCTACCGCAAAGAGGCTAGGGAACAAAGCCTCCAAGGGGAAGTCCCCACACCATCTATCTTTCCAAAAAAGACTTTTGAGGCTATTTTCTAGACAGACCCGTACACCAGAGTGAAGAACATTCCTACAAGAGATGATATCCCGCTAAAGAGAAGTCCTGTAGAGAGGAGAAGGAACCAAGTCTCAAACTCTCCTCCTCTCGAAGTACAGCTGCCTGATCAACTATGCCCATAACCCATCCTCTCCACAACCCAACGTCCACAACCGAGAGCCACATTGAAATCCCTTACTTGCTTCAACCCCAAAGTTTTACATCATTTTTTTAAGTATCTTGAAATATCTTATGATCCACAATATGAGCCACAATCATCTGGACGAAAGGTCCAAGTCAAAAGAAGATATTTGTCACCCGAAGGGACGGAGAGAAGAGCTTATTGGTTCAAATGACTTGGATGGGAGGTCCAAGTCAAAAGGAGGTATCTGCTCTCCGGCTCAAGAGAGATTTGGGCAAGATGTTCATCCGTCGGTGTCACCGAGGTGGCAGAACCGACATGGTTTTGTTTGTCTCTTGAGGTATTCGTCGGCACTGGGTTAGTGCTAACGCAAAGAAGGGTTTATTTCCTTATCCCAAGCGTAAGGCTTGGGTAAGGTGTTTGTTCATCGGTATCACTAGGGCGCTGAAACCAATATGGTTTATTTGTCTCTTGAAGTATTCATTGGCACTGGGTTAGTGCTAACGTAAAGAAGCATTTGTTTTCATATCCCAAGCGTAAGGCTCAGATAAGGTGTTCATTCATCGGTGTCACTAGGGTGGTGGAACCGACATGGTTTGCTCATCTCTTGAAGTATTCGTTGGCACTGGGTCAGTGCTAACGCAAAGAAGGGTTTGTTTCCATCTCCCAGACATAAGGCTCAGATAAGGTGTTCATTCGTCGATGTCACCAGAGCAGTGGAACCGACATAGTTCGTTCATCTCTTGAAGTATTCGTCGACACTGGGTCAGTGCTTACGCAAAGAGGGCTTTATTTCCTCATCTCAGGCGTATGGTCCAGGTAAGGTGTTCATTCGTCGGTGTCACCAGGGTGGCAGAATAGACATGGTTTGTTTGTATCTTAAGGTATTTGTCGGCACTGGGTTAGTACTAATGCAAAGAGGAGTTTATTTCCCTATCCCAAACATAAGGTTTGGGTAAGGTGTTCATTCGTCGGTGTCACCGGGGTGGCGGAACCAACATTGTTCATTTGTCTCTTGAGGTGTTCGTCGGCACTGGGTCAGTGCTAACGCAAAGAGGAGTTTATTTTCTTATCCCAGGCGTAAGGTCCGGTTAAGGTGTTCATTCGTCGGCGTCACCAGGGTGGTGGAACCAACATGGTTTGTTTGTCTCTTGAGATATTCGTCAGCACTAGGTCAGTGCTAACGGAAAGAAAGGATTTATTTCCTTGTCCCAGGCATAAGGCTCGGGTAAGGTGTTCATTCGTCGGTGTCACCGGGGTGGCGGAACCGAGGACTCGAATCGGCACGAAAAATCACTGGCTAGGCCTCAGACGATGAACGGTCCATCATTGGCCACTCACGGATGCATGGCTAAGTCACAGTCGTGCGGGGGAGAATGGACGGTCCAGCCTAGCCGTCCGTCACTCCCAACGGAAACCAGACCATAACATGCCTGCCCAGGTGCGTTATAGTGCTTAACGGATCAATAAGGGTGCGTTAAGCCCCAAGCCGCGGAAAGGAACATAACGCACTCCTCCAAGGGCGTTATGTACATAACCGACCAAACATGGTGCATTATGTCACGGAGCGAAACACACTATAATGCACTCCTCTAGGGGCGTTATAGACTTTAACGGACCAACTCTAGTGCGTTAAGTAGAGGGCAAGGGTGTTAGCATAACGCACCTTCCCTGGGGCACTATAGTACAAAATGGGCCTCTCTAGGCGCGTTATGTGACCAGGGCCCCCAACAGTCAAAAATCAACAGTCGGAAAACCATGACGCACCAGTACCGGCGCGTCATGTCTGACATAGCGGTCAGTCGCGGGACCATTAAGCCCACGAAGACCAGACTCAAATCTTGAGAAGCATAATGCACCTGCCTGGGCGCGTTATGCTCATAACGATTTCTGGGACGACTACTATATCGTCCCGGTGGCAAAACGACAAATACAACCTAAAAATGTCAACCACGCCGCCATACCTCCACAGGAGAGGGGAAAATCAAGGGGGAAGCTCCCCTAGGACCCCTAGCATGCATCTAAGCCATCAAAACGTCGATTCGCGGCCTAAAACCATAGATCGGGCGAACTCTCCCCAAATCCTGAGAAACCCTCCCCGGCATGGAAACCCCGTCTCACGGCCTCGCGTGGAAATGGAATGCGGGGAGCTAGGGAACGTCACCCTACCTCAATGGAGTGAATGCTCTGCCGAATCGACCCCGAAATTGTGAAGAACGCCTTGAAACCCTCGTTCCTTCACGCTTCCCACGCCCATCGCACGCCCACGTGATCACCTCGCCGTCGCCCACGTCGTCGTGCCATCACCCCACCGTCGTCTGCAGCCGGAAGGGGGCTCGCCACGGTCGAATAGGAGAGAGAGGGGGAGAGGGGCGCGGTCACGGGAGGAAGAAGAAGAAGGAGGAAGAAAATGGATTCGGATACACCATTTTCTGAATTCTTAACGAACAGCAAACGGATACATTATTTATTATCGGATACGAAAACGGATAGTCTACTATCCGAACCGTATTCGACCCGTTGACATCCCTACCACCCACCCCTTTCTTTCTCCCTTTCTCTTTCATTCTTCTCACTTCCAACCAATGCCTTCTCCACATTCTTGCATCCCAAGTTATCTCCCTCTCTCTTCTCTATACAAATGGCTCTTGTGTGCTTAGTGCATATACACGAGACATATGAGAAATATATGTAAGAGGTGAGGTTGGGCGATCCTCTCCCTTCTCTTATGCGTGTGTGAGTAGTGCGTGGTGGTGGTACGAGAGAGAAGCTACGATGCACGTGAGATTTTTATCCTTATCGTTGGCGACGATCGTAGAGGTATGTCACCCTCGCATTAGGAGTTAAGAGTGTGGGATTACGAAGGCAACTTTAGCAACCGTCTTCGTACCTCCGCATTAAAAGATTCGTTTAGTTTCTATTTTGAAATATGTTCTCGTACTTTGAATTGTATTATTTTATTACTATTTCATTTCAGGGTCACCCATCGCTCCCTATCCGTATTAAATTTGTTATAGGTGAAGGGCACCCGAAGTCAACAGCTACACATCTGAGTAGGCATCTATCATCACGATCCAGTGGATCTAAATTCGCATGCCTTTAAGAGGCCCAGCCACTGTTGGTAGCACAACTTGCACGTCGCTGTACATGGGTCTCCGCCATAAACAAGTCCCGGCTGTCGCTATATAAACAGCCCATGACCATCACTACGCATCAACTTCATGAGCTGAGTAAGGAGAGAGGGAGAGAGAGTGTGTGTGTGTGAGTGTGTGTGTGTGTGTGTGTGTGTGAGAGAGAGAGAGAGAGAGAGAGAGAGGGAGTGGGTGTGCTTCCTAGCTAGCTGGGTTAATTACTGCTTTATCGATCATCTGCGTCTCCAAGAGAGATGGCGGCCACCACCACCACCATCAAGACGGAGGCGGCCGTGGCACTTCCTGCCAGGCCGATATCGCAGCCTCGGCCCATACAGCACAAGAAGGAGGCCTTCTGGTTCTACAGGTTCCTGACCATATTCTACGACCGAAGCACCCGGATCAGCTGGACTATGTCCACTGTAGGTTTCATTATTTTTAGAGCCTTGATATTATCTCTATTTTTCAATATGATCCTCAGTCCATTTGGATTTCTCCTTAGGTAATTTATGTGGCCCATGAGAAATTAAAGTCCATAGGTTTGGATTAGCAGTAATCATGAACTTGCACATCCTACCTATCCAGGTATGGAAGTTGGAACCATCAAACACCGGCAAGGAATCCATAAGCATGGTTCAGGGGAATGAAACAATGACAATCGCACGGGGATCTTCCTCTGCAGATCGTTGGATCTGAGCATGACAGAGCTTAGCTATGATACCAATTGTTAGGTCCCTTAGGTGTAGTCGGGTCTAGAAGGGGGGGTTGAATAGATCTAGTGAAAAATTATGCCCAGTTATAAACTTAGCTAAATAAAACACAGACTACTGCTATAGTGCAAATAAAACACTTGAAATAAATGCATAGCAGATTTGACATGAGAAATTCAAGGCAAAGCAACAAGACACAGTGCGCAGACTGCTGAGGTCGACGCACCCAGCACTGAGGTTGACGCACTCTCAATGGAAGTGATCCAGTAGGAAGCTGCGTCAACGCAGCAGCCTAGTGGTGTTGATACACCCACGCTGACAGTATAGCAATAGACTGATCTGCTACTCAATGAGATTCTAGTGATGTGTGTGATCACAGTGATGAGAACACTGAGGCTTGATGACTGTCTCTATGCAAGACAGCGTACTAGTGATTGAGACTAAATTGGAACCAAACCAGCAAGATGATGTGTGTGTAGTGCACAGAGTAACATAGAGTTATAGACCTGAAATATGAAGGTACCTATGAATGGGGATAGAAGATAAGGAGCAATCGCACAAATCACAACCACCACACAGAGATTTTTAAGGTGGTTCAGTTGTAAACTCGCAACCTACATCCACCCCTCACCAACCGGGTGAGACTTACTGCAGACAAATAGCTTGTCACTGCTGATTCATAGCTTCACTACTAACTAATAACTTGACACTGTTGACACACAGCTTGACGACTACTGGCACACAACTTGACGGTCGATTCACAACTTTCACACGAGGACACACTCCTCACTGCTGATTCACAGCTTCACATAGGGGACGATGCCCTACACACAAAGAGGTAGAAGTAGAAAAACTCAAAAATAAAAAAAAATAAAAAATAAAATAAGGAAGATGAAAATAGCTTCACAATGATTTCATGAAGCTTGGACTGTAGATCTGAAATCAGATCGAAGGCTGCTCTTCAGGCTCTAAAGTTAGCCTTTAATCCACTGACAGCCTCCGGAAGCTCCAATATAAATCTAGTGATATAGAGGTGTCTCTCTCCCTCTACTATAAAAGAATGATATCGTCAGCATAATGCAAGTGTCTAATACTGGGTCTGACCTTTGTAACATGGAAGTATGTGCCTTTGCTCTCAGCCACATCCCGCTAAGAATATGTGCAACCAGAACAAAAAGTAGGGGAGACATCAGGTCTCCCTACCTAAGACCCTTACCACTGTGGAAGTATTCATGAACGCTGCCCATTGATTAAGGCTGCAAGCTTGGCTGAAGTAACACAAGCCCGAACCCATCCAATCTACTGATCATGAAATCCCATTTTTCTGAAGACATTAAATAGACTGGTCCAATTAACTCTGTCATATGCTTTCTCAAAGTCCAACTTAAGTGTCACTTCTTTCTTCCTCTAGTTCATCATGGCATGTAGACATTCATGAGTAACTAAGAAATTCTCTTGCATGTGACGGCCTTTGATGAAAGTCCCTTGATAACCACTCATCTGCCCATCAATCACACTGTTGTTTCATGGGCAATAGCTTAGAGATAATGTTATATGTGACATTCAAGAGGCTGATTGGCCTGAAGTCCCTAAATTCCTGTGCACCTTGCTTCTTCAGAATGGGGACAAGGATGATCTTGTTGATACCCCATAAATGGGCCCTCTTCTCTTGAAACTCCTGCATTGTATTGAGAAGATTTGTTTTCATGATTTCCCAACTTTTCTGGAATAAGGACAGAGGAAATCCGTCTGGTCCTGGTGCTTTATCACTTGCAAGAGAAAAGGTAGTCGTAGAACCTCTTCCTCCGAGAAAGGCCGAACAAGAGCCACACTCTCCTTATGTGAGATGCGAGAGAGAAGGTCGTTAGCAACACACGGCCTAACCATATCCTCCTCTGTGAAGAGATGGGAGAAAAACACCCTCACCTGCCTCATGATGCCCACATCATTGCAAAACAACTAGTTCCCTACCTTGATGCATATGATTAAGTTTACTCTCCTCATCGCTAAAGCTATACGCTGAAAATACGTAGTGTTCCTGCCCCCTTCTTTGAGCCACTTCTCCCTAGATTTTTCTTCCAGTAGATCTCCTCCTTGGCAAGGATTTCCTCATACTCGGCTTTAAGAGTGTCCTAAGTTGTCTATTTGGTTAATCTAACAGTCCAGCCTCCAAGCAATCAGGCCTTCCAGCTGATGTAGGATTCTATCTTTAGCCGCTTTGCCAGGTGACACTTTAGATCCACCCTATTTCTTAAGTACCTGCGCTAGATGTTTCCTCTTGTTCACAAATCTAGCCATACTCGACAACTCATGTCGAGTGTTCCAAGCTTGTGTAACGGTGCTTAGGATTGTCTCCAATCTGAACATAGGCTTCCTCCTCCAACTGTTAGAAGTCCTTAATAGCAAGCGCTTGTGTTTGGAGATTGGCCTAGCCAAACAACATGAGTGATGATGGGGAAAATGACCCTCTCAATCAATAGACACTGGGAATTTGTCCAGACGAGAACATACATGATCAATCCTCATATTAGATCATGTAAAATGAGCATTTGATGATCTAATATCAAGGCCACATCTGCTATAAAAGCATTAAAGTCCTCCATTTCCCCCCTTCTCCTGATCTCTCCCACTCTGTAGTCACTGCATTGAAGTCATCTCCCACACACCACGGCCTACCCGAAGACTGATGATGTCACAACAAATCCTCCCAAAGAGACCCTGTGTAGTCGAAATCGCACTTAGGCGCTCGCCTAGGCGTGAGGCGGGGCGAGGCAGTGGCAACACGCCTCGATGCGGCCGTTGTCGCCTCAGCGTTCGCCTCACACCGCCTTGCCCGTCTCCTCTGCCTTGCCCCGCCTCGTCCCGCCTCCCCCGCCTTCCCGCCACTCGCGTTCCTGCCACTCGCGTATCGGATTCGCGTATCGGGTCCCCAGACCCGTTTCAAACGGATCCTCTTTTAAATTTTCCCTCGACTCCTCCCACCCCGTCGAGCATTCACCCCCTCCCTCCCTCCCTCAAACCCTAACCTCTAGCGGCTTCGACGAGCCACAATGAGTCCGTCATAGCCACATGACGCACAGGGTTAGGCGCGTTATATCAACTGCCATACCCAATCAAACATCAGTCAAACACACCATAACGGACCTGCACCGGGGCGTTTTCTAATCATAATGCACAAGGAGGCGTCCGTTATGCCTAACCGATTAACACGATCTTCGAAGAAGCACGGTCGTCGAGGGTCTGACACAGTAGCATGCCTTGAAAACAACCCGAATATAACGCGCCTAGCCTAGGGCGTTATATCCAAATAATGGATCAGGCTGAGTCTGTTATGCTCCATGACCTCGAAAGATGAAAATGAATGAACCATAAAGGTCTATCATGGGACCGTTATAGCCTATAACGGTCTCTGGTAGGACCGCTAAATCAATCCGACAGGTAAAATGGTAGAATGGTCGAATCGGCCCGTTCCACACCCCATGCACACTGTAGCGCAGGGGAAACAACGCCAAACGATGGGAAATGACCTCAAGGGGTCAAAAACATCGCATGCATCCATCGAAATGTATTAAAATGCGAGATCGGGGTGATTCTGATGAATCGACCCTAAACGAGTCATCGGGCTTCTCGGACTCCTACCTGCCCCAAATGACAACCGATCGACATGAAACTGGTGGGATTGGGATCCTGACATCCCAGCGGTTAGTTTGACACTAATTACGACGAGAATGGTTGTCATTTATCAGTGAACCCTACAAACCCCAAAAGTAACAACTTTCACTAAACTAGCCCGATCTCCCCCGATCGAGCACCAATCTATGCAAAATTATATGGAAAATGTAGAGGACAAAGTGACGGTCCATCTCCCTACCTCCACCGATGAAACCGAGCGCCATGGCAACCAAACCGTGCCGAAAACCACCATGCGAATCGAACTGTCAGCTTTGAATCCACCATTCGATATCGTGCCAAATCCACGCCGTTCCTCGCTCCACCACGCGTCTCAACAGCCTCCCGCGGTCGCCACCTCACCCACGAGCCTATCCGTCTACAGTCGGACACCTCCGGGAGAGACAACGAGAGAGAATGGGAGTGAAGAGATGGAGAGAGCGTGAGAGTGACGAGAGGGAGAAGGGTGGGTGGTTAAGGGTTTAAATAAAAAGGAAATTAGAATATTTTCTAAATCTGACATTTATTCACCCCAATTGAAGGTTAGTCATTCACAAGAGTTTAAGCCTATCATTAATGAAAAGATGAGATTTGACTAACATTCTTTATTAATTCATTCTTGAATCATTTGTCATCATCAAAACCAAGGAGAGCACAACACGTGCACATTAGGTTCATGGCATATAGAGTCTGTGCATATTTTGCATCATGCACTCACTAATGTCTGTGCACATTTGTCCTAGTGCTCTACCAAGTCTCTGCAATTCTTGTGTTGTCTGACTACCTTATGCCGTCTAAGTGTTCGATATATTGACAGGGACTTTGCTTAAAGGGTTCCAGAGAACTAGGAGAAATGTTGTTCGTGAATCTTAAGGAGGGCACGTGATTCGTGGCAGAATGCAAGCTGCTGCTCGTGACACTTGGAAGCCATTAAGCTCAGGTGCTGACACGTGTCCAGTGGAGAACAGATCTAGACAAAAACTTTGGGCGGGAAATGTGACTTCCACACGCCCATCTATCTGCTGCCTATAAATACACATGGATTTGCAGAGAGTGTGGCTGATCGTCGATCGTGAAAAATTAAGAGAGCAGATCAAAGAGAGATCTGAGAAGTGAAAGGAATGCCAGAGAGCTGCTAAGAAAGGAGAAAAGAGAGTCTCCTTTGAAGACTTGTTTTGAACTTGCTCTTCGGAGCTATTGTTGGTCTTTTCCTTTTGTTATTGCATTTTTTTTGTTCTTTCCACCTACTCACTGTGTTCTTCCGATCCTCTGGTTTGAGGTCGGGGTTCCTCCTGTGGAATCAGGAGAAGGGAGACTACATCTTCAGTTTGCAAGTGGCGGGTTGTCACTTGTGATTTCCCTCTAGGTTTCAGAGGAAGAGAGACTTGGGTCTCCGGTTGTGAGTGGCTGGGTGTCACTCACGGTTTTACCCTCTGGTTTGGAGGAAGGGAGACTGTGCCTTCGATTGCTAGTGACTGGGTGTCATTAGTGTCTTCCCTCTGGGTTAGAGAAAGAGAGGAGAGTGTTCTTCTGGTTCAAGCTGCTAGGCAGCGATCTGTAGGCAAGCTGTAAGGCCCAGCGTTTCAAGCTGTTTGGCAGCAGAATCCACACTCTGGTTTGAGTGTGGGGTGGATGTAGGTCTGAGTACATAAGCCCATTCTAGGATCTAATGGTACACGGTCACCCATTGACTGCTTCATCTAGTGCACAGTTCGTTGAGCACCATTTATTTATAGGAATGGCCCTATGGGGACCGTTTACCCCTTGTTTCTCCCTACCAATAACGGTAGATCCCTGGCCATTTGTCAACCCAATGGTCCCAACTTGACCATGTAGCATCCCCCTTAAGCCCCGATGATCTAAATCTCCACGGTCACTCCTTTGACCATTTACATTATGGACGGTCTGATGGAGACCATTTAGTTTCTCAACGGTTCAGTTTCTGGATGGTCTGGAGTGGACCGTCTAGTTTACCAACGGTCTTCCCTAGACCGTTTTCACCCTCATCATACCCCGTGCATTCAAATCTCCCTGAATAGCCACCCATGGACCGTTCTACCCTCAGACGGTTCTAGGTGAACCATTCAGTTGTGTAAACGGTCCCTGTAAGATTGTGTTTAGCCCGCCATGCCCGACGGCATTCAAACCCTCCCCACCGACGGTGACGGTCAGAGTGGCCTCCCAACCAGTCCTAAAGGGGTCGTATGCCCCTCTTCTAGTGACTAAGACTACATGCATGATTTAGAAATGGAAATGGGGCATGGGGGTTTTGGCCGTGACCTACCTCGGAGGGACGTGGCTCCTTGGCCAGCGACCGAGTCGCCATCGTAGCCTCCTCTGCCGGTGGGGTGACCTCCATCACCTCAATGGCCGCAGGAGGAACCCCTCCTTCCACCTCAGCCGGTGGTGGCCCTGCCTCCTCCATGGGGTTCGCCGGTGGCGGCGGCGGTAGTGGGGCGTCTCCTCCTGTCATCCTCCAACGAGCTAGGCGGCGTAGGACTTGTTTCTTGAATCGCATAGGGGGGTTGAAGAGTCAGAAGAAGGGCGGGGGTGAGAATGAGAAGGAGGATGGAGAAATGAGGGTGTCGGTGGTGAAGGTGGATAAGGTGGGGGGGAGTTTCCTCTGTCGGTTACGGGAGGAGGGAGATGATGGGGCTTGGTTTTATTTTTTGAAATCGACAGTATATATACGATCTATCGATAGACCGTTTCTTCTGTTGAATGGTCATAATCAGACCATTTTAGTGTAATGCTCCATGTGTACCTATGCGGTCAGCCCTAGACCCAGAAAGCAACAAACGAAAAAGGGATGGAGTATCCCAAACAAGGCAGTACTTGGAGCCCCAAGGGGGTCAGTGGCAACAGTACCAGCTACTCCGGCTTCAATGCCAGCACCTGGGTCACGTTCGCCACGGCCTCCCGGATGTCCTACAGAGTGTGGGCACACTCAATCTGGGACAAGAACTCCACGGGCCTAGTAGACCCAATCGCGTGAGCAATGTGCCGCCGCCAGTCGTCGATCACTGAGTTGGCAAAGCTCCCATGCGGGAGCTCCCAACCCAGCAAACCCTGGCTCTGAAAGCCATAATCGGCCAAAAACTGGGCCCACCAGGCCTTAGGCGCCCTCAGCCAAGACCCCTTTCCACATGTCACCGCTGCTCTCACCGAAGTCTGCACCAGGGGCTTCAGTGCCCCACCACTGCTCCGACTCCCAGAAGTCGAACCTCGGCCACCCTGGGGCCACCGCTCCATAACCCGCTCGATCTCTCGACGGATCCGAGCGATGCGGGTCCTCAAGTACCCATCATCCAATGTAACAGGGGGCAAATCCTCCCTCAGCAAGCAGCTCCCCTCCGCTTTCTGGATCACGAAGGACTTCTGAAGGTACAGGTGGCTGTGCTCGAACCACCACCTAGTGTAGTGAACGTTGAACCTCCCTCGACGTCCCTGTCCAGGCATCGGGAACTGCTCTGGCTCTCGGCAGCTGTAGAAGTCCCACCATGCTACCGTAAGTGGGTGGGTGTCTCTGCCCTGGTACTGCCTAGCTGTCAAGGAGAACTCCCGGTTCGGCGGGATCCCCTAGTCGTACCCAAAGTTCCTCGCAAATCGATGTGGGTAGTACGGCTCCAAGGAACTCATCGCTGACCAGTGCAATGTCAGCACCACTGATCGGGTACTCAGTATCCAC
Organism: Amorphophallus titanum; assembly: GCA_024336825.1. NCBI lineage: Eukaryota > Viridiplantae > Streptophyta > Magnoliopsida > Alismatales > Araceae > Amorphophallus > Amorphophallus titanum. Next base: position 1,069,164 of record JANBPO010006887.1, on the reverse strand, counting down.
TTCGTCCACAGCTCGGCATCTGCCACCTCCTAACCAGGATGGGCGCTGGTCACCCCTCCACCTGAAGCCCCCAGGAAGAGGCTGGAATCCCTCATGGCACTGTCAAAAGGCAGCCCCTCCTCACCCCCGGCGGGCAAGTAACAAAAGGCTCACCTAGTGATGAGGGCATCCCACGGCGCTCTCTTTGGCTCGGACCGTCGGCACCACTTTGAGATGTCCGCCCATGTTATCTGACTCGACCTTAGGGGGTATATAACGGACTAGGGTACGTGCGTAATGTGATGGATGACGGCTGAATGTAGATCCGTTAAACAACAAAGATACTAAACGAGACGGAAGAAGAGACGGTGGGTGAGACTCTGGGTGAGACGGTGAGAGGAATATAACGGACCTTATGAGGGGCGTTATATGACCCATAACGTGCCATTGAGGATGCGTTATACACAAGAGGGCGATAAATGAAACGAAAGTGCTAGCCTAGCAATAAACAAGGACAAGACCCAACCAAGGAAGGCAATGACCCATGAAAAGAGACTTCTAACATGCCCAAGAAGACTCGACAAGGGTGAACAACTCGGAGCATCATTAAAAAAAGAGTAAGGAGATGACCCAACTAATTGGTCATAAAACGGGTGTCAACAGATGCCCCTCCTTAACATCCTCTTTGCGGAGGAACGAGCGGAGGTGTAGCGAAAGTGAAATGGAACATAGAGATGAAGCGGAGATGACGCGGAGTGGACCGAAAAGCGGGCGTTAAGGCAACGACACTCGTTCTTAACCAACAAGCGATAGGAATCTTCCGAAAACTTTGGACTAATCACCAAAGAAATGGCAAACCAAATGGCGCCAATCTGGAGGAGCTAACAACTAAGGAAAGGAAAACACGGCCAGTGGCCGGAGCGACGGAAAGGAAAGAGATAATTAACTAAACTCCAGATAGGAACCTTCGGCTAACCAGACCGAGTGAGCAGACCGATGAAAATCTTCGGACTCAGAGTGGAATGATTCTCCTTACTCGAGATTACGGACATAGTTATTCACCATTACTGAGACACTTTGGACAGATGAAGCACAATAATGCTAAAAGATGCGTATGATGCATGCTGGGCTAAAGAAAAAGAAATCTTTAAAACGAATGCCAAGAAAGGAATAAATACCAAGATACTCGATAATAGTATTGCTAGCTTGAAGAAACTAGGGTCAGGACACCATCTGCAACCACGGCGTGCAAGATAGAATCATCGTCCCCAAGCTTTTCCAACCTAACGGTGATGTGAAACGGCCCTATGATTGTATGAGATGCAATGATATCCCTTGGACCTAGATCAGCAAGCATATAACGAAGGCGGCGGACTCACGTGGACGGTGGCATGATGGGCATTGAGCTTTTGTTGGGTGTTGAGGTACTTCAAGGCCTCATGGTCCGAGAAGATCACAAACTCCTTTGGTAGGAGATAGTGCCTCTAATGTTGGAGGGATTGGACCATGGCGTATAGCTCATTGTCATAAGTGGAGTATCTAGTCCTAGCCTCACAAAGTTTCTCACTAAAATAGGCCACGGGGTGACCCTCCTAGCTAAGACTGCCTCCAATCCCTACCCCGGATTCGTCACAAGTGACCTAGAAGACTTTAGAGAAGTTGGGTAGACAAATGACCGAGACTTGGGTCATCTTTTCCTTGAGCTCTAAGAATGCTTTGGAGGCTACCCTAGTCCATACAAAGGTGCCTTTCTTAAGGCAATCTGTGATAGGAGTGGTGATAGTGCTAAACCCACAAATGAACCTCCTATAAAAGGTAGCTAGCCCGTGAAAGCTTCGGGCATCATGGAGGGTTTTAGGCTTCGGCCACTCAAGATTGGCTTGGACCTTCTTGGGGTCCCTAGATACCCCACGGGCTGAGATAATAAATCCTAGGAAGGCTAGTTGATTGGTCAAGAAGTGACACTTCCCAGGGTTGGTGAAGAGACTCTCCTTCCTAAGAATGGTGCAAACTTGTTTGTGGTGATCTAGGTGGGCTTCCTTGGACTAACTATATATGAGATTGTCATCAAAGTAGACAACAAGGAAGATGCCAATGAAGGGCCAGAGGACCTCGGTCATGAGACGCATGAATGTGCTGGGAGCATTGGAAAGGCCGAAGGGCATGACAAGTCATTCATAAAGGCCATCTTTGGTTTTAAAGGCGGTCTTCCACTCATCCCCGGGCCTAATGCAAACTTGGTGATAGCCACTTTTGAGATCAATCTTGGAGAAGATGGTGGCTCCTGCAAGTATGTCTAGCATGTCATCTAGACGAGGGATGGGAAACCTATACTGGACCGTGATTTTGTTGATGGCTCAGCTATCCATTCACAAGTGCCAATTTTCATCCTTTTTAGGTGTGAGAAGGGCCGGTACGGCACACAGACTTTTGCTAATGCGAAGGAAGCCCTTCTTGATGAGCTCCTCAATTTGCCTCCTAAGTTTGGCATGTTCGGTGGGGTTGAGGAAGTAGTAGGGAAGGTTATCACTAGGCAAGCACTTCCGTGTCATTTATCACCCTTTTGTACATAACGCATCCTTAATGGCACGTTATAGTCATATAACACCCCTCATAAGGTCCGTTATAGTCCTTTTATCGTCTCATCATCTTTATCACTGTCTCACTCACCGTCTCATCCAGCGTCTCATAATGTGTCTCTATTCTTTAACGGGCCTATACCCATCCGTTATTCATATTATATAACGCCCTCATCCTAGTCCGTTACCTTCTTTCAGAATTGGAGGCCACTGTCTCATCCACCGTCTCATTCACCGTCTCTCCTTCCGTCTCATTTAGCGTCTCTGTTGCTTAACGGATCTATGATCATCCGTCATAATATCACATAATGCACGTGCCCTAGTCTGTTATATACCCCCAAAGGTCGAGTCTATCACCTCCTCCACCGACTTCCTCGTCGTCCCAGCCACCGTATGCCTGGACGTCTTCATTTCCATAATGGATCAACTTCCATCCATTATATTTTCACTATAACACCCTTGTTCCTATCCGTTATACTCGCCAGAGTCCTAAGTCCAAACACTTCGCCTGTTGTTCTTATCTTCTGTTGGATAAGGCCACATAACGGACCTTTTATGGAGCGTTATATTCACATGGCGGTCTATCGTGGATGCGTTATGTCAAACAGAAGAGTTTTAGCAGAACTACTCTTCTCTGCTACTCCGTGGATGGATTAAAGAGTTTGATGTCGTGATTTCTCCCTCAAGTCTAACCCTTAGAATCTTTTGTTGGTTTCTATGGACTCTTGGGAGCATTATCTTCAAGAGTTTGTCCATAGTCCTCCTACTTTTTAGCTATTCTCTCTCCAACTTGCCCCAAGACTTGGAGGGTCTATAAATAGAACCTTGTCTTCATGGTTGAAGGAAGAGATTTTCTGGAGTTCCCCACGAAGTGCTGCTGAATCCTGGAGCTAGATCCATCCAAGGAAGGCTGCATCCCACATCCATCTTCTTCCTAAGTCCATGGAGTATTAGCTTAAAGGGGCTAGTTCAGTCAAAGTTCATCTTTTAATTGATTTCTCTTTCCTCTAGCAATCATGGCATGTTCCCTCTTCTTCTCCCACGTTCTCCTCTGTGTTGCATGCATCTAAATCTCTCCCCATGTAAAACTCAACTCGGGAGCTACAAAAGTGATCCGAAACTCTCCAAAAAGGATCCGAAAGACCTAATAATGATCCAACAAGACCCAATAAGGATCCAAGACATTACATCCTCCCCTCCGTTAAGAAATTTCATCCTCAAAATTTAAGGACTAAGTAAGGAGAAGCAGGGAAGAACAACCTCATGACACTAACACGAATTACGAGAAACATCGCTCAGAGGAACACAGTCAGACCATAATCACAAGTACACACTCAAGACCGAGCACGACACAAGTGAACACAAGTCCAACACCTCCGAACAAGGCAACGTCGCTTACGTCTCACAAGGAAAGAGACACGACACATGCCACGACAATAGATCTCGAAGGAACAAGACGACAGATACGGTAAGCATCAGCTTAAACAAAGAGACATAATCCTCACAGCTGACAGCTTGACAACATTATCGGCTCCAGCACTAAAGGCGACAGAAACACCTGACACATAGGACACCAACGACAACAGCACCGGACCACAAACATAATCAAGTCAGTCCTCACTCAGACATTACATCCGATCGAGTCCCAAGCTAACTCTACCAGAAGAGAAGAGTACAACAAAGCTAACCGACATGATCACAGTCCACACAGTGCCAAGATAGACATGCAAAATCATAGGAAAAGAACACTAAAACAACAACAATGGCAGCACTTGTAGGATCCCCATTCCGTACAGAATACAGAACCACAAAACACAACTGCTAGCTGGGTCACATCAAGGCACAATAACAACTGAACACACGACTACAAGAGATTAGTCAGGTATCGAGTAGCTCACCAAGAAAAGACCCACGATAATGAGAAAATGACGATCTCGGGGAATGCATATCAAGGACTACGATAACGCCTCGAGGACACAACACCTAAGAAAGAAATGCAGAGTAGAGGGTACTCAATTAGCAAGAATGCTGACAGATTCCCCAATACTCACAAATGCCAATGCCAACACCAGAAGGACTCCAGTAACAGCATGGCAACAGACGACATCAAGGCACAGTAAGCCAAGATGAAGTCACATTGAGAAAAACAAACCTCTTGAAGGTGAGACTCTCACAACAACGATCCTCGGCCCATGGGTTATTAGCCCAGACGCTTCTGCTCATTCAAGTTTAGGGAGAGAATCCCCCATCCTTGCCAACCTGCGCCCCCTCCCTCTCTCCCTCTCCATCCAAGCCACAACCCTCTCTTCCCCACCCCTAGCAGTGACCCCAGCTGCTCCCACACCCTGGTTTGTCCTCCCCTGACCCCTCTCTCAACCAAGTAGCATCCCAGCTCCGTCCTCCACCCTTTCCACATCCCTCTTCCCCATTAGCACCTCCACCCACCACCTCATCCAAGACAGGCTCGCAGGCAGCAACAGAGGCACGAATTGCTGAGTCTACCTCGGGGTCACCTGGCATCTTCAGGAGGCATGCCATACATCACCAAAAAGCTCGTCGAGACAGCTTCGTATCCGTGGTGGTCCCACCGGCATCTGATATTCCTACTGCCTAGAGGATGCGTTCTTCCCCAACTACGCAGATCAGGCCCGGCTAGTGACCTAAGGTGACTTCCTGGAGCTCCCACTGTGACAGCCCATGGATTCTGGAGGAGCCACTTGTCCGAGAGTTTCTACCACCAGTATACATCTATCAGCAAAAAGTCGCGTCCCATTCGGCATCGGGAGGAGCATTTTCTAAATTTTCTCCCTCAGGTGCTCTGTTCTGTCTGTTCCTGGACTGAACAGACCCCCGCCTACCTTTCTGACTGCTCTGGTCTTCTCCGATCACCGCCGGCATTCCCACAAGTGCCATTTCGAATAGGACTCGATGACAGCTCCAACGACTCCAGCCTCGCTCAAATCCAAGTCCAGCAGCACTCGTGGCAGCCACGTCTTCCTGCTACTGAGGTATCCATGGGGACAGAATCAGAACTCATGAACCCTGATCGCACCCTACCCCTGATCGACACCTGAGGCCAAAGAATTCTACAAAAATCAGGCATCATCCTGGTCCAGTTACAAAGCCATCCCAACTGATCTCGTCTTCAGCAAGAATCAGGAGCTGCCGCGCCGGCAACATCACTGACGGTCTATTAGCAGTTCCAAAAGTGGGCAGAACTGGTGGAGTATTCAATTGGCACTCGTTTACTTAATTTTCCCCTTCCCCGCCTGGCCGTCTTAGCACCCCTCCCTGTGTGGAGGTAGTTTTGGCTGTAAATCACTTAACCCCCACTCCGAGAACTCCCCTCCTGTGCAAAGTGAAAGGGTCTATTATTTTATTCTCTGGCCTGGGAAGGATCCGAATCAAAGTGAAAGGGTCCTTCTTTTATTCTCTTTCTTTCGTTTTGTTGGGTGGCCAAAGGTCGAAGGTGGGGTTGCTTGTTGGTTCGACATCTATCGGCTCAAATGCCGATGGTTGAGAAGCTGTCGGCTCAGGGGCTGATGATTGACTAGTTGTTGGCCCAGGGGCCAATGATTGAAAAGCAGTAGGCTCAGGGCCCGATGATTGGGAAGCTATCGGCTTGGATGCCGATGATTGAGTAGCTATCGGCTCAGGGGCCGATGATTAGAAAGCTGTCGGCTCGGGGGCCGATAATGGGGGTAGCTGTCGGCTAGGACGTCGATGGTTGGAAGCTGTCACCTGGGACGTCGATGATTAGAAAGCTGTCGACTCAGAGACCGATGATTGGGTAGCTGTCGACTCAGGGGCCGATGATTGGGAAGCTATCGGCTTGAATGCCGATGATTGAGTAGCTGTCGGCTCAGGGGCCGATGATTAGAAAGCTGTCGGCTCGGGGGCCGATAATGGGGGTAGCAATCAGCTCGAAGGTCAATGATTGGACATCTTTTCGGTTGAAGCCCCGATGGCTGAATATTCTTCGATTTAACGCCCCGATGGCTGGACATCTTGTCGGTTTAACACCCCGTTGGTGGAGCAATCTTCAGTTTAATGCCCCGATGGCGAAATACTTGTCGGCTTGAAGCCCCGATGGCTGAACATCTTGTTGGTTTAATGCCCCGTTAGCGGCATGCTTTATCGGTTTAATGCCCCGTTGGCGAAACATCTTTCGGATTGAAGCCCTGATGGCTGCAGATCTTGTCGGTTTAATGCCCCGTCGGCGGAAGATCTTATCGGTTCAACGCCCCGGTGGCGGAACATCTATCGGTTGAAGCTCCGATGGCTAAACCTCTGTCAGTTTGACGAAAGGTCGTGATGCCGACCATGTGAGAGATTTATTGGGTGGATGACTGAAGGCCGAAGGTAAAAGATCATGTCTGCCTCAAGACCTTCTTTCCTTTCTTCTCTTCTTCCTTTGTGTGAAGAGGCAGGTGTGAAGACCATGTCTGCGTGGCTGTTCTTTTGGTTCTGCTCTTCTTTTCTCATTAATGTGCATATGTTTTTTTATCTTCTCTTTTTTAGAATGGGGGGAATTACTCCCCCTTTCCCTTTCTTTTGCTTACGCTATGTTTTGCCCCCCCTTTCTTTAGTTTTTTTTTAGATAAATAAGAGGAGGGGTCGTTGTCGGTTATGGTTGCCAGGTCTGCCGGATAAAGCGCATTAATGGCGCTAGCAAAAAGGTGAAAAGGCATGCCATTTAAATCGTAAAGATGGTGCCGATTAAAAGGCTTGGGCTGTGCTGCCGGTTAAAGGAGAGGGAAAGAGAGAGAGAGATTGAGAGACTGCCGATCGTGGCACCAAAGATGCTACCAGTTAAACTGGGTGGGCACTGCCGGTGGAGGAAAAGGCCTTGCCGTATCATACCTATCAATGGTGCCAGTTAAGGGGGGAGAAGACCACCGGTTAAAAAAAGGTGGACGCTACTAGCTTTTAAAGAAGGAAGGGCCCATTGTTAAAACGCATGAAAGGCATTGGATATAACATGTGATGAAAAAGATGACCTGCCATTTATCAAAACGAGGCAATCTGATAATAGGATGGCAGACCAAATGTTTCAACATTATCCCCCCTTTCTTTTTATTTCTTTATTTTTATTCATTAGCCTGAGGCCCGGTGAATTTTGGGCAGCACCTCCCCTAGACTGACAGTGTTTAGGGGTGTATGAAATGTGTGTTCATCCACGAGAACTCGAGATGATCTCTTAATCATTATGGTGCGCCAGAGGCGGCAACACCCACAACCAGTAAGAAGGTAATGGGACCTTCAAATTTGGGTGGAAAAGTAAAGGAACAGAGCTAAAATGTTCATCCACAAAGGCTGCCTAGCCAGCCATGATGGGGCTACCGGATCAACCTCGCATGAGGCAATTAACGAAATCTATCAAGATAAAGATTCATATAGGAACTAGAGAGGGACCTACAGTAAGGCACGATAGAATTTCACCATTTCACGATAGTGACACTCATAGTTGTTCGGTCCTAGGGTCATATCCATGACATTTGGATAAACCCCAAGCCCAGACTCCTCTCAGAGATATAATCATCTTCCGATCAATCTTTACACCCACATTCCATTATCTACAATGCACACAATGAGATAGCAAATAATAGGAAGAAAGGAGCATAAGAAAATGAATATGTTTGCACGGTGCAGAGAGAAACAAACAACATGCGTACTAATTGCAAAGGGATGGAACCCTTTTCATAGATACATTTCATTCATTCATTGGAGAGAGGACAGATACAATTGTGGATAGAGAAGACATAGAATGAGAGAACATAATAGATATATCTCGTTCATAACTGCAGCGAACGGCCATCAACTAAGAACAAAACAAAAAAAAATAAAAAAAGAAAGGGAATAAAAGAAAGTGCATCGAAGGCAAGGTGTGAAGATGCTGAGCAGAGGAAGGGGGGAATGGGGTGAGCGGAGCATTGACTCCCTCTCCTTCCCCAAGCCTTACATCTTCTCCTCCTTCCTCCCTCTATATCTCCTAGGATTGATTTCTCCTTGCCTCTATTTTCCTTCTCTCAATCTCCCTATCTCTGTATCTTTCTTCTCCTCATAGTCTCTTCTATTTCTCTTCTCGTTCTCCTCTTTTCTGATCTCCTCCCAGGCCCTTTATATAGGGGTGGACGTGAGGGCTCATCCCCGTCGGAGCTGCCACTTGAAGACCCCAGGGTGATGCGAGACGAGACGACGCGGACTCGACACCAATTCGAGACGCAAACCTGAGACTCTAGCAAGATCGCACTCGTCCCTAACGAGGGAAGCGTTCGGACCTGCACAGTTGAGAAATCGGCAGCGAGTCAAGGGTGGTCTACTCACTCTCTCGTGCCTGGGTCGGGTCACGAGACGGTCTCACTCTCTCACTCGCAGCGATGAGTTGAATTATACGAGATAGGAAGTAACTACTCACATGTAGTGGCAGTAAAAGCGTATACTAAGAAAGTAAATAACTATGACTACGAGGGGTGCCGAGTGTACCTCCACGCTCCGGGCGTGGGGAAGACGATCCCGGCCAGGATGGTAACTCTCGGTTAATACAACAATCATAATAATTTACAGCAATGAATCTTTGCCCAGTCCACGCAGGGAGGTAAAGGGCTACAGCGGGCCCGGGAGGGCCGTTCTTGGGTTGGCGGGCAATACTTTGGTCCGCTCCGTCGGTGCCATCCGGAAGATGCTTGCTGCTGGTTGTGAGGCCCACGTGCTGCTCAGTGGGGCCGAGTGGGCCCGGAGTGATACCGCTGTGACGGGGGGCCTGGAGGGACGCTCCCTCGTACGACGGCGCGCTGGTTCACCTTGTGGGAGGTGTGGCGGCTCTGGTCTCCAAGTGTTGGATTTGCTGTCCACGAGCTGTCACTTGCTATTTTACAGCACGTGACCTGGCGAGAACTAGCACTGCGATCAGTCCCGATGTCAGAATGATGCGAGACTGGTGGCGTTGGAAAGCTCTCTCGAAGAGCTTCGATCTCAATCTGGCCCTGAAATTTTGAATGATCTGGGCTGGCCTTTGGCGAATTTGGAGTGTGCTGGTTCACAGATCTGGGACTGATAGGGTGGATAGGGGAGTTTCCTGAGAATTGGCGTTGACCATGGTCAAACGTCAGATTCAGGAGTTGGGCTCTTCATGAAAGTTGTAGCCATGGACGTAAAGAAGATGGAGGTATTTTGTTGGTGACCTGATATGGAGGCCTTAATTTTCTATTATTTTGGAGTGACTGGGGGTCGGATCTGAAACACAGTGGACTGACAGGAAAAGATAGTTTGCAGTAATTTTTATGGAGGGTAAACAAATTCCTAAATTCGTGGAAAAATTATGACGAGTGGATCTTGGTGGACAAAAGCTCCAGCTAAAAGTCCACTGGATTTGGATATGGATAAGGTGGGCCAAGGGGTCGAATGGTGGCTTTCTGAAACTGGATCTGCACAGGAGATAGATTACCAGGGGAGGAAAGACAAAAATGGTAAAATTTGAAAATGAGGGATTTTAAGGCTGGATTTTTTTGTGGAGTTCATGGTTGGAGTGGGAAACCTACCATAAAAATTTCAGCTTCAGAAGATCACGAACATGAAGATGAAAATTCTCGTACTGAAGCTCTGTCTAGCAGGAACAGCACTTAGACAGCACTTCCGAAGAACAACCGTGGTGGATCAATGGAGGGACGAACGGCGGCAACGGCACCGGAGATAGAAGGAGGAGGATCAGAGGAGGGGATAGAAGGGTTCTCAAATCCTGGAAGGAGGAAGAACTAGAGGGGAGAGAGGAGAGAGGGGCGCACCCCAACAAGAGAGGCTCTTGGCAATTCTTCTTTCAAATGATTTTTCACTATATTGCTGTTCCGCTGCTGATTATTTCAAGACTGTTTTGATTAGCTTTCTATGTTCAATTTGAACCAGTTGAGAATCAGAATCCGGCTGATCCCTGTTGAGAATCAGGGGTTGGTGGGGCCAGATCAGGTTGGATTCAGCAGAATTCAATCATCTCAGCTGATCCAAAGCAATCCTACCTGTAGAAAGTGTAGAGATGAGAAAATGGTCTCTCGACCCCGTACCACACTTTTAATATTTCTTTGTTGGGGAGGATCGTCTGCCACCCGTGGCAACCTACAAATACCAGAAAATAACATCAGAAGGAACCCTGGGCATTATCCTAGGGGACAACCCTCCGATGCTAAAGTCAGAGGCTTAGAGGATGGGGACTAAGAAAAGACGAAGGGGAGAATGAGAGAGCCGAAAGGCGATTGAGCAAGCTTGGAGTGGTGGTCGGCCTTCCGAGAAGGAGCTCGCCGCTTCCAAGAGGTGCTCGGAGAGTGCTCTTTGGGCGGTAAGGCTGCTCGGAAGACGACTGGAGCTTTATTCAGTAGAATCCGCTCTCTAAGCTTGGCCGTATTCCGTGGATCGGAACCTCTCTTCTTGTTATCTTATCCTGGCTTGTTCGTTGTCCCTCGTTCCCTAGACGATAGTCCATTTATAGGGGTCGCCTCTCGTCTCTTAGCAGGGAAGGGCGTGAGCAGTGGGGTAACGCCTCCCCGCAATCGTGGAGGGTTTCTCGTTGAGGGTCCGTTCCTTCGGAGTCGGACGGCCTTTAGGCGAATATCACGGCACCCATGGGGAGTGCTCGTCGTTAGTGGTGTTGAGGCCGACGATGGCGGGAGTAAGGTTTTGGGCTTTGGAGGGTTGTTCGGTGTCTAACACGACTGGGTTGATGCCCGTTGTGGATCGAAGAACCTGCTGGTTGGCCTTCTTGGGTCGCCTGTCGGGGGCCCGTTATGCGTAATGTGGTTCTTGGGCCGACGGGGGCCTAGCGTCGATGGGCCTATCATAGGCCATGCCGATTTTACCCTCCTCAGTAGCCCCCCACTCTCAGACACCGAGCACTTTCGGGGTCTGAGAGGCAGCTCTGGAGGGTCCGTCAAGGGGAAGTTTCTAGGAGAACTTCCTCGTATCAATAGGGATGGTGGGCCCTGAAAAATATATTCTGAGTAAGAAAAATTCTTAGAAGAATCAAGGCCGCTCAACGCACCACCACGGACCGAAAATAACTCACACAAATATCATCTAAGGGTCTGAAGATTCAATATTAAAGTTTTAAACCAATTCGGACATGATCCGAAACCCACGAAAACACGATCCGAAATCTGGGGACATTACACATAGTCTATCCCAGCGGGCCTTGCTCCTCTCCGGTGACTACCCTCTTCATTTCCAGGTCCCGGCAAAAGCTAATGCGTTCTAGCCAGGTTCCATGGGAACCCAAGGACCTCCTCCAAGCAGACCTCCATGGCCACCATTAAGGAGCTGATCTATGGAATCCCCATGCTTTCACAATCTATGATCCTTCCTTGGAATTTGGGATGTCGCGGCATACACTTGCCTCTAGAAGCTTCCCCAGAACCCCAAGGAATGCTACACGAATTGTCACCTTCGGACCAATCCCCATACCACACATTACATCCAGGACTAGGGGGCAAGTGTTGTGTGGGTGTCCATGGATGACCGCCACGTATCCTTTTTCCCTCCTAATTTGGGTTCCACATCGGGCCTTGAAGATTGGGCAAGCTCTCAAAACCACCATAATAATTACCCGATGTGAGTGTATCTACACAGTGCCACAATTTTCTCCACTTCTCTGTGCTGACTACTACCTAGACTATCACACTAGCCTATGTAGTCACTTCAGAAGGCATGGAGCACAGTAACTCGGCCACCTTCTCTCTCTCTCATCTCTGACTATAAAAGGGGGTCTCAGCGACCTCCTCTAGGTATATGCAAGTGGAACCAAGCCACATAACATTATCTCTCCCTCCGTTCTAAAGAGATCTCCAAAAGGTAGCCCCTCACTTCTTCGCTAAATCCATGACCATTTTGTCCCGCCTATGCCAAGCCGCTAATCTTGCCCTATGCCTCCTTCACCTTTTGAGAGCTTCCTACTCATTTGTTCTCTCATTCGCTGACTTAAGCATCGAAGAGTTCTCCTATGAAAACCTCACCCCAGTGAAGAACTTTTGTCCAAGTTGAGGCTCGACAAGTTACACTAGAGACAGTGGATGGTCTCTGCTTCCTTATAGAGAAGCTCAAGAAGGTACACTCATGATCAATACAGATTGTACCACCTCCCACGCTTTGAAAGGCTCGACAGTGGCAGCATCAAGGCTGAGTATTGGCTTGGTGAGACCCTCTGGGATTTCAATAAGGTCATGGTCCTCATCGACCTTGGCTTCATTAGCTTCAGGATAGGTGGCGGGAGGTGCTGCTCTGCCCACATCTCCTGTGCTTGCAATGTGTGAGACTGTCTTGGGGTTGACGTATCCCGGTGGTGGCGGTGGAAACCAATTGTCACCAGAAGCACTCTTCGACGCCCTGGCAGGGCCCTTGGCTTTGGAGGTCTTCAATGATGGCTCCACATATAGGGAGGCGTCAAGTAGATGACACTCGAGCACTTCAGAGGGGTGGAGGTCGGCAAATATCCTTTCTTTCTTGCCCTCTAGATTGTATTTGATGCATTGGTGTAGCATGGATGGTACCACCATATTTTCATGTATCCAAGGACGGCCAAGCAGTGCCTTGTAGGAAGTATTGGAGTTGATGACATGAAACTGCACCCTGGTAGTGAAATTTGCCATGGTGAGGGTAAATTCTACCACTCCCAGTGACACTTCGAACTTCTGATTGAAGCCGGCGATACGCATATCTGTCACTTTATCGAGGCGCACATTGAAGTAGTACCACTGATATATTCTGTATGGCAGGATATTGACTACTGCCCTGGGATCCACTAGGATTCTATTTATTTCCCGACCATTCAGCTACCCCTTCATATACAGCGGCATGTTGTATATGATAGTGGGGAGTAACATATCCTCCTGAGTGAAGGTCACATTGGCTTCCAGCAGCGCTTCAGCCAAACATGTCTCATATTGTGCAGGCGTCCGTAAGGCGGTGATGATCGCTTGTCGGGTCTCTTCACTCAAAGAAAGGATGTCCTAGATGATGAACCTTGCCGGGAGCTTTTTGAGCAGCTTCATAATTTTGCTTCTTGTTCGGACATTAGAAAGCTTCATTTCTTTTGCCCACTTGGGTTTGGAAAAGCCTTGAGTTGCGGCCTCTGACGGGCATGCTTCATCAGACTCTGAGTCTGCACCATTCTGCTTGGCGTCATCCTCTTGCTGTCCCTTGTCACATGCTGTCGGGTGGGCTTTGTCTTTATCTGGAGCACCAGAAGGTGGCTCAGGCCGTCTTTGATTTTTCTTTCAGTTTCTGGAGCTCCAGGCATTCTGCCTTCATGTGGCCTGCCTTCCTGCAATGATAACAAATAGTTGTATCAGCCTTTTTAGTAGGATAGGTTTTATACCTTGTCTGTCTTCTATCGCCATGTTGTCTTCTTCCATAGTTTCTTCCCTCTTTTCTCAGAAACCTTCTGAACTCTCAAGTCAGCATGGCTAGCTGATCACCTTCGATCTCAGACCCTGATGAACTATGGTCGCTGGATGACCCACTTTTATAGGAATTGACGTTCAATGCAATGGGTCTCTTCTTCTTTTCCAGCTCTTCTGCCTTTGCCAGGTTCATCTCATATGTCATGAGTGAACCAATTAGCTCATCGAACTTGGTGTTCTTTAAGTCCCTAGACTCCTCAATAATGTTTGCCTTTGTGTGCCAGATCGGAGTTAGGGAACGCAGAATTTTTCTCACCACTTCATATTCTGAGTACACTTTGCCAAGGCTCCTAAGTCCATTAGTAATGATCATGAGGCGAGCATACATCTCTGTGATAGTCTCATTTGGTCTCATCCTAAACACCTCATATTCAGAGACTAGCATGTTGACTTTCATTTCCCTTACCTGAGAGGTACTCTCGTAGATTACCTCTAACTTAGTCCACATTTCCTTTGCCGTAGAACATGAAGATATTCTGGAAAACTCTATCGGATGAAGAGCGCATTGAATCGCATTGATGGCGCTCCAATTCAAAGTTGATCTTCGTATCTGCTCTTTAGTCCACAATTCTTCATCCTCAGGGAGCTCAAATGGTCCCTTGCTGACAACTCTCCAAATCTCATAATCTTTTGCCCTCAAAAACACTTGCATACGATGCTTCCAGTACGCATAGTTTGAACCTTCGAAGTACGGAGGCTTGGTTGTAGAAAGTCCTTCAGCTGTCATTCCTCTTGCATTCATGATGTCTATCTCTTCAGGATGTTAGTCCCTGCAAAAGAGTTAGGCTCTGATATCACGTGATATGGATCTAGAGTGGGGGTGAATAGATCAAACCCCAATAAAATTCTACAGCAGCTGAATAATGCAGAATTAAAGTGAACTGCAGTAAGACGATCAGGAAACTCTAAAAGACAAACTCAAGTTGATCGGTTCTCCTAAACTTCTCCCGATGATTCCTCCGCGGTTTCTTCACCATTTTTGATGTCGTTTCTTCCAGGGTTGAGATAAGTCAATTATCTCCAACTTTTGTTTTATTATCCTAGCATGAAAATGCCTAATTATCCTCAATTTCGAGCTAAGACCCTGGGTGCTCTATAAATAGACCCTAAGACTCAGCTTGAAAAGGGGGAGATCAAGGATCAACGGTGAAGCTCTGTCGGATTGTCAAGTGATCCTAGCACAAGGGGGGGAGGCCTTCTATGTCCTTATAGGCCTCCGGTTCAAGGGAGTAGTTCGTTCGTTGCATCGTCTGTCGTCAGTCTTATCGATCTTTTCATCATTGCATGCACGCTTTCTCATTATTGTTGCTTGTTTCTCCTCATGCTCATTGTCATTTTCACACACCCACCCATGTTTTTGGCACCCCTAGGGGTTTAAAAACCTCCAGGTGAACCCCCATTCATGTTAATTAGGTTCTGTATTGTCATTTCTAGCATATACTACACCTCATAGATCTAATTTAGGTTTTGTCTTGTTTGTCGCACGTTGTTTTGCAGGTCAGCAGCCATTCAACACGAGGCCCACTCTTTCTGGCCGGCCAGAAAGAGTGGAGGTAGAAGTCCCACGATTTGGAAGTAGGTGGAGAAGAGCGATTTATTTTCGACCGCCCATCTTCGACCTGCGGCTGATCTAGAACCATACTACTGCCAGCGTGCTTCATCCCGCGTTCCACTCCAGCATTGGTAGGTGGCCTGAGAGGAGCCGCCCAACTCTTAGGTGGTTAGTCATCAACCGTTCATACTTCCAGCACTAAGCGAAGGCGAGTGTCTCTCCCTTTCTCAAGACACGGCGTGTCTATCGCGTCTGGGGTCTTGAGTGGCAATCACACAGGTTCCATTTCCGCCTTACTCATCTAGTTTTCTAGCTTCTTTCATGCCTTCCTAGTCTTGAGGAGTAAAAGGTGGTCTGGTTTCATTGCCAGTACTTTAAAAGAGGAAAAGCCATTTTTTCCAATCAACAGACTTTCTAGCGATCACGGTGGGACGCCTGGTGCCCATCGTGTTGGTGTTTGCTGACCCCCTCCATTCTTTCGGTATTTGTTAGTCTTTGCTCTTGTTCAGTTGTCATAGGTGAAGAACAGAGAACATGTTTGAGGATTCTGTAAAGCTCAGTAGAAGACAATTGCCTACGAAATAAGGGTGACAAATAGATTAACAGAAGTGACAAATAGCTATACACGAGAGACAAATGGCTAACAAGTGAGACAAATAGGCGATACGGGTGACAAATGGATCTGCAAGACAAATAAAAGGAGAATAAAGGACACAAATAGTTGATAAAGGTGAAAAATAGCCCGATTCGGATGATGAATGAAGAAAACATGCTAAACTAAAGAAGTTTGAGCTAGGCTGAAGAAGACCGAGCTAGGAAGACCGAGCAAGGCTGAGACCAAGCTAGGCTGAAGAAGGTCGAGCAAAGGTGAAGAATAGTTCACAAGGGTGACAAATGAAGCCTTAACGATGCAAAATAGATTTTTGCAAAATAGATTTTAAGGCTGACAAATTGATAGTAGAGACAAAAGGCATGAAAATGAGGTAGTGAGTCGATGCCATAAGGAGATGGAGTCGACGTCAGGGTTTGCCAGAAGCCTTTGCCAGCTGAAGAAGATAAGGGAGATAAATGAGCAATATCGGTGACAAATATCTGATCAAGGCTGAAAAAAGACAATTAAGGGTGACAAATGAGGCTTAACGGTGAAAAATATCCTTCAAAGCTGAAGAATGTCAAACAAGGAAAACAAATGGATCACATGGCTAACAAATAGGCCAGTAATGGTGAAAAATAGAAGAAAGCAGTGATAAATGCGCAGTAACGGTGACAAATAACTAAAGGCGATGGCCAAGGCAAAAGAGTAAAAAAGTAACAGTGACGGCTATTGAACCTAAGGGTGACAAATAGATGTATATGGCAAGCAAATGTGCAATAAGGGTGTAAAATCCCTTGCATGGCTGACAATTAGCCTGAGAGGCTAAATTGCAGAAGACTTGTGTCTGTCACACGCCCAAGTTTGAAGGCCAATGAATTGGCACGTGACCCAAGGTTGCCTGACAGAAGAATATCCTCTCTCCAAGACACATGGACAAATGGCAAAATTTCTTTGTGGATAAGAATTAAGTCATAAATAGGCATTTCTACTCTATATAATAGACCCTTCTTCCTCTAGAGAAGGTGGCTACGATAGAAGGCGGGAAACTTGCAAGATAGAAGTTTAAATTAATAGTAATAGTTTTAAATTAGTAAATTAAACCGGGGTATTACACACGAGGAGAAGAAATTACAATGAATGACTCAAGAAAGTAGAAAAGATAAGACTAGATAATGGCATTGACAGTTGACATGGCTCTAAGCTCTTCACTCATGTCTATTCCCATCCGAATGATCTTCATCATCGGATTTACCTGAAAAATGGGGAAAACACTAGGTGAGCGAACGCTCAGTAGGAATTATATCTCAAGTGCTAGCTTGCTTTAATTAAATTACATGTTACATGAATGCAAGTATAGCTATGCATGTTCACGTGAAACGACACTAGAGAGAGTGTATAGCAAGAGATAATTGAGTGAACTAGAAAGTTTTTCAAGAATTCATGTCAATATATATATATGTCATGCCCCGAACGCGGAAGGAACCCGAAGACGTGATGAGTTATAGTCAATCATGTCAATCAAAGCATAAGTGTATTCGACACACATAGACAGAGCGTGGATAAATAAAGATAACCAAGTCCTTTATTCATAACTTCCATCAAATGGTTTTATTACATAATCTCACGAAGAGAAGAAATTACAATGAATGACTCAAGAAAGTAGAAAAGACAAAACTAGGTAATGGCATTGACGGTTGACATGGCTCTAAGCTCTTCACTCATGTCCATTCCCATCCGAATGATCTTCGTCATTGGAATTACCTAAAAAATGAGGAAAATACTAGGTGAGCGAACGCTTAGTAGGAATTTTATCTCAAGTGCTAGCTTGCTTTAAGTAAATTACATGTTACATGAATACAAGTATAGCTATGCATGTTCGCATGAAACGACACAAGAGAGAGTGTATAACAAGAGATAATTGAGTGAACTAGCAAGTCTTTCAAGAATTCATGTCAACATATATCGAGATGACCAAGCATGTACAATTATCAAGTCATGTCAAGAATTGGCTATCACGTTATCAAGCAAGCAAGTAAATACCCTTTCAGGGTCACGCAAGTCATGTCATGTCAAGTCAAGTATGAGTCATGGAATGTCAATCAAACAAGTCAAGCACTTCGGTGCAAAGTCACACCGTGATCAATAATGGCTCCCATGGGCACAAGTACTTTCGGGTGCTCCTCCCAGGACCAGATTGTTTGGCTACTAAAGCCTTATATTTGCACACCCAATTAAACAAGGACACAAATACAAATAAAAAGACATAAAGGTAAACAAATAAAATGCTGATGCTTGGACTCGATTCCCATCATTGAGAGGTGGAATATAGTTAACCCTTCTTTTAACTCATTGCCTACCAAAGTAAATGAGATTAAAATATAGGATAGATTAATCCGGGAGGGATAACCCTACTATTGTCTATCCCTCTATCAAAGTGGAGCATAGAGTGTGATGCTGGCTCTTCCTAGTCCCACCCATGTGCAAACCTATATAGAATTTTAGAACACACAGCTAAATTCAAAACAAACACACAGTGAACAGGATACAATATGTAAAATAGGGAACACACAGAGGGCGGCCACAGTAGCAGCCATTTAGGTCCCTGGGCGGCCAGGTCAATGGGCGCTCAGGGAAGCTGGGTAGGAAGAGTGCAGGCCGTGGGGTGTAAAGCTAGGTGGCTAGGGTATGGGTCGTCTTCCACTGAGGGTGGCCAGACCGATGGTCACCTACTACAGGCCTGGGCGGTCAATGGGTTGGGCGCCTAGGAAGCTAGAAGGCCAAGAGGTCGGCCGTCCTCTGAGAAATGCAGAAACAAAGCCTGAACTAAAAGAACAAGGTAACGACGCATGGACCTAGATTCCTTGGATTTTGGCATTAGGACTCACAGTGAGTAGTAGCGGGTCCCACCGTGATCGCCAGTGTACTGTAGGTGTCCGGGTTTGGCAGGCCGTCCATGGTTCGGAGACGAGGGGCAGCGCTCTCCTCCTTGCTAGGCTGCCGTCAGTGCTTGCGTAGGAGAGAAAATGAGAGAGAGAGAGAGACATGCTTCCTCCCCCAAAATCGTATTGCTGCCACCTACAACGTAAATGTTAGGGAGAAAGTATGTGATCGCCAGAGACTATTACCTGTGTCTCACAGGGAAGGGATGATCGCTTGGAAGTCACCTTCAGTAGGGAGAGAGTTGGGTCCCAGCTTCTCCATCCCCGGCCAGCCAAGGGCAGAGAGCTCTGCCACGTCCCAGAATGCCAAAATCCTATAAACAACCAAGGAAACTCACAAAAACACAAGAAAAGAGGCCATTAGTCTTGCTTCCTGTAGTTCCAATCCTATGAAGGGGGCTCATTTCCACATAGTGTGGACCCTGGGTGACTCCCCTAAAGAGTGAATATCGATGATCATGGCATGCGACAATAGCTTAAGCCTACATCTTGGTGACGAGATCGTGGCAACCCGTGGGCATATTTAATTTGATGCATCTAGCTATTTTCACATCTGAAGTTAGGTTGGGCTTTCATACACTCACCATTCTTGCTTCTGTGTTCTTTTCCCACTTGTGTGTAGGCATTCTTTCCCTTTACATTGCACTGTTCTCTTGCGCTTCGTAGGATTCAGTGAGGGTTGGCATGAGGGTGTGCTCAGCACAATGAGCTAGGCTTGAAGCCAATGCCTTGGAGACCACCTCTCCTCAGGTTTGCCTTCGCATAGCTCCCCTCATACTCCCATGAGCTCTGGTGGGCATCCTTCTTGCTTTGCTCGTCTCTTGCTCTTCCATCAGAGGAAGCTCCCATAACTCCTTAGCTTAGGGCCTATCCAACTCAATGGATGGTGTCCCCGAATCAACCCCGTAGAGTAAACTTCCTTCTTTTGCTGTCAGGGCACCCCCTGCTTCAGAATCCCTCCATCACTTTATTCTTGGAAGCTTTATCAATCGGTGTTGAACCCCCACCTCCTCTGTTGATTCGGTGGCCTTTCAGCCCTTGTGATCCGGTGGCCCAGCCACCTGCCAACCTCATTCGGTGGTCTCCTCTTGGCTTCCACCTGGTAGCCTCGCTCCCACCTCGATCTGGTGGCATCTAGGCTAGCTCCTCATCCAGTGCCCTTCCAAGCTACCTGATCCGGTGGCACCACCACCCTGCTGATCCGGTGCCCTTCCAAGCTACCTGATCTGGTGGCACCACCACCCTGCTAATTCGGTGCCCCCTCGCACCTTAGCCTTCTCTGCCCATCCGATGCCCTTTCATACTCTTGATCCGGTGGCATTTGGCAAGCCCTTCATCCGGTGCCCCTTTCTCTTTTGATCTAGTGGTGCCCTTAGAACGCCTGATCCGGTGGCTCAAACCATGAAAAAGAGCGTGTTGAAAAGTACGTCCACACTTCTTCCCCACGGAGGGGGGGATTGTGGGTTGAGGGGTGGTGGCCATCATGGGCCTTGGTGGAGGGGTGGACACGGAGTCCACTTGGGCTTGTGGCCCTCACCACCATCATTGTGTTGCCTACGGGCACGAGTGTGCGCTTAGCGGGTGAGTCCGCTCGAGTGAAGCTACTGATCCATGAGTTACTTGCTTGCTAGGTCTGAGGGTCATTTGGTCGGTCCCTAGGTCGTTTCACCTCATGAATGAACCATAGATTGCCTTCCATTTCATGGCTAGGCATGAGGGAAGGCAGATCCCCCTCAATGGGAGCTAGGGGCATTCCCACTCCTCTATCTCCAGCTACCGCAGGGGCGGCAACCTCTTGTGAAACCATTACAACAGGAGTGGTAGTAGCTGTGAAGAAGAATTGTTAGCTAATGAGGCCATAGCAGAAATGAGGTGCAAAAGAAGTAAGAGTATACCTTCTGTCACATGCGTCTGCACATGAGAAGCCTCAAATTCTTCAAATGACACCATGCGCGGAGGAACAATTACCGTAGGAACCACTTCCTTCGCCTTACTAACGGCCTCCCTTACCTGAGACCTTGTTCCCTTCCACTAAAGTGCAGAAGAATATGTTGGCACTCAAAATATGTTCAATGGCAGTTTCGTTCCATTGAGCGGGTATAAATTCAGGGGCTCTGGTCCACAGCCCATCCTCTGGAGCTAACCCCGGGAATCCGAGCACAACACTCCATTTCTGGGTTCACCCGATAGGTAGATGGGTCTTCCTCATACCACAAAGTCTGTCAAGCTATCCCTCTCAACGGGCAATGCCTGTTCAGCCTTGCAGACAAGGAATAGATCTCTCTTCCCTTCAAGATTGAATAGCCTGAGAAAGGACATCAAGTGCTTGTCCTTGGGATGATCCCGGCTGACGTCATCTCCGCGGTCATACTTGAAGGACTCACCCCCAGTGATGAGAAGATGGCCAGTGTCTATTGTGTCAGTTTCTGAATCGGATGATTATGCAACTATAGCTAGCTGCTCGTGACACCGGTCCAAAGAGCCAACATTTTTCCACGTTACCATGATGCGGGAAGAAGAAGAGCCAGATGCCATCTTATCTTTTTTTTTAAAATCCAAGTCATCAAGGAACATGAGGGAGAGCGCACCCCCTTTCCAAAGAAAGGGAATGGACCCACTCCACCTAAGTCACAAGATGCTCACTTTTTATTAATATTGATAAGACTCAAGGGACCAGCCCCCACAACCTCCACTCGGCATCGCCGAGTCACCCCGGGTCTTGGGTGAGCGTCGGGTGAGTTGGTCGCCAAATACGGCCCGCTTCGGTTCGCTATTGTGCTTGCTAGTAGGTCCTAGCTTGTGTCACATCACTTCTGTCTGCTCCCGAATTTCCAATATCTGGGCAGGTGCCTTGCTGAAAGGAGCGACCGCTTCGGCAGGAGTCTCTCATAGGCTTCCATCCCAGGGGCATCAGTTGGGTAAATATCTTGGGGCTTTTCCCCTGAAATCATCTACTCTCCAGCAGCAACTTCTCCCACGACTGTGACTTTAGGGAGCGTCATCGATTGAATGTCAACTGGGAGCAAAAGCAATAAACAGTCAAGACCTGACTGAAGATGTGGTGTGCCACAGAGCTCTATGGATCAACTGCCAGTTACCTTCCATCTCTCGCTGGGGTGTTAGTAAAGGCAAATCGCTTTCAATAGAAGCTGGAGGGACTTCCTCCTCTCTCTCTCTGGCCATGGCGCCGGTCACCGCCTCCAGCCGAATAACGACAGAAACAGTGCCGGCAGCTGTAAAAGGATAATCAGCCAAAATGGTAGAAATGAACAAATAAGCCATGGAAGAACAAAGAGTCTACCTTCGGCTTCAGACCCTTGGGCCCAAGCGGCCTCAAATTCTGCAAAGGATGGAACCGGAGGAGGAACAATAGTTGGTTCTTGCTCCTTGGCCTTCTTCTGGTCTACCCGAGTCGCCCGGGTCGCTACCCTCTTGGTTCGACTGACGGACTTCTTAACCTGGGACCTGGGACACTTCCGCGAGTCACCAGGAGGCAGTGGCGTCGTGGTCCGGGCCAGGTCAGGGATGTCAAAATATGAAGGCTTCTGCGCCTTAGATATCAGCTCCTTGTAGTGGCGGGTCACCTCTGAAGAGAGGTGGACTGCAAAAGTGCATATGGTGAGAAAGATGCATGCTGAGCATGAAAGAATCGGCTTGAAGCTGAAATGAAGAACAAGTATACTTGGCAGTCCTGTATACCGGGGGGTGAGCGGCCAATAGAATAGCGAAGGTGTTTTATTCCTGGAAGCTGCCTCACGAATAAGCCAACTAATATCTCCAATCTTCTCGCTCTTCTCAGCCAATGCATTGATGCAGGGTGGAGGCCACCACCCGATTTTGATGCAGCCATGGTCGGCCCAGCAACGCCTTGTAAGAAGTGTTGGAGTTGATCACATAGAACTGCACCCTAGTTGTAAAATCATCGAGGGAGAGACTGAACTCGACTGTTCCCATGGGGACTTTGAACTTCTGGTTGAAGCTGACAATCTTCATGTCCCTGACCTCGCTTAGGTGCACATCAAAGTAATATTTTTGGTATATTCGGTGTGGGAGTATGTTCACTGCCGCACCTGGGTCAACTAGTATCTTGTTGATAAGCTTCCCATTCAACTGTCCCTTCATATACAGCGACCGGTTGTGATTACGGGTGGGTAGCAACATGTCTTCTTCTGTGAAGGTCACATCCACTTCGGGTCGTGCCTCGTCAAAGCAACTTTCAAAGTAAGCCAGGGTTTGTAAAGCCGCAATGAGGACTTGTCGGGTTCCTTCATCTAAGGAGAGTATTTCCCAGATGGTGAATCTTGTCGGGATTCTTCAGAGTTGTTCTATTATTCTGTCGATGGCTTTGATATTGGCCAACCTCATTTCTTCGGTCTTGCCTCATCTACCATCATTCTGCGCCTGAGGAGCTAACTCGCAAAGGGGCCCGCCCCCTTCATTAGGTGCCTTCTGGGCCTGCGGTACCTGTCTGGCTGGCTCCCTTTCTTGCATGAACTCGGCAAGGTTGGAGATGTTGTCATTCTCTTCTCTTGCTGGAGGATGGGTAGCCACGGGCGGAGCTAGAAGGCCGCTCACTTCCTTTGCCAGCTGGCTTTGCGGGAGGCCTGGTTATTTGTCGTTCTTTGGCAAAAGGAACTCGAAAAATGAGGGGGCACTCTGGCTGCTTGGTTCCCCAAGGTAGAGACCTGATGGAGGGGGAATCTCCACGCCCTTAACCTCAGGTTCGAGGGCATGGTATGGTTGCTCTCCCCTGAATAGGATGTTGTGGTCGGCCTGTCAAGGACATTCCCATTTCTTTCCTGGCCTCGTAGCATGCTGGGAAGTAGAGGCCTCGGCCTGATTAGTTTCCACTAGCTCGGGGCAAATTCCTTCCTCTCTCTCGTCCAAGGATAGGGCAGTGTGGAACAGTGCTGTGAGGGTGTTGCAGGATAGTACAACCGGCCCCGCCCCTCCCGCTCCGCTCCTCGCGTCCGAGTCACTTCTCGTCACGAAGGAGGTCGCAGGGGTCTCTCCCATCTCACTCTCACACTCTCTCTCTCTCACGATCGCCACTCTCTCTCTCTCTCCTCCGGGATTCGGGCGAGACGACGACAGATGGCGACGTGGAGGGTGCCGTTGGACTCGTGGTGGCGAGTGGAGTACATTGACGCCCACCTCGACACCGATCACAGCCCGTGGACGTGAGACAGAGTGAGAAGGGCGTGGCGTCCCTGGCTCTTGCATGCGGCCCAGACGGCCATTTCAGCTCGTTCCAGGTAGGGAGATGGATTCCCACTCGCCGTAGGACCTTTCCCTTGCACATGGGCAATGATTCACGCCCTCTAGCATGCCCATTATCAATATTTTAATTTTTTCTCCATAAACTATGTAATTTATGTTTTAATCCACAATGGGCATTATTTTTATGTTTTCTAGCTGTTATATGTTGCTATGGATGTGTTTGATAGTAGGGAAGCAGGTTTTAGTGCGATCCCTGTCGATTTCAATCGACCGAGGGGTGTTTCGGTTTCAAACCGAACCCACTCACTACCCAGTCGGTGTGACGGTCACTACAGTGGCCGTTATGCATTTAGCGCCCCTCATAGGGTGCGTTATAGTCTTGTGGCGGACCGTTACTGGTCCGTTACATTAGAGTGTAACGGGCCACCCTTAGTCCGTTACAGCCCTTTGACCCTATTTAGCTTAGATAGGGTGGTTGGCGTGGCTGTCTATCGTGCGACCGTCACAGCCTTGTAGCATGCCTACGTAGGTGCATTACATGCTTGCAAACACTATGGATTTTCTTATGTTCGGGTAAGTTTAACGGGCCCAATGGGATCCGTTATATTTCGTGTAGCGGACCATCCTTGGTCCGTTACAGCCTGTGCATGTCGAGTTTTCATAAAAATAGTTCGGGTGACCATAGCGGACCAGTGGAGGCACGTTGTATCATTCTAACGCACCATCCCTGATCCCTTATGTTAGGTAACGGGGCTAAGCTAGTCCGTTACAGTTCTAGTGTTCTAAAAGTGGTAATTTCATTCTCTAATACATTTTAAGTTGCATATCCGCCATGTTTAAGTTATTTTATACTGCTGCAGTAGAGATGGAAGAGGGAAACAACCATCAACTATAACCCCAAAAGAACCAGATTCCGTAAACAACATAGAGGGCGGTGACTGCCGCTCCCAGGGATCGACCCGGGACATTCCAGGAGTGCCCCCGCCAGTCGCTGCAGCCCGGAGCCACCCCGGTCATTGCCGTCCCAGCAACGGGTCCCACGTGTTGTCCTGCAGGCCCGAGTGAACCTTGTTGAACCGGCCGACCGCGCCCACCCGAGCGCCATCAATTGCTGCCCGTCAACCATTGAACGGCGCTCCCGGACCGTTGTTGTGGACTTTTACCTCCCTGCGTGGAGTGGGCCATGATTTGAATGCTGTAATTAGTTTAATTATTGTACTGGGAGTGACGAATCTCGACTGGGAAGTCTTCCCCACGCCCTGAGCGTGGAGGTACACTTGCCAACCCTCTTTTGTCATATTTTGCTTAACTAGTATGCATTCTAGATGCTGCTGCATGTGAGTAGGATATATTATTAACTTGCTATACATTAATCACCACTGTGAGTTGTGAGTGTGAGACCCATCCTGTGACTCGTTCCGAGTGCGAGAGTGAGCCGACCACCCGAGACTTAAAGCTGGTTACTCAACCGTGCAGATCGTCGTGCTTCCCGCGATGGGGACGACCGTGAGTTGGCACTTCTTGTTTGGGGCATATCGCCTCTTCTGGAGCTCTTTAGGTTCCGCGTTGTGTTGTTGTTGTTGATCGCATCGTCCAACTAGTCACGTCGTCCTATAGAGTCCAAGGTCGTAACAAGTCCGAGTCGAGTCCTCGTCGTCATCCCACATCAAATTGGTATCAGAGCCGGTTTGAGTCTAGAGTAGTCACTATTTTCAAAAGAAAAAAGTGTTTTAAATTGTCTTGCATCCCAATACTCCAGTATATCAAAAGACGTTACTAGAAGTTCAGGTTATGCCTATCCGGAAGGTAGCCCCTCATGTCGAGTCAGATCTTTAGATTATTGCGTCCACCACGTACTGGAAATTGGGTTAAGTCTAGGTTTGTAGTCGAGTTTGCATTCCAGCATTCCAATGTAGAGTGTCTAGGTGCTTGCATTAGTCTTTCATAAAAGAAAAATAAATAAAAAAGTGTTCCAATGCATTCCCACTCCGGGCCGGTAGGAGTCCGGGAACCCTAGTGACTCATTTAGGGTCGATTCGTCAGAATCGCCCCGATCTCGCGTTTTAATGCATGCATGCGGTGTTTTTAGCCCCCAGGAGTGTCATAACATCGTGTGGCTTTGTTTCCCCTGCGCTTCAGCGTGAATGGGGCGTGGAACAGGCCGATTCAGTCGTTCCCCTATTTTACTCGCCAATTTTGTGTAACGGTCATTCCATAGACCGTCATACCATGTGACGGTCCCACGATAGACTATCACAATCGTTGGTCATTTTACGTTCTTTGAGGTTGGGGTCGTGTAACGGACCAGTACTGGATCGTCACATGACGGTAACGCCCCTGTGTTGATGCATTACGTTCTGGGTGTGACGGACCAGAGTAGGACCGCCACATGGCTGTAACGCACTTGGCTTGGTGCGTTACGTGCTGTGGTTTTCGAGGACTATGGCAGTCAGTTCCTTGACGACCGTATCTGCCTCAAAGACTGGGTCAGTCGGTTAGCCCTGATGGACCTCCCCTTGTGTGTCACGTTGTGTAACGCCCCTAGCCTGGTGCGTTACATGGTCTGTGTTAGTGGTTTTGGGTCTGTTGGCCCTAGCACACCTGTCCTGGTGCGTTAGGTTGGTGTAACGCACCTATATAGGTCCGTTACATGCCCTTTTATTCGTGTTGTGGTCTGGTTGCCCTGACGCCCCACCCTTGGCACGTCAGAGCAAGTAACGCCCCTATAGAGGCGCGTTACAGTCCTGTTGTTGGCCGTGATGGCTTGCATTGTTCGTTGATCTGGTCTGTTCTGTTCTATTCTGTGCATCTATCTGTCTTAGGTTTGTGTTCTAGGGCGGTGTCTGTGTGTCGGTGATTTCTGGATCGGTCGGTTCAGGTGGCTGGGTGTGGTCTTTTCCATGACTGCGATAGTTTCCTAACAACTTGATCTAGAACTGCCAGTGCCCTTGACTCTGGTCTTGTAGTGGCTTTCCTTGACTGCCGGGTTCGCCTAGCGGTTGAGTGATAGTTCGCTCTACCCAGAGTGTAGTCGTTGTCCACCACTCCAGTTTCTGCTTGTCTTGGCTTGATCTTGTGGTTTGCCCATGACCCGTGGGTGTCTGTTGACATCCTATGAGGGCAGTGTAGTTAAAGTGATTGATTAACTATCATTCCATTTGTTTGTTGCTCCCTTCGGTCCTTATCATATTATTATCTTTGACAAAAATTTGACAACATCTCCCCTTGACCCGGGCGTAAGGGGGATATAGGGGACGCGCCCACATGGAGTGGCAAAACCCGACCATTGGAGGTGGGCGTCCGAAGACGGCAACACCTTGAATAGAACTCGGATAACTCAGAGGGAGTAGCGAAGGGGTGACGAAAGAGAAAGATAACTCTCGGACGGGCTTTGGGTGGTTAGGGCAGATGGGATGAGAAAGTGTACCAGCCAAGGGGCTCAAGAATGTGCCGGGGAAGGGTGACCAAGGGCATACCGGTTAAGAGGATCAAAGAGTTGAGAGTGTGCCGCTGGGAGGAGGGCTAAGGGTGTACCACTGAGGGTAAGACTGGGTGTGCCGCTAAAGGGGTGGCTGGGTGTACCGCTAAAGGTAAGGCTGGGGCGTACCGCCAAACGGATGGCTGTGCGTGTCGCTGAGGGGTAGGGCTGAGGCGTGCCGCTAAAGGGGTGGCTGGGTGTACCGCTGAGGGGTAAGGCTGAGGGTGTATCGGTGAAGGGCTATTCAAGGGTGCACTGGCCAAGGGCTAGAGAAGCCAAACTGAGGGTCAGCATGTAGTGGGGTACTCTCGGATGGCCGGAGAAGGCTCAGGCTACAGAAGGGGGAAAATCACTGAGGAAGGGTGAGGGAAACCATCGAACGTGTAGGAGAAACCAAACGAACGGAGACGGTGGCACAAACCTCAAGAGGGAAATTTCCACTCATGAAGAACGAGGGCCATGCTCAGCCATGTATGTCTCGAAACACCGAGGTGGAAGATACAAACGATGGGAAGGGAAGAAAAGAAGAACAGAAAGACAGGAAGGGGGGGAATTGGGGTTTGAGCCGGGACGACCACTCCCTGCTCCCCCAAGCACCCCTCCCCGTTACGGAACCCCTCTCTCTCTTACTCTCTCTTTTCCCTCTGGTGGTGATGACGGAGAGATGGCCGGGGAGAATAGTAGGCACTCCTCTCTTCTTCTTCTTCCTCTTCTGGCTCCTGCTGCCCGATGGTGGCTCTTCTTTCTCCCTCTCTGCTCTTCTTTTCTTCTGTGTGGGTTTTTCTGGCTGACGCCAAAAAAAAAGTGCTTCTCAGGTGCCTATCCACCAAGGAGGCTTGGAAGGTCATGAGGGAGGTTCACACCGGAATAGTAGGCACACATCAGGCGGGATCGAAGATGAAAATTGAAATGAAGAAACTTGGTTATTATTGGCCGATGATGTTTGATGACTATTGCAAGTATGCCAAGTCGTGTAAAAAATGCCAGGGGCACACAATGGTCCCATGGTGACCTCCAACGTAGTTGCATCCGACAGCACCTAGCTGGCCATTTGCCCAATGGGGAATGAACATTGTGGGCCCATTGCCCTGTTGGCACTCAAAACATGGTCAAAGGTGATCAAGCCTCGAAGACGAATGATACGGCCCACTGAAGCATAGAAGCCAATAGATATCAACATGTTGAAGCCTTCTCAAGCTGCCAAAGCCTCAAGTCACCCTGTATGAACACCAGGGACTTCACCTCAGGAGAATCAAGATGAATTCACAACCAACCGGTAGTGCGACCAAGCCTACCCAATGAACCAGCATCGACTCCGTTGTTCCGTATACACTACACCTGTTGTCCGACCAAGGGCAATGGTCTACCCGGTGGCCCATCACTTGAATGAAAGATCCTCTTGAGGAGAAAGAATGTCCTTGGTCCTTCAGAATGAGGAACCAGAGACTCTATCGGCAAAAGACCCCTATTACTCAGCACAGGTGCAGCTTCTCACCATATTGGGTCTGTTAGCGGCCGAATGATCACCTAGTCGAGGTGGAAGTATCCCGGGTGCTACTCCGCCCCTCAAGAAGCTTCGAGCACGGGTCAGACCGAGCCAGTAGCATGAATCATAGTGTCGAAGGCCGTGTCAGTGGAAAACCTGTGTGTTCAAGCTGAAGGCACATGAAGTTCCAAGAAAGGCCGTACGTCGACCCAAGAGCTTCGTCAAGTCTTCCCGTCAAGGTTTTGTAAGAACGCAACGGGATGAATGGTCAACGGTGACTCCCGGAACCATCCCCAGACCCATTGGCTAACTCGCATCGAGTGAATAAAGTTAATACGGCGTGACTTTTCACCGGCGCCCCCTTATCCGGTGCCCTCCTATTCCTGCGCGTAAATGTGAAGAAGGCCCTATTCTGGCGCGCCATTCTCTATGCCGCATCATCCTCGTCGTCGACATTGAAGATTTTCCTTGTCCTGCTGCTCACAGATCTGTAGTAGAAAGTTTGGCCAAGCTTGCAGAGTCTACACTAACGTCTATAGGGAGAATCTGCCCAAGCCCCCTTCTGTGCGTTCGTTCATCTCCGAGTCCTCTTCGCACCATAGGTGGTTTCGCACCATTCCGACCTCGGCACCAACTGCGTCAGGCATTTCCGTGCAACTGCTCCAGAACCGCACTGGTTTCTGAGGACCTCTTGGCAACAGCAGTACCATCTTCCCCTGTGCGAATCATCTAGAACTCCCTTCATAAGAGTTCCTCTTATTCGAGTCGCCAATGATCTAGAGGTGGTCCTGACATCTTTCAACAACGACTCCACCCGGGGTGCCCATTTTTCTGCGACTATGCCAGGTTTGGAAGTCTCTGTCCGTCCAGGACCAATAGCAACTTCATCAGCCCTGATACCCCATCTTCCGCTCCATTTCGGGCCGATCTGTCTTCTCCAAAGTCGTGACCCTCGATGATACAAAGCCAAACCAGGTGGTTTTGTCTTGTTCTGACATCGGCACAGAAGATTTCACCATGGCCATTGTTGACCTATCTAGCTGTTCACCTAGGAACCAGAAGCCGACCATTTCGGCGACCACGACTGGCACGGTGATCTGACAATAGCCAGCTTCTGAGGATACGTAGTTCCCTCTGTCTTCTACCATGCCGAGTTTGTCCTGCCACATTTGGAGCTCTACAGAGAGCGTACCAGTCATCACACCTTGACTGCGCCAACCTGTCTGGTGAGACAGAACCGCGTAGGCCTTCCACTGTGACCTTCCCCACCTTCCAACGACCTCAGATCGGCGTCCAGATCACAGGAGTTCTTTGGCATCCACCAAGCTTCATCCAGGAGCTGATGGCACCTCGTTCGGACGTCAGAGCTAGGCATACGGCACGGAACAATCAGGCATCATCCCGACAAGGCGGTGCAGATCAACCGTTTGGATTCCCCTCCCCTTGTTCCCCCCCTCTTGCACGAGGGTAGTGCATGTATTAATTGCCCCATACCCATGTTCCCCCTCCCTGTGTGGAGGCTTTCAATTGGTTGTACACACAGGTCACGGCCGAAGCTACAGCGACGCAGAATTAGAAGTTAATGGGCCTTAAACTAGAGTGACTATGGGCCTAGAGGATCACACACAATGGATTCTTGGGTGACGGGATATTATTGTACAAATGTATATGTTAAAAGTCTTAAATTCTTTTTGGAAAGGAATATAAGAAGGGCTTAATACATATGTACAATAATAGGAAAGGATATATATATAATATTGATTCTTAGGGGCTCTTTTAGAAAGAGCCCAACTCTTATATATACATCCTACGTAGGAAGGCTTTCCCCCTTGGATGCCAAGCACTTCCAAGGGAGAAAAGCCTACCCCCTTACACTCTTTCCTCTCCTCCTCTCCCTCTTACTCTCTCTCTCTCTCCCTTGTTGGTCTCTCTCTCTCCCTCTCAAGGGAGAAAGATTTAAGGAAGAAGAGAGGGGTTTCGAGCATCAGTGGTTCGTGCGCGGGGGAAAAGAACGGGTGGATGCATCATCGTGCGAGGTTCCGTGCGGATCAGCTCTAGAGGTTGTACATCTGTAGGGCTCGGCATTTGTGAAAATCTGCATCGGGCACTGCGGACAATGTCGTTCCGCACAAAGTAAAGATATACAACCTGCTATTTGGGGTTGGGTAATTTTACTACATCGATCAGAGCACAGATCATGGATTCCACAAAGCCTGGGTACGCAACTTAAATTTTTATTATCTGCTGTGTTGCACGAACTAGGCTGACCGAATCCTTACATCTCTAAGGGATGTAACTTTCTAACAAGCTTTAAATGTTCTGCCTTGACTTGTTGACAAGTGAGGCAGCATGATATGAAGTCCGCTACTTCTTGTGGGTGTAGAAATATGGAACGTGACGTCACAAGTCACACGAATAAGCATATGTGCATGAGTGATTACATAACGTGCCAATCAAGTGAACATCATAAACATGTGACTATGTAAATATGGTAGTATGATCATATAGCAAGGCAAAGGTGATAAAAGATGTAGAAGAATACCGTGATCGCCACCAAGGAAAGACAACGTCAAAGAATGTGAAAGAAGACTATGTGCATGTTGTGTACCTTGAAAAAAGAAGATGATCACGCTCAATATAAGGATGCGGGAACCAATGTGGATTACCTCTCCTCGCCTTCCAGCCGGCTAGAAGGTAAGGGCCTCAATTACTTTATATTTGCATGCCTGCTTGTTAGTTGCGTGGTAGGGATCCGCGTGACCCCTACTGAGTCTGGCTATGACCTACCCTTCTACTTTTCAGGTGAGCCACCCCAGCCATTGACCGGAGGACCTCGTGCTTTTCCTGACTGGGTCTAGTCAGCCAGCTTGTGTCGGTGTCATCTTTTTGTACTTTTGACCGGGGTATGCCCCCCGTAGTTGTACATTTAAACTTTGTATATTGTGGACTTATTCTTTTGGCAATTCTAGACTAGTGTATATTGACTAACACTCTGATATATATAAATATTTTAATTACTTTCACATTTCAGTTTATAATAACTGTTCTAATTTAATCTGCGTGTCGTGTAATTCTAATTCGTTATGCGTTCCCTCGATAAACTCCCCCAACCCTTCATGGGCCTCATCAGTCTCTTGGGTGACTTCCCCAGTTCCTAATAGCAGTAATTCGATGCTACATTGGGTTATCGATATCCGGAGCTCTAGGTCGTTACAGTTGGTATCAGAGCGGTGTTGAGGAAACGTGTAAGGAATCAAAATTGCACAGCCATTGTCTAGAATTAGTCCAATTACACTGTCCATTGCTGGCTTAGGATGTTTTTCGTATGATTAACGAATATTTCTATTTATTGTCTATTTGCTAGTCATTTCAAGATGCCGCCTCGGCATCGGAGAGTCCCGGTTCCTCAGGAAGTGAGCAACATTCCTCAGAATGTCCCTGCTCCAGCTCCCGTTGTCAGCTCCAAAGGATGCGCCTGGCAGTCGCGGACATGCATTAAAGGAATTTCTGTTATTTCATCCGCTGACATTTGAAGGCTAGACCAATCCGGATGCTGCTAGAATTTGGTTGGACGCCACCGAGCGTGTGTTTCGTTCTATGGAATGCGCGGAAGATGAAAATGTGATGCTCGGTACCTTTCAGCTCCAGGATGTGGTGTTGACTTGGTGGAATACTGAGTGGGAAGTTTCTTTTCAATCCCGCCCACTCCGCCAGATTTCGTGGACTGAGTTCGTCGCCACCTTCGAACTCACTTTCAACCCGGCTTATCTCCGCATGGATAAAATGCACCAGTTTTTACAGCTTGTCCAGGGAGGGATGTCGGTGCTCGAATATCGGAATAGCCCAGCCATCCCTTGGCATCCTAGTCCGGCACAGCCCCACCTGCGTCGACCTTACCCATGCATAGCCCCCACCTACATCGACCTTGGCCTTGCGTGCACGGACCCTGCACGGGCCTCAAGCTCCAAGTTACACGGACTTTGAAACTTCACATGCACGGACTCGGTCCAAATCTGCACGAACTTCATCCCAAAACCTGTGCATATGCACAGACATACCCTAGAACATGCACGGACCTTGCCCTTGACCCCATGCATATGCATGGACTTACTCCGGAACATGCACGAACTCAGTCCAAATCTGCACGGACTTCATCCCAAAACCCTTGCATATGCACGGACTTACCCCAGAACATGCACAGACTTCATCAAACATGCACGGACTTCATCAAACCCGCACAGACTTTATTTATACCTGCATGGACTTCATTCAGAACCTGCATGGACTTAACATTGTACATCTGCACGGACTCCGTCCAAAACTTGCACGGACTTGCCTAAACATGCACGGACTTTGTTTATACCTGCACGGACTTCGTTCAGAACCTGCATGGACTTGGCCCTGTATATCTGCACGAACTTCATCTAAAACTTGCACAGACTTGCCTAAACATGCATGGACTTCATCCTTAGCATGCATGCATCTGCACAGACTTTGTCCCCTAGCCCACACAAACATGCACGGACCTTGCCCCTGGCCCGCGAACATCTATACGGACTTTGCCCCTTTGCTGAAAACCTGCATGGACTTTGCCCCCCCTCGTTGGAATCTGCACGGACTTAGCCCCAGCCCGATACCACCCCTAGCTCCCTGGCTGGTACACCCTTAATCCCTCCTCCAGCGGCATAACCTCGACCCTCCTTCAGCGGTACACCCTTAGCCCCCCCTCAGCTCACCCTTCATCAGCACAGCCCTTCGCTGGCACACCCAGCCCCCAGCCCTCAACGGTACACTCCCAACAACCTTCGCCGACACACCCCTGCCTTGAAGCTTACCCGACACACTCAACTCGACCTCGTCGAACCCTCCAGCGGCACAGCCTCTGTTCCTCTTCCCCAGTACACACCAGTCGCCCTTGTCTGGCACACCCTGCCCATTTTTCCCCGGTACACCCTGCCATTGCCGTTCGCCGGTACACGGAGGGGGACCTCCTTCTTCTCTTCTTGTTCTTCTCCCAGCCTCTATCTCTTTCTCTGTGGAGGCACTTCTCGTCTGTCTCTGGTTCGCCGGAGAAGAAGGGGCTTTTATACCCCAACGACAGCGAGCGTCGAGCGCAAGCGGTGGAGGCAGGAACGGGCTGGCATTGATCGGGATTTGACTTCCCCTCGTCCCTCGGTAGCAGGGCGTAGCTCACGTGCCCTCGTGCCTGGCCGACACCTCAGCTAAGTCACTGCGCGTCGAGGATCTGTAGGGAGATAGCGTGAGATCTGATTTGCCGAATGTACCGCTGGAGGGAAGCCACAGTGTGACGCTGGAGAGCTGGGATGCCGTGCCGCTGGAAGACGTAGCGAGTGTGCCACTGGGAAGCTCTCAGGGCGTGTGTCGGTGGAGACACCGGCAGGTGTGCCGCTGAATGGGGGGTTTCCACTGGTGTGCAGCTGAGAGGGCACGAGGGTGTGCCAGGCTGGGCGCCTGGGAGGTGTGCCGTGAAGGGCCATTGCGGTGTGCCGGTGAAGGAACCCCACCG
Organism: Amorphophallus titanum; assembly: GCA_024336825.1. NCBI lineage: Eukaryota > Viridiplantae > Streptophyta > Magnoliopsida > Alismatales > Araceae > Amorphophallus > Amorphophallus titanum. Next base: position 1,034,368 of record JANBPO010006887.1, on the reverse strand, counting down.
GTGCACCACTGAGAGGGCCGCCTAGGAGTGTGCGGGTGGGGAAGCCCCACCAGGGTGTGCCACTAAAAGGGGGGGCACGGGGTGTGCCGTTGAGGCATTCTGGCAGGTGTGCCAGCCCGGGATTCACTGTAGGTGTGCCACTGGAACCCAAAGGGGCATACTGCTGAGGGCTTCAGGGAGTGTGCCGCAGAGAGCGATTGGCAGTGTGCCGGTGAAGCGCGCTGAGGGCGCGTCGGATAACGCAGACGCGAGTGTGCTGCTGGAATGCGTTGAGGGCGCGTCGAGCAATGAAAGCGCAAGGGTGTGCCGCTGAAAGGGCACAGGAGTGTGCCGCTGAAGGCTGACAGTCGTGCCGTCAAGGACATATTCAGGCCCGTTACGAGCACGAGTTGCCGTTCATTCGATTGTCTTCGGGGCCCATGGGTTATGAGCTTCCTAGTAGTTGGTTTCTCTTCGCTGTCGTGATTTCGGAGACAGCTTCATGGCAGCGCATGTTTGTTCGGAGAGTCTGGATGGCCCATCTTCTCCGCAACTTCTTCAGTTGGAGTTGTTGATGCTAGACTAGTCGGGACATATGGACGTGCAACTTTCGTGATTGAGTTAAATCGAGTCATTGTGAGTCGGCATGAGTACAGAGGGTCTTCCCCGTACGGCGTGAGTTTCTGCGAAAAGTGATTTTCGAGTGGGCCGTGTGTATGGCCTTGGACTGTGAGTCCAGTTAACTAGCCAGGGGTTAAAAGTTTTCCGTGTGTCCCGTCGATGAGAGATCCACTCGACGACTTATGAGTTATCTTGAGAATCGTGTCACCGTGGTTTCAGACCTAGGGATTAGGCCGGATTGACGACGTTGTGCTGTCATGTGCAGCGATCTTGACCCGAGTCTCGTGACTCAAGGACAGTTAGGTTATTAGGTCTAGTGGGCTGTCCAGAGTCTGGTGACCGCGAGCCACCTGTTTCTTTACGTTACTCAATATGGGAGCATGTATGATTTTCAGTGTTCACGTTTTGTGAGCCCCTACTAGTCGTAGCTTTCCTACACACGGGGGTGCAGACCCACTTGGGAGCGGTGGAGAGCGTGACCTAAGTGAGACTATTTTACGCTGGTTACTTTGTAGCCTGAGTCTGACTGGGGGGAAAATCAGCTAGAGGACCCGACCTAGAGCAGATGGTCTATGAGTGCACGCGTAACTAGGGGCAGAGGACACGCGCTGATGAGCGCGACCCCAGCTAGTCCTTATTTTGTGGTTACTAGTACGGTGTCTCAGTCTCTGCTTGGGACGTCGTAGGTAGACACCTGAGGTTACGGACTAAGTCATTAGTGGACGTATCCGGCCTTACTTCTGGTGGGCGGTACTCCCGTCACGTGACGTGAGTTGTCGTGTCGCGGATTGTCATTTCCCGTCTGTGAGACGGGATTTCATGTGCAGTTCGGACATTTTTCCAGAGTCGAGGTCTAGGGTTTTCAGTGAGCGTCATCGAGGGCTTTCCCCTAGACGGCGTAGAGTTCATGACGGCGAGGTCGTGACCGTGTCTTTGGACCGCGTGGTTTCAGAGTGGGCCTTCGTGTGTGAGCACAAGCCTCCACGACAGAGGAGTCGTGACGTTTTTCGAGTAGTGTGACTAGGGTGATCCATGTTCTGGTAGTCCCCCGACTGTGGGATCAGGACGTTGAGTTCTGGTACTGTAGGAGTAGCTGTAGAGCTGAGATTTTATCGGCCACCGTACAGTATTAATGTGGTGGAATTCAGAGTGGGAACTTACTTTCCGTTCCCGACCACTTCGTTAGATCAGCTGGGCAGAGTTCGTGACTACCTTCGAGCGCACTGACAGTCTGGCTTATCTTTGAATGGATAAGATGCACCAATTCCTAGATTTGGTTAAAGGTGAAATGACTGTGCTGCAGTACCGGAATAAGTTCATTGAGTTGGGTCGGTATGCGCCGCATATTATTGCTGATGAAGCTATAAAGATCTAGCAGTTTCTCTGAGGCTTAAGAGTCGAATTGAGAGTGCCGCTGCTTGCTGCCCGTGTGAATGTCATGGACGATGCATATCAGGTAGCAGTCACGGTTGAGTTCAATTTGGCAAGGTTTGCAGGGTTCTCTCAGTCCAGTGTTGCTCAGTCGGTTGTGCCATTTCAGTAGCCTTTTCAGCTGTTAGCGCCTGGAATTCCGTCAGTCACGCTTACTTCTGGTGGCCCTTCGAGGTTGATGTTTAGAAAGTCCAAGAAGCGATTTAACCATCAAGCATCTTCGGGTTTCATGCAGCAGCAATCGGCGTCTTCTGATTCTGTCTAGCAGTCCATTTCTCCTTTTAAGCAATGCTGAGAGTTTCCCGTGAGTCAGTTGAGACTGTGTCCGAGGTGTGGTGGCAGCCATCTTGGTGTACCATGTTCCTTACCGGTGGTTTGTTATCGCTGTGATCAGCCGGGTCACGTTGTGCGAGATTGCCTGATGAAGTCCATTCCAGCGCAGTTCTCGCAGGTTACCTAACCGCAGCGGTCTCAATTCCATCTTCTTGCACCACCTCTGCCTCAGCCATCGTATTTGTAAGTTCTAGCTTCTTCCTAGTAATCTTCTGTAGCCTCTAGCCGGAAGCCAAGGAGCCAGATTACTCACATCACTCATGTAGAAGCCATTGCGTCCAATGTCGTAGAAGGTACGGTTTCGATTTTTGGTCGTTCAACTCGCGTCCTATTCGATTCAGGTGCCACTCATTCATTTGTTTCCAAGGATTTTCTTGCTCGTCTCGAGGAGCTGGTAACCGAGTCGCCCTATGAACTGCTCGTTGAATTACCATCTGGAGATTTCATGTCCACTCCATTTTGCCTGGAAGATTCTCCTGTTATCGTCAGTGACCGGGCCGACCGACGAATGCTTATCCCCATAGCCGTTGAGAGTTCTTTGATAGTAGGGAGTTTACAAGGATAAGAGAGACCAAGAGTCTTTAGGTCATAAAGAGCCCACGTCAAGGACGTAACTCCCTCCTGAAACTCCTCCGCTTATAGGACTCATGCCGCTATCGCACTATTTAAACCTGGGAAACCCTTTGGCAAAAGGTAAGGCAAAAGTAAGCCTAAACTCCCTGAGTAAGAACCACTTCACCACTTGGTGGGGAGGAATCTCGTGCCCTCACCCCTTCTTACTCCTCGCATCAAGGTTCTACTGACTTAGGCATCAGAGGGTTTTTCCCCAGGGAACCATCCTTGGGCACCTCTGACCCATTTCCCTATCTTGTGGTTCATACTTCCTGGTCATCATCTCCAGCTCAGGGCCAGCGCGAGATTATCCCTCTTCATTTGGCACCATCTGTGGGAAACGAGCGAATAGCCGACATGGTGCGACAGAATTCTAGCAGGAGGGCCGTCGGCGACAAAGGGAAAGCTCCGGCGATGAAGGAGGGTGCACTGTCCCAACATACGAGGGACACCCCCTCTCACGCTAGCAACCAAACCAGTAATCTACCCCCGCCTGTGGTGGAGAGGCAACTCCCTACCGGGAGCACGGACCCCCTCCAAACCCTCAACGTAAAACTGGATAGCCTCATTGATCTAATAAGGACCCAGCCGGCCAGGGAGGAGCATTCGCGACTCCCCCAGGAGAGCCCCCGCCATGGGGATGCTTCCCTACAAACTACAGGAGGCCGCTTCATCCTCCAGGGATGACAGATAATTCGCAACCGATCAGGTGGCCGTCGTAAGCCCCTCCACCGGAACAAGAAACCTCCTCTACTTTGAGGAGAGAGAAGTCTGGAGTGGGCCAGCCACCTCTAGAGACAGAAGCTCTCGAAGGGCGTCGAGGCAGCCTCCGGGTGCACCTTCGTAGCCCCTCGACCCAGCGACAATCAGAGTTGTCCCTTCGGCTATGAGACTTTGAGAGGCGTTTCGCAGAGCAAGAGCGCGCCCTCCGTGCCTTGCAGGAGACCTCTCCCGAGGAAGATGAGGAGAAATCCCCATTCTCCGATCACGTCTTGAAGGCAGAGATCTCTCCCAGGATCAAAGTCCAAACTAAACCCAAAGTCATATACATGAATCCTTTACCCATATAAATAACCCACGTGAGTGCAGCCCACATCTCCTTTTAAACAAGCAATTTAAACTGCAAACCCACTAAGAAGCCAACATGCATCCACCCAACCCAATGACTTAAATAGCGAACACCTCTAACCTTTTAACTGTGAACCTATATATATGTACCCAAATAACCAACCCCAGGATCTCTTGTACCCAACGCAAGCCACATGCACATTAAAACCCAACCAACAGACCAAACCCCCTAAACCCAAACCCATGCCTGAAGCCACATGCGGCCAAACCCAAAGCCACATGCATGAACCACTCACCACCTACTCACCGGGTAGCATCTAAACCATCCGATTGCCCCCTGCATGCCTACTTGTGGGTTGCTTTAGGGTTTCTAAGACTGTATATGGCAAGTGGCTGCTAACCTGGAAGGGTGGAACCGTGCACGGTAGGTTTTTAAAACACTGCCGTTCTTAAGATTTAAACCTTCCATTCTAAAGCATAGAAGCCTCCAGAACATTTTGTTCCTATAAAGACACCTCCCCATCGAACGTAGCATGACCCTTGCTGCGTTGACGTGCTGCCACTGTCGCTGCCAACTGCGTCCATCTTCCTCCTGCCTTTGCGGACGTGAAGGAATGCCCTGCAAGCTTCCACTTCTTCCTGCTTGCTGTTACTTTGGAAGTGGCAGAGCTTCATCCCCTCCTTCCTCCTGTTGATCATCCAGGCAACCAAAGGAGCATTCCCTTCTTCCTGTGGCTGCGTACATGGGGAGGTGGCCGAGCACCTTCTTCCCCTTCTTCCATCTTCATCCGGTTGAGCAGAAGAGCACCTCCTTCTTCCCATCCATACTCTGTTCAAAACAGATTATCAGTTTCACTGTTCATCATCCCAATCACATTAAAAGGTAGGTTATCTCTATATCTCCGACAAAACCAGTTAATAATGTAGCATGCATATAAATCATGACCAAATCTTTGTGTTTCATGTTATTCCCTTGATTTCTATGTAGGTTTTCTCTACCCCAAGACCCAACCATGTTTAAAATAAGATAAAACTAGTTAAAGGATACATATTGATATAGTGATCTAGTCTGGAAATCATCGTTCTCAGATAAATGAAGAAGGCAAAGAGCTGCCATTATACTACCTCAGTAGGAAGTTGGTTGGCCCTGAGCATCGCTATTCTCCAATGGAGAAAGTATGTCTGGCGTTGGTGTTCGCCGCGAAAAAACTGAGGCATTACCTACTAGCCCACCAAGTGGAGTTGATCGTAAAATATGATCCGCTCAAATTTCTCCTTAAACTGCCCGCCCTTTCGGGAAGGCTTGGAAAATGGGCCCTACTCCTCATGGAGTTCGACATAATCTTTGTCCCACAAAAAGCAATTAAGGTTCCCGCGGCACATCTGGTCCCAACGGACTCACCTCTCAATATTGAACTCCCTGATGAAGAAACACTCTTGTCCCAATCAGAAGCAGAAGGCCACAATGAAGATACGCCATTACAAAAAGATGGAGATGCCCTCACAATTGACATCCCTTGTTGGGAGCTCTACTTTGATGGTGCCTCCCGAACAGTTAAAAAGTCTGACGATACTGCAACCCTCACATCGGGGGCTGGTGTTGTCTTTGTGACTCCTCATGGAGGAATTCTACATAATTCATGTGCCCTCATGAAACCTTTGACAAACAATGAAGCAGAGTATGAAGCGCTAATTGTTGGGCTTCAATTGGCTCTCGAAATGGGCATCAAATGCATTAAAGCCAATGGAGACTCGCAACTTGTTATACGACAAGTTATAGACGACTATGATGTCCGAAAGCAGGAATTAATTCCTTACCATGCCACGGTAATGAGGCTCAAGGAAAAGTTCTATCTATTTGAAATAGGCCATGTCCCCAGAAGTAGAAATTCTCAGACTAATGCCTTGGCAAAGTTAGCCTCTACTATAAAGCTTCCGCCCGAGGGGGAATTGGACATAACTGTTAGACACATAAAACTCATGTCAAGTGTCTTAGACGAAGAAGTTGACCCCACAACTTCTGAGGTCAATACAATTGAAGAGGGCGATCCCGCTAAAGAAGAAGAACAAGATTGGCGTCAACCAATTATCGATATCAAAAATGGTCGCCTCCCTTCAAATCGAGCTCAAAAGGTGCAGTTGCTGTGAAGGGCCACATCATACCAGTTGATAGGAGACCAATTGTATAGGCTTGTCCATGAAAAAGACAAGTCTGTTCTCCTGTCTTCCTCAAATTTTTGCATTCTTATCTTTTGTTCATCAATGGTGTTCTTCAGTGTTCATTTTCTGATCTCAAGTCAATCAAAACAGATTTAACATTCTCAGTTTCAGCAAGTGATCTTTTCATGTTTTGATTTTCTATTTCTAGGTATGCAAGTTTATCATTCATAGATGTGTCATTTACTAAAGAGTTAATTTTTTGTTTCAGATGCCTGTTCTCCCTACCCATGTCATCATATTCATCAAGTATTTCAACATATGTTTCTTCCCAATCACTATGAGTGAAATTTTCAAAGGGAGAGGTTACCTCTTCATCATCTTCTTTTTTCTCATCTCTCTTGGCCATCAAACATAGCAGGCCTTCATCTTCACTGTCAGAGGAGCTGCTCTGACTTCATTCTTCCTCGTTGCTCTAGGTGCTCACCATTGCCTTTCCTTTCTTGTTTCTCCACCTGGGCTACTTTTCCTTCAACAATTCAGGACAATCTGCCTTCAGATGTCTTACTTTCCTGCAATTGTAACAAACAATATTGTCAGATTTCTTGACAGTATCATATTTATGCTTTGACTATCTTTTCCCAGAAACATATTTTCTCCTACACCCCTTTTCCTTCCTTTCTCAGAAACTTCTTAAATTTCCTAGTTAAAATAGCAAATTCATCAAGATTCTCATCTGAGCTAGAAGAGCTATGTTCACTAGATGACCCTTTACTGCTAGAAGTGACCTTAAGGGCTAGAGGTTTCTTCTTCTTCTCTAACTCATCGGCCCTCTTAAGGTTCAACTCATATGTCATGAGAGAACTGATGAGTTCATCTACGGAAGTGGTAGCTAAGTTCGTAGAGTGTAACGACCCAGAGCTCCGGGTACCGATAACTTGATAATATCGGATTACCACTACCAATAACTGGGGACACCACCCAAGAGGCTGATGCGGCCCCTAAAGGGTTAGTGGAGTTTGTCGAGGAGTCATATAATGAATTGGGATTACACTGTGTAAATTAATTTAAACGATAGTTAATAATTAAGTGCGGAAGTAATTTAAACTAATAGCGTGATAAAATATATACAATAGTCCAGAAATTACAATTACACAAGTCCCACAACTGAAAGAAAAGTACACAAGTACAACTACACGGGGCGTCCAGGGAGGATAGGCAGTTCTTGGTGAACTGTCCAACAGAAAGGGGCGATAACAGACGCGGAACAAATGTGAAACAAGCTGGCAGTTCTAAACAAATAACTAAATCACTAGTGAACGTACCTAGGTGGGCAGCCCGTTACAAGCAGTGTGAGACCTAGAGCGGTCCTGACACAACCGCAGATAGAACAATGCAAACAGAGGCACGTACCTGTGCCAGGAAGACAGGCAGCCCATTAATGGCCGTAGAAAGGAAGAGCGGGCGCTGGTTGGCCGCAGGAGGCAGCAGGGGCGAAGAGCAAATATGGCTGGGGATGATGACGGGCGGTCGACCTCAGTCCGCACGAACTATCAGGCAGCTCTTACAAGACCGCACAACCTCCAGGGAATAGAAACGTGAAACACCAGCCAGCCACCTGTGACAACTTGACAAAAAAGAGACTAACAAATGCAAAAAAAGGGGGGGTCAGTAAACACCAACACGATGGGCACTAGGCATCCCACCGTGATCGCCAGAAAGTCTGTTGATCGAAAAAATGACTTTTCCCTAAAGTACCGGCGGTTGAACGAAATCTCCTTTTACTCCTCTCGACTAGGGAAGCACGAAAAATCAATGAAGCCGAAAGGGAGGGAGTGAAGACAGAACCTGTGTGATCGCCACCCAAGACCTCGGACATGATGAATGCGCCGTGCCTTGAGAAAGAGGGGAGGCACTCGCCTTTGCCTAGCACTGGGATGATGAGCGGTCGACGAAGGATCGCCTGGAAGAAGTGAGGCTCTCTATAGGCTATCTACCAACGCTAGAATGAAACGCGAGATGAAGAACGATGGTAGTAGGATGGTTCGGGGACGGTCGCAGGACGAAGATGAATGGCCATGAGATAGCCGCTCAATGTCTTGGACGGACAAAGATCGACCACTCTACTCCACCATCCAAATCGTAGGACTTCAACCTCCACTCTTTCCACCTGGCCAGAAAGAGTGGGCCTCATGATGGATGACTGTTGACCTGCAAAACAACGTGTAACCAACAAGAGTAAACCCGGATTAGATCCACGCAGTGTAGTATATGCTAGAAATGAAAGAGAATAAACTAACCAACATGAGTGGGGGTTCACCTGGAGGTTTTTAAACCCCATCGACCTTGCTAGCAGATTTGAAATAGCTGCATCGACATTTCTCCTTATTGGCTTCATTTCCTCTTGGATTGAGCAAGAGTCGACTTTGCCACTTAGAATCTTTATTGCTTTTGGCTCCAAGCTAAGTGTATTGATGCACTTCTTTGTCATTCCTACAATTTGATTAGACAGTCTTTTAGTCAATCTGAACTATACACTTTGACACACATATTTATAATTTATTGACTAAACCAAAGAATCATATTGTTTTGACATCATCAAAACACAGAATCCAACAAACAACAGCGATGGCCGCCGTCACCTACGGCCCTCAAATCATCGCCAACCATGCTAGGTTCGGATACTTGGCGACCCCACTTGTGTTCGACGACTTCCCGCCAGTCGTCGGCTCGCCCTTTTTCTTGGGCGTGGTGCCTGTGGTTGAGGCCAACTCAGCCATGCTTGCGACAACAACCACCAAGGGCGTCAGTCTCTCCACTCCAGTAATTGGCCAGGTTCGATCGGCCAACGAGTTTGCTGTCGGGGGTGTCAGGCCCTCTACTGCATCAATCGGCCGGGTCCGCCCGGTCAAGAAGACAACTGTCGGGGGTGTCAGGGCCTCGACCCCAGCAGCTGGCCGGGTTAGCCCGGTCGACACGACCACCGTTGGGGGTGTCAGGCCCTCAGCTTCAGCAATTGGTCGGGTTCGCCCGGCCGTCTCTTCGCGGATCGGGGTTGTCAGGCCCTCTGTCCTAGTAAATGGTCGAGTCTTCTCGGTCAATCAACTCACTGCTGGCGTCGCTCCTGCTCAACGGGGGCAGCGCCGTCGCCGCAACGGCACCATTTCTACTACGGCAACCCTCAGAGGTACTGCTCCTCTTCAATGGGGGCAGCGTCGCCGCCACAACGACGTCGCGCCTACGGCGGGCGTCACCAAGGCCACCCCTACTCAACTGGGGCAACGTCGTAGCCGCCAGGGCACAAAGTCTGCGACAGCTACATCTCGCTCCGACAAGACTATAATCGTCGGAGACCTCCGCATTCGGCTCGATGGAGGAGAGCCGATTTTGCCTCGGGATCGACATGTCCCGACCATCTGTACCTCCAATATCTTTGAGCTCCTTCGGCAAGTCCGAGAGGACGGAGTAAAAATGAAGAAGCTCGTCGTACCGACGGCAACTCAGGGTCCCCTCCAGCGACCCAAGCCACGAGCTCCCCGGTCAAGGACAGGGGGCAATCCAGTGGAGGAGCGTCAGCTCCAATTGAAGAAAATTTGGGTTACCAAAGAGGAAGCCCGAATTATAAGGCGAGCAAGGGCGGAAGCGCCTTTCCGCATGTCGGAGCTGCAACAAATGCGGAGCCCGACAAGTGTTGAAACCTTGGCATCCCCGAGGCCTACACCTCAGCCCTCGCGTGGGCAAAAGCGCCGAGGAGCCAACAAGAAGGTACGGTCGACCTCTTCGTGGGCCAATTCTACACATACGGACGAGGATTGCTCTACCCAAGCTTCCACGTCCCGAGTATCTGTTTTTGACAGAATTGAGATGCCACCCAAGCCGAGTAGACAACCGCCCAAGAAAAAGTGGGTGGTTTAGGTGACTAATGATTCTGTCAAGGTGTTCACCTGTTACACTACCTCTGTCGACAAGCAGCCGGAGGACACTTCGGGCGACCTGAACCAGCCTCTTCAATACTTGACGAGGTCAAGGCTTGTCTCCCGAATCCTGGCCCAGACGCAGCAAGTGCCGGCTGCTCGGGCATCTCAGCCCGAGCTGGTGCGACAAGAAGAACACCAGGAGGATGTCCACAGTGTCGACGGGGATAGCAATCCCGCACATGAGGAAGAGCCTGGGAGAGAGGCGCAGACCCTTCCATTGGAAGAGCTCCGACGGGAGGACCAAGAACTCAAGAACCTCCTGCAATCGCTTTTACGCAAAAAGGAGGCCCATGTTCAACCTCAAGCGGCGCCAACTGGAGTGGAACAACAGCCTCCTCCCATCCCAGTACTAGCCAACGCCTCCGTCACAGCCGTAAAATTGCCAGTAGCGGTGGACTTTGAAGTTCCACAGCATGAAGCCAATGCGGGGTCGTCTGCCACTCCTGCTATAGAAAATCTCATGACGCAAAGGCAGATGATTGAGCGAATCGTGGAGGCGAAGTTTGCCCAACATGGTGAAGGTGTCGCCACCATTGATCTGTATAGTGTGCCTTACCCTCTCCACCACCAATTCAAGAAGCTTCCACCTTACTGCCCAAAAGCCCCGAAGCTCCAGAAGTTCAACGGACAGGGCTCGCCACATGAACACCTGGCCTATTACATGACGGCTATGGGTGAATTGGCGCTGGAAGAGGCATATTTGCTGCGGTACTTTGCCACGTCATTGACTGGCACCGCCTTCCAGTGGTACTCCAGACTAAAGCCCAATTCTGTTGCTGATTGGGCTGATATGCAAAAGAAGTTCGTCGACCATTTTTAGATGGCCGAACGTAAAGTCTCCCTGGCAGAGCTCTATTCCCTCCGGGAGAAGAAAGGTGAAACAACGTTGGACTTCATCAAGTGATGGAGGGACGTTAGCAAGCGCTGCGATAATCCTCCGATGCCCAAGGACGCAATCACCATCTGTCGCAGGGTTTTGTCGGCGGAAGTCAGTGAGAAGCTTCTAAGTTCAAATATCAGAAGCATCAACTAGCTGAATATAGTGGTGGCAGAGATTGAAATATTCTTCGCTGACCATCCAGCACAGGCTTCTGCCAAAGGCAAATCCTCCAAGGACCGCCCGGCTAGCAGCAAGGAGGTAAATGCTGTAGACTTCTCCTCGACAAATGGAGATAAGGGGGAAGAAAAATCAAAAGGCAATGGCAAAAAACCCGATAACAAGGCGAATGCGTCTCTCTTAGCAGAGCGCATGAAGACATCTTATTCCTTCAGGAAGGAGCACACCAAGATGCTCTTCAACCTATGCATGAAAGAGCAGCTCATCACTCTGCCAGATCCACGGAAGCCCTCGGAGGTGCACAAAACAGATGATCCTACCTATTGTGTGTACCACCGAAGGTTGGGTCACACCATCAGGGACTGCTATGTCTTCAAGAACATAGCAGAGGATCTTATTCAAAAGGGCCTGATAAATATGTTGGGCCATGCAGTCGACCCACCACATGATAGAAATGTATGTCCTGCAAGCCAATTACATGAGATGTTATGACGTCATTTCTTGTAATATCTTATTCACATTTATATTAATGACATTTATTCATTGCATTTAATTTATGTTAATGATTTGAATGTAATGAAGTCCCTGAACCTGTGCGATGATGGCTGGATCATAATGAGATTATGATAATGAGATCAGTCATCCAGATATATGCATGAAGGATCAGTTCTGGACAGGAGAGCTTAGATTTAATAATTATAAACAGTAAACCATTATAATGTAAGGAATTTGTCGGCCATGACCATGGGTCTTCTTGAAGGAAGAGTAATTAAATGATTTCCCGTCCATCAGTAAGTATGGTAGATTCAAAGAATCAAAAGCTTCTCCTTACTGTGCACAAAATCATGAGTGAGAGGACAATTTTGAAGGTAAGTGACATAAGGGAGAATGAGGTTGAGCATGAGTTGGAAGCATTAAATGATACCAACAGAGAAGTGAGAGATAAAACATGTGAGATAGCTTCGACGCAGTGAATGATTGCATCGAGGCATAAGAATAGCATCGAACCAAATAGACAGCCCACAGATGTGCTGCTCTGACCTTCATCACTTGATGCCTCGACCTCACATGGCTAAACAACAACAGGTTTTGAACAATCTTTAGCAGTTGCGTAGACGCAGTGGACTGGTGCATCGACCTATCAGGCTAATTGAGCCATTCATGTTCAGAGATGAAGAGACTGATACCAGCATAAGACTTTTGACTTTTCCAGGGAAAACAACACTTGATCTCACAGATTAACATATAGGACTCCCCCTCAAATATAGCATAACTTTTCTTAGCATTTTAGATCAACATACCAAGCTCCCCCTTACTCAAGGAATAGGCTTTCTCAACAGACCATTTCAGCATACTGGACTCCCCCTCACTCAATGCACAGAGATGCCAACAATGGCATAAAAGGGTACAGGGTGTAACTAACCTATGCTCATGAAAATATAAGCTATTCAATATGAAGATTTGAGCTATGGTACCTGACAGAGAACATCGGTCCGAAGACCACCATCACGCATGGGGATAGTTTCCAGACAGGGCTAACCTGACCTTCCACATATCGCCATTTGATATACCATAGAGTCATGCATGAAAATGCAGCAGTTAATGCATTCCAGTTTGATATGATCAACATTTTCAAATGAAGCATAGCAATGCCAAGGAAACCATGTGCAATAGATTTTCAATTTCAAACATGAGTATGTAATGACAGTTCATAGTTTATTCAGGAGCATCAATTAGAATAATGAAAATAGTAGAAGGAAATTACTGAAATTTAATTGATTAAGCTCCCCCTCCTGCCCAGACCACTACTTCTCGGCCGAATAACCAAACAGCTACATCCTATGTAGCAAAAAAAACCCTGCTTCCAGCTTAATGATGCTTCGCCTTGTCCCATGGATGCATAAAAATAGTGGCCTAGACCTTCCGTCTGAAGCCATGAACAAAAAGATCCTTGCTTTGGCACTGACCCCGTGTCGATGAACAAACCATGTTGGTCCCCGACTCCCTGTCGGCGTCGACACACAAACCTGTGGCCCAGACCTTCCGTCTGAAGCCATGAACAAAAAGATCCTTGCTTTGGCACTGACCTCGTGTCGATGAACAAATCATGTCGGTTCCTGAGTCCCTGTTGGCACCAATGAAAACCAGTGGCCCAAACCTTCCGTCTGAAGCCATGAATAAGAATACCCTTGCTTTAACCCCATGCCAACGAACAAACCATGTCGGTCCCTGACTCCCTATCGGCATCGATGAACAAACCAGTGGCTCAGACCTTCTGTCTGAAGCCATGAATAAAAGATCCTTGCTTTGGCACTAGTCCCGTGTCAATGAACAAACCACGTCAGTCCCTGGCTCATTGTCGACATCGATGAAAAAAACCAGTTGCTTAGACCTTCCGTCTGCAGCCATGAACAAAAAGACCCTTGTTTTGGCACTAGCCCCGTGTCAATGAACAATCCGCGTCGGTCCCCGACTCCCTGTCGGCATCGATGAACAAACCAGTGGCCCAGACCTTCCATCTGAAGTCATGAACAAAAAGATCCTTGCTTTGACACTAACTCCGTGTCAATGAACAAACCACGTCGGTCTCTGGCTCCTTGTCGGCATCGATAAAAAAAACTAGTGGCCCAGACCTTCCGTCTAAAGTCATGAACAAAAAGATCCTTGCTTCGGCACTGACCCTGTGTCGATGAACAAACCACATCGGTCCCCAACTCCCTGTCGATATCGATGAACAAACCAGTGGCCCAGACCTTCCATCTGAAGCCATGAACAAAAAGATCCTTACTTTGACACTAACCCCGTATCAATGAACAAACCACATCGGTCTCCGACTCCTTGTCGGCATCGATAAAAAAAACCAGTGGCCCAGACCTTCCATCTGAAACCATGAACAAAAGACCCTTGCTTCGGCACTAATCCTCGCAACCCTCAGTTCCCCACTCCACCAAATGCCCAACCATCCTTCCCCACTCCTCAGCAGCCACAACAGCCGCCACAATACCACAACGTCCTCCCACCAAACGGCTATACACCTACATACCCAAGTTTAAAGAGAGCCCAGTACCCTCCCTTGCTTGAAACCCTTCTAGATATCTTCTCCACACTTATGTCAATTGGTGCTTTGCAACTTCCTACAGAACGGTCAAACTGGAACTTGGCCCATTGACTAGTCTAAATACTGCATTTTCCATCGGTAACCCAGGCACCCGATTGAGAGATGTTTCCAGTTCAGAGATTGTGTTTATGATCTACGTGAAGAACATCACATCGACTGGGCAGAGAAGCACAAGGTGGTCACAAAGATCAAGGAAAGAAGAAGACAACCACAGCAGCCACAGCAGCCACAACAGCAACCACAATCGCAGCAGTAGCAGCAGCCTGCACAAGATTTTGGGATCCATCAGAATCCAATGCCTAACCACCCACCCGCTCCACAACCTAAGTCGCTGGCACTGGCTCAGGTGAACATTGTCCACCGCCCGCTCCCAATGTTGGGTGGTCTTATGATGATGAGTCTTCTACTCACCTCATGGCCCTTCACCACACCTACCCCAACTCACATTCACCCTCTACCCCTGCTATCCTTCGACCTACCACCGCAACCTCCACCGCACCTGCCATCCCTTTAAGACCCCTCATTTTACCCCCTGCATTGCCCACCGCTTCACCTATCCTCCCGCCAGCACCCGTCACACCCTCCATCGCCACTCCCTTGCTTAACATGTCACCCATCATCCTCCTGACAGGGCCAGTTAAGCCTACCACCACCTTCATCACCTCTGTTCATACACCCCTTACTCACCCCATCGGTCCCATTAAGCCACCAGTCGTGAGTCCATCTAATGCCGTTCCAGTACAAAACCTTGCCCTCCAGAGCGGGCAGTTGTTCCAAAGGAACTATCTCACAACTGGTGCGCCTGCACCTAACCCCCCGTTTTCGACATAGGCCGTTGAGTAGGACGAAGTAGATCCACTACCTAGCATACAGTATGACTTGCTACACCACTTGGATCAGATGCCAGCCAAAATCTCTGTCCTAGAATTGATCAAACAATGGCCGCCTTTTCAAATTTTTTAAATGGACTATGGATTTCTCACCTCATGCTGATTCATCGGTCCTCCCGATTTTGATCTCGCTCCCAGGACTCCCTGTTAATTTTTACTTGGAACCTATGCTCAGATCGATTGCTGGGAATATTGGCAATGTTTTGCAGATTGATCCTTCTACCCTTAATATGTCAGCTACAATGGCAGCAAGAGTTTGTGTTGAATTGGACATTTCAAAACCCAATCCTGCTTGGGTCTGGATTGACTTTCCCGATGGTGGTGCTTGGCAAGATGTTTGTTACCCTGAGCTCCCCGATTTCTGTTCAGCTTGTGACTGTATTGGACATAATGTGGATAATTGCAAAGTTTTGAAAGGAGTCCAAAGGACATCTTCTAATGGAAACTCTGAAGATCAAAGGCAGCAAGCTCATTCCAATAAAGCCAGGAATGAATGGTAGCCAGTTCCTTCTAGAAGAGCTAAGACCCTTGGAAAGAGTAATGATCAAGTAGCGTCTCCCTATGACCATGGTCTGATCTCAATTGGAGATGTAGCACCAAGTACCATTTAGCAGAAACAAAACCTGCAACTTCTTCTATTCTTAATTTGATGAAGTCTTCCCCAACAGATGTGATCATTGGTACAAGCAATGTATTAGCTGAGTCTACTATGGAACAACATTCAAAACCTGATGGAGCTTCTGATCCTAATAACATTCAGCCTCTTCCAAATACGCTGAATTTGATGAAGCCTTCCCCGTCAGATGGATGCAATCTGACTTTAGTTATCAATCCTTCTATAAAGGAAAGTATTGCTCCAAATTCAGATTCCCATCCTTATCTTTGTGAGATTGGGCCTTCTAATCGAAAACAGTAGCCTTTCAATGTTTCTGGAACATTTCAGGATATGGCTTTAGTTCCCATCTCTCCTTTGCGGAACCACAGTCACTTACCTCAGTCTATCAGGTTATCTGAGGAGCTCCCTTCATCCCAAACAGTCAGGGATCCTGATGATTCAGCAAATCTCCAGTGCCAAAGAAAAGATGATGTAGTTGAATTGCCTCTATCCCAAGATACTATTCTGGCTACCAGACAGGACATTGCTAACTCTGCTACTATTAATAATGCTCGAATCTTGCACAAGGATTCTGATGAGTTGCAGTGCCGCCGTACGTATGCTAAGATGCGATTGCCGAGGTCTTTCCTGATGCCTATGTGCATTGTAAAGAGTGTGTAGCGGAAGCATGTGGGTTGGCTACCTACTAGCCGAGGATCATTATGGTAAGATTATCGCGGGTCGAGAGATTTTGTTCCTTCTCGATGTGACTTCGTCTTGGCTTCCTGTGCCTTGATGGCGTCTGTTACTGTGCTATTGCTGGTAATTTTCTGGTGTTGGCATTGGCATTTGTGAGTGTTGGGGAATTTATCAGCTTGTCTGCTGATTGAGTACCCTCTACTCTGCATCTCTTCTCGTGGGTGTTGTGCTCTTGAGGCGTGTCTGTAGTCCTTGAGAAGCATTCCCTTGAGATTGTCATTTGTGTCACTTTTTCATGTCGTGGGTCTTCCTTGGTAAGTAGTCTGACGCATGACTCGTTCCTTATAGTCGGGTGATCAGCTACTGTTATGCCTTGATCTGACCATGCTTGCAGATGTGTTCCGCGGTTCTGTATGCTGTTTAGAGTCGGGATCCTGTAGGTGCTATCGTGTTATTTCTGTATGGTTTTATGTCTTTGTCATGGACCATTGTCTTGTTAGTTAGCATTGCTATACTCTCCGTTCCTGGTGAGATTAGCTTGCGGCTCGGTCAAACATGTTATCCGGCTGAGGATTGACTCGATTCTACTCATGGTCCAGTGTTGTTGTTTTGCTGCCGTTCTTTCCATGTATTTGCCATTGGTGTCCTATGTGCCAGGTGTTCCTTGTCGCCTTTGGCACCGAAACTGATGATATTGTTAGGCTGTCAGCTGAGAGGACTATGCTTCCTTGTGTAAGTTGATGCTTTGTGTACCTGTCGTTCCTGTCGTTCCATTTTCGTGATGTCTATTGTTCTGGCAGTCGTGTCTCTTTTCCTATGAGATGTAAGCGACGTTGCCTTGTTTCGGAGGTGTCAGACTTGTGTTCACTTGTGACGTGCTCACTCCTGAGCGTGTCCTCGTGATAATGATCTGACCTTGTTCCTCTGAGCTCTGTCTCTCGTGCTTTATGTTGGTAGTTGTTGGGTTGTTCTTCCCTGCCTTACCCTTGTTTGTCCTTAAATTTCGAGGATGAAATTTCTTAAAGAAGCATAAGGATCCATTCAAGCACAAAGTCCAAGTAACACAGTCATTTTGTAATCATCAAAATCACATATACAACAATTAGAACGAGAATAAGTCAAAACATGCATGGGTTGTGTATCATGGACAAGAAATTTCATCTTATTTGTATTTTAGGCTAAGTTCATGCATGAATAACAACCTAAATGTGCATGTCCTAATAAAACATAAAATTCTCGATGTACAATACATGAAAATGACTGAAATCAGAGGGCTTTTATTCCTAGTATCAAGTTTGCATCATTCATGAGATAACCTATCTCAAATAGTGCTCCTAGACTTCAAATTTCTTATTGGAAGTAAACCTTAGTTCTGCACGTCCTGTACTAAACCAGCAACTTCACACCTTTGTATCTCCTGATTCCCTTGACCTATGGACGTAAAAATTAGAGAGAAGATAGAAGATATAAAGGGTAACATAAAGTTCTAAAGACATAATTGCTAAATACCTTGTTTAGGGCTTCTAATTTATAGATCTATCTGGTCGCACAGGTTCCTGGGTTTCTTGCACTGAACCAGTGACTTTGGATGCCTCTATCTCCCTGATGGCTTGATCTCCTGGGATGAAGATTGGAGAGGAGTTAGACCTTAGTATTATGAACAAAATATTCTAAAGAACCTACATGAAATAATACCTCCTTACCTTAGTTCCGTGCGAGCCAAACGTAAGGGTCGCGCAGGATGGTTCTGGGGTCTATTTATAGGTTTTAGCTAGGTTTCATAGATTTGGTCGAACTTAGAGTCCTAATTAGGTCTCCAATCTGATCTTAATGCATTCTAGAGCCTTCTAACCAATAGGATTCATCAATCTGAAGAGATATGGCCTGAAAAGAATAGAACTTTTCATGCCATCTTGTTGTTCGCAATCAGACTCTGGTATGCGGTCCACTAATGGGCCGTTTATCATCATATGCGGTCTTGCGATAGACTGCATCTTGCCTTGGACGTCGAATTTCAAATGGGTTCAAACTCTTCCTCCTTATTATCCATCTATTTATCCCCTTTATCCACTTAATTCTATAAATAGTAAAAATTAAGCTTCTAGAATATGGGCTAATTCCTTTGGGCTTGGGTTTTGATCCTTTGGGCTAATTTAAATGGGTTTGTTTGTTTTATTATTTACTCATTTATTATTTATTTATTTTTTATTTCTAATCTTATAAACGGTCAAAATATCCTAGTAAAAATTCGACAGCATCTCCCCTAGACCCGGAGTGTCTGGGAAAAAGTGGAGGTCTACCCTCAATGATGAACTTCTAAATGTCGGGAGGCCAAACACGACGACCGACGGACCCAAATGGACGGAGACCCCAAGGGCTAACCTACGAGGGATACCAATATTCCGTGGGCCTTTTCATCGTAAACCCAACAAACACCCAAATGGACGTGGGTCCCAAGGGTTAGCCTGCGAAGAGTTTTCATGTGTCCATGGGTTATTGATGCGGGACGACATGCGAGCCTAGACCAATTAGATGTGAACCTTGGACTCTATGAGACGACGCGACTAAAATGACGACGCGACCAGCAATCGACACTAATGACTCAGCACCTAATCAGGTTCCTGAAGAGACGAACGTGCCTCAACAAGAAGCACTCGCTCACGATCGTCCCTAGCGAGGGAAACGCGTTGATCTGCACGGTTGAGAAATCAACATTGAGTCTCGGGTGGTCAGCTCACTCTCGTGCTTGGAATGAATCACGGGACGGGTCTCGCACTCACTCTCACAGTGGTGACTAAATTGAGCTAGCTAGGAAATAAACTACTCACATGTAGCGGCATATAGAACTTATACTAAATAAGCAAATAAGATAAATGGGGAGGCGAGTGCATCTCCGCGCTCGGGGCGAGGAGAAGACGTCCCAGCCAAGATCCGTAACTCCCGATACAACGGTAAAATTTTAATTACAGTAATGATCTTTTTTTACTGCCCACTCCATACAGGGACGTAAAGGGCTACACAATGATGCCGGGAGCACCGATCTTGGGTTGGTAGGCAGCAAGGTGGCGGGTTCTGGGCGGTTGCAGACAGCGGGGGTGGATCTGTGATTTGCTGGCCGACAGGACAATAAACAATGGCCTTCAAAGGGACGTCATCCTCCGGGGATCTTCTAAAGGCGAC
This sequence comes from Amorphophallus titanum, assembly GCA_024336825.1. NCBI lineage: Eukaryota > Viridiplantae > Streptophyta > Magnoliopsida > Alismatales > Araceae > Amorphophallus > Amorphophallus titanum. The sequence continues at coordinate 1,014,651 of JANBPO010006887.1, read as the reverse complement.
AGTTCACCGGGACGTTGGTGGAGGGGCCCTGGTCGACTCCCAGAAGCGGCGGTCGCTGAATTTGAGTTGGGGTATTTTATTAGGAATTAATACCCAGCACTATCCCACAGCCCTGTCGGTAGTCAACCCTCCCTCTCCAATCCTTCTACCCACAATTCTGCCAACCACATTCTCCACATGATGGCCCAGCTGGACTCAGCCCAGCTTCAGGTCCTTCGTCAAACTTTATAGGGGTCGGACGCCCCGTCTCCTACTCCTCCCCAGAGTGTATCTGCTACCACCACTTTTCTGTCACTGGTTCATGGGTTAGGGGCGTCATTGGCTACTCCAATTGATCTCACCCCCATCCAACCCAAGGTTCTTCAGTTCCCTAACTTGGAGGTAGGCCAATCTTCTAGCTCGACCCATCAGATTCTTGACAAAGGGAAAACCCTGCTCCTTCCATCCTCCTACATGGATCCCTATGGGACAACTTCTCCAGTGCCGCAGGCTCTCATGGGCCCGACTGACTTCTTGCACCCTCAAGCCGGGGCTGCCCACTTGACTTACACCGATACGGGTCCCTCTTTGACCCAATATCCTTCTTATGGGCTTCCCCCTCCATCTACTTATCCGTCGGCCCCTTACACTGGGTCCGCTCTTCCAGTTTTGCCTCCTCCATCTCGGGAGCGGGAGCTTTTTGATAAGTGGGCTGCCATGCAATAGCAGCTTGACCCCCTTCATAAGTAGGTCGGCCCACAGTCCTTGGCGGATATCCCAGTCCCCAATTTTCATAACATCTGTTTCCCTCCTCAACTAGAGCTCCCCACGTACCAAAAGTATGATGGGAATGGTAATCCTTACATCCATGTGAGGGAATTTTTATATGAGTCGACATAATTTTAGTACGATGATCGCCTCATGGCGTATCTGTTCTGCTGCTCACTGGATGGGGTTGCTCTGGAGTGGTTCTATGCCCTGCCATTAGAGGATGCAGAGAGCTTTAAAGTCATCAAAGAAAAGTTCATCCAGAGGTTTCAAGACTGGGTTGGCCCGAAATATTCGTTTATCGATTTGGTGGCCAAGAAGATGAAGGTCGATGAAGACTTTGCGACATATGCTGATAGATGGAGGCAGATGGCCTCCCGTGTGCCCAGACATATTCCAGAAGAAGAGAAGGTTAAGCTCCTCATTTCCAATGCCACCCCTACCTTCTGAAACATTCTAGCCATGAACGACATTGCCAACATGCACCAGTTGTATAGTAGGGCCAGTCAAGCAACGATCCCTCTCAGTGGCAGAATATGAGGCACAGTTCTCCAGATTATCTCGGTATGCTAAACACTTAATTAGCACTAAGAAGATGAAGACTAAAAGGTTTCTTAATGGGCTCAGGCCCCAATACATCACCCAGCTGGCACCAATGGACATACAAGTCTACTCGGAGATGGTGCGCCGAGCTCAGTTGTTGGAAGATGCCACGGAACTGTCTGACATGATCCATGGGTGAGAAAGAAGCTTTTCAGGTTCCGGTAATTTCAAGCCAACCTTTAACAATAAGAAGAGACCCGGTAACGGAAGTGAGTCTTCACAAGATAAGAAGTCAAAGAAGACATCCAAGCCATTCTCCCTTACCACTTCATCTAACGTGGTGTGTAAACATTGCGACAAGGTCAGACACCAGGCCAAAGAATGTTAGAGGAAATTGGGAGCCTGTCTCCATTGCGGGAGCTGAGATCATCGTATCCCGGATTGTCCAATGATAAAAGAATCTCCGGGAGATGGAAAACGTCCAATAACGAAAAGTGCCCTTCTCCATGCTGTGAAGGAGACCGATCCAGACGAAGGCAGACTGGTAGAAGGTACATTAACCATTTGCTCAAAGCCTGCATATGTCTTATTTGATACTGGGGCATCACATTCTTTTATCTCTAAGAAGTTTGTCAATCCACTACCTAAGGAACCGGAGTGGATAGATTTAGTTATTGAAACACGTCTTGGTAAGGAGTCAACTATTTCACATCATTATCTAGATTGTGAAGTATTAGTGAAGGGAAAGAACCTCCCTATTAATCTAGTAAGTCTAGACTTGAAGGAGTATGATGTCATTCTAGGAGCAGATTGGCTATCCAAATATCAGGCAACGGTAGATTGTCAGAATAGCAAAATTATTTTCCAAGAACTCCCAGAATTAGTCTTTACTCCCCCAAAGAAACAAAGTAAGACATCACTTTTCTCCACTCTCCGAGCTAGCAAATTGATAAGGAAGGGATGTATAACGTTCCTTGCCTTTGTAACACTTAAGGAGACTAGGGAAAATAAGCTTGAAGACATCCCAGTAGTAAATGAATTTCCGGATGTATTCCCGGAAGATTTACATGGATTACCCCCGGAAAGGGAAATGGCCTTCAAGTTAGCCAAGATGTATCAGTTTTTGGAGCTGACACAGGGCGAGATGTCAGTGCTGCAATATCGCGATAAATTCATTGAGTTGGGCTGATATGCACCTCATATCTTTGTCGATGAGACTGTGAGGACTCAGCAGTTCTTGCGTGGACTGAGAGCAGAATTGAGCCTGGCACTGTTCGCTACCCGTGTGGCTGAGTTAGATTTTGTGTATCAAGCCGCTGTCATATTGGAGTTGGAGTTGGCGAGGACTCGAGATTTTGCTCAGACTAGGATGGTTCCGTCAGCCGTGCAGCATCAGTCGCCCCACTAGTCATCTGCTTCAGGAGTTTCTCCCGCCTTTTCTCCTACCGACAGTGCTCCTTTTTACCAATCTCAGGGCAGAGATTTCCGTCATAAGAAAAAGAGGAAGAGATTTGATCAGCCGTCATTTTCTGACGCGAGTCAGCAATCTAGTTCGTTTGTTCGGCCACGTCCATATTTCGTTACTTTTCAGCTGAGGTTATGTTCCAGATGTGGTGGCAGTCATTCGGGTGTGCCATGCTCATTGCTGGTTGTTTGTTATCGTTGTGATTAGCTGGGGCACATCTCCCATAATTGTCCATTGAGGCAGCAGATGGTGCAGTTCTCGCAGACTTTGCAGTCGCAGCAGCCATAGTTCTGTCTTCTTCCGTCGCCTCAATCTCAACCATCTCAACCGTTTCAACCGCCATTTCCTACACCTTCTTATCAGTCGTCTACCGCTACTCATCCGTCAACAGCCAGAGTCACTCACATCACTCGTGCGGAGGCATTGGCATCTAATCTGATTGAAAGTATGATTTCAATTTATGATCGCACAGCGCATGTTCTTATCGATTCAGGTGCCACGCATTCTTTCATCTCTGAAGATTTTATTGCATGTATCGAGAGATCGGTGAATGAAATTTTCTATGATATGCTCGTGGAGTTGTCGTCTGGCGATTTCATGTCTACTCCACTGTGCTTGAAAAATTCTCCGGTTATGGTCAGTGGTCGAAAACTGCCAGCGAGGTTTTATGTATTACAGTTAGCCAACTATGACACGATTTTTGGTATGCATTGGCTGGAACTTTATGGTGTCGTGGTTGACTGTCATCTCAAGCGAGTCTACTTCATGCCTGTAATTCCAATTCGTTATACGCTCCCTCGACAAACTCCCCCAACCCTTCAGGGGCCTCATTAGCCTCTTGGGTGACGTCCCCAGTTCCTGGTAGCGATAATTCAATGCTACATCGGGTTATCGGTATCTGAAGCTCTGGGTCGTTACACCTTGCTTGAAGGCTCGTTGCCTGACGAGCTTGTCGTAGGCTCGCACCATGCAGGCCTAGTACATCTGCAGGTATTTGTAGGCTTCGCGCCGCTTGCCTTCCAGATCAACAAGCTCTTCCAACCTTCTCTGGTACTCACTTTCATCAGGGCCGGCCAAGCCGGTGTGTACCACCACGCGGTAGGATGCTAACTGGATTTCGATGGGGATGACGACTTCCGCTCCATAGATGAGGGAGAATGGTGAACATCCTGTGGGGGTTTTGTAGACCGTCCGGTAGGCCCATAATGTCTCAGAGACCTTTTCACCCCAGTCACGTTTCCGGTGGCTAACAATCTTAGCCAGGAGTTTGCAGAGGATTTTGTTGAAGGCCTCGGCCAAACCGTTGGCCTGTGGGTTGTAGACTGAAGAAGTCGTCTAGTCGATGTGAAATTTGGCTGCCAACTGGTATACGACCTTATTTTTAAATGGCATCCCGTTGTCGGAGACTATGCGACTGGGAGTGTCGAATCGGTAGATGATGTTATGTTGGACAAACCTGGCAACCACCTCGCCGGTGACTTCCCGTAGAGGAAGGGCTTCTGCCCAGCGAGAGAAGTAGTCGGTGGTGGTTAGAATGTACTTGTGGCCTTTGGAAGATGGCGGGAAAGGCCTCGCGATGTCCATACCCCACTCGGCAAATGGCCAGGTAGGGGATGTAGGATGCAGCGGGTTGGAGGCCTTCTGGGTCCTGGGCCGAAGGCTTGGCATTGATGGCATGTAGGAGCATACTGGACGTAGTCCGCAAACATGGTAGGCCAATAGAAGCCTTTAAGCTTGATGTTGTGCTTCATTCTGTCTCTGGCTTGATTTGAGCCACACAGCCCAGAATGAACCTCGCACATAATGGCTTGAGCCTCTGCTGGGGAGACGCATCTCAAGAGAATGGACTTGTCCTTCTCGTGGATGAGCCGGTACAGGGAGTCGCCAATCAACTCATATGATGTTGATCTGGACCTCTGAAGGGCCATCGTCTGACCCAGGTTTTCAGCACCTGGCTCGAGGCCCTCCAGTACCCAGACCGGGCACTCTACCTGGGATCTCTCAAGGTCGGTCCCTGACCCGGACTCTCCATGTTGGGCCCCGGGCCTCTCAGCCCCATTGTGGGACTCTATCCCCTACCCCTCAGTGATGTCGACTCTCAGCACAGGGCTTCCTTCATTGAATGCGGTGACCCCGAGGTTGGGTGTGGGGCCTCTACCCCACTCTTTTGTCTCTCCAGCATTGGGTATGGGCTCGCGGCCTTGGGTCGCAGCACTCTGACACCTCCAGCTATATCGGTTCCCGATGCAAGGGCATCGTCTCGAGCGTTGGTAACACTCTTATCGGCTCGGGCGAAGGCTTACACTCGAGCTCCCCAGGCATCGACTTCCACCACAGACTTCATGCCTTGGGGGTCAATCCCAATATTTTTGGATGATAGTCTTGTGCCACCAGCTGCTACAGGTCGGGTCTTCTCGGTCTACCATCTCGGAGCGGGGTCCTCTTTGGCTTCCCAGAAGAAGCATCACCGTAGCCACAAAGGTAGGTGATTCACCGTTGCGACCAGTAACTCCGGCAAGACCATCCTTGTCGGTGATCTGTGGATTCACCTCGATGGGGGTGAACCGATCATACCCCAAGAGCGGGTCATCTCTGTGGTCCCCACCGCCAACCACTTTAGCCTCCTGCGATAAATGCGAGAGGACAAAGCGAAACTTAGAAAGATAAGTGCCCGAACAGTGGCTCGAAGGTATCTGCGCCAGCCTGATGTATGAACTCCCAAGTTTCATCGGAAAGGCAGTGACAAGGGAGACCAGTGACCTGACTTGAGAAGGAACTGGGTGATCCCAGAGGAAGCTCAAGCTGTTAGGAGGGAGCATCTCAGGAACCCCCTTCGGGTGCTCGGATGCGGTGTCGAGCAAGACATGCTCGATGCCGCGGCGACATCACCTGACAGCACTCAGTCAGCCAACGCCTCTCTCTCGCATAGGCAGAGGTAAAGACCGGCTCAGCCCGGGCCTCACCGGTGTTGACATCCATTTTATGACTAATTAGTCGAGTCATCTCCTCACTCATCTTAAATGATGCTCTGAGTTGTTCACCGTCAGTGGTGCTCGCGATGCGAGGCCCACGATCACGCCGACCGCGGACAGCTGCCCGCGCGAGAGCTTCTTGATGCGTATGATCTAGCATTTGAGGAGGGGTGCCGATGGTGAACGCCTGAAGTGGCATTCGTCGCTCGAGCTTTTGCTTGTTGGGCCTCCGAGAGATCCTTCGCAATCATTGGTGAAGAAGGTAGTCCGCGATGGGGTCCATCCTTGATAGTTCATAATCAACGACGTTCACCTGGGATGCTAGCTTTTCTACGCTCCGGGCCGATCGCTCTTCTACCAGGATGGCCCTCGAATTGGAGGTGGTAGTCGATGATGCCAGGTGGGACAGGGTGTCTGCTCGGACATTCTCTTTCCTTAGTATGTGTGCTATCTCAAGGACGCAGCCATAGTTGTTAAGGTGACCGCTTAGGTGTCGCTTAAGTGGCGCCGAGGCGGGAAGGCGTTTTCCCAAGGGAAAGACACTTGTTCACCTTGTTGGGCCACCAAAAAGTAACCCAAGCGTCGCCTGAGCGGCCCAAACTGCCTAGGCGTGAAGCCCGATTTGATCGGGTGATCAAAACCCGTTAACAGACCAGAAGCCTGACTTTTATTTTCGCAGACCCCCCTTTAAGTTGATAGTGTACCCCTCGAGCCTGAGCCTTATTGCCGTTCGACTTCACCGGTTCACCCCTGCGATTCCCCTTCCCCCCCACTTCCGACGTTAGGGTTTGCAGTGGTAACCCTCCTCTGCCGTCCTTCGATGCCATCTCCGCCTTCAGTCACTGTCCTCCGACGCCATGGGTCACCCTCCGCCGTTGATCAGCGTCCTCCGAAGACATCGTCGCCGTCTTGTGCCATCGGAGAATCAACATCCGCTGCGGCCCGCGACTGCCACTATGCCACATCCACCGTCGTTGGACAGTCATCTCCACTACCGGCGTCCAAGGTCCACCATCTTTGATTCTCTGGTACGTCCCTCTCTCTCACACACACACTCTCTCTCTCTTAGTCTCTCAATCTCTCAGTCCTCTCCATCGGACCTTCCCCTCTCTCCCATGCGGTCCCCACTCTCTCTTTGTCTCTCATATGGTCCCCACTCTTGGACTCCCCTCCACTTTCAATTCTTTTTCACTTAAAAAAAATAGACAATGAATGAATGAAGAAAACCATTACGTATGATAGCTTTCCTCCCATTACTCCCCTTCTCTCCAAACTCCCTGTGACATTAGAGTGATTGCCCGGTGAGAGACTGTCCGACGAGAGGCCGAGCTATGCGAGATAGTACCTATCCCCTTCCCATGCTACCTACCATCCCGTTCGTGTTCCCAGAGTGCCAACGATTGGTCCCATGCTGTCGTCGGCATCAAATTTGGTATCAGAGCTCAACAATGGCATCTCTATCACCCCCGACGTCCTCGTCGTTTCCCCTCCACAACATCGATACATAAAACAAAAATCTTGACCCTCATTTCCTTCGATTGCCAAAAGTCTAAAAGAAGAAAAAAAAAAACACAATAGAAGGCATCTCTCTCATTTGAGAGATAATTTGAAAAAAAGTGTGTCCACGGGGAGGGGGGGGGGGCATTGTCGACCGTGCCCGCACGATCGCGCCCACGGCATGTGCCCGCCTCACTATCTGCGCCTGCCTGGCCACCCGCATCGCGTGTGCACCCGCCAGCGCTCGCCGCCACGCACACGCACCCGCATTTGCGATTGGGTCCACTCGTGCCCCTACCTACCCACGCTTGTGCCTGCGCCTGCCTATGCCACTGGCCGCGTGGCCACCCGCCTTCCCCCGTAGGCTGACCACCTCATCGCCCGCATCGCTACTCATCGCGTGGCTGCCCACTATGTGGCCGCACATCTTCGCTCGCAGGCTAACTGTCTCGTCGCTCGCCCCCATGCGCCCATCATCACTAGCCACCTGCCCTCGCCACGTGGCCGCCAGCCCTCGTCGCCCGATCTGCCTATGTGGCCCACGTGGCCGACGCCCTCGCCCGCGTGGTCGCCTATCCGGGCCTGTGTAGCTGGCCGCTTTTGCCACCCGCATGGAGAATAGCAGCTTAGCCGCATTGAACAGACTCTCGCGTTGAAGAAAGTGGTAGGAAGACTGGGAGAAGTTGAAAAACTTGTTGTAGTATTTAGAAAAAAATAGTGTTATATATATATAATATGATGGATATATATAATATCTATAACCAACACAAGCGTCCCGTGGTTGTAGGTGGTAGTTCGTAATTTACAGAGCATGAGTGACTTTAAGTCTCCCTGTGCAGAGAGATTTGGTTAGACCCTCCATTGACCCCCCTAACAGTCAGGGGACGCCCCAACTCATTCCCACCCCATTCCCCCCTCCTCATCTCCTCACTATCCCCCCTTCCACCACTATACACTGTCCAGTTCACAGGCAGTAGCAAAGGCCTGACTTGCAGAGCCTACCCTGGGGTCATTCAGTGACTTCTGGAGGTGTGCCATACATCGACGAAAGCTCTCCCAGCTAGCTTCGGAGGCGAGGTGGTCCTGTCCCAATCCGAGTTCGGAGCTGCCCGGGAGAGCCGTTCTCCACAGACTGCGCAGAACCAGTCTGGCCTTCAGCCAGAGGTGACTTACAGAAGCTCCTGCGACCACACCACAGCTCCCCTTGGTGCGCCACTTAGCCGGAGTGCAGTCCCACCAGTCACCAGTCCAACGCAACAAGCGGGGTGCCGATTGAAGCTCGGAGCAGCCCGTTCTGGTTTTTCTACCCCAAGGTAGCAGGTAAGGTCAGTCAGGATCTGTCCAGACCCCCTCCCACTCTTATGGACATATCTCTCTGCCCCGACCTCCTCTGGTGTCCTTCCTGATTGGAGATCGAAGAGGACTCATTCACGGACGCGTCTGTCTTGGTCCCGCACCATTTTGGCAACAGGAGTGTTCGTGACAGCATCGCCAACCTGCTACTGTGACCTAAGAGCAGTCCCAGTCTGAGCAAAGCAACCTAGTTCCTGAGAAAGCCATGACCAGCGACGACACCAAACGATCCCGCAAAAATTCAAGAGCCTTCCTGGACCAGTCAGCAAAGGATTGGCACTAGTTTCGATGTCTTCGGAGTTCGTTACAGTCCATGGCGGCATCAACAGTGACTGTCAGTCTGATTGTTCCAGAAGCAGGCTGAACTGGCCGGGTGGCCTTTTCGGTACCCTAGTAGTCTTCTTCCCCACCCCGCCTGGTCGGCTTAGCATCCCTCCCTATGTGGAGGTAGTTTTTGTTGTAATCCACATTCCCCACCCCTTATCCAACCCCCCTGCGAGAGGAGTAGTGCATGTATTATTAAACAGGGAGAAGCTTCACCGACGTAATGAGCGGGGAACCCACACTTCCCCGCTCGTCCATGTCTCCGAACGGGGGTCGGTTTCTTCAAACCGACCAGGTAAACTCTGGGCTTCACCCTGGAAGAATATTATTACAGTGGGCGATATGAGGTGGACACCATCTCCGCCTTCTATCCTACTAAAGGCAGCCCGCCGGGGGCAACTTTTGATGAATACCCAGCAGAAGTTGAATATGCTAAGCCAGCTCAACTGAAAAGCCAAGAAGCGGAGACCGTGATCCCTTGCCAGTGCTGGGAGTAGGTCTATCCTGAAGAGGTAGCCCTTCAAGCCAAATTTGATACAGCTAGCAGCAGCGAAGCTGAAAATGTTAAAGAAGCAAGGATCCCTCCCTCCAGTAGAGCCCCACTGCTAATGATCTCAGCACCTCTCATGCCGATCGGGGAAGCTTCAGCTGACTCTGAGCGAGAGACTTATGTTGCTAAGAAAGGAAAAGACACTTCTACGGAAGATATGACTGCCCCAGAAGACGAGGCTTCCTCACCTTCTGCTACAAGACCGGATGCTGCCCTAGCCTGATGACAAACAACTACTAGTCTGTCACAACTATAATCCCATCTACAGGTGGCGAAGCTGCTCTCTCACCCTTGGAAGCTGCAACGGCAGTGGATTTGCTGATAGAACAATCCACGCGGCCACTATCGAACGAAACAGAGAATCCCCTGGAAGCTCTGGTGATGTTAGATGAAGAAATCGAGGTCCTCGACCTCGAAGATGACATTCCAGATTTCGTTGACGTCCAGTCGACACCTCCAGAGATAGAAGATGGAGGCCAAGCTACAATTGATGAGCTGATAGAAGTCAATCTGGGAAATGAGGAACATCCCAGGCCTACCTTCCTCAGTGCCCAGTTACCTCCAAAAGAATGGGAGTTGTACATCCAACTGCTGCAAGAGTACCGAGATTATTTCGCCTGGACTTACAAAGAAATGCCAGGACTGAGCCCTGCAGTTTCACAGCACGAGCTGGCAATAAGCCCTAAAGCCAACCCGGTGAAGCAGCCACCGCGGCGCATGAGGCCGGAGCTCATCACTCAAATTTGCATAAAAGTCAACAAGCTCATTGACGTGGGATTTGTCGAAGAAAATTAGTACACCACGTGGCTGGTGAATATCGTCCTCGTGAAGAAGAAGAATGGACAGATCCGGATACGTGTCGACTTCTGAGATCTGATTAAAGCCTGCCCAAGATCCCTTCATATCAACAGGTCGCCATGATCTATGACATGTGATGAATCATGAACATACTTCTTTAACATTGCTATGTGGAACACGTTGTAGAGTTCTGACAATTGTGGCGGTAAAGCGATGTGGTAGGCAACCTTACCAACTCTTTCCAATACCTCGAAAGGACTGATATATCTTGGTGTAAGCTTGCCCTTAACTATAAATCTTCCAATGCCTCGTCCTGGGGAAACCTTAAGTAAGACGTGATCTCCCACCTATAATTCGAGATCTCTCCTTCTAGTATCGGCATAAGTCTTCTGCCTAGACTGAGCCATTTGAAGTCTTTTCTAATGAGTTGAATCTTTCTGATGGTATCCCTTACCATGTCTGGGCCTAGTAGTTGCTTCTCACCAACTTCATCCCAGCATAAAGGTGATCGACAACTCCTTCTGTATAATGCTTCGAAAGGTGCCATCTGAATACTTGTCTGGTAACTGTTGTTATAAGCAAACTCGACCAGGGGTAAGTGATCATGTCAGCTTCCACCGAAATCGATAATGCAAGCTCTGAGCTGTAGACATATTTTCCTTCCCCTCCTTCCTTTTCCTAATCCCTTTTGACTATATCAATATAGAAGTAAACAAGAATGAAGCTAGAAGGGAGGAGGTACGTGAGTATGTGATCATGATTGCCACCAAGGTTTGGAATGCAACAGGGTGCACCCTTACATTGGAAAAGGGAGAAGACACTCGCCTGAAGCAGCACTGATAGAAATACACAGTCGAGAAGGGACCACCCTGTGGATCACACGGCCGCTCAATAGACAGCCCACCAGTGCTGGAAAGAATGCGGGATGAAGCCTGGCTGACGACGGGATGGCCCAGAGGAGGCCGCAGGAAGAAGTGGAATGGCACGATGGGGACTGCTCTATCCTTCAGATGGATAGGATGATAACCATTTAGTGCCACCAGGTTTCAAGTTGTAGAATCTGAACCTCCACCCCTTCCGACCGGCCAGAGGGAGTGTGCCTCGTCCTAAGGTGATTGTTGACCTACAAAACACGTGGAGAACACAATAAATAAACCCAAATTAGAACTGAGAAGTGTAGTAACTATAGAAGAAAATGGAAACTAAACATAATAACATAGGACGAGGGAAAGGTTGATATGTCTAGACTAAAAGACGCTTCACATTTACACGTCTAATCAATCAGATGTGAAAATAAAAAAATAAAAAAAGGAAAACGTCTATCAAGGAGGACGCTTTCACTAGAAGCATCCCTATACTTGGACGCGTCCATAAAAAAAAAACACCAACAAACAAAATGGCAACTAAGGCTCTGTGTTCATTTATTTCTTTAGAACAACACAAGGCTTACATCAGGGGTTTGGGCACTTCAGGCCTTAGTTTCCCCAGTTTGGTTACATAAGCTTTCCACAACTCGCGTTCTTCCTCTACGTCTACATCACCTTCTGTGGTACTCTTGTCTTCCATGATGATTTGATAGCCTTTACATCCTTTACATCCTCCTCCATCCTCAGTTCCCTCTTCCTTAAAGGAGGAATGTCAGATAACATTGGGAACGAATGCCGAGGAAGGCTGATTTGAGTGTAACACCAGTATACATTGTAAAGAATGAACTCAGTCGCACCAACAAGCTGAAGCTCCGCGTCAGGGGAAGACCTCGTGAGGAGTTCATATTGGTGTAAGCATGACGGTGCATAAGTGAACATATTTTGCGTCATGGTGCTGAAGTGAACCCGCCAATCTTTGCGTTTCTTTAGCCAGGGAACGCGATTCCCCACATTACCACCAAAGCCTAACACATCGGCTATGTAGTAGAGGGGTCTTTGTTGGAAGATTTTCGAGGTAGTCAGCATCCCCTCACGGTGGTCAAATTTGAAATGCAAGTCAATCCAGTAATTCAGAAGAAGTACAGAACCGAAAGGAGGCTTACCCATGCTGGAAGTTGTGAGACCGCTGTAAAGGTAAGCAAGAATGGCGGGCCCAACTCTTTTGCCATTCCAAATTCCACAAATGGCACTCAACTGATCTTCCTCCAATATATTGTCGGTGTAAGGGAATAGGAGAGCACCCGCTAAGTAGATTGTGAATCCCTTCATGATTCCTTCCATGCGATCATCATCTGTCAATCCCTTCAAGGCATCCGTGACCTATTCTGCAAGCCTTTGCAAATGGATTCCCTTCTGAGTTTGGACGCTTCTAATGGCTCCAGACGGCATGAAGCTTCCGAGCACCTCCTCGGAAGTTACTTTTTTCAGCCTGGGCATGGAAATAAAATTATATTTTTAATTAATAAATTAACTATAGAATCTAACAACAGAGTCTGATCCAACTAAGTACAATCTATAGAAAAAGAAACGTACTCAAACACCGAGTGCGCTCTCGGCTCTGGCAAGCTGGTACTATGAACCTCAGCACTGCACCTTCAAACCACAAGGAGGAACCACTACACCTAAAAGGAAAGGGGTGAACATTATCTCATTGGCTCAATAGGGGTCCCGCGGATCCCACCACAAAACAACAATGGCAAACAATAGTACTAACAACAACAATAGCAGTAGGAGTAACAACAACAGAAGCAACAGTCGTAACAACAATAGTCGAAGAAACCATAGCTCGTTAGAGTCTACTCCTAATGACATAAAAAGGCAAACCTCGATCTCACAGTCGGGCATTACCGAACCAACATGAAGAAACTCTGGCTACACTGCCAGGAAACACCATGGCACCTTTGTCGAGAAGGCTCATTCTCACTGAAAAGAGCCTAACTCAAGACCGCACAGTCCAAGAGTACAAATACACGACCTTGCCGTCATGTACTCTACACTGACTACTTGTGAAACCCCGGTAACTCTACCGAAAATGCTAGACCTTAATGTCAGAAGGGCACACAAAACCACCGGAAGAACCACGTCAACACATACGGGAAACTAAGCCTCGAATCATGAGTCAAGAGTATCACACGTCAAGAAAGTGATGTGCCAAGAGAGTCATAAGGGGTCACCTGATCCCTCAAAGTCACATGGGGATGCAAATCGAGATAACATGATACCTCCAAGTGTTAGAAAATATCATCTTGGTCCCTACGGGATGGCCAAGACACTCACGAGGTCAAAAGTCAACCAAAGGGTCATAACCGGGATGACCGGAGACCAAAATAGGCATAACAGACTAGGTTTGGTCGACCTATACCTAAGGTCAGTCGACCTACAGCCCATGTCAGTCGACTAATGTTGGGGTAGGTCGACTGACTTTAAACGCGATTATATGGCAGATCGCGTTCACACAGTCTCAGCCATCATGCAGTCCGCGACTGTAGCGCCCGTGTTTTAGTTGATCCTTAGCGAGTCGAGTCTAGAATTTATTCCGGTGATTTCAGGTGATTTTTACGAATTTTTGGGCTACACCATCCCTGGGCGCTTCTTCTTCTTCTTCTAGAACCGCATTGAGGCGAGCTTGCCTCCTGCGTCCTCCTCCAGCTACTTGTTCTTTCATAAGGGGGCAATCTAGCATGCAATGCTCCCTGCTTCCACAGCGCAAGCAAGCGCCGAGGCGTTTCTAGCATTCTTCTGCTGAATGACCAAATTTTTCACAGAACGTGTAGGCTGTCATGACCTGCTTCTCCTCTTCTTTAACTTTCTTGTACTTCTGGGAACTTCCACCATTCCCGCTCCTAGACCGTTTCTTGTTATCACGGCTCTTGTAAGGTTCCGTGATACTAAACTTCTCCCTGTTGAATCGCCGATCAGCCTGCCGGCTAGATTCCTCTCCCTTTCCTTTCAATTTTTCGACCTTCTCTAAGGTCCTTTGACATAAATTGGCCTGCTAGACCATCTCCTCATAAGTACGGATGTTCTGGGTCCTAAGTTGCTAAATGTAACTGGGCCATAACCCATCCATGAACTGATTAGCCTTCAATAAATCGGTACTAATAAGATGTGGTGCATACGATGCTAGCCTGGAAAAATTATAACTCGTATTCTGTTATTGACATCATCCCTTGACGAAGGGAGGCAAACTCCATAACTTTTCTCTCTTTGACGTGCTCAGAGAAATACTTGGCATGGAACAATGTAAGGAAACTTTCCCATATGTGTGGTGCATCGGCTGGAGGTGCCGAGATCGACTTCAATTTTTGACAGCTTCAACCTTAGAAAGATCTACAGTGATACCTTCTTTAGAAATAATATGGCCTAGGAATGACACTTCCTTGAGCCAGAAATCACCTTTATTGAGCTTCGCATAGAGTTTATGTTCTCTGAGTGTTTGCAAAGTTATCTTTAGGTATTCTTCATGTTCTTCTTTCATCTTGGAGTATATCAAAATGTCATTGATAAAGACGACGATGAGCTGGTCTAGATATGGCTAGAAAATACTGTTCATAACTTGCATGAATGCGGCTGGGGCATTGGTTAACCCGAATGACATCACCACAAATTCATAGTGGCCATAACGAATTCGAAAAGTCGATTTATAGATGTCTTCTTCTTTAATTTTAAGCTGATGATAGCCTGACCTGAGATCTATCTTGGAGAAGTACTGTTATATCTCTGTGGCTTCAATGTACTACACGACAATCCTTTTTCCCTTCAGAGCTTTACAGCTCTTGGGAGGCTTTGCAGGTTCCAAGCATTATCGGGTGTATTCGATACTCCTATCGAGTATATCTGGTATCCAGGATCCGGGTCGTCACCGTGAGTGTGCAGAGAAAATAAACAACACAAGTAGCACACGAACCTATGAAAGAGGGATAGAAGATATGGAACAAGCCCACAAGGTATGCAACCCACAACACATGGATTTTAAGGTGGTTCGGTAGTTAACCCACAACCTACGTCCACCCCTCACCAAATCCGGTGAAACTTTCTAACTGACACACAACTTGATCCGCTGAGCAACACAGCTTGCTTACACAGCTGAGCAACACAGCTTGCTATCTGCTGACTAACATCTTGCTATTCACCCAGAGGATCTGATCCTCTCTTCCTCTGAAACCACAGAGGGAACCTGGTCCCTAAATAGGGGATCAGACGAGCAAGATGAATATGTGATTGATGAATCGAAACAAAATGAAATGGAATACTGCAAGTGCAGTGGAGGAACAATAGTGACAATGTAAACATCAGCTAAAAGAATAGATCAAGACATGGGAGCTAGTGATTACAGCTACAAGGTTAGATCCAATGATCCTTTTCTTCAAGCACCGGTAGACTGCAGGATTGTCTTCTTTCTCAAGGTTGCTCTCTCTTCTTCTCTCAAGGCTTCTCTTCTTTTTATCTTCTCTAGCAACGCGGGACTGAGGTCAACAAGCGTTGGGCTACTCTCACGCTACTTAACGATGTTCTTGGTGGATGCTCTAAAGCGTGGCACTTGGTGGACGGCAGCTACAACACTTTCTTTGGTTGAGGAAGCTTGGTATAAATAAGAACACTAGTTGACAAGCCTGGGAATATTGCGCACCAATGATTCTTCTCTTGGACCAGTGGATCAACAAAATATTCCATCCATAACTTCCTTGGAGCGTGCGCCAGGAGGTGAGAGCTAGAAAGTCTTCTTGTGCAAACACCATGTGTAATGGTGGTAATCAACAAGAGGAAGGTGATCATATCTCGTAGCATTTAATGCTCTGCTTGCTGTGGTCTTCCTATTGGCTGAACCCAGCTTTAAGTACAAGGAAGGTATGATGGCGGGTAGTGAGAAGGAGTAGACCAGATTTCCCTTTAGACAACTTCAGATATTTACATTAAATCCCCCTCAGATATGTAGTCTTCTCATTCTG
The DNA here is from genome assembly GCA_024336825.1 of Amorphophallus titanum. Classification (NCBI taxonomy): domain Eukaryota; kingdom Viridiplantae; phylum Streptophyta; class Magnoliopsida; order Alismatales; family Araceae; genus Amorphophallus; species Amorphophallus titanum. The sequence goes on along the minus strand of JANBPO010006887.1, from coordinate 998,527 downwards.
CTAAAGTATACATTTCTGCATATTTTGCCTGGTTGGACAGTCCATTGGTTGATAGCAAGATAGTTGGCAGATAGTGAGCGTGACTTTTCCCAGTGGCCGACTATATGGCGTCCTTCTCCTAGTGGCCGACTTTCTCAGTGGCAAACTGAAGATGTTCTCCAGTTGGATTTCTGACAGAACTGGCTCCAAGAAAGTGACAAGTTGGTAGGAACAAAAGTCAAACCTGGGTACCCCATTCAGACCTCAAAATCTATAAAATTTGATAGTTGCGGTACCTTTCTCTCTCTCTGGATGGCCCACTTGATTTTATAGACTATTGGCTTGAATGCGTCTGTAAGAACAAGGGTGTCGACCTCCTGCTTGAAAAGAGTCGACACTACTAGGTGAGATACCCACTATAACATGCTCTGGAATGGTCACAGGTCGACCTCTTGAGAGAGACAGGTCGACACTTCCCTTTGACCTTCTTTGGTGAGATGGCGCTTGAGAATGTGTGCACCGACCTTGACTAGAGTAGCTCAGACCTTGATGCGTTTGAACCTTTAGCAGCTTGCACGGACCTTGTCTTGCTAGAGAATAAACTTGCACAGACTTGATGTATTGAAGGAAGCATTGCACAGACCTTCATCAACATGCTCAGACCTCACTAGCACGGCTATAGAAGCTTGCACTGACCTTGCTTGGTTCTTGCGTTGAAGGTTGGATGTGCACCGAGTTTGTCTGTGAGCCCCATACTTGCACCGACTTTGTCTTGCGTTGAAGGAAGAATGTGCACCGACCTTGATCTATCACATGGTGAATGTGCACAGACCTTACATGTTGTCGTGTGAATATGCACCGACCTTATATCGCATGTGCACAGACCTTGTTATGTGCTGGGCAGAGTTTGAACGGACCTAGATCTTTGAATCTTATACATGCACTGACCTCGGTCTTGTGTTGAAGGGAGGACGTGCACCGACCTTATGGTAGATGTGCACGGACTTGATTTGCAGCTTGTGTGTAGACCTTATAAGGCATGAGGGAAAATGTGCACCGACCTTCCTTTGCTCTTGAGAAGGAATGCACCGACCTCATAGCAGATGTGCACCGACCTTGTAGCGGATGTGCACCAACCTTGAAGCAAACATGCACAGACTATGAAGCGTGCTAGCCAGAAGTAGCACTGACCTTGTGTTGTACTAGTTGCACCGCAATAGAAATGTGCACAGGCCTTAGTCCTTCTTGGTCTGGTTTGCTTTCCTTGTCCTACTAGCATCGACCTTGGTCCTTCTTGGTCTGGTGAGGAATGATTGTGGTGTCGACACTTATAAAGAAGGTGTCGACACTTCAGTAATATGTGTATCAACTTCAGCAATTGCACTGACCTAGACTGCATAGATTTCTGTGAAACTTGTTACCTTGTGATGTCAGTGCCTAGATTTCTATGCCACTATGAATCTTCAGTTCTACCTTGATTCTTGTGCAACTAAAATTCTCGATCTTTGTGTCTTAGTTGATTTCTTTCTATCTTTGCAGACACAATTTGTTGCCAGTGTAGACCTGACCTTAAATGCATGAATGTTGACATTTATCAAATGCAGCTCAATCATACTAATGAATCATAGTGAGACATCATCAAAATAATAGAATTAAACAAGTTATACACATGCCCAACAAAACCCCTATGCAAAGGGTAGGTAAAAGATGATGTATGATATGGAGGTGTGCAAGTGTTGCACAAAAGGAGTATCTCAACGTGGTTGAGATGAAGAAAACAAGAAAATATGATGCATGCAATGCTAAGTGAACAAAAAGTAAGAGAAGGGACAAGAAAGGCTTATTGGTTTATTCTCCAATTGGGGGCTTTAGATCTTCAACGTGCTCTAAGGAAGAAGAGGCTCCAAATCTTTAAGGGAGAAAGAAGAACTCCATGGATGAAGCTTTAAGGTGCATGGGAGTCTCCTCCTTCAGGCTTTAATCTAGAAACATCTCCCCTTGAATTGATATCGATGCCTTAAACACAAGGGAGAGAGGGTGTAGCGCCCATAGCTTAATGGATCATTAGCGGGTCGAGTCTAGAGTTTATTCCGGTGATTTCAGGTGATTTTTACAGATTTTTGGGCCTAACCAAATCCCATCCCACCATATCCTCCCTAATATCCCTCCTAGAGATCAAAATCCCCTACAATCCCTTCACCTCTTCCCAAAAAGAAAAAAAAATTACCTAAACATTAAATTCCCTCCTCCACTTGGCCGCCCCTCCCATCTCCTTTCCCTCAACCAGCACGCCCCCCACCCTAACCCTAGCCAACCTCTCCAGCACCCCACGCCCTTGCTCCCTCTCCCTCTGCAACCCACGTTCTCCACCCCCCTACTCGGTGCGTCTACAGTAGTCTCGGAGCCGCCCCGTCGTCGCCACGTCTTCCCGTGGATTAAGAAGTGCCGTTCTGCTGCCCTCTGCTACAAGCCTACGGCAGAGACTCGGTTGGAAGAGCTACTAGTGACTTCCACAGCGGGATTCGGCTCGAGACGTCTTCAGAAGAGTCGTCCTCCTTCAAGTCGGCCATGCTTCAGAAGTCATCCCGCCTCCGTTCATCAACGGCATCAACCGCTACAGGCATTTCCGTGCAACTGCGCCCAGACTATATCTGTTCCTGTGTGCCACTTGGCAACGCCGACGCCGACTGGCCCTGTGTGAATCGGCCAGAGCTCCCTTCACAAGAGTTCTTCTTCTTCGAAGCGCCAATGAACCAGAGGTGGTCCCACCTTCTTTCGACAACGCTTCCACCCGGGGCATCCATTCTCCCTCAGTCGCGCCAGACTCGGAGCCCTCTGTTTGCCCAGGACAGTCTGCTGCAAAGTTGGCCCTGAAACTCCCTCTTCCACTCAGTTTCAGGTCAAGCAGTCTTCTGCAAAGTTGTGGCTTTCGATGATACGAAACCAACGAAAGTGGTTTTGTCCCGTTCTGACTTCGGCATCAAAAATTCCACTATGGCCATCTTCGACCTATCCTGCTATTTGCCCAGGAACCTGATGCCGACCGTCTGGGCGACCTCGACCTGTGAGATGAACTGATGGCCGCCAGCTTTTGAGGGTTTTAAGTACCCCCTATCTACTACATCCACGAGTTGGTCCCGTCACTTTTGGAGTTCTGCATTGAGCGTACATGTCATCGCACCACAACCGTGCCAACTAGTTCTGCGAGGCAGAACTATACAGGTCAACGGCTGCGACCCTCTCCACCTTCTAGTGACATCGCCTCTAGCTAGTATTCCCCCTCCGAAGGATGCTACGGTTGGACCGGGGGCCCACGGAACTAGCTTAAGAACCGTAAACCTAGATAGTGCCCTGCTATAAGAGCCGTCACGTCGAAGCGTGTCGTAAGGCTATGACTAGTGGAGGCTCACAAGACATAGAGACTCAAAACACGAGTGTGAAAGTACAGACAGGCAAGAGAGCACTATCACATGTACTCCGAAGCACCAATGGCAGCACAGCCACTACCGACAACTCAGGATAAGGCAACTAGACCTACTCACGTAACGATCCTTGAGTTAGATGACTCGGAGGCAAGATCGTCATAGACAGCGAAACAAGCCACCAATCAGTCTAATCCTAAGCCAGAGAAAATGACGCTGTCGGAGGAACGACACGCGAAGACCTGAGGGGACATCGAGAACCCTCAACACATCTAGATACATAAATCGAGGTAGAATGATATCTCGAGGCATCTAGAAACACGGTCTCGAATTGGACAAAGCTATCGAGACACACACAAGGTCACATGTCAACCCCTGGTCTCACCGGGTTAATCGAAACCCGACACGACACATACACACAGACACACACTCTACATGCATAAGCACTCCTGGCCATCCCATCATGGTCACTACTATCATAGGATGTCAACAGATGCCCACGGGTCACGGGCAAACCACGAGATAAAGCCAAGACAAATAGAAGCTGGAGCGGTGGACAACGATAGCACTCTGGGCAGAGCAAACTATCACTCAACAGCTAGGTGAACCTGGCAGTCAAGGAAAGTCGCTACAAAGCCAGAATCAGGGACACTAGTAGGTCTGGATCAAGTCGTTAGGGTACTGTCATAGTCAGGGAAAAGATCACACCCAGTCACCTGAACCAACTGTGGACGTGTAAAATTGCACGTCCATATGTCCCGTCCAGTCTAGCATCAATAACAAATTAAAATGAAGAAACCGCAGAGGAGATGAGCCATCCAGACTCTCCAAATATGCACATGCTGTCGTGAAGCTACCTTCAGAGTCACGACAGCAAAAAGAAATCAACTACCAGGAGGCTCACAACCCGTGGTCCCCGAAGAGAACTAAGTGGACCATTAATCGGGCTCGAAACAGGCCCAAGTCTATCTCAACATACCCCGTGTCATTTCTTACCTCATGGTGTTTCTCTTTCTGAAAATGATATCTCGAGTGTAGCTAGGACTGTTATATCTCTTGCACAAAAACTTCTATCACACCTCGTGCATGTTTGTTCGTGCATTTGCTGAAATGTCTTCGTGCAAGTTTTTATTAAGTTTCTGAATAATGCCTCGTGCACATATTCCTTGAATGAACCATACCTGACAGTCTAACTGTTCGACAGAATGCCAGGTACCTTTCTGATCTGTCGAAGACACTCCACCAATGACAAGGTCACATGATCCGAGGTTGCAACCCTCTGACACGTGTATCAATGGTACAAGCGTTCTGGAAGACGCCAAAGGGAAGCACATGCCATCCACACCCCCACTCTCCTTCTGAAGCAAATATAAATACAACTGGTCGACGACCAAGGCCAGTGCGCAAAAATAGAAGAAGGAAAACCACTTCTGAGAAGAAGTGTAAGACAGTTCAAGAAAAAGAAGACGAGCGCCTAGAGGAAGAGAGAAAAGAGAAGAAGTGAGAGAGAGAGAAGAATGAAAGTGATCAGACTCGTGGATCAAATCCAGAGTCAACTTGTTTGTTCTAAGTTTGAGTTGTCAATTCAATTGTGTTTTTGATCTCAGTTTCTGATTCTAGTGTTCTTGGTTGTATTCTTTTCGTTTTATTCCTTTTCTGATACAGTGTTACCCTCTGTGGATTCAGAGGAAGGGAGAGGTACTCCGGTTACCCTTCAACGTGGTTGAAGGAAGAGTGGAAGGTCCTCTGGTGTTTACCCACTACGTGTTGCAGAGGAAGGGAGGAAGATCCTCTAGTTGGTCAAGGAGAGTGTTCCTTGGGTCAAGATGTTAGTCAGCATTTGTTCGTAGACTGAGTCTGCTGGTTCTTGCGGGTTATTGCAGGGAAGCCTTACTCCGTGGAGTAAGGGATGGACGTAGATTGCGGGTTTACAATCGAACCACCTTAAAATTGACTGCCTCCATTGTGGTTTACTGTTTATCTTTTGATTCCATTTTCAGTGCAGAACGTCTGCTTGATCGAGTGCCTCTTAGATCATCTTTGTTGCAACTCCTCATATCTTAACTTCAAGTGATCTAAAATTTTATGCTTAAACTTTCAAGGGGTGATCTGGTCTCTCACAAAAAATATTGACAAATCACATGATAGCCAACTAAATACCTCAGCCATGAATGAAATAAAATATATGCAAATGGGCATTTGATAGATGAAATTCCTTATCATGAGGATGTATTTCCGCAGGTTGTATTTCCAGCTATGAAGGAGCAAGCAGGCGTTAATGAAGAAGAGTTGACAATTCTTTAAAAAAAAAGAATGTTGTGCATTCATTAAGTCAGCAGAAGGCTTGAGCAATCTATATATCTCATGAGCCAAAATCGAGCACCAGACATGCTCCAAGCAGAGCTACATCAAGAAAGGGGAACCATTCCTACTTCACCCATGGAGAAACGAACGAGCTTGGAAGAGCACATTAAGTATGTCTGATCTGAACTTTGATCAAATACTTTGCTAGAATGACATTATTGCAGGTTCAAGGAAGTCTGTGTACGTCGAGGCCATGACTCTTGGAGATGAGCATGTTTTGATTGAGCTCATGGATAGAGCCAGTGCTGTTCCTGAAAGGCTTTCACCGGAGATTGCCAGCAAAGCCTTTAGCACCCTGTCAATGTACATCCTAAATCAGAGGTATGCGGATTTTGTCATCCCTTGGTTGCAACAAGTGGTGGATTTCAGCACCACAAAAGAGGCAGGTTGCTCTCATCTACCTAGAACAATAAGGAAAGGTTTATTGTCAACAGTCCAGGAGGCTTTAGCCATGAATTTTTCCTGATCCATTGGACAGAGAATCTATTGATCAACTTGCTGTGAGGTTGAGCCATGTCCAGTATGTGGTCCCTTGCAGGAAATTTCAGTGAAGTTGGTTACCCTGATATTATTAGCGTAGGTGATGGTAACCAGAAAGATGCATTCTTTATGAAAGTTGCACACTTTGCTTTGAGTGGCAACTCCACCAGTTCAACAAAGAGGTGTCCGCTAGCTGCAAAAAAAAAGGAGACATGTCCAAACTATGTTCAGAACCGTCCCTCCTAGAACTGATGATTGCCATAGTGAAGTATCACTTCCGAAGAGTAGAAGCATTCCCCAGTGGATAGTCTTCATAAAGAATCTGAAGGAAGTTGCATCACCAAGAGTTATGATAAAAAGGGAGATAAAAAAAAATGCAACCACCAGAGAAGAGGGCAAACATAGGGTTTCTTCGGTCGAAGTTGTTGTCGTTGCTGGACGGGCGGGGACATGCGGGCGTGTAATTTTGCACGTCCACAGTCACGGAACCCGACTCTGAAAGTAACCAAGCACAAGGATCGCTCCTCGTACAACACCGACTCATGGTGACGTAAGCCGAAGATGTCACATCCCGGGACCCCTCACGGCGCCCCACACCTGGTCCCCACATGATGCCTAGCATCGATCAGATCATGGGTCAACACGTGGATCAAGGTCCGCTCACCCGGGACTCGAATCGGCACGAAAAATTACCGGCTAGGCCTCAGACGATGAACGGTCCATCATTGGCCACTCACGGATGCACGTATGACTCACAGTCGTGCGGGAGAGAAGGGACGGTCCCACTCGATCGTTCGCCACTCCCGACGGGTCACAGACCATAACACACCTGTCCAGGTGCGTTATGGTTCATAACGGACCGACAGCGGTGTGTTATGCCCCAAATCGCAGTAAACAGCATAACGCACTCCTCAAGGGGCGTTATGCACATAACGGATCACCCCTGGTGCGTTATGCTTCACGGTGAAACAGACCATAACGTGCTCCTCAAGGTGCGTTAAGGCCCCTCAATGGACCCTCTTAGCCGCGTTAAGCATTGGGTGAGGGCGTTAGGCATAACGCGTCTCCCCTGGGGCGCCATGGGGTACATAACGGTCCTCCAGAGGACCGTTATACGACCAGGGCCCCAATGGTCACAAAGCAACGGTCGAATCCACCGATCACAAAGCATGACGCGCCTGCACAGGGGCGTCATTTTGGGCATGGCGGTCTATCGCGAGACCGCTATGCCCACATGGGTTGAATGCGAAAACTATGAAGCATAGCGCACCCCACTGGGCGCGCCATGCTCATAACGGTCACTGGTAGGACCGCTATGACGGTCCGACGGTGAAACGACGAGTTCAACCCAAAAATCACAACCACGCCCCCGTACCTCCACCGGAGAGGGGGAAATTAAGGGGGAAGCTCCCCCGAAGGTCCTAGGCATGCATCTACGGCCTTGGATTGGCCAAAATCGCGACGAAACACTAGATTGGGCGATCACTCCCCAAATCATGAAATTATCCTAACCCGCTCAAAAACACCCCTCTTGGCCTCTCCTCCAGTCCTAGGCTGGGTGACTGGACTCACAGTCCAAGGCCTTACGCATGGCCCACTCAGAAACCACTTCCGGAGAACTCACGACGTGCGGGGGAACCCCCACCGCACTCACATCAATACACGATGACTCGATCAAGCGTAACACAAAAGCCTGGAAGACATGGAGTCACCCGAACTCTCAAACCCATGGGCACACTAATCGAGATAGCATGGTACCTTCAGACACCCTAAAACACAGACACAGAATCCTCGGGGCGTCCGAGACATTCACGAGATCGAAAGTCGACCACTGGGTCATAACCAGGTCGACCAGAGACCAACACAACACTTAAACGGGCACGACAACCATGAAAACCAAGAGGCGATCATCCTTGGACCATCACATAGCTTGGCGGTCTGGCTAGGACCACAAAACGAAGCATAGCGGTCCAGCCATGGCCGTATAGCCCCAGACGCCGCCAGAACCTAGGCGGTCACTCCTTGACCACCAAGAAGGATGGCGGTCCATTGCCCGACTATTGGGTGTCACCTAGCGGTCAGTCGCATGGCCGCTATACCTCTCGACCTCAAGCAACTCAGAAACCGAAAAGTGGTCACACCCTGACCGCAAGCCACACCCTGGCGGTCTCTTAGAAATCACAAATCTAGGTAGCGATCAATCGCGCGATCGCTAGGATCAAACAGACATAAGGGAGACCCAGGCGGCAAGGCCGATAGGCGGTCTACCCTAGGACCGCTAAGCCCCAAAACACTCAAATGGTAAAGCCTCGAAAATGGTCATGCCCTGATCGCAGAGCACTGGCTAGCGGTCTCCTCAAGATCGTTGAGCACCTTGGCAGTCTATCGCGGGACCGCAAGGCTTGAATCGACTTAAGGGAGCAAGTGGCAGCCCCCAGAGGACCGCCAGGGCTAGTGGCGGTTCCTATTAGGACCGCTACTCATTTGCAAACCTGAAAATGGCAATTTCTGGTGGAAATTTCATTCCACGTCTCGTTCGCGCCCACGCAAAGGGAAAAATAAGGGGAAACTCGTCCCCAACCTCTCTAGCACCGAGAGGATTCATTCAAATCCTGAAATTGCGGTTAAAACGCTAGATCCGACTCACACCCCAAAAATATGTATTTTTTCCAAAAACGTCTCACAAGGAAGGAGACACGACCCATGCCAGGGACATAGTTATCAATAAAACAAACGACAGATACAACAAGAATCAGCTTAAACAAGGAAGCATGGTCCTCTCAACTGACAGCTTCACATCACCGGCTTCAGCGCTAGAACAATAATGAAATCTAGCACACAAGACGTCGATGACAGCACTGGACCATAAACGCAATCAAGTCAGTCCTCAATCAGACATTACATCTGGTTTGAGTCGCATGCCAACTCTACCATAATAGAAGAGTACAAAAAATTTAACCGACAAGACCTCGGTCTACTCAGTGCCAAATCAGATTCACAGGGAACTCCTCCCAAGCTAAACACAACTGCCAATAGACAACAACAACATTAACAGCAATAGCACTTGCAGAATCTCGGCTCCGTATTCAACATAGAACCATGAAATATAACTGCAAGTTAGGTCACATCAAGGTACAGTAACAGCTGAACATGCCACTACAATATACTAGCCGTGCAGTGAGTAGCTTACCAATAAAGAGGACCCACAACAACAATAACAATAATCTTGGGAAATGCATCTCAAGTACCATGATCACGTACCGAGAACACAACACCCAAGAAACAGGTTGCAGAGGAGCGGAGAGTACTCAACCAGCATATATGTCGACATGTTCCCCAACTCTCACAAATGCCAGTGCCAACATCATAATGCCTCCAATAATGGCACGGCAATCAACAACATCAAGGCACACATAGCAAAGATGAAATCACATCGAGGAATCAATTCTCTCGATCGGCCATAATCTTCTTCCAACAATCGATCCTCGACCTGTGGGTTGTTAGCCCACACGCTTCCACTACGCACTCATACAACACACACAGACATCAGAAATACCTCGGTATCCGCATCTCAGCACACACTCAGCGCCATCGCAATTCATAAAACTGCAATATAATATGCTACAAGTACCGATCCTGCTAATAACCGATACAAGTCGCGTAAGTGCAAACCAAGCAGAGTAATAATATGCCACGAGTACCGATCCTGCTAATAACTGATCACAAGTCGCCTAAGTGCAAACCAAGCAGAGTACCAGCTTCAGCACAAAGCACAAAGGCATGCTAATCTCAGTTTATCCTTACGTCCGGAAACAATTACTAAACCTTCATAGCACAACAGTCGCCAAACACGGCACGATGAACATGGTGCACAATGGCTCCTAACACAAACGTTGGTCCGAAGCCAAGCAACCGTCGAACAAGGAGTAAGTCAGGTTCAGAGCTAACACAGTGCACACTTAAGCAGACACAGGACAAGGCTTCGCCAAGATAGCACTTCTAAGGCTTACCTCAAAAAGATTCCACCAAATAGGATGAGAAGAATCAAGCTCACTAACGGTAGCTCACCGGGAAGGGAAAATCCTAGGTTCGCTTGAGCATCTTCTCAACCAAGGCATCTAATCGACAACTTCAAGACAAGCTAAACACCTCAGGAGCTGAACAGACTCAAGCTGGGATGACTAAGACAACATAAGAATGTGCATGGCTATCACAGCAACAATAAAAGTCACTAGCCACCTGAACAAGCCAGGGAAGAAAAATCTCGAATAGTGCACTATAAATTCACACATGCCGGTGAACTCTGCCAAGTATAGCATAACCGAGACAAACACCATGATGGAAAAGAACATCCCGTCACATCCTGACGAGAGCAAAACCATCTCGTACAGTGCCAACATAGCACGCACAAGACCACGCATAGAAAATAAAGTGACAAATAATCGTAAAACCTACGACAGCTGCCGACTGTACTAGACCTTAAGGACTCTGAGTACTGTAATATCTCGAATTCCCATGTACTATCACACAATACGCTCTGATACCAACTGTGACTACCCAGACTCCGGATATCGGGTAAACCTGATACCACTTGGAACTTGTGAAGCCTCCCAAGAGCGGTAAAGCTCCAAAGGTCTAGAAAGGTATGTGTGGAGTACATTAAAGTTCCAGATAAAATAGTAAGCAATTAATATTTCATTGATCAGGTTTGCTAAAGTAGCAGAAATAAAATTACCTTTTCAATTAACAATTTATGACAGAGCCCAGTCCACAAATAAAGATAAGTACGGTCTAACAGAACTGAGAACGTGCACTGAAGTCAGGGGAAGCCTGACGCAGGTAGCATTGGCAATTACGAACTGACACACCATGCACACAAACCGTGAGGAAGAAGAATGACCACACCTGAAAAGCAGGGGTGAGCTTCGTGTCACTAGCTCAGTAGGGGTCACGCAGATCCCCACTGGAAACAATGCAGTAACACACAAGATAACTACACTAAACAGTAAAGTAGGAAGAACAGAAAGAGCAGGAGTAACAGTAGTGCTAAGCTACAACAGAAAGCTGTAAAAATAGGAGTAAGGATAGCTAAAAGGAAGAGTAAAGTCGTATCGAACAAAACCACGGCTACCGCACGAACCTCGGCTCTCTAAGCTACTCTAAACAACAATAGAAGGGTGAACCCTGATATCACAAAGTCAGGGGTTACTGATCTATCGATAAAGCACTATCCCCAAAGCTAAGGTCTACTAAAAATAGGCAAAAGCCCTAGAAAAGGCCTACACGGTCAAGAAACACTAACGTATACACAAGCAGATCATCGTGCACGCTACACTAAGCTGATCTGGGGCAAAGCCAAGAATAGACTATCTAAAAAAGTCACGAAAACACAAGTCATCGTGTCAAGTGACAGAAGTACCTCCTCACTAGAAGAACAGCCAGATGCATCCACTAACATCTTACAGTACGTCACAAGTATCTCCTACACACCTGGAATGACGGTAACTGAGATACTCATGAAACTAAGTACAAGGAACAATAGTAACGAGTGACTAGTCAGGGTTACGCCTATCGGCGCTTGTCCAAATGCCCCTAACCACATGTGGACACACAAGCTCAATGTCTTGAGCCATGCCACTAGCTAGTTTTTCCCCCTAGTAGGATGCTACTGCAAGGCAAGGGGGCCCACAGAAACTAGCCTAAAAACTATCTCTCGGGAACTGCCCCGCCACCACTCCCAGGTGGGCCGACACACAGGAAAGTGTCATCAGGTTACGATTAGTGGAGGTTCACTAGACACAGAGACTCTGAAACATCAGTGCTGAAGTATGGACAGGCTAAACATGCACTGTCGCACATACCTCAGAACACCATGCACAAGCCACAAGACATAATGCAGCACACTAAACTGCCTGCATACTCAGGACAACGACTAGACCTGCTGACACAATGATACTTGAGTCTCACAACTCGGGGTCAAGATCATCGTACGAAAGTGATAACATGTCACCAATCAGTGGGGTTATTTTGTGATTAGATGTTAAAATCAAAAAAAAATTATATTTATAATATTATAACCTCACACACTCTCCGCCCATTGAACTCTCTCTCTCCCTCTCACATTTCTCTCTCTCCCTCGCCCCCTCTCTCTCTCACTCACGATCGCTCTCTCTCCCTCTCTCTCAGTTTCGGTCGATTCGGCCGCAGACGGAGGCGCAGGAGGTACGGTTGGAACGGGCTCGATGCGAGGATCGCGTAGACGTTGACCTCGTCTCGATCCGTGGTGCATGGAGGCACGTGGGAACGTGAGATCGTCGTGGCTTTCGTCGTCCGTTCGGTGCCGGAACATCGACCTCATCGCGTAATAGGTAGGGGGATGGATTCCTCTCCTCGCTAGGAAAACTTTGGCACCACATGGACGCCCATGCGCAGCCGTTTACCTCATTTTCTGTGCATTATTCTATGTTAGGGTATTTTAGCCTATTTTTCTAAAATTAATCTCATGGGCATCGTCTTTATGTTTTGATGTATGAAATAGTTGTTGAATGGTTGGTATAGCTTGGCAGGTTAGCTAGAAATTCCATTCCCATCGTTTTGAGCCGACCGGGAAGGGTTCCCATGGTGGAGACCCCGTTCTCACTGTGGCGGTAGTAAAACGGCCCCCTTCGAGACCGTTCACCATGAGCGGTCAACTCCAGACTACCTAACCCCCTTTGAGTGGTTCACCTCGGACCACTCCAGACTGTGAACGGTATACCCACTACTGTTCATCCATTCAAACCATAGGATGGCAACACTAGAGCGGCCCCCACTGGACTCTTCAAACTTCTTGGACAACCTATCGACCACCGCCCAATGCACCCCTGCGTCCCTTGAGCGGGTAGTCCCTAGCCGCCTAACCACATGAGCGGCTGGTTCTCAACCGCCCATAATCGTAGAACCTGTTGAGGTCAGCGTTTGAGCGGCTAAGGCCCAACCGCTTTGGCCTCTTGAGCGGCCCCGCCTTAATCGTATATCCCCTTGAGCGGGCTTGTATAAACCATTTGCATCATGCAGTTTTAATTTCTTTGCATAATCATTTATTTATGCTTTAATTGCTGCATTATCACCATGTTTAAAATATTTTATAAACTATTGCATTATTTTTGATCCCGATAGAATTACATTCTCTTTCCTTGTGATGGAACCACTAGTCGTAGCCCGGCGACCTTTAGTGTCGGCCCACCCGAGAGTGGTGGAGGGGCATTCCCGTCGTACGGTTCTTAAGCTAGTTACCGAGGGCCCCTGGCTCTTTACCGTAGCATCCTACGGGGGGGAACTAGCTAGAGACCTGGCTCTAGGCAAGAGTCAGTGTGTGCATACGTGGTCAGAGACCTGGACTAACACTAATGAGTGTTACTCTGACTAGTACATAGTTTGGTACTGTTATGTCTCTCGCTTGTTGTGTTTCTCTGACTTGTGAATTGCTTGAGACGTAGTGTAAGCCGTCAGTGGACGCGTCTAGTCTCTACTTTCTAGTGGTCTCTTCTTCTCCTTTCTCTTGTCACTCGATTAGCTGAGGTTTATTCTATTGGTAGATTTAGCTCCTGTCGCTTATATTTATATTAAATTGGCATATAGTTAGCCATTACAAACTATTCAGATAGGTCTTATAGATTTATTATAATTGTGTTTAAATTATGCCAATGTATGTTTATTTCATTAAATGCATGCTCTAATTGTCTTTGCATGTTTAGTTGCGAGGTAGGGATCTACGTGACCCCTACTGAGTCTGGCCGTGACTCACCCTTCCTTCTTTCAGGTGAGCTACCCCAACCGTTCGTCAGAGGTTCTCGCATTTTTGGCGATCGTCCGTAGCTTGTCACTAGTAGTCGGTCTGTCCTTTTGTGTACTTTGACTGGGGTATGCCCCGCGTAGTTGTACGTTGGACCTTTCTTTTTATTGTTGGGTTGTTCACCTGTGGACCTGGACTATTACTTACTGCTTATCACTCTGATATATTTACATTACTTCCACATCATAATTTTAAATTATGCCCTAAATAACTTTGCGCGTGCGTAATTCCAATTCGTTATGTATCCCCTCGACAAACTCCTCCAACCCTTACGGGGCCTCATCAGCCTCTTGGGTGACTTTCCCAGTTCTTGGTATCAGTATATCGATGTTATCGGTATATCAGTATCCGGATCTCTAGGTCATTACAATTGGTATCTGAGCGGTGTTGAGGATTTGTACAAGGAATTGGAATTCATGCTGGTCAAGAACAAGTCCATTTGAGTCGTCTACTACTGACTTAGGATGTTTACTGTGACTGCTGATGTGTTTTCTGTTGTTATATATTTTCTAGATCAAAATGCTACCTCGCATAAGAGGTCAAGGTCGAGGTCTCATTCCAAGAGAGGAAAGTAGTACTTTATCTCCTCTAAAAATTGATCTAGAGTAAGCTCAAGCTGATGCTCCTCAAGCCGATTTTCCTTATGGTCATGGTAAGGCACTAAAAGAATTCTTGCTATTCCACCTGCCGACTTATGAAGGTTAGTTAGATCCGGATGCGGCCAGGGTGTGGCTTGAAGCGACTGAGTGCATGTTTCATTCAATGGAGTGCGCAGAGGATGAGAAAGTTATACTTGCTACTTTTCAGCTTCAAGGTGCAGTACTTATGTGGTGGACTTCACAGTGGGAGGTTGCCTTCCATTCCCGTCCTCTTTGTCAGATCACCTGGATAGAGTTCGTGGCTACTTTTGAGCGCACTTATAGTCTGGCCTGTCTCAGGATGGATAAGATGCATCAATTTCTAGAATTGGCTCAAGGTGAAATGACCATGTTACAGTATCGGAAAAAGTTGATAGAATTGGGTTGGTATGCACCCCATGTTATTACTGATGAAGCTCTGAAGACTGAGCAGTTTTTGTGTGGATTGAAGGCGGAGTTGCTGTTGCCACTGCTTGCCACTCGAGTAAAAGAGATGGATGAAGCATACCAGGCAGCAGTTGTAAAAGAACTTGATTTGGCAAGATCTCGGGGTTCTACTCAGGTTGGCTTTGTTCAGCTGACTATGTAGTTTCAGCCGACTTATCAGTCGTCCGTTCTAGGAATTCCTTCTGCTTTTCCTACTTTTCCTGCTACTAGTGGTACTTCTTTCTCTAAATCCAAGGGCAAGAAATTTCAATTTAAGAGGTCCAAGAAAAAGTTTGATTAGCAGGTGTGTTCTGGTGTGGTTCAATAGTCAATAGTCAACTCCTTCCTTTCAATAGCGCCAGGGTTCTGCAGTGAGTCAGTCGAGGTCGTGTGTGAGGTGTGGTGGCAGCCACCCAGGCAAGCCGTGTTCGATGCCGGTGGTTTGTTTCCGTTGTGATCAGTCAGGACAAGTGGTTCAAGATTGTCCACTGAGGTCAGTGCCGGTGCAGTTTTCTCAACCCACTCAGACTCAGTTTACTCAGCCACAGCAATCCCAGTTTCAGTTTTGACCTCCTCCATCAGCTTAACCTCAGCAGTTTTTCCCTCAAGTTTCAATAGCATCCTCTCAGCAATATTCTGCAGTAGCTAGCTGAAAGAAGAAAGGGAAGATTTTACACATCACTCGGGCAGAAGCTGTAACATCCAACCTCGTGGAAGGTACGATTATGATTTTTGGTCATGCAGCTCATGTTCTTTTCGATTCTAGTTCTTCTCACTCTTTTATTTCTGAGGACTTCATTACATGTATCGAGGAGCCAACATCTCAGATAACTTGTGAGTTGCTTGTTGAGGTGCTTTCTGGGGATTTTATATTCACTCCTTTATGTCTGGAGGAGTCTCCTATTGCCATCAATGATCAACAATTGCCGGTGAGATTATATGCCTTACAGCTAGCAGATTATGATATTATTCTAGGCATGGATTGGTTAGAGCAATATGGAGCCGTGGTTGATTGTAGATCTAAGAAGGTCTACCTTTAGCCACATGAGAAGCCAGCTTTCTATTTTCAAGGTATTCGATCCCGCTCTTCTCGCTTGATTGTTTCTGCTATTCAAGCCTATAGATTACTTAATGTAGGTTGTCAGGGGTTCTTAGCTTCAGTGGTTGCAGTTGAGGCACCACGGTAGGATATCAGTGCTATTCCTATTGTCTGTGAGTTCCCTGATCTATTCCCTGATGAGTTACCAAGCTTTCCTCCATAGCGAGAAATAGAAATGGTGATTGAATTGATTCCAGGTATGACACCTTTGGCAAAGGTACCATACCAGATGGCTCCAGTTGAATTGAAAGAATTTCGAGTATAGTTTCTTGAATTGTTGGAGAAAGGTTACATTCATCCCAGTTTTTCTCCGTTGGGTGCTCCTGTTCTGTTCGTGAAAAGAAAATATGGAAGACTAAGGCTTTGTGTTAATTATAGACAATTGAATCAAGTGACTATCAGGAATAAGTATCCTCTACCCCGGATTGATGATCTATTTGATCAGTTATAGTCTGCTACTATTTTCTCTCAGATTGATCTCCGTTCTGGCTATTTTCACCTGAGAATTAGATAATGAAATGTGGAAAATATAGCTTTTAGCATGCGTTATGGTCATTTTGAGTTTTTGTTTATGCCTTTCGGCCTAACCAATGCTCCTGTAGCTTTCATGGGCCTGATGCAGTGTGTGTTCCGCCCATACCTAGATCAATTTGTTGTGATCTTTGTCGATGATATTCTGGTTTATTCTGCTTTTAAGGAAGATCATGTGCGGCATCTGAGGATCGTTTTGCAGACTCTGCGAGATCATGAGCTCTATGCTAAATTTAGTATGTGTGAGTTCTGGCTTCGGGAAATTCATTTTCTGGGCCATGTGATTTCTAGTGACGGAGTTGCGGTGGATCCAGCCAAGATTGAAGTTGTTCTTGATTGGCAGAGACCGAGGACTATGACAGAGATCAGGAGTTTTCTGGGTTTAGCTGGTTGTTACCGGAGATTCATTCAAGACATTGCATGGATTGTTGCGTCGATGACTAGACTGACTTGTAAAGATGTACCGTTTGTCTGGTCAGATCTATGTGAGCAGAGCTTTGTTGAGCTGAAAAGGCTTCTCACTTCTTCTCTAGTGCTGGTATTACCTTCTGGCTCAGGTGGATTTGTGGTTTGCACAGATGCTTCCTAAGTAGGTCTGGGTGCAGTGCTAATGCAACATAGTAAAGTTATCGCATATGCATCCCGGCAGTTAAAACAACATGAGGAGAACTATCTGACTAATGATTTAGAGCTTGCAGTAGTGATCTTTGCTTTAAAAATCTGGAGACACTATCTGTATGGTGAAAAGTTTGAAATCATTACTGATCATCAGAGTTTGCAATATGTGTTCTCTGAAAAGGATTTGAATCTCTGGCAGCGTCGTTGGATGTAATTTATGAAAGATTATCACTTCACACTCTCCTATCAGCCAGGTAAAATGAATGTTGTGGTTGATGCTCTGAGCAGGAAAGTGCAGGTCAGTCATTTACTACTTCGCGAATGGAAATTATGTGAACAGCTTTCGAGTGAGGCAATTAGCATGGATATTCTTGTCGATCTGATGACAGTTGTTTGTGCTAGTCTGGTTATGACTTCAGCTCTACATCAGCAGATTAAAGGAGCTCAGTAGGCTGATTCTGATTTGTCTCACATTATAATGATGTATGACATCGAGTTTGATGATGAGTTGGTTGTCAACTTCTATGGCAGATTATATGTTCTAGCTATTGATGAGTTAAGAAATGGAATTCAGAGTGAAGCCCATGGGTCCCGTTTTGCTATTCACCCCAATACTACTAAGATGTATCAGAATCTAAAAAGACAGTTCTGGTGGCCAGGTATGAAAAGAGATGTGGCTGTGTTTGTTTCCAAGTGCTTGACTTGTCAGTAGGTTAATGCCGAACATCAAAAGCCAGGTCGATTGCTTCAACCGTTGAAAATTCTGATGTGGAAATGGGATCATATCACGATAAATTTTGTTGTGGGTTTACCACGGACTTCACAGGGCCTTGATGGGATCTGGCTGTTGGTTGATCGCTTGACGAAGATAGCTAGATTATTACCGATTAAAGTTGCCTAGAATGTGTAGAAATTTGCCAAGCTTTATATTGAAAAGATTGTGCTAGTGCATGGAATTCCTGTTTCACTTATGTCAGATCGTGACCTACGTTTTACTTCTGGCTTCTAACGTAGTTTCCAGAAAGCGTTGAGCACGGAGTTAGCGTTCAGTTCAGCGTATCATCCGCAGTTTGATGGTCAGTCAGAAAGGATAATTCAGACTTTAGAAGATATGCTGTGATCTTTTTGCCTTGATTGGCAGGGTTCATGGAGTCAACATTTGCCACTAGTTGAATTTGCTTATAATAACAATTATCACTCCAGCATTGGCATGGCACCTTATGAAGCATTATATGGTCATCCCTGTCATACTCCCTTGAACTAGTTTGAAGACGATGACCGTTTATTGACAGGACCTGATATGGTGTAGCAGTGTGCTGAGGTGGTTCGTCTGATCAGATAGAAAATGTTGACAGCTCAGAGTCGATAGAAAAGTTACGCAGATTAGCACAGGCGACCACTACAGTTTGAGCTTGGAGATATGGTATTTGTAAAAATATCTCTGATGAAAGGAGTTTTGAGATTTGGGAAGCGTGGAAAGCTTAGTCCGTGATATATTGGTCTGTTTCCAATTTTAGAGTGTGTGGGCCAAGTGGAATATCGTCTCCAGTTGCCAGCGGCTATGCAAGCTGTTCATGATGTGTTCCACGTGTCTCAATTGAGGAAATATGTGTCTGATGCGTCCCATGTTCTAGATGATTCAGTTTGGCTCGAAGTGGCTGCCGATTTGTCTACTCCAGAATTCCCTATCAGAATTGAAGATCGTCGTGAGCAGCGGTTGAGAAATAAGGTAATTCCTCTGGTTAAGGTTGTCCGGCTTCGTCACTCTGACAATGAAGCTACTTGGGAACGCGAGGACGAAATGCGTCAGCTTTTTCCTTTTCAGTTTCCTCTATGTTCTTCTTTTTAAATTTCGAGGATGAAATTTCTATTAGGAGGGAGGGACTGTAAGGCCCATGCCTTAGTAGATCCTTACTGGTATGAGTCTAGATTTTATTCTGTGAATTTAGGCTATTTTTACAAATTTTTAGGGTATTTTCTGGCATTTAATCTGATTAGTTCAAGGGCAAGAGTGAAGAGAACTTGACATCTAGATGAACCGTCTAGTTTGGTTATCTTGCGTCTTATGATTAAGTCTAGTCGGGTGTCTCATTGTAATTTTTCCTTTATTGAGTCTTTATTTTAATGGGTCCAAAATGTAATGAACTTACAATTGAAATGGAATTTCTATTTTGTTCGATTATTTGAGTCTTATTCTGCACTGATCAACATGACTGTTTAACTGCCACGTTTCGAGCAAACGATCACGTTCCGCTGCCATCGGTTCGGGGCGTGACAATCCCGGCGACCCAATTACAGTCGATTCGGTGGAATCGCCCGTTTCTTGCGATTTAGTTGTTGCATGGATCCCTTTCGGGCTGTGGAAGGTGTTTTTCATCGATTAGGACTGTTTCCTTGTCGTTTAGATGCGATTGGGGCATGGAACGATAGGATCCGGCCATTCCCATGGTTTTCCCACCGTATCGTGCTAGCGATTGTTCCAGAGACTGTTTCTTGTCTCTGGCGGCCCCACGATAGACCGCCATGCTCCATAGTGTGTCAGTTAGTCTTAAGTCAGTTCGGGTCATAGCGGTCTTATGATAGACCATCGATTTGGGTTAGCGACCCATGATTGGACCATTATACCTTGTCCAGCGCCCCATTAGTGGACCGCTAGATAGTGTTCGTGGGTCAGTTTAGCTGAGCGATCTCACGATAGATCGCCTAGCTCGCTATAGCGGCCCTATGTTCGACCGGTCCAGTATCGTTGAATAGTCAACATTTTAAGTCGATTGGCCTTGGCGGACTAACCTTCGACCACCTCCTTGTTGTAGCGACCCAGGTTATGACCGCTACGGTCCCTTTAACATAGGTCAGTAGGTTAAGGTGGTTAGTGTAGCGGTTCATTCTTAGACCTCGTAGTCCATGTAGCGCGTCTCGTATAGACCGCTGGGTGGTTTGACTGGGTATGTCGGTTCGAGGGTTGACTGGCTCTAGCAGCCTATTATGTGACCACTACAGTAATCTCGTAGTCCATTCTATGACCGCTACAGTCTTCTTGCGGCCCTACCTATGACCGCTAGAGTCTGAGTTTCTGTGTGGAGGAGCGGCTCTTTTGCTGACTACTTGGCTTACCTAGCAGGGAAGCGATCGACTGATAAATAATTTTTTTGAATTAAAAACCCTCCCCCCCACTCATTCTCTCTCTCCCGTTCACTCTCTCTCTCTCTCTCGAAGCCTCTCTCACACTCTCTCTCTCCCACATTTCCCTCTCTTTCTCTCTCCTTCCCGATTTGTCCATTTCAGGGTCGGACCGCGACGCAGAGGGTACTGTTGGAACTAGCATGACGAGAGGAACGCGTTGACGCCCTCCATCGCGCGGTTTGAGGGACGGTGGAGCGAGACGGGGCGAGTAGGGCACGGTTCCCACTTCGCCCGCATGCAGTCGAATCGCTGATTTCGGGACAAACGAGGTAGGGGGATGGATTCAACTCCTCGCTAGGAACACTTCCATACCAGATGCACGCCCATCCACGACCGTTTGGCCTAGTTATGTCCATTTTTAGGTTCTTCCCTAAAATGTGTTAAATTATGATTTTAATCATTTATAGGTATTTTAAATGCATTTTCTGGCTTTTGTGGGCTTGTATGCATGCGGGCTTGGCAGGTTTTACGTTTTTTACAGGTTTTGTAAGCGAACCCGTCGATTTCTATCGACCGGGGAATGGCTCGGTTTCAAATCGTGCCCGTTCGTCGCCCAGCTCACATGGCGGTCGCACCAGAGACCGCCATGAGCTTAACGCACCACCACTGGCGCGTTATAGTCGCATGGCGGACCACCATCGATCCGTTATGCTCGTGTATTCTGTAGGTACGTCGTTAGTATAATGCCCCCTCGAGCGATCGTTATGGTCAAGGGTTTCTTGTGGATTTTTCACATTCGGGTGACTTTAACGCACCCTTTGTAGACCGCCACGGTTTCTGAGTAGTTAAACTTCACAAAAATCGTTCGGGTAGTCATAGCAGACCAGTGGAGGTGCGCCATGTTCACATAACACACCCACACTAACCCGCCATGGCCGCCGAGTTTGGAAATATAGGCGATGACAATGACGGACCAAGGGAGACGCGTCATGTTAAGATAACACACCCCACCTGATCCGTTATGCCCTATGACGGTCCAAAACTGATCCGTTATGTACCATAACGGGACAGCTCTGATCTATTATGCTCTCTGCTATCCCAAGAGTAATGAACTATTCTTCTAATACATTTTTCGCCCAGTTTAAGTTAAGCTCCCGACCTCGATCCTCAAACCCCACGCAGGCACTCCGATGAAAAATGACAACCGCCTTCACTATGTGAACTCAGTGCGCACAGGCTCTCACGAGAGAAACCAAGTGGAAACAAGCACGAAACCCTATGCCAAATATCGACTGTACTAGACCTTACAAACCCTGATCACTATAATATCACAAATACCCATGTACCTCCATAACCACAGCTCTGATACAAACTGTAACCACCTAAGATCTGGATATCGGGAATAACCCAATACCATTCGATTCCTGGTTCGCCACCCACGAGACAGAGGACTCGAAAAAGCTAAAAGGGTAGGTCTGGTGTACATAGAAATAAGAAATAAGATAGGACAATTCAACAATTAACAGAAATAAACAATCTAACTACAACAGAGTCAACTCCAACAAAGTATAGTCTAAGGGAGAGAAGCATACCTAATGCCGAGTGAACACTTGGCCTGGCGAGCTGGCAGCTAAGAACCTCCACGCAGCACCCTCGAACCTCAAGGAAGACTTGCAACACTTGAAAACCAAGGGTAAGCCTCCTATCACTGGCTCAATAGGGGTCTCGTGAAACCCCAACCGTCAACAACAGTGGGGTGGAAAGCAACAACGGCAAGAACAACAACAACAGCTGGAGTAGCTACAACGACAAAGATGGGAAACATGACTATACATGAATTCCTAAAACATGGCAGTCGATGAAACCATGGCTCTACAACTACTCCTACCGAAAAGGAAACCACCACCCCGATCCCACAATCGAGGTCGCACCAGACTACGAACCGCCCTAGCCACACTACTAGGGAAGACATCATGATAACTCTGTCGTGGAGGCCTGTGCTTACACACGAAGGCCCACTCTGAGACAACGCGGTCCAGAAACATGGTCACGACCTTGTCGTCATGAACCCAACACCATCTCTGGGAAAAACCTCAGTGACGCTCACCGAAAACCCTAAATCTGGGCTTCAAAAAAACACCTGAAAACTACATACAAAATTACGTCTCATAGATGAGAAATTGAAACACAAGTCATGAGAATCTCACGTCACGTGATGGTACTACCTGCCCACCAGAAGCAAGGCCGAATACGTTCACTGATTGTTTTGTCCGCCACCTTAGGTGACATGCCATGACTCAGAAAAATGTGACGAACAAGATGAAGCATAGCTGGTGAGCAACAGGAGCCTCGAAAAAATGTGGAGTGGCTGGAGATGTCCCCATCATACCCCTGGAGTGGGGAGAATTCGACTCCGTCGAGTATGGGTCCACCGGGGTGGCGGTACACCAAAATAGCAATAGAACCGAGTGAAGCACATCCTCCCAGCTCATCCTCGCGTCCTTAGTCGACGGAGATGGTGCTAGTACACCCTTTTCCTAGTGACAGTACCATGCTTGCCCAGTATTGCCTCTGTGTGCTCACATCAGGCTCTCAGGCTGATATGTGAAAGCTCTCCGATGGTGTCGCTCACAAAGGTAGGTGTAGGCTCGAGGTGCTCACTGGGTTCCACCGCGGGGCCCTCATAGGGTGCTAGATCCGCCATGCGAAAAGTTAGGTGTATCCCAAGATCCTTCGATGAATTCAACCAATAAGCATGGTTTCCAATGCCACTCGGAACTCAAGAAGGTCCAAGTCCTCATGCCCTCGGTTTGGAGAGAGCCCTAGAGTATAGCCACTCTGATATCACCATCACTGCATTGCCTACTTGGCACTCCAAGCGATGCTTGTGAGCTTTTGCATGCTCCTCATGAACCACACCACTCGTTGCGAATTGCTTGCGTGTATGCTTATGCCATGCATCATGATGTGGTGAGTGGTTGTGAAAAATGTGCAAGGGTGGACCAGGACAACCAAATATGGACCAATCAAGCATGGACGTCATATTGACTTTGACGAACTTAGGGGGGCCGAGGCACGCATAGGTGAACCTATCATGCGTGAATGCAAATATCGGGGGAACGGGGCATCCATGTAAGTACCTATCATGCTTTAGACCCATCTTGGTGATGATGACGGATGGTGGAGGGCAGGCACATCCGAAGGTAGACTAGCTAGGCATCCACCCTAAAGTGACATGTGGGAGACGACCTAAGCTTCTAACCATGTCGAATGATGCGGTGTGCCAAGACAAATGCATTCCTAACCCGAAGATGACTTCCATGTGTAGGGGTATGGTTTGGCCTTAGAGCTTCCATTGATAGGGGTAAAATGGGTCCAAAAAGGTGGGACTCTTGGGGTGGCGCACTTCCTCATTCCTTAGGCCACCTTCCCCAGCCACCTCCAGCCACCCCTCCTCTCTGCGACCCACGTCCCATCCCCTCCAAGTGCGTCCCCAGCGACCCCGGCAACCCACGGCATCATCCTCGTCGTCGACATTGGAGATTTTCCTTGCCCTGCTTCTCATAGATCTGTAGCAGAAAATTGGGCCAAGTTTGCAGAGTCTACACTGATGTCTACATTGAGAACCTGCCCAAGCCCCCTTCTGTGAGTTCGTTCATCTCCAAGTCCTCTTCGCACCAGAGGTGGTTTCGCACCATTCCGACCTCGGCACCGATCGCGTCGCCCATTTCCGTGCAACTGCGCTAGATCTGCACCTGATCCAGAGTGCCATTTGGTAGCGGCCACACCGTCTCCTACAGCGTGAATCATCCTGAACTCTTTTCAGAAGAGTTCTTCCTCGTCGAGTCACCGATGATCCAGAGTGGTCTCGCCTCGTTCCGACATCAGCACAGCCCGTGGCATCAGTTCTCGCACGACCGCGCCATACTAGTGCGACCCAGTCCGCCCAGAACCTACAGCAGACTAATCAGCCTTGGCACGCCTCCCTCTACTAGTTTTTGGCCCAAGGCATCTTCATCAAAGTTGTGACCCTCGACGACATGAAACCAACCCAGGCCGTTTCGCCCTGTTCTGACTTCGGCACCGAAAATTCCACTATAGCCATCGTCGACCTGTCCGGCTGCTCACCCAGGAACCTGAGGCTTGCCACTTCTGCCGACCACTCCCAGATTGGTACTCCGTTGGTGCTCATTTTTTGAGGGTAAGTATATCTGCCTGTCAGCCTTTTGATCCCACTGGTCTTGCATCGTTCGGAGTCCAGTGGAGATCGCACCGCCCTCTACACGTCGACTGCGCAGATCAATCCTGCAGGACAGATTCGCACAGGTCACCTTCCACGGCCTGCCCCACCCTCCTGCAACCTCAGAATGACGCTGGACTTTCAGGAGTGCATCTACACTTCTCAAGCTTCATCTGGGAGCAAGCAGCGTCCTCTTCAGACCCCAGAGTGCAGCGTACCGCTCAGATTGCTTCAGTTCTATCCAGCAGGATAGATATTGGGCATCAGGCCCATCTCCCCTTCCCTGTGTTCCCCCCTCCTGCGTGAGGGTAGTGCTGGTTAGGGCAATTTCATGATTTGGGGAGTGATCTCCCGATCTAGTGTTTCGATGCGTTTTTGGCCGATCCGAGGTCGTAGATGTATACCTAGGACCTTCGGGGAGCTTCCCCCTTGATTTCCCCCTCTCCGGTGGAGGTACGGGGGCGTGGTGACGATTTTTGGTTGAGTTCGTCATTTTCACCGTTGGACCGTCATAGCGGTCCCTCCAGTGACCGTTATGAGCATGGCACACCAATCTGGGTGCGTTATGCTCCGAAGGTTTTGCGTTCTGTCCGCGGGGGCATAGCGGTCTCGCGATAGACCGCTATGCCTAGTATGACGCACCTGCATAGGCGCATCATTCTTTGTGACCGTTGGATTTGACCATTACTTTATGACCGTTGGGGCCCTGGTCGTATAACGGCCCTCCGGAGGACCGTTATGTAACCATGGCGCCCTGGGCGAGACGCGTTATCCTTAACGGCCTCACCCACTACTTAACGCGCCTAAGAGGGTCCATTAAGGGGCCATAACGCACCTCGAGGAGCGCGTTATGGTCTATTTCACCGTGAGGCATAACGCACCAGAGGTGGTCCGTTATGTGCATAACGCTCCTTGAGGAGTATGTTATGCTATTTCCTGCGGTTTGGGGCATAACGCACCGCTGTCGGTCCGTTATGCACTATAACGCACCTGGACAGACACGTTATGGTCTGTGACCCGTCGAGAGTGGTGAACGGCCGAGTGGGATCGTCCCTCCTTCCCCGCATGACTGTGAGTGGCCAATGATGGACCGTTTATCGTCTGAGGCTTGACTTGTGATTTTTCGTGCCGATGCGAATTTCGGGTGAGCAGACCTCGATCCACGTGCTGACCCATGGTCTGACTGATGCTGGGCATCATGTGGGGACCAGGTGTGGGCGCCGTGTAGGGTCCTGGGACGTGGCGTCTTTGGCCTACGTCACCGTGAGTCGGTGTTGGTACGAGGGGCAGTCCCCTGTACTCCGTCTGGTTCAGACGTTGTTTTTCGTGACTTGAGAGTCTACCTTCCAGTGACTCGACCACTAGTCGTAGCTTCGTGCGCACGCGGGTGCGGACCCACCTGGGAGTGGTGGAGAGCGTGACCTGAGTGAGACGATTTTTAGGCTGGTCACCGCGAGAGCAACAGCTAGCAACAGGAACTAGCGGTAAAAACTACATCTACCAACAGAATAAACTCAATCATTCCAGTGATAGGAGAAAGAACAGGGAAAACTCCACCAGAAGAGAGAGACCAGATGCACCCCTTGACGACTTACACTGCATCTCAGGCAACTCGCGAGTCTGTGCCGCGACAAGCGAGAGACATAATTAAACCGTACCAACCGAGAACTAGTTAGAGTAACACTCGTCAGTGTCAGCTCTCGCCTCTGACCACGTATGCACACACTGACCCCTGCCAAGGGTCAGGACTCTAGCTAGATTTTCCTCCCCGTAGAGCGCTACGGTCGAGCCGAGGGCCCATGGTACTAGCTTAAACCGTTTAACGGCAATGCCCCTCCACCTCCCCCAGGTGGGTTAACCATCCGTGATGTCTAGGGCTACGTCTAGTGGTTCCATCACATGAAAAGTTCAAGCACTCTATTGAGATTCTAGGAGCGAACTAATAATCATAAAATAATGCGATTATGACATAGATGTAGCATGAAATGCATTAAATAGGAATTAAACATGCTTTCCCTAAATTACCAAAATAGCAGAGCGTAACGGACCAGGGACGAGGCATTATGCGACTATAACGCACCTCCCCCAGGCCGTTATGCTCACCCGTGCACATACCAAAACTCAGATATGCAGACCATAAAGCGCCATCGCTGGGGCGTTATGCAATGTATGACGCGCCTCAACCTGCACGTTATACTCACTGGGAAACCATCAAAATCACACAGATCATGGCACGCTATGACTGGTGCACCATGAGACTATAACGCACCGAGACTGGTCCGTTAAAGTCACCCGAACGTATGAAACTCAAAAAAATCCACAGTTTAACCCACCATATAACACACTACGAGAAGGGCGTTATATTGGCTATGGCAGATTGGCCCTAGTCCGTCATGCCCCACAACCTATAAACCTACAAAAATCACGGTCACATAATGGTCCAAGAGTGGTCTGCCATGCATTGCATAACGCACCCCCTAGGGTCTGTTAAGTATATAACGGCCTCTGGCAGGCGCGTTACCCTCTTGGGTGGTAAACCAGGCAACTCAGAAGGAAAAATATCAGGAAACTCTTTAACCATAGGGATTTCGCTCTAACCAGTCCATGCCTAGAATCGCATCGTAATCGGCCAACTACAGCGCATACAACTTCGCTGGCAACTGCCGATCACTGACGATAACAGGAGAATCTTCCAGGCAAAATGGAGTGGACATGAAATCTCCGGATGATAACTCAACGAGCAATTCATAGGGTGACTCGGTTACTGGCTCCTCGAGATGAGCAAGAAAATTCTTAGAAACAAATGAATGTGTAGCACCTAAATCGAAAAGAATGCGGGCTGAATGACCAAAAATTGAAACCGTACCTTCTACAAGATTGGACGCAATTGCTTCTGCATGAGTGATGTGAGTAATCCGGCTCCTCAGCTTCAGGCTAGAGGCTATAGAAGATTGCTGGGAAGAAGCTAGAACTTACAAATATGATGGCTGAGGCAAAGGTGGTGCAAGAAAATGAAATTGAGACTGCTACGATTGGGTAACCTACGAGAACTGCGCCGGAACGGACTTTATCAGGCAATCTCGAACAACGTGACCTGGCTGATCACAGTGATAGCAGACTACTGGTAAGAAACATGGTACACCAGGATGACTGCCACCACACCTCGGACATGATCTCAGCTGACTCATGGGAAACTCTCGGTGCTGTTGAAAAGGAGAAACGGGTTGCTAGACAGAATCAGAAGACGCCGATTGCTGCTGCACAAAACCCAAAGATGCTTGATTGTTAAATCGCTTCTTGGACTTTCTAAACATCTACCTCAAAGGGCCACTAGAAGTAGGCATGACAGATGGAACTCTAGGCACTGACGGCTGAAAAGACTACTGAAACGGTACAACCGACTGAGCAACACTGGACTGAGAAAACCCTGTAGACCTCGCCAAATCAAGCTCAACCGCGGCTGTTGCCTGATATGCATCGTCCATGACATTCACACGGGTAGCAAGCAGCGGCACTCTCAATTCAACTCTTAAACCACAGAGAAATTATTTGGTCTTTAAGGCTTCATCAGCAATAATATGCGGCGCATATCAACCCAACTCGATGAACTTGTTTTGATACTGCAACACGGTCATTTGACCTTGAACTAAATCTAGGAATTGGTGCATCTTATCCATGCGAAGACAGGCCGGACTGTAAGTGCGCTCGAAGGTAGTCACGAACTCGGGTTCACGGGGGTGGGGACGACCAATTACACACACTACCCTCGTGCAGGAGGGGGGGTCGCGGGGAGGGGAAACAAACTAACGACCGTATGCCGAGCACGGATGTCCGATCGAGGTGCAGCCAACACCTGGATGATGATCGAGGGACGTCGAAGGATGTCGAAAGGTCTGGCACCGAGCTGCTATCGTTGGATGGATACGACAGCCGCGGCTGTGGGCCTATGCAGTTCTACCACGCAGGACAAATTGGCACAGTTGTGGTGTGTTAGTCGGTACGGGCGCTGTGGAACTCCAATCACGATGGGACCAAGTCGTGGACGTTTCTGACAGGGAGGTCTACGAACCCTCAGAAGATGGCGGCCGTCTGATCACCTCGCTGGACATGGTCATAGGAACGGCCGGCGTCAGGTTTTTAGGTGAACAGTCAGACCAGTCGCAGGTAGCTGTGGGGGAACTTCCAGTGCTGATGTCGGATTGGGACGAGACCACCTGTGTTAGTTCCGTATCATCGAAGGCTACAACTTTTCTGAAGACTGTCCGACCTGAAACAGAGAGGAAAAGGGGGTATCGGGGCCAACTTGACAGCAGCCTATCCTGGGTGAACAGGGGACTCCGGGTCTGGCATGACTGAGGGAGAATGGCCGCCCTGGATGGAGACGACGTCAAAACCAGGTAGGACCACCTCTGGTGCGTCGGCGCTTTGGAGGAGCAGAATTCTCGTGAAGAGAGCTCCAGCTGAATCGCACAGGGGCGGGCGGTGGAGCTGCTACCAGATGGTGCTCAGGTTCAGACCCGAGTTTAGTGCTGTTGCACGAGAACGGGCGGTGAGAATGGTAACCAAGGTCGGATCGCCACAGGATCACTTCTGGGACGAAGCTGACTCGACGACGTACGACTTCACAGAAGAAAGCTTTGGCTGGTTTGCACCGTGGACGCTGGGGTAGTCTCTGCAAACTTGACCTCTACTGCAGGTTGGTTGCAGAGAGCAGCAGCGTGGTCTTCTCGAACCACGGGAGGGCGTAGCGATGACGGGGTGACTCCGGGATGCCGTGGACGCATGGAGCAGGGGAGGGCGGACCTGGGTTGCTGAGGGAGAGGGGGCTGGGGCGTGGGATGAAGGTGGCTAGGGTTAGGGTAGAGATTTTGATGGCAAGGGATGGTTGGCAATAGCTGGCAAGGGGGAAAGAAAGCTGAGGAAAGAGAGCTCTGTTTGTCTGTTTGTCTGCCTGGTATATAACACCATTGACTAAGGGGGAGAGTCAAGAGGTAGAGTCGTCTGTTTCTGCTCCTGTCTGTCTGCTACCCGGTATCTAGTCATTTGTGGGGGAGAGAAAGCTAGGGTAAAGAAAGTTGAATTGTGTTTCCTATTGCATTTGACTGTGACCACGGCATATTCTAACTCATAATATAGAATGTGTTGCCATTAAAGTATAGCAGTGTTGCCATTATCAAAAAGGGAGAGAATGTTGTGTCTTCTCTAGATTTGATGTTTAGTTTTGATGCTAGCAACAGTGTGAATGACTTTGACTGTTGTTGGCAACATCATTTGGATTTCATAAGGTGTGCTAAATGTCATTTTGTTAAGTTAGAATAAGTTCATGTTCATTATAAGGTCGATGCATATTCATGCATTCAGATATTCAGGTCGGCACATATATGCATATTGGTCTAGAAGGTCAGTGCATATGTAGAAGTGTTGCATTGAAAGGTCGATGCATCTCCCACTGCATTGAACAAGGTGCATATATGCATATTGGTCTAGAAGGTCAGTGCATATGCAGAAGTGTTGCATTGAAAGGTTGATGTGTCTCCCACTGCACTGAACAAACAGGTCGATGCATATATGTAGTTTGGTCTAGAAGGTCGATGCGGCTGTTGAAGTCACGCGCTATCAGGTTGGTGCACTTTGTACACAGGTCGATGTTGCTAAGTACTATATGTTAGAAGTTGCTTTATCAGGTCGATGTATACCATAGGTTGGTCGATGTTAGTGAACCAGCAATTGCAGCATAAGGTCGGTGCGATAATGGTTATCATTCTTAAGGTCGATGCACCTTGTGCATCTGTTGTGAAGTCAGGTCAGTGCAGTAAGGTCCTGCATCTATGCTTTAAGCATCTTCATTAAACATCACCAGGATAGGCTGCCTTGTCTAAGTGGCACGTCAATGTTATAGTGAAGTACTGACTTGTGCACTGACAGGTCGATGCACCTTCAATGCAGAGAGAGTCTTCATGATTGAATGAGGTCTACCTGTGCTATATATAGGTCGATGGGTGTGGTATACATAGAAATAAGAAATAAAGTAAGATAATAGATATAAACAACTAACTACAACAGAGTCCAGTCCAACAGAAAGTACAGTCTAAAGCAGTAAAACGTACCGCACGCCAAGTGAACACTCGGCCTAGTAAGCTGGAAACTAGGAACCTTCACACAACTCCCTCAAACCTCCAGGAAGAACCGTCGCACCTGAAAACTAGGGGTGAGCCTCCTATCACTGGCTCAGCAGGGATCCCGCAGAACCGCAACCCAGAAAACAAAGGCAGAAGGGAAAGAGCTATGCTAGCTATAGAAAGAACATCAGTAACAGCAGGAACAGTAACCTACGGTGGCTGGTAAAACCTCCGCTCTATAGCTACTCCTACTATACTGAAAAACACGACCCAGTCTCCTGTCGGGGGAGAACCAAGTAACGCACCCGACATCCCGATTCCACGATCGGGGGACCTCCATACATGCACCACCCTAGCCACGCTACTAGGAAAACACCACGACACCTCTGTCATGGAGGCCTGCCCTCACAGAAGGTCCCAAGCTGAAACCACGCGGTCAGGAACACAATCACGGCCTCATAGTCGTGAACTCAACGCCATCTAGGAAAAAGCCATCAGTGATGCTCACCGGAAACCCCAGACCTCGACTATGGGAACGCTCCCGAAACATCACACGAAGCCCCGTCTTGCAGACGAGGAATAAAAACTGCGACACGACAACTCACATCACGTGACGGGAGTACCGCCCACTAGAAGAATGACCGGATGCGCCCCCTGACGTCTTACACTACGTCACAAGTGCCGACCTACAACGTCTCAAGCGCGAGACTCAGACACACTCAGTAACCAGTAGTACCACAAAACAAGGACTAGTTAGGGTCGCGTCCGCCAGCGCTGTCTGACGCCCCCAACCTTGTGTGCACACTCAGACCATACACCCTAGGCCTATCCACTAGCAGGTAATTCTCCCCGAGCCCGGACTCGACTGTGCACGGGGGCCCTACGGTAACCAGCCTACTCACCGTCTCTCTCGGGTACGTCGCTCAGTCACTCCCAGGCGAGCCAGCACACGCGTGTCGAGGGAAAGCTATGACTAGTGGACGTGTCACAGAATGTGGACACTAAGAACCACACGCGCACCCATTGTGAGTAATGCAAAGGAATAGGTGGCTCGCGGTCACTAGACTCTGGACAGCCCTCTAGACCTATTAAATTCAACAGTCCTTGAGTCACACGACTCGGGTCAGGACCGTCGCACATAACGGCACAACGCTGTCAATCTGGCCTAATCCCTAGCTCTGAAATCACAGTGACACATGAAAAATCTCCAGCCCCAGGCTGGTCAATTGGACTCACAGTCCAAGGCCATATACATGCTCCCCCTTGAAACTCGAAACACACACAGGGTCACTCAGACCCCTGGACTCACGAGCACATAAATCAAGGTAATGTGGTACCTCCAGACACCTCCCAAAACACAAACACAAGTCTCACGATGTCCGAAACATTCACGAGGCTGAAGGTCAACCACTGGGTCACAGCCAGGTTGACCGAGGACCAACACGACGCATAGCAAACACAGTAACACAGAGAATTGCCTGGCGGTCCAACCTTAGGCCGCCACAGTCTCTAATGGCCCAACTCTAGTCTGCCACAAGGGCTCTAGCGGCACAACCTTGGCACGTTAGAAGATAGGTCACATTGGCTCTGGTGCTCCCATCTCAGGCTATCACAGCTCTCCAGCAGACCAACCTTGGCCCGCCAGAAGCCCTTTGGCACCCGTGCCTACGACTGCTAGAGGCACGTGACCCCAACGGTCAGAAACTCGTGTCCCGAGGTGGAATGGTCAAAATCGAAAGTAGCGGCCGAAGCTATAGTCGCTACAGCAGTTGGCTGTTTATCGTGTGGTCGCCAGCTGATGAAAATCCCTACCAACAAAACAGTAATAGGTGGCGCACCCACCTTAGGCCGCCAGGGCATCTGGCGCACCTACTTTGGGCCGCCAGTGAGTGTGGCGGTCTCTGGAAGGGCCGCCACACCCACCCAAGAATGGGACGGCGGGAAGAATCTCAAAAACTCGTTCCACACCCCGATCATCTGCGGATGAGGGGAAAATAAGGGGGAAGCTCCCTCGACACCCCTAGCATGCATCTATGCCCTCAAATCAGTCCGAAACGATGGATCGGCACACACACCCTAAAATATGAATTTTCTCCAAAACGCCCAAATTAGCCCGCTCGACTCGCCATAGCCTATGAAACTCGCGGGAAAGGAAGTACACGAGTCAAGGTTCCGTCCCCCTACCTCCACCGAAGATTTGACACGCTGTGGATGCCGTTCCATGAAGAAACGCCCCATGAAACCCCGCAGGCGCCCCATGCTCACGAATCGACTTCATCGCGCCCTCGTGCCTCGATCCTCGATCCATCCTCACCATCCTCGTCTCCCACGCCGCACTGCCTCGCCCCTGCCCTGGTCCGTCGACCGCTGGAGAGGTGAGAGTGAGAGGAGAGTGTGAGAGAAGAGAGAGAGGGTGAGAGTGAGAAATGAGGGAAGAGAGGGAGGGAGGGGTTAATATATAAAAAATCTAAAATTTAAAAAAATTAGAAAAATACGAAAAAACTATCTCCGCGATCCTCGGAAAGAGCACAACGCGTTGGTTACGTCCCGGAGTCGGAGAACACAACGGTTCACCCTGCACAGAGTTCTGAAGACTCATCAGAGAAAAATACACGTAAAGTATAAAACACATTCCGGGACCCATAAAAAGGATCCAAATAATACTTGAAAAATCTGGGGCATTACACACTCTCTCTTCTCTTTCTATTCCCCTCTCCTCTGAGCGGCCGACAGAGGCGATGGTGGGCGAGGTAGAGATGCTACGAGGGCGAGGACGATGAGGATGGGTTGAGGATCGAGGCGAAGGCGCGTGGTGAAGCCGGTTCGCAAGTTCGTGTGAAATCGGCGACGTTCGCGAGGCATTTCACAATGGATCGGTGATCTCGACGCGCGGGATCTTCGGTGGAGGTAGGGGGATAGTTCCCTAACCCATGTACTCCATTTTCCGTGAGTTTTGTAGGCCGTGGTGAGCCGAGTGGATTTATTTCACGCCGGGGGCTAAAATGATCGATTTTAGGGTGTGCGACGGATTCTTCGATTCGATTGTGCTTTTGGGGTTTAAACGCGTTCTCTAGGTGGTCTAGAGGTTAGGGAATGGGTTCCCCATATTTTTCCCATCACCGGGGGGTGATTAGGGCGTGGGAACGGACCCTAGGGCTGGGTCCGGACGACTCTGCGCCGTATTTAGTCGACCGACTCGGGCAGTTCGGTCGACCGTTCGGGAAATAGGTGTTGACTCGACGTCATGTTGAAGCCAAGAAACTTGGCAGAGACGTGAGGCCTATGCCAAGGGCAAAATATGGGATAAATGTTGACTCGACGTCATGTCGAACTCAACGAACTTGGCAAAGACGTGAGACCTAAGCCAAGGGCAGAATATGGGATAAGTGTTAACTTGACGTCCTGTCGAAGCCAACGAACTTGGCAGAGGCGTGAGGCCTAAGCCTAGGGTAGAATATGAAATGGGTGTCGACTCGACGTCCTGTCGTAACCAACAAACTTGGCAGAGCCGACGTGAGGCCTAAACCAATGGCAGAATATAAGATAGGTGTCGACTTGACGTCCTGTCGAAGTCAACGAACTTGGCAGAGGCGTGAGACCTAAGCCAAGGATAGAGTATGGAACAGGTGTTGACTTGACGTCATGTTGAAGATAGCAAACTTGGCAGAGGTGCGAGGCCTATGCCAAGGGCAGAATATAAGATAGGTGTCGACTCGATGTCTTGTCAAAGTCAACGAACCTGGCAGAGGCATGGGGCCTAAGCCAATGACAGAATATGGAACAGGTGTTGACTCGACGTCATGTCGAAGCCAACGGACTTGGCAGAGGTGTGAGGCCCAAGTCAAGGGCCAAATATGAGATAAGTGTTGACTCGACGTCATGTCAAAGCCAACGAACTTGGCAAAGGCATGAGGCCTAAGCCAAGGACAGAATATGGGGTAAGTGTTGACTCGACGGAACGTCGAAGTCAATGGGCCCTGCCCCGATAGAAGGTTTGGGGCAAGGGTTGACTGGAATGCAGATGTATGAGAGGCCCAAACCCAGGGGTAAATATCATTGTCAACCCGACGGTGTGTCGAAGTCAACCAACCTCGCTCAGACAAAAGGTCTGAAACCAGGGTAGAATGTGTAGATGAAGATGTCAACCCAACGTCATGTCAGTGTTGACCAACTTGGCGAAGACATGAGGTCTAAGCCAGGACAGGATATGGATGTTGACCCGTGGAGATGTTAGGATTAACAAACCTTGCTCAGACAGAAGGTCTAAGACAAAGTGAAGAGGTCTTTATTGGTTTATTAATTTGGCTTGTTTGAGTTTATTGAATTTGTTAGGTTTATTGAGTTTATTGGATTTTTTGACTATACTCCATGTGCATCGACCTATCCAGGGACCTACTCTGACCTGTGCGGAGGCTGCACCAACCTGTCTAGAGACTGTGCCCCATGTGCATCGACCTATCCAGGGACCTGCTCTAACCTGTGCAAAGGCTGCACCAACCTGTATAGAGACTATACTCCATCTGCATTGACCTATCCAGGGACCTACTCTGACCTGTGCAGAGGCTGCACTGACATGTCTAGAGACTATGCCCCGTGTGCATCGACCTATCAAGGGACCAGCTATGACCTGTGTAGAGGCTGCACCGACCTTTCTAGAGACTATACTCCATGTGCATCGAGCTATCCAAGGACTTGCTCTAACCTATGCGGAGGCTGTACCGACCTATCTAGAGATTGTGCCCCATGTGCATCGACCTATCTAGGGACTTGCTCTGACCTGTGCAGAGGCTGTACTGACTTATCTAGAGACTATACTCCATGTGCATCGACCTATCTAGGGACCTGCACTGACCTTCCCAGGGACTACATTGACCTTCCCAGGGACTGCACCCCATGTGCATCGACCTATCTAGAGACTGCACTGACCTTCCCAGGGACTGCACTGACCTTCCCAAGGACCACACCACCATGTGCTCAACCTGTCCAGGGACTGCATTGACCTTCCCAGGGACTGCACCCCCCATGTGCATCGACCTATCCAGAGACCTTAAACTTTGATAGAGACTCAAAGGAAACTCACGAGAGCCCGTAACTTGATGAAAAAAAACCCAAAAATGAACATGGTGGTCGATCCCACATACCCTTAGTCCCACTTTAAAGTATATAAAATATTTTGAAATCGTTCTAATGCATCATTGACCCCTAAATTTGAGGTTAGGTGCCTACCTTTGAAATGTTAGACCAACAATCTGGGGATGAGATCCACACCCCAGATCCACCTAAAGCTTTTCCCCCTCGATCCCGGGGCACTACAAGTTCGTCCTCCACACACCGGATCATCCACCCATGCACTGGATGGTCTGCCCACAAAGAGACAAGGAGTAAGGCCCATGTCTTAGCGGATCCTTACTGGTATTAATCTAGAATTTATTCCGTGAATTTAGGCTATTTTTATAGATTTTATGAATATTTTCTGGCATTTAATCCATTTAGGCATAACGAATGGAAATTACACGCGCAAAGTATTAATTTAAGCAATAATTTAAACTTTAATATGGAAGCAATTTAAACATATCAGAGTGATAAGCATAAATAATAGTCCAGATTAACAAATGAACAAGTCCGATGACTAACAAAAGTCCAAATGTACAACTACACGGGACATACCCTGGCCAAAAGTACAAAAAGAGGACTACAACAGACTGACAATGCGACTACTGCTGGCAGCTAAGGACGGTCGCCAAAAACTCGAGAAGTTCTGGGGGATGACTGTTGTGGCTCACCTGAAAGAAGAAGGGTGAGTCACAGTCAGACTCAGTAGGGGTCACGCAGATCCCTAGCTCGTAACTAAGCATGCAAAAGTAATTAGAGCATGCATTTAAAATTAAACATGCAATAGCATAAATAAACACAATCATAGTAAAGCTGTAAAACCTATCTAAATAGTTTATAACAGCTAACTATATGCCAATTTAAATTAAATATAAGCATCAGGGGCTATATGAACCATTAGAATAAATCTCAGCTAACCAAGTGACAGGAGAGAGAAGAAGAGAACCACCAGAAAGTAAAGACCAGATGCGTCCACTAATAGATTATATTGCGTCTTAAGTAACTCGCAAGTCTAGGAACATGACAAGTGAGAGGCGTAATAGTACCAAAATCAAGTACTAGTCAGAGTAACACTCGTCAGTGTCAGTCCAAACCTCTGACCACGTGTGCACACACTGGCTCATGCCTAGAGCCAGGCTTGTAGCTAGTATTCCCCTCCGTAGGACACTACAGTTAGACCGGGGCCCATGGAACTAGCTTAAAAATCGTGTGACGGGACTACCCCACCACCTCTCCCAGGTGGGCCGACATTAGAGGTCACTAGGCTGCAACTAGTGGTTCCATCACAAGGAAAGATAAAGTAACTCTATTGGGATATAAAGATGTGCCACAGTTTATAAAATAAGTTAAACATGGCGAATATGTAATAATAGAAGCATAATTGAAATGAATATGCATAAATTGAAACCTGTAGGAATTGAACGGTTGGAACATGGCCACTCAGTGACTGGGCGGTCGAACGATAGGCCACTCAATGGGCCTATACGGTTCTAATTGGGCCGTTCTACTCCAAAGCCGTGGGCCGACACTCGAGGTCGTCGGGCTACGACTAGTGGTTCCATCACAAGGAAAGAGAAAGTAACTCTATTGGGATCTAAAAATATGTCACAGTTTGTAAAATAATTTAAACATGGCGAATGTACAACATGAAATGCATAAAGAAATGAACATGCATCAATTAGGACTCTACAGGAATTAAACGGTCAAGAAAGGGCCGCTCCAATCGTACGTGGTCGCACGACTTGCCACTCAATGGATTTACGCAGTCACCCTGAAGCCGTTCAGCTCCACCGCAATATAGAGTTCCAGGGCGTACGCGGTCATGGATGGGCCGTGCAATGACTTGGGCGGTCCTATGATTGGCCGCTCAACGGAAATGGACGGGTACTAGGGCAGTCACGCGATAGGCCATCCAATGGATGGCACGGTTCCATGTTGGGCCGTGCTGACCATATCGCCTTACTATTTGGAGGCTCTAAGCGGTCGAGGGTCGGCTACTCTAGACTCTACACGGTCCTGTAATGGGCCGTTCAAAGGGTTAGAACGGTCTAGAGAAGATTGTGACGTTAGAATGGTCTCTGGTTGGGCCATTCAATTACTGAGAAATTGAAAATGAGGTAAACCCCATGGAATCCCCTCCCGGTCGATCCAAATTGACAGGAATACAAAATCTAAGCTAAACTTTCCTTGCCATAACCCATTCTAAGCCATTCAAACCATTAAAACTTAAATACAATGGCCATGGAAGATTAAAACAAAAATACAATGTTCATGGAATTTTGCTCCAAAACCTAGGAAAATGTAAGACAATGGGCATGCATGTGGTATGGGAGCATTCCTAAGGCGATGAGGAATCCATCCCCCTACCTATTGCATGACAAAACCGTCGATACGACGCCGAACGGACCGAGGGGAGCCGCACCTTCCCTCGCCCGCACCCGTCTCCATGCTCCGCGATTCATCACCCCACTGGCGTCAATGTGTTCCTCGCGTCACGAGCTTTCCAATGGTACCTCCCGTGTCTCCTGCGGTGGCTCGGACAGACTGCGCCCCGAGAGAGGGAGAGAGGGCGATTGGGTGAGAGAGAGATGGTGAGGGAGAGAGAGGAAATGAAAGAGAGAGAGGAGAGGGGTTGGCCGATGGTTAAAATTTTATGGCCTCTTCATCAATGCTTTCTTCTCTTCTTGATATTGCTCCATTTCACTTTCTTGTCGACATGCTGCACTAAGAGCTTCATCCATCGTATGGTGATTGAATGCCACCAATCTGATTCTCAGGGATGGTCGAAGACCCATCACGAACTTCTTCACCTTCTGCCATTCATCGATCGCAATGTGAGGTGCATACCTAGCCAGCTCTATGAAACGTGCCTCATACTCTAACACCGTCATGGACCCTTGAGTCAGGCTAAGAAACTCCTGCTCCATCTTGTCTTGGACATGCTCGGGGATGTACTTTGTCTTGAACAAATGAACAAATTCCTCCCAAGTCGTTTCCACCACTCCGTCCTCATAATGGTTCCACAGAATAGAGGACCACCACACATCTGCACGCTCCTCCAACATGAAAGTTGCCAGATTGACCTTCTCATTCTCATCACATCGAATGGTTTGGAACACCTTCTCTATCGCTCGCAACCAATGCTCCGCAACTAGTGGTTGGGTCTCCCCCTTAAAAGATGGTGGGTTCATCCATCGGAACTGCTCCATGACCGATGGCCCATCTATGACCCTTTGAACTAACTCCGATTACAGTGGAGCCTAAGTCAAGATAGGTTACTTACCTGGTCCACTCAACTAAAGCTACACACTCCAACCAATCTACCATACTTGGGCTTGAGCCTGAACTTGAGCTTGCAATGTAGCTTGCACGTTGGCCTGGGTTTGCATCACCCGTACCAATCCTTGCATGAACGTACCATAATCCACCAATGGCAGTGGCGGCGGCATCGACAATCCTTGTTGACCTTCACCTCCAACTCTCCTCGGCTCCTCCTCACGAGCAGGGGCAGCAGCACGGCAACCACGGGATGCCATAACCTTATCAACATAGTGGATTAATGAGGTTTAGTTTCTTTATTACTATGTCATTCTCTATAGTTATATTTTCTACTCAATTAACTTGTGAAGCTATCTAGATTTTGGGCTAACAATCTAGCTGATGGATTATTTACTTATGTAAATTCTCATCCTTTGTCTCTGATACCACTCTCTGTAACACCCCACCTTATAATCCGGTTCAGTTTTCAACTCTCATCGGATTTAGGAGAGATGCCACAGTGGGAAAAACGACATTTGGCGGGATTCCGGGGGTGCCAACTCTGACTCTGAAAAAGAAATGGCTGGCCCTTTTATGATTGTGGCCAAAGCCGATGGCAAACTGTCTACTACCATGTCCTCACTAACCATGACCTTCTGAAGAAAGGCCTTTAAAGCATCCTGGTGCAGCGTGAATCCCTTAATCAACTCCAGAATTAAAATCTTGGCCAGCGTCCGGTCCAAGTGCTGCAATAAATCATACCTTGTGCCACGTAGGGGGTCTATTTCTTCTTGTTCAACTACTGCTGTTGGAAACTAAGGGTTGGGTGCTGGTGCACCCGTAGAGGGATAACTTCTCTGAAATAAATGCCCTCTCCGCAAGGCAAGGTTCTGTGCTGGCATGGTATTGGACGGACTCCTTATAGGTGAGTTAATGGGTCCTGTGGGGTGAATAAGGGGTGTAGAAGTAGGAGTGATGATGGTGGAAGCAGGTCTGATAGGCCCTAGCGGGAGGATGATAGGCGATGGGGTAAGTGAGGGGGTGACAATGGGGGGCGTGACAGGTGATGGTGCGAGGATTGGCGAAGCGGTAGGGGATGCGATAGGCAAGATGAGGGGTTTGGGAGGAATGGTGGGTGCGGTGGAGGTCACTGTGGTGGGCCGAATGATAGTGGGGATAAGAGGTGAAGGGGGATTGTTGTAGGTGTGGTGGAAGGCCAAAAGGTGGGCTGGAGTCTCGTGATCATAGGACCACCCAGCGTTGGGAGCTTGGTGGTGGACAATGTTCACTTGGGCTAGTGCCGACGGTTGCAGTTGTGGAGCAGGCAGGTGGTTTGGCAGCAGATTCTGATGAATCCCAAGTTCTTATGCGGGCTGCTGCTACTGCTGAGGTTGAGGTTGTTGTGGCTGCTGCTGCTGTGCTGGCTACTGCGGCCTTGGCACCTGTCTCCTTCTTTCTTTAATATCTTTAATCAACCTGTGCATTTGTGCCCAGTCAATTCTCTGTCCTTCAGGCAAATCATAAACAAGATCACGAAACTGGTGGCACCTCTTAATAGTGTGCCCAGGATGCCGATGATATATGCAACCGGAGGAAGCTGGAGATCACCAATGTACATAAGAGCCAAGAAAATATCCGGGAGAGTTTCAGGAAGTGGAGGGTAATGGTGAATTAACGACTTTCAATAAGTCGCTATTTTAAATTTTGTTGAGATTTTTATGTTTCGAAATTCAGGGTTGCTACAGAGCAACTCCTGTGCCAGCTTACGATAGTCGGTGTAGGTGTAGCCCGTCACTGCTGCTCCATGGACCCGTAAGCCAGTAATCCTCACCATGTCTTCCAATGTGGGGATCATATGACCCCACAGGAAGATGAATGCCTTGCTGATCAGATCCCACCTCTCGTGTAAAGCATACAGTAGCGTTGTGTCCACTCGAGTGACCTCAATGCTAAGAACCTCTCTGAACCCCATAGCAGCTAATCTCTCCCTCTGGTAGTCGGGCAGTGCCTAGTACACCGCCTAGACTTGCAACTATGAGATCCGGGTCCGTCTCTTCCCCTGCACGCATTTAGGATATAGAGTCAGCCATTGCATTGCATTTTACATAAACAAAAAATTCAAATAAGGCCAAAAATAAGAAAATAACACTTCTATCTCTGGTTCCTCTGGCGGCCACATAGTGGGCCGTCTAAATACTCTGGCGCACCACAGTTGGACTGTCGGAGACCGTAGCGGTCACTGGAATGACCGCTACGCTCCTAGTGATTGGGTGTCTTCTTCTTCGTTCCCCTAGGTCGTGGAACTGGCCAAAAAGGCCTACAATCATCTCCAACGGGCCCCCAGGCCCACTGTCACCCCCTCCTACACATGCACGGTTTAAAAAGGATAAAAATGGGGTTTTTAGGGTGGTGGCCTACCTCGGACGACCAGCCTCCCTTCACCTTCTTCAGTGTTCCTTCGACCGTGGCGGCTTCTTCCTCGACGCTGGTGACTTCTCCAAGCTCCTCCGCCGCTGTGGAAGGTCCTTCCCCCTCGATTTGGGCCGCCACTACCAGCCGCTCCTCTTCCTCTGGTTGGTTCGCCGCTGGAGGTGCATCTTCTCTCTCTACTCGCTCATGAAATTTTTTGATCGCCTTCTGTCTCACCATCACGACCGCGGTGGTCGCCGATGGGCTTGGGTCGCAATGGATCGACGAGGTCACCAGAGCACTCGTCGCTCAGTTTGGGCGTTCGGGCACGGATGAGAGGACTGGGGGGGAATTGAAAAATCAATTTGTTTTTTTTTTGAAAACCCAGGAAATTAATATGGTGGAATAAAATTTGAACATATTTACATGCTTTCCTGGCAAGTAATAACAATACGGAAGTCTATTTCCGTGTGCTCTTATCAAAGCAAGGTAGATGTTAGGCCCAACGAAAAATAATACATGTGCAGTTGTTAAGAACAAAACAACCACTACATCCGTTTAATATGAAGCTACCTAGAGCATATCATATACGAACATATGAAAGGCCTGTAAAATGCATAAACATGGAAGAGGATTTAAGAAAAGGAAGAGGGCATCTACAGCAAGAACCAGTGACGATGAGTGACGAGAGGAGGACGCAGAGGAGACGGGCTCGTATGCTGGGGAAGCCACCGCTACGCACACTGATGAAGAGGATGACATTGCAGAGGAGCCTTAAGAACTTAAAATAGAAGAGTGGATGTTAATGTAGGGACACGAGCGGGATCGGTGTGTCGATTTAACACATTGCTGCAAATGGCGGTGGTAACACAGCCCCTCGGGAGCAAAAAAAAGGGGGACGTCGGGAACCCTAGCCGAATGATCGTCGCTCGATCGGAGCGTATTGCAGAGGTGATTGGACAAGGGAGGGTGTAGGCATAATTAGGTTCCCCAACCACCCTTCTAACGTTGTAATCTACCATAATGATCCTCGTTGACATTGGCCCCGGGAACGCACATCCACTGTGACGGTGAAGGTAACAAGCTACACCAAGACTGGCGCAGTGAAGTGGCAATGAGAGTGCGATGGTGGAGCACGGCGTCGAGGGTTTTGTGAGTGGAGAAAGGAGGATAAGGGTGTTACGTAACCCACATGGGGTACCCAGGTTTATACCACAGTTTGATGATAGGTCAGTGTCGACGGCGAGTATAATGGTAACAAATAGTTGCCTAGTGCTGATAAATGCCCGATAGCAGTGACAAATAGCTGCCTAAGTCTAAAAAATATCTTGTAGAGTTAAAATTGTGAAAACCTCAGAACGTCGATGCATGAAGCAAAGGCCGTGGATAAGGGTGCAAATACCCTATCAGTGGCGACAACTAGATCTGCGGACTGGACAAATACACTGGTAAGGGTGAAAAATAGATTCTAGAGCTAACAAATGAAAAGCAGAAGGA
The DNA here is from genome assembly GCA_024336825.1 of Amorphophallus titanum. NCBI lineage: Eukaryota > Viridiplantae > Streptophyta > Magnoliopsida > Alismatales > Araceae > Amorphophallus > Amorphophallus titanum. The sequence continues at coordinate 955,378 of JANBPO010006887.1, read as the reverse complement.
GCTAAAAGAAGGATTCAAGTTCACAGGAGGACAGTACGTTCTCTATTCTATTAGACTGTACTTGTCTTTATTTGGACTGGACTCTATTAAGTTAATCTGTCATAAATTGTTAATTGAAAAAGTAATTTTATTTCTGCTACTTTAGCAAACCTGATCATTGAAATATTAATTACTTACTATTTTATCTAGAACTTCAATGTACTCCACACATACCTTTCTATCCCTTCGGAGCTTTACCACTCTTGGGAGGCTTCACAGGTTCCAAGTGGTATCGGGTTTACCCGATATCCGGAGTCTGGGTCGTCACAGTTGAAATTAGAGCATATTGTGTGAAAGTGCATGGGAATTTGAGATATTGCACTACTCAGAGTCCTTAAGGTCCAGTACAGTCAACAGCTGGCGTAGGTTTTATGATTGTTTATCACTTTATTTTCACCTGAGGTCTTGTACGTGCTGTGTTAGCACTGTACGAGATGGTTTTGCTCTCATCAGGATGTGACAGGATGTTCTATTTCATCATGGCGTTTGTCTCGGTTATGCTATACTTGGCAGAATTCATCGGTAGGTGTGAATCTGTAGTACTCTATTCGAGATTTTTCTGTGGCTTGTTCAGGTGGCTGGTGACTTTTTTCGTTGGTGTGATGGCCATGCACATTCTTATGTTATTTTGGTCATCCCAGCTTGAGTCTGTTCATCTCCTGAGGGGTTTAGCTTGTGTTGAAGTGGTCGATTAGATGCCTTGGTTGAGAAGATGCTCAGGCGAACCTAGGATTTTCCCTTCCTTGTGAGCTACTGTAAGTGAGCTTGATTCTTCTCATCATGTTTGGTGGAATCTTTTCGAGGTAAGCCTTAGAAGTGCTATCTTGGTGAAGCCTTTGTCCTGTGTCCGCTTAAGTGTGGACTGTGTTAGTTCTGAGCCTGATCTGCTCCTTATTTGACGGTTGCTTGGCTTTAGACCCAGTTTTGTGTTGGGAGCCGTTGTGCACCGTGTTCGTCATGCCGTGTCTGGCGGCTGATGTGTTGTGAAGGTTCAATAATCGTTCCAGGACGTAAGGATAAGCTGAGATTAGTGTTTCTTTGTGCTTTGTGCTGAAGCTAGTACTCTCTTTGGTTTGCACCTAGGTGACTTGTGATCGGTTATTAGTAGGAACGGTGCTCGAGGTGAGTTAGGATCTGGCCCATGAGAAGATGGAGCCCAAAGAAGATTTTTGCACCTTTGTCGACCGTTAGCATCGCTTGGCCGCGCAAGTCCTGGGGCACATTCCGGAGCCGGAGCAGATCATGATGTTGATATCCAATGCAATGCCAGAATATTGGTTCATCTTAGCCCTTAATGATATTATCTCCTGGCAACAGCTTTATAGCCGAGCCCGCTTCATTCGCCAACAAATCTAAGATTCTCTTGACCCCGAGTCTCCACCATCCTCCTCCACTTACACCTCACCCTCCACAAGCCAACCCTATGCTCCCATGAGTCAGCCCGCCATGAGTCAGCCTTTCGCCACATATCCTTCCACGAGTTAACCTCCCGCTTCTACATACCTGTACCCTCCCGCATATCAATCTTCCATGAGTCAGCCTCCTGTCCCCTCATACCCACATCTGTCACCACCCCCGGTCAAGGAAACACCACACCCCGAGCAGGTGGATGCCGTCTATATACCCCTCATCCCGCTCCACATATGCCTTCACCAAATCCCTCTGCCACCGGCCAAGCACTCTTGCCTACACAACCCCCACTTCCGTCTCCATCACCACTACCTTCTCCACCTTCATCCCATACCCCTCGGCATCTGGCTTGCCTGAAGTGGGCTCCTCATCCTCCATTGCCGGAGTCTTTCACTGACATTTTCAGGGCTTTGACGGCCACCCACATGTTGCCACTTCCTCCGGCTGTGCCTTGACGACCCGCAGTGGGGAATATGCTTCAGTTCTGTGAATATCACTGCCAGCAGGGGCATTTGGTTGAGGATTGTCCCGAGTTCTGGGAGTTTGTTCATGATCTGGAAGATCAAAAAAGGATCAATTGGGCCACCATGCATAAAGTCATTTTATATTTTCGCAGCAAGCAGTAGCAAGAAATGCTACCCAGGCAGTCGTCTCCATCATTGCAAGACTAGGGGCACCCCTGTGATTCCCCTTCGTCTAGTGTTGCACCCGCTCCATCATTCGCTCCATCGTCTAGTCCACTCATTCCCTCACCTATGCCTCCACCAACCCCATCGCCATCTCCTACCCTGACTCCATCACCGCCACCTACCCAAGCCTCTGCTCAAGTGGATACCTCTGCCCCTTCCTTCACTCCCATTGCCACCCCCGCTTCCGCTCTTAACGCTGCGCGACATGTTGTGTCTATACGCCGACAGTGGGCGCCGCATGCGTCCTCGCCTTCATCATCACCATCTTCTTTGACGGCACCCTCTCCACTGTCTTCACCACCAACATTACCCTCATTACCGGCATCATTACCGTCGCCTACATCTCCATCTCCATTCCCTAACCCACCGCCTTTGCCATCTCCATCTTTCTCGCCGCCCGAACCTGAGCAAGCTCCGCTTTCACCTTCACCCGAGCCTATCACTGTCACATTGCCTTTGCCATCACTCGACATCCCCGCCATGGAAACCTCTACGCCATCTGAACCACTTGCTCCACCTACTTCCACCCAACAGAGTGGGTGTGCACTACCTTTGGTGCCCCTTGGGTCTGGTCCCCATGGAGACAATGAGCTGAGTCAGGATGATTCAGGGCCGGTTCTGCGTTTCAAAGTTCAAGATTATATCTGCCACATGCCAATCCAGGTTCTGGTCCCTAGCTACTTTAGGGCTGATGAGCCTATGTTTCAAAGGACGGTTACTAAGGAGAGTTCCCTCACACTGGTGCCAATTTCTTCAAGAGCAAGGCTGGTGGAAATCTCATTGCTTTCCGGAGATTCTATTATTGATGCTGTTATTTGTTCCCGCACCATTGCAATTCAGTTCACTGGCCAAGAGGGGATCTCTACCCAGTTGGTGCTAACTCATATGGCCACCAAGCAGATTGTGAAGTCTATGTTCAAGGGGCAATTGGCCGTATCTTCCATGCTGTCAAAGGACATTCGATACAGCTTATGCAATTTCTCTCAGTTTATCAGTACGCCAGCCACGTCAACACCGTGTATTGATCTCCCTCAATTTCGTCCTTCTCTTCTATCAAGGGAGTTATGCTTCAAGCCCGATTGCTGAGTGAAGTTGTCGGATCTCCATATCTTTGTGTCAAGGGTGCTGTTCATCATTCCAAAGAGTTACCTATTCAAGAATCTCCACTTATCGCTAGCACCGTGTGTCTAGGGGCAACCGCCCCAATGAAGCTACATGTTCCTAACTGGGCTAGGCCGTCTTCCAGATGGGCTCATTATTTGAGAAGACATTACAAATCAAGAAGCCCAAAGGTCTGGGTCCGCGCTAGGTAGGCCCATGTTCAAGAGATTTCTGCTAAGAAGAGGCGACAGTGCAAGTACAAGGGCCGTTAGTTGTGCATTCGAGGGGCCACTGCTTCTCCTTCTTTTCATTCATCATTCATTCTTCTTAGTTCCTACCCTTGGGTGGTGTACCTTCCTTCATCTGATCCTGTTTCCATCATTTTCTCCTCCCCTCCTAGGTCCGTGTGTCCCCATTCCTCTCTTCTTCCTCTGGATCCTCCAAATTCTCCCCCTCCTCACAGATCTAGGCCTCGACCTATGTCATCCTTTCATCCTGATTTTAGGACATCACCTGCTTCTTCTTCACCAGGACTTCTGAGTGTTACCTCTGATTCTTCTCTGACCCTATCAGAGGTCCACGATTTTCCTTCTCCGACCCTGTCGGATGTCCACGATTCTTCTTCTTCGACTACGTCGGATGATTACTCTCCTTCTTCCTTATCTTTGCCACAGTCTCCTCAGTTCTCCATTCTCTCCTCCTCACCTTTTCAGGGTCGTTCCCCTTTTTCATGCTATTTTTAAGACTTTAGCTCGCCTTGATCTCAGCTAATCGTTATTTATTCTATATCTGGGTCCTTGTTATCAGGGTCTCCGCACCTTAATGAGGGAGTTCTAACCCTCGTCTCTCTTCTTTTTTATCCTTCTTCATCCAGTATGATGTCTGCCACTCCTCTGTGTCGAGGAATCCAATCCTTTGCTCTCCCTTTTGTCCCGTCAAGTGAGGAATACAAAACTACTCACGCTCCTCAAAGCTCGATGGCCAAGCTCTCGCTTCAGGATGCTATTTTCACGCTATGGATATGTAAGATATCTTTATTTTGTGCAAAGAATATACTACTATCACTATTGCTTATGTTTCTTCATGCACATGGTTATAATGTTGGTTCCTTAAAACATGGTTGAGTGCTTTAGGCCTAGCTTAGTTAGTTTGCTTAGTCAGATAAGTTCGCTTCTGCAGCACCTTAGGCTGGTGATAGCTCCGCACTAGAAGTCCAGTTCTTTCCCCGATCATTAAGGGTGACCTTTAGGCATGGGTTTTTTACACACTTCACATTTCTCCTTGGAGGCCATTGGGCACCCCTCCCCTCTCTCTCCCTTGTTCTTCCCTTCTTCTTCCTCCTTCTTGCTGTAGCAGATCTAGAGCCTTAACCCTAGAATTTCTGAGTGTTCTTCCTCTCAATCTCTTCCTCTGGTTGGCACCATCGATCACCACCGTCGCCGCCACCGCCGTTCATGCCTCCGTTAAGCCACCAGAGTGCATGAACCTCCATGCTGTCTAGAATTTCGGGGTTCCTAGACTGAAGCTCAGTAGAAGGGCTAGCACGGAAGATCCCACTGTATGATCGTGATGAGGTTTTGAGGGTAGCTTCCCCCCATCGTCCACCATTTAAGTTTGGTGTCGATCAGATCCCGTTTGCCCCTCCTCCCAGCCACGTCTTTCCTCCCCTCATAGTCTGCCTATGTGCAGATCTGTAAGATAGTGGTCTGTAGTCTGATTTTTCCAACCCCGAAAACAATGTCCAAAATTCACAAAAAAAATTACTACGTTATCCTCTCTTGTTCCCCTACCACCCATAAAATTCCCAGAGTCTAGATCTGAAAGGTCCCCTCCGGTCAAAATTCACTTTTATACAAGTCACACCCTACCCTATCTGCCTTGTGATCCGAGCCAGAAACTACCACCAGTTGCAGAGATTTTCATTTCCAGCTCCACTGTTGGACGGATCTGAAATTCCCCTACGTCGAATCTTTTCAAGTCCTCTTCGCAACGACGCTAGTCTCGCCTCGATCTGACACCGGGGCTGGGTGTGGCGGCCGATCTCACCGGAGTGCGCAGATCTGCCCAGGTCTGTCCCGAGACAGGCTTGCAAGAAGGGGTCACAGATTAAATCCTCGAAAAATATGCCGAAGCAGAATTAGTGGTCGCTGCTCCCGGGGGTCGACCAAGGACCCTCCGCCAACGTCCCGGTGAACCATCGCCTCCAAAATACCTCCGGAGAGTGATGTCCCTTTGGATGCCCGTGCTGGCTGTCCTGCCGGCCTGAACTTGCAGATCCATGTCCGTAGATTGCTCAGTGAAAGAGGCCTTATCCAACCTTCAGCATCCTGTATGGAATGAATTGCAGGATCCTCATTTGCGGTCTGAATTACAAAGATTTGCAACACAGAATGGCAGCGACATTCCTGTCCACTACACTCCACGTAGGGAGGGGAACACGGGGATGGGCAATTATTACAAGAACTACCCTCACGCAGGAGGGGGGAGCAAAGGGATGGGAGGCAGGGCGGCCGATCCGTGGACAGCTTTTCAGGAGGGAGCCGCTGGTTCCGAATAGCTCACGAAGCACCGATGTCCGACTGAAGTGTCGTCAGCACTCGGACGAAGCCTGGTGGATGCCGGCGGGTTCCTGAGATCCTAACGTCGCTCCGAGGTCGCTGGAGGGTGGGGACGGCCGTGGTCAAATATCTACACCACTCTGTCCCACCATACAGGTTTGCGCGACCGAGATGCGATGACCGGCACACCCGCTGTAGATCTCCAAACGTGACGGGACAAACTCGGTGGGATATCAGACAGAGAGCACTATGTACCCTCAAAAGCTGGCCACCGTCGGATCAACTTGCCGGTCGTGGTCACCGATATGGTCGGCTTCTGGTTCCTAAGAGAGCAACTGGAGAGGGAGGCAATGGCCGTGGTGGAATTTCCTATACCGAAGTCAGAACGAGACAAAACCACCTGTGTTGGGTTCATATCGTCGAGGGTCACGACTTTGGAGAAGACAGCTCAGCCCGAAATGGAGCAGAGGATGGAGTGTCGGGGTCGACGGGGCTGCTGTCTGTCCTGGGCAGACAGAGACTTCCAAACCTAGTGCAGTTGTAGAAAAAGGGACGTCTCGGGCGGTGGCGTTATCAAAAGATGGCGGGACCATGTCTGGATCGTTGGCAACTCGAAGATAAAGAACTCTTCTGAAGAGAGTTCTTGCCAGTTTGCACAGGGGAAGATGGTGCCACCGTTGCCAAGAGATCCTCAGAAACTGGTGCAGTTCTGGTGCAGTTGCACAGAAACGCCCGACGCGAAAAGTGCTGATGACGAATCGAGGCAAGACCACTTCCGGAGTGTAGAGGGTTCGACGTAGGATGACTTTTCAGAAGGCCACTTGATTAGACTTGCACTGTGGATGCCGTAAGATCTTCTGCAAACTGGGCTTCTACTTCTACCTTAAAGCTGGGAGTAGCAGAGCTGGATTCTGGCTTCACCGGGAGGTGGGCGACATCAGGAAGCCTCCGGGGTCACTGTTGACGCTCTTGAAAATGGTGAGAGGCGCATCCACCTGCTCGGGATGTAGTGTTTCCTTGACCGGGAGTGGAGACACAGGCGGAGACACATGTGGGTATGTGCATGAGGAAGGCTGACTGTGAATGGCAATGGGTTGAGTCATGGAGGGTTGATACGTGGAGGTGTATGGCTGACTCGTGGAGGGTTGGTATGTGGAAGGATATAGGTATGTATAAGTGGAAGGTTGATATGTGGAGGTAGATGTAGATGGCGGGGTGTGTGAAGATGAAAGGACTCGGGTTCAAGGGAATCTTGGAGTTGTTGGCGGATGAAGCGGGCTCGACTGTATAGTTGTTGCCAGGAGGTGATGTCATTGAGGACTAAGATAAACCGATACTCGGGCGTCGCATTGGATATAAGCATCTTGATTTGCTCCGGCTCTGGAATGTGCCCCGAGACTTGCACGACAAGACGACACCAGCGGTCGGTAAAGGTAGAGAAATCTTTCTCGAGCTTCATCATCTCATGGGCCAGATTCACCATAGAATACCTAGGCCCAACCTGGTCCTGATATTGCTGAAGAAATTTCTCTTGCATGGCTTGAAAACTCACAACTTGCTCTTGCGGAAGAGAGAAGAACCAATCCCGAGCTGGGCCTTCCAAAGACAGACTGAATAGATAAGCCATTAAGCATTGGTCATGTCGAAACTGGGCCGACTCATACAGAAACTCCTTTAAGTGCACATAAGGGTCACCGACTCCACTATAATGGCGATATGTGGGGATTTTGGAAGATGGAGGAAGTCGAAGATGTTGAAATGCGAAGGGAACACTTAAGGACGTTTTGGGATCAATTCGGCGTTGAAGCTCATCAAGCTGGCGTTGGGCTTGAGCAATCATCTCCTGGGTAGGGAGAGATCGAGAGTAATGCAAGCCATCTTGAGCAAGAGGTTGTGAACCTGAACCAAGATTATAACAATGGGCCAGATAGGAGGATCCAGGCTGAGAAGAAGAAGGGCCCATTCTGGGAGTGGAAGGATATGTGGGCTTGGAAGAATCATGAACATATGGGCTCATTGGGCCGGCAGCAACATGGGTAGAAGGACCAGGCCCATTAAGAAGAGCAAGCCCATTAAGGGAAGGAGGCCCACTAAGTGAAGAAGACCCATTAAAAGAAGAAGGCCTCCATGGATTCTCAGCCAATTTCAATGCCATTTGATCCTGGTGAAAATTGGGAATGTTATCTTCGATTTATCCTAAAGAATCTAGGCCTAATTCACGCTAAAAAACCCTCGATTCGGGGCAGACTTTCAAGGGTCTATAAATAGTACCCTTAGTCCAAGCTCACGAGGGGGGGAGATCCAGCATTGGCGATGAAGTGCTACTGAGTTCTTGAGTGGATCTCAGCCAGGGAGAAAGGCTCTCTACGTCCGTTTGAGCCTTCGGTTCAGGGAGTAGTAGTTTCCTTTGTGTTTTGATTTAGGTGTTTAGTCATTAGTTCATCATTGCATGGTCATTTTCCTTCATCTTCTCCACATTTTTTTACTGGCATTCACATTCTTTCACCCCTCCTACTATTTTTCATGTCCCATAGGGGTTAAAAACCCAACCCCCAAGTATTCCCCATTCCATTTATGTTGCTAGTCTTTCATTCCTTTTCATAGATATTGCACATTCGCAGACTAATTTGGGTTGCACTTTCTGGTCATTTGTTGTGTTTTATAGGTTAACAGGAGTCTTAGCACGAGGCCCATCCCCTCTGGCCGGTTGGAAGGGCTGGAGGAATAAGTTCCCCAGTTTGGGGGGTCTAGAGGTGCTGCGCAGTCTATCTCCGTCTGTTTGAATGGGTACATGGTCTTACACCGACCGTTCAACTCCTTCTAGCGGCTTGCTGTCGATCGTTTGAGCGCCAGCCAGGTCTTTGTCCCATGTTCCTCCTCAACACTGCAGGCAGCCTATCGCACGGCTGTCTACGTTATTAAGCGGTCTCAAGTGGGTCGTGTTTTTCCTATCCAGCGCTGCATCACTGGCGAGTGTCTTCATCCTCTCCTCTTTTCCAAGGTACGTGGTGCTCTCCTTTTGCACTTAGTGCCTTAGTGGCGATCACGATTTTCTTATGCATGTGGGTGACTGATTTGTTGCATTATTTGTCCCTTCCATTCACTCTTTTCCCCTTTTAGTATGTTTTATTTCATATCTTTGTCTAAAAGTAGGGAAGAAAAATATCTACATCCCTTTTCTAGCGATCACGGTGGGACACCTAGTGCCCATCGTGCTTCTGACTTTGTTGATCTACTTTTCTATGTGTTTGAGTTAGTTCAGTCTTGGCCTTATAGCCTACCTCTCAGACGTGGCCTTTATACCCGTCTCTCCCAAGAAAGAAGAAGAGAAAGAAGGGACGTGGGACAAACGTGGTCTCTGCACCCGTCTCCACAAAAAAAAGGAGAGAGAAAAGAAGGGAAGAAAATGAAGAAGAGACGTAAGGCAGGCGTGGCTTTGCACCGGTCTCTCCAGAAAAAAAGAAATCACGAGGCAGACGCGGTCTTTGCACCTGCCTCTCCCAAAAAGGAAAACGAAGAGGAGAAGGGACACCATGGGGAACATTCGTTGGCGGGGCGTTATACCGCAGAATAGAGAACATTCGCTGGCGGGGCGTTACACCGCAGAAGAGAAAGCATTCGCTGGCGGAGCGTTACACTGCAGAAGATAAAGCATTCGCTGGCGGGGCGTTACACCGCAGAATAGAGAACATTCGCTGGTGGGGCGTTATACCGCAGAAGAGAAAGCATTCACTGGCGGGGCGTTACACCGCAGAATAGAGAACATTCGCTGGCGCGACGTTACACCGCAGAAGAGAAAGCATTCGCTGGCGGAGCGTTACACCGCAGAAGATAAAGCATTCACTGGCGGGGCGTTAGACCGCAGAATAGAGAACATTCGCTGGTGGGGTGTTACACCGCAGAAGAGAAAGCATTCGCTGGCGGAGCGTTACACCGCAGAAGATAAAGCATTCGCTGGCGGAGCGTTACACCGCAGAAGATAAAGCATTCGCTGGCGGGCGTTACACCGCAGAATAGGGAACATTCGCTGGTGGGGCGTTACACCGCAGAAGAGAAAGTATTCGCTGGCGGGGCGTTACACCGCAGAAGAGAAAGCATCCGCTGGCAGGGGGTTACACCGCAAAATAGAGAACACTCGCTGGCGGGGCGTTACACCGCAGAAGAGAAGACATTCGCTGGCGGGACGTTACACCATAAAAGAGAAAATACTCACTGGCGGGCGTTACACCGCAGAAAAGAAGACATTTGCTGGCAGGGCGTCACACTGCAGAAGAGAAGACATTCGCCAGCAGGGCATCACACCGCAGAAAAGGTGTTCGCCAGCGGGGTGTTACACCGCAGAAGAGATGTTTAGCTGTATCATCCTGGATTCTTGCCGGATCTCTATTGGGTCTTTTCTAATTTTTTTTTTCTTTTTGAATCTTTTAGACATTCACACTACTTTTCAGATTTGATTGGGTTCTTGATACAGTGGGTTGCTGGGAGTCAGATTTAGACGTGTTGGGTGTACATATGGCATGAACAAATGAGGTTTGTAATTTACTTTCAAATTTCTTTTTGTTCACAGGATTGAACCCCAGCCCTTCCCTTTGAAAGTTTACTTTCATCCCCAGTAATTTGTCCAGGTTATTTTGACCATCCACAAATCTAGACAATGAGTTATGCAAATCTTGGATTTCACTTTCTAGAGATGTGATGTGCAGTTGAGTGTTGGTGAGTTCTTCTTCACAAGAAGTAAGACTGGCATTTAACATGGCATTGGTTTTTCTAAGCCATTCAACTTCTTGTTTTACTTCATTCATATCTTGACACTCATCTAAAGCCACAGATTTTTCTTTCTCTAAAACCAACAATCTTTCAGAAATGGCCGTGTTCAATTCCTTGAGTTTCTCATTTTCTCTTTCAAGCTTTTTATCATGAGCAAGCTCACCTAGACCATTGTCCATTAGACTTATTCTCTCTTTCAGCTCTTTATTTTCATTTTTCAAAGAGGAGATTTGATCTTGGTGAATTTCAATGTCAAACACATGACCATCAATCAATTCCTTTAAGTGTAAGCATTCTTTACATGAGGAATTACAGTTATTTCGTTCAGCATTCTTTTTTAATTTTTTATTTTCAGATTTTAACTTCTTATATTTATTAGCAAGCTCATCATATGCAATCAACAAATCATCAAGAGATATATTTTCAAAATCTGAATTTACCTCCAAGGTTGATCTAGTATGCTGATCACTCCCTTGATCACTTGTGCCTGCCACAAGGCATTGGTCTTCATGCTCTTCCCGGACTTTGATTAAGCCATCCAAGATATCCTTCGCAGATCTGCAATGGGATACAAAAGAAAAATGGTCAGAATTAGCTGTAGCAGTAAACAAATTTAACACCAAACAGTTTTGATCATGTTTAAGGCGATTTCTAACCGCGCTAATTGAGATTTAGCCGAATATTTTTCGTTCCTCCAAACAGTAAACTTGTCATATCCTGACATACATATGCCCCGATTTTTCCCGTGACGATTATGGTATTTTATACCAAATTTGATGCGGGACGCAATGCAAGTTAAGACTCTATGTGAAGACGCGACTAAGTAGACAACTAAGACCAGTAATTCGCAACTGATAGAACGACGTGAACTCAACACCCGAAGTTCCCAAGAGGGAATTTGCATCAATCAACAAGGAACCATTAGCTCACAGGCGTCCCAAGAGAGGGAAGCGTGTCGATCTGCACGATTGAGAAATCGACGAGTCTAGGGTCGGCCAATCCACACTCGTCACTCGGATGAGTCACGGGACGGTCACACTCTCTCACCGCAGTAGTGATATAAAAAAATATGCGAGCTAGGAACCTACAATCTCACTACCAGTAGCATTAAGAGAATTTACTAGCTAAGCAAGCAAACTCAAAGGAGAAAGTGAATGTGCACCTCCACGCTCGGGGCGTGGGGAAGACTCCCGGCCAAGTCACACAGTCCCCAGTACAAAAAGCTTAAGCAAGTACAGATCAGACATGCCCACTCCTCACAGGGAGGTAAAAGACTACAACAGAAGTCTGGGAGTGTGTGACATGGGTTGAGGGGCCCCGGTCGGTCAAGCTCACCGTCTGCGTACCGCTATGACTCGAACAGACTGAACTGCACCCACGAACCAGTCTGGATGCAGCAGCAAGGAAGGTGGGTCCTAGGCACCAAGGATGGGGTAACGATCCCTGGAGGCGGCAGCAATGTCAGACAGCCGGTCTGGAGGAAGGTGGAGGCCGACGGCACTGATTTAGACCTCCGGCGTGATCTCGAGCGGTGGGTAGATTGCTGCCCAGACTGCGCTGGTGCAGGCGAACAGCAGGAAGTAGATGATTGGAACGCAACCTTATGCTCAGCTGTTGTTCATGAAACTTCGTGTAGATGCTGGTGGGGACGTCCCATGGACGCTGGTTGACTAGCAACTGCAGCTGAGCTCCTAGGAAGTCATGGTGAATTTCTTAGCAGACCCAGTGCGATCTGGTCTGTTTGCTGGCAGCTAGACAGGGGACCAAAGGTGGGGCGGGAACTGGGGTTTCTCCGAGGTGAATGGGGTGGAGTTTTCTATGGTGGATAGCTAATAGATGTATGATGACTGGGTAGCAGAGGCGGGGTGGTGTGCAGTGGAGGTTTTGGGCGTGGGCACAAACCAATTACACACACTACCCTCGCGCAGGAGGGGGGATCGCGGGGAGGGGAAACAAACTATCGACCGTACGCCAAGCTCGGGCATCCGATTGAGGTGCAGCCAGCTCCTGAACGATGATTGAGGGATGCCAAAGGATGCCTGAAGGTTTGGCATCGAGATGCTGTCATTGGATGGGGACGGCGGCCGCGACTGTGGGCCTGTGCAGTTCTGCCGTGTAGGACAGATTGGTGCAGTCGTGGCGCGTTGGCTGGTACGGCCGCTGTGGAACTCCAATCATGACAGGACCAAGTCATGGACGTTGCTGGCAGAGAGGTCTACGAACCCTCAGAAGATGGCGGCCGTCTGATCACCTCGCTGGACGTGGTCGCAGGAACAGTCGGCGTCAGGTTTCTGGGTGAACAGTTGGACCAGTCGCAGGTAGCTGTGGGGGAACTCCCAGTTCTGACATCGGATCGGGACAAGACCACCTGCGTTAGTTCTGTATCGTCAAAATCTGAAACTTTGCTGAAGACTGTCGGACCTGAAACGGAGAGGAAGAGGGGGTGTCGGGGCCAATTTGACAGCAGCCTGTCCTGGACGAACAGGGGACTCCAGGTCTGGCGCGACTGAGGGAGAATGGACGCGGTGGATGGAGACATTGTCTAAAGCAGGCAGGACTACCTCTGGTACGTCGGTGCTTTGGAGAGGAAGAACTCTCGTGAATAGAGCTCTGACTGATTCACACAGGGGCGGGCAGTGGAACTGCTACCAAAAGGTGCTCAGGTTCAGACCTGAATCTGGCGCAGTCACACGAGAATGGATGACGCGAACGGTGCCGAGTTTGGATCGCAGCGGGACCACTTCTGAAGCGAAGCTAGCTCGACGAGAAGACAACTTTGGCTGGTTCATGCAGTGGATGCCGGGGTAGCCTCTGCAACCTCATTCTCTGCAGCAGGCTGGATGCAGAGAGTAGCAGGCAGGACTTCTCGAACCGCGGGAGGTCGTAGCGGTGACGGGCGACTTCGGGAATGCCATGGATGCATGGAGAAGGGGAGGGCAGACCTGGGTTGCTGAGGGAGAGGGGGCTGGGGCATGGGATGTAGGTGTCTAGGGTTAGGGCTGATGGGGCGCGCTGGTTTGTGGAGGAAGGAGAAGGCGCAATTCCCATCGATTTTGATCGACTGGGAGGGGGTTCGGTTTCTAACTCCGCAAGTTCACAACCCAGTCGGTGTAACGCATCACCCCTGGTGCGTTACAATCCCCTGACGCCCCATGACTGGTGCATCACCTGAATGGTAACGGGCCAACCCTAGTCCATCACTTGACCATTGACCAAAGCTTTTACCGTTGATTGAGATAGGTGGTTAGTCTGATGGCCCAGCCCTGGTCCGTCGAGGTTGCGTAACGTGCCATCCTTGGTGCGTTACGTCCTGTTCGAAAACTGTGGATTTTACGTGTTCGGGTGCCTTTAACGGACTTGACCCTCTGCGTTAGAGTCGTGTAGCGCCCCTACCCTGGTGCGTTACATTTTATGTATAAAACTATGGATTTCCTGGCATTCTGGTAAGTGTAACGGCCTATAGGAGGCACGTTACATGAGTGTAACGCCCCATGCTTGGTGCGTTACAGTCTGTGTGTTTGTTTGTGTTTCTGAATTATTCGGGTGAGTGTAACGGACCGTGGGAGGCACGCCACAAGCAAGGTAACGCCCCTACCCCAATCTGTCACACCTTGTAATGGGGTGGTCTTAGTCTGTTACGTTCCCTGGCAATCTAAAAGATGCAAGTTTAGTTTCTAATGCATTCCATTGTGCATGTACACCATGTTTAAGCTATTTTATAAAACTGTGACATTATTTTAGATCCCGATAGAGTAACTTCCTCTTTCCTCATGATGGAGTCACTAGTCGCAGCCCTAGACTTATAGTGTCAACCCACCTGGGAAAGGTGGAGGGGCATTCCCATTTAATAGTTTTTAAGCTAGTTATCGTGGGCCCCTGCCTGATCGCAGCGTCCTACGGGGGGAAAAACTAGCTGGAGGCCTGGGTCTAGGCAGGAGTCAATGTGTGCACATGTGGTCAGAGGCTTAGTACTGACATTGATGAGTGTCACTCTGACTAGTTCTCGATTTGGTACTAGTACAATTACGTCTCTCGCTTATCGTGTCAGTCTAACTCACGAGTTGCTTGAAATTCAGTGTAAGCCGTCAGTGGACGCGTCTGATCTCTCACTTCTAGTGGTCTCTTATTTTTCCTATCATTGGGGCAGTTGAGGTTCATCTCTATTGGTGGTTCTCTCAACCCCTTGTTGTCACGCCCGAAATTGGGTAAGCCTAGTCCACTGCCCCCTATATCGGTACACAATAGAGGAATCAAGCACGACTAACAGTAAGTGGGCACCAGTCCATATGCACAACATCGTTCCATAAAAGAGGAAGTAGGACAACTCAGCAAATAGCAAAATCAAAAATCTGGAGTTTGTCATTGATACTCTATGAAAAGGAGCCCAAGACATGCCCTTGGGGTAACAAAAGACATACAATCGGGACAATAAAAAAGAGGGAAAGGGGCGATGCAATCAAATCCCAGATTCGCTCCCCTCTAGTGCCACCAGGCGAGACTCAGCAGCTGCAAGCTCCACCTCCAAGGTCGACACAAGCTCTACGCTAGCCTCGGCCGTGGTCTCAGCAGCCCGCCACTCAGCTCTAGCAAGCTCTGTGGGTCGCAACTGCTCCTCCAAGGCCTTCTGTAAGGCTTCAGCCTGACTCTCTGCCTCGCCTAGCCGCACTGCGCAGTCTCAGGAAAATGACACGGCTACTTCGGCATGTCCCCTCTGCTCGGCCATGGCTGACGTAAGCTAGGCCCACTACTCCTGTGCCTCTCGGATGGTCGCTAGCCACTGAGCCCTCTGCTCCAGAGCTTCCAGAAGTCGCAGGTACTCTGCCCAGATCTCGGCCAAACCAGACATCCAAAGCTCACGTAGAAAGCCAAGGCTATGGTAGCCCTGGGTACACTCCCTCAACGGCTGCCTAATCTCCTCTGGAGAAGGTAGGGGGTCACCTTATAGGTAGCCTCGGGCTCGTTGGAGCAAGGCGGCGCCCACGCTCGCATCCAGTAGTGGCTCTGGCAGGGAAGGGCACGTAGGCCACTCAACCCCCAGGTCCAGGGAAGAGTGGCCCATCTCAGCCAGCTCACCAGTAGGGCCTGCACAATCCCACCAAACACAAAGGGAAATAAGTAACAACCAAAATTTCCCTTGATGAGACAAGGTGAAAAACCTGATAAAAGTCCCAGCCCTTACCCGGTGCGGCTCTTGCCATGCATGTAGCCTCGTCGACAGGGACCAGTGAGGGCAACCTCTTCTCCACATCTACAACATCACCCACTGGGGTCAGAGAGGGCAAAGGCTCCCCCGCAATCCGGTCATCCTTAGTGGCCATCGGCGAGATGGAAGGCTCCTCCCGGCAGCTCTCGCCAGGAGCCCGCACGTGCTCCTCTCTAGAATCCAGCCCTGTTCACAACATAATAGTATCAACATCTGATGATGAAACTCAAATAAGGGCTAGATAAGAAGGGGAGAACTCTTACACACCTTCCAGAGCAGCCTCCATCTCCACATTCCTGACAAAAGAGGCCTCAGAAGTGGAAGAGCTCGAGCTTGAGCTACCGTCTGTCTCCATCGCCACGCTGTCACTGCTCGAAGAGCCGAACGAGGCTTTCGAAGAGCTTCCAGACACGGACAAGCCAGTGGCGCCTGCAGATCAATGAATCAAGCCAAGTCACTGCCCAATCCAGCCTCATATGAAGATAACTTGTCAGCTAGGGGTTTCAGACAAGAAACTCACCAATAGGGGTGCCCCCTTCGAAAATCCCCTCAATGTCGACGATCTCCTCGTCACCCCCAGTCGAAGCTGTGGCAGTGGGCTCATCCCCTACTACCCCAACTGTGTCACAGGGGAGCTCACCCTCCTCCAAGGGGGAAGAAGCACCTACAACCAACACCAGAGGAAGCTTAGCATCAATGGACAAACCAGAAAGCCCACTACAATTAACTAAGTGCTCAGTCACGTACCTGAGGGTTCCACACTAGAGGACCCGACCAGTCCCACAGTGCAGGCCGATGCCACAGTGGGCAAAGGAAGGAGAGGCATCCTCGCCAATAGTTGTGGTAGTATGCCCACTGCATCCCCAACAGCGGGTGGAGGTAAAGGGGCCACCTGCTCAGATTCGCCCTCAAAGGATGGAAGAGCCACTGATGGGCCAGCGCTGGCCAACTCCTGGATCATCTCCACAGTGGTAGTAGCGTCCTCACCTTGCAAACAAACAACACCAACCCAGTCAGCGGTTCCAGCCCATCAAAAGCATGACAAAGGCAAGATGATTCCCTTCATGGCAATCTAATGTTTACCCAAGCTGTCGTGGGCCGCCATCGACATCTGCTCTCTCGCCTGCACGGGTGCCCCGCTCTGTGTCTCGGATGGGCCTGCGGCCCTCGATACCTCTGCCACCCCTGTACAGTACGAGCGGCTATGTCAGTGGCCACAACCAGGCAAAGCCACAGCCAGCGTATGTCCAGTGTCAGAGGCTCTCACCCGAGCGGGTCTTCCCCGAAGCCTTCCACGACTTGAAGTCGAGAAATGCCTCGATGTTAGGGGCAATCTCGTCCATCACGTGAAGGAACCCCTCCATATCTATCTCGCACTCAACCCCGTCATCAGATAGGGGGTCAACCTCCTGAGGGGGCGAGAAGGCAGCCTCCACGCCAGTCTCCAGTGGGGCTACAAGAAACAAATCCAGCAAGGCAAGGTTAGTCAGTCATCATGGCCAAACCATTAAGAAGAAAAGAGGCAAATGCAAGGCTTACTCAAAGCTGCCTCTGCCTCGACCAACTCCCCAGCCTCGAGTCCCCCAGAGGACTCACCGACTCCAATCATCTCGGTATCCATTTAAGGGCACTTCTGCCTTGGTTGTAGGCCCCCGTCTCCGCTCCCTGAGGATGTCTCGATGGAGGGGTGATCACCCTCTGCTGTAGAGCCTATCAACAAGCACAGTAATATACAACACCTCAGTTACATACCCCAGAAAATAATGAATCTTAGACAACGCACTAAGCAAGGGATCTTACACGAGACCCCAAAGGGGGTCAGTGGAAGAGGAACCAACTGCTCCGGCCTCAGTGCCAACACACGGGCAGCCTTTGTAACTGCCTCTCGGATATCCCTCAGAGTGTGAGCACATTGAATATGGGACACAAACTCTACGGGTCTGGCCGACCTGATCGCATGGCCGATGTGTCACCTCTAGTCATCGGTCGCTGTATCAGCAAAGCTCACCTTAGGGAGCACCCGGTCCAGCGAGCCCTTCTTCCCGAAGCCATAGTCGGCCAGGAATTGGGCCCACAAACTCTTCGGCACCCCTGGTCGGGGCGCCCCTACTCCAGCTACCACTGTCGCTGCATGTGCCTGCCTCAGGGGTTTTAGTGCCCCGCTTGTTGTGCACCCCTAGTTTTGATGATGACAAGCCACAACTCATTGAGATATAATTCTTCAATCTGTGAATGAACATGAAGTTTATTTCTCCATATATCCAGGTGCTAAGTACAGGAAATGGCAAAGTGAAATGCAATTGAGGAAGTGGCCTAGACCTAGGTTTGGGGCGACCTCCGAGTGTTGGACTGAGCTAACAACATTTCCAGATCAAAAGGATGACAAGGGATAGCCTTACGTCACGTTACGACGTGACGGCTCTTGTATTGGGGCACTTTCCCGATTTATGATTCTTAAGCTAGTTCTGTGGGTCCCCGGTCCAACTGTAGCGTCCTTCGGAGGGGGAATACTAGCTAGAGGCCTAGCATAGGCAGTGGGCCAATGTGTGCACCCGTGGTCAGGGGCTTTGGACTCACGTCGATGGGTGTGACCCTGACTAGTCACTCACGACTGTGGCTACTGTTCTGGTTTTGATAGTGTCTTAGTCTCCGCCTGATGGTAGGTAGCGTAGACAAGACGGTTGTAGGCGCAGCATAAGACGTCAGTGGACGCAGCTGGCTGTTCTTCTAGTGAGAGGCACACCAGTCACGTGGCACGTGACTCTTCATGGTTCTCTTCATGGTTCTTGTGCGTCATGACCCTCTAGGATAGCCCTCTCGTGGCTGCACTCGAGGTCAGTGCCCTGTCGTATGCATGACGTTCTAGTCATGTGTAGGGCAGTGTGCACGATGTTCTGGTCGTGTCGTCTGTGTCTACGTCTATCTAGGTTTTTCCTACATTTTTATCTACTTTGCAGGTCCCTTGCAGCGTCAATAGATTGGAAACTCCTGACTTTGTTAGCTTAGAGTCACCTTCCTATTGCTACCTGGAGTAGTTTGTGGTGCCGAGGTTAGTTCGACAGCCATTCATGTGGTACGGTTTCTTCCCCTCTTCCTAGACTATTCCCTACTCCTGCTCCCTATTTCTTCTTTTACTGCTTTCTAGCGTAGTGTTACAGCTTTCTAGTGTAGTTTTTCCTACTTTACTACCTACTATTTTACTTGTTCCATGTTACTACGTGTTTTTCAGTGGGGATCCGCGTGACCCCTACAGAGTCAGTGACATGAGGCTCACCTGGTGTGCGAGTTCGTAGAGGTCAGCTGGTACCTACGTTGGGCTTCCCCAGACTTTATTGGTACGTCTTTCATTTCTGTCGACTGTACTTGCCTTTAATTTCTGGGGTCATCGGGTGTGGGGAGGAATAGGAGGAGGTCGGTAGTGTAGCAACCAATGGTGCATACCGAGGTGGGCTCCCCGATTGGACCCCGGAAGAGTGAGTTATCATTTTTCTCCCTCGGGTGCGCTGTTCTGTCCACTCTAGGACTTAGCAGACACCCCTCCACTCCATGTCCTATATCTCCCTACTCCGACATCCCCTGGTGGCCTTCCTAGCTGGAGATCGAAGAGGATTCATCCACGGTCACATCCGTCTTGGTCCCGCACCGTTTTGAGTTTGGGAGTGTTTGTGACGGTGTTCTCTACCTCCTGCTGCGTTCTGAGAGCAGTCCAAGTCCGAACAGAGCAACCTGGTTCCAGAGCTGGCCCTGACTAGCGACGATTCCGGGAGATCCCAAAAAAATTCAGGAGCTTTCCTGGGTCAGTCAGCAAAGAATTGGCACTAATTTTTGTGGCTTCCAAGTCTAGCACTGCCCGTGCCGGCATCAACAGCGACCACCTATCTGGTAGTTCCAGAAGCAGGCTGAACCGGTCGAATAGCCATTTGGCGCTCTTAGTAGTTATCTTCCCCACCCCGCCTGGCCAGCTTAGCGCCCCTCGCTGTGTGGAGGTAGTTTTGATATAATCCACAATCCCCCACCCCTTGTCCAACCCTCCTGCGAGAGGTGTAGTGCATGTAAACTATTAAACAGGGAAAGCTTCTCTGACGCAGTGTGCGGGGAGCCCACACTTCCCTGCTCACCCACGTCTCCGAACGGGGTCGGTGTCTTCACACCGACTAGGTTAGTTCTAATCCCTTGCTCTCATTCCAGTTCTTGCTCATTTAATATCCGTCGAATTACTCCGCTGGTGGTGAGAGAGCACCCGATCCTGGAGCACCCAACTTTGCATGGTCACCGTGGAGTTGTGAGGGAGAGAGTGACCCAGTGCCCCGCTTGGCACCTAGCCAGCCCCTTGAGTGTGGACACCGCACCCTCAGTAGGGCAACCTTAGCCCTGCTGGCCCTCTACCGGCAAGGGTCTTATTCCATTACCTCCACTCGGCATCACCGAGTCACCCTGGGAATCGTGTGCGCTACGGTGGTTTGGCAACTCACGAGGTTTCCTTGCTCTTATGCGTGTGTTGACGAAGTGTTGTCCCTCTGGTTTTAATGATGACAACTAAAGGGTAGATGCATGATAAACTGATTCCCATTATGACATTTCCAAAATGCGTTGCTCCGGTATCAAATAGAAAAAAAGCTGACTTATCAAAAATAACAAGTGTACCTTGTACCAGTCCACCCTCCTCGGTGGCTTCTGCCTCGGTTTCTTGCATGGCTTGCAGCTTGCCCTGCCGCCTCTGGCCTCCTAGTGGCTTGCTCGGTGTGGCTTGATCGGACAAGAGAGGACACTCAGGGATATGGTGGTCCTTGCTGCCGCAACACAAACAAGCGGCTAGCTTTCGCCAGCACTCTTCCATCTTGTGGCCTGGACGGTTATAGTACTTGTAAAGGGCCTTGGATGGTGCAACCGAGCCAGACTTCTTACCTTCATTCTTCGGCTTCTTATCTTTCCACAAACTAGACCCACCATTGGGCCTTTTCTTGCCATTACCAGGTTTGAAATTCCCAGAACTAGTGGTCTGTTCCTTCTTAGAATTCCTTCATCGGATCCTTTCTATCATTTCCAGGGTGTCTTCAAGAACTTGAGCCTTTGTTACCATTTCGGCATAAGTCTAGATCTCCATAGGTGCCAACTGGTTGATGTACTGCAGCTTCAAACCATTGAGAAATCGCTTGGCCTTCATCTTTTCGGTAGATACCTAATGTGTCGCATAGCGGGCCAATCTAGAGAACTGTGCCTCATATTTTGTGACTAATAAATTCCTTTGCTTCAAAGTAGTAAATTCTGCTGCCTTCTTCTCTTGTACTCAGTCTGAGAAATACTTACTATTGAAGAGTTCCTCGAACTCTCTCCACGTCACCTGCTTGTCTCCCAATGTGGCTCTCACATCATCCCACTATGTTCTTGCGTCACGCTCTAACTAGAAGGTAGTCAAAAGAACGCACTCTTGGTCGCTGCATTGCATGACTTCAAAAATCTGATCCATTTCTTTCAGCCAGTGTTTGGCTTCATCCGGATCTGTTGAACTGCCAAATCGCGGGGGATTCATCGCACGAAAGTTCCGGTGGAGATCACCAACTCCATGGTGTGCTCCTCCTCCTTGGACTACTTGCTGAAGGACGTTAATCCTTGCACGGTATGCTGCATGTCTCTCCATTGCGCTTGTTCTGCCACCATTGAAACAAACCCCTACACGTGGAATAGATTAAATTAGAACAACCTAGCGGGAATCTTTTAGAACCAGGACTTTCATGCCCCCTTCTCCAGGGAGATCATGGATGTCCCCATCCCACCAAAGCTCCAGCTGCTGTCGTTCTCCTTTTGCGATGGCACCACCGACCCGGCTGACCACATACATAGCTTCGAGTCCCACCTGGTGTTCCACCGGGCCTCAGACACTGTGATGTGCCTGGCATTCGTTATGACCCTTAGGGAGAATGCCCGGGCTTGGTTCGAGTCCCTACCGATCGGGACCATCTCCTCCTTCCAACAGCTCAAGAAGCAGTTCAAGGAGAACTTCATTGGCTGTCGAAAGGTGGCTAAGTCAGCAGTGACCCTGCTCGCTCTCAGGCAGGGGAAAGAAGAGACGTTGTGGGACATCATCTCCCACTTCTGCACGGAGGCGCTCCAGATCCCACACCTTGACGTCAGCATCGCAACTACCGCACTCACCCAAGGAACGCGGGATCACATCCTCTGATGAGCACTCAGAGTTGAAGTCTCGACGACCCTTCCAGACCTCCTCGCTCTGGCACAGAAGCATGCGCGCTGCGAGGAGAATATTGTAGCCTTGGGCTACGTGACCAGAACCGAGCGGTCTGACCAAAAGAGAACCATTGACCCACCATGGGAAAGGCGGAGTAAGCGAGAGAGATGTGATGGAGACCGTCGTGACCGCCCAGAAAGAGAAATGGGTAACTATCGCAACTGCACGCGCTTGACGGCTCCACCCGACCAAATCTTGATGTAAATCCATGAGGAGCCATTCCTTAAATAGCCTCCCTAAATGAAATCGGATCCCAGCTTGAGGAGCAAAAAGAAGTATTGTCAATATCACCGTGACCACGGCCACGACACAGTCAAGTGCATTAACCTGAGAGATGCCATCGAGGACCTCATTCGCAGAGGGCTTCTTGACAAGTTCCTCGCCAAGGTCGCAGAAAGGGGACAGCAGACTCCACCCCCTCTCGACACCCGGCCCAATGGAAAGGAGATCATGATGATCTCTGGAGGACCAGCTGCGGGTGGAGACAGTGCAAGCAGGCAGCGATGCTACGCATCAGCCATCCACCCTGTAGAGCGGGGTGACGACACCCATCCGGGGGCCGCCACCTCAGGGCACCTGAGGAACTCAATCGTCTTCTCCGACGATGATAATAGTTGAATTTGAGGGACTAATTGACAATTTGATAAGTTTGAAGGGACTAATATATAAAAATCCCAAAAAGATTAGGATTTTCTAACAGATGAACTTGCACAAGAAATTAGCATACTGGGTGGATAATAATAGGCAAACTTTTGATGCCCCTCCCAGAACCCTGCACAACTCTCTTGAAAGAAGAAAATTGGACAAGCCTTCTGAAAGTTTTAATGACGGCAATTAGAAGGCAATCTGGCTTTGAGTCTACGTTAGCATTTCATAACAAATGGATCAAAATGGTTCTGAGGGTGTAAACGAACCCAACAAAGACAATGCCGATACTACCGTGGATGGTGTGTATGATGGGATGTGATGGGAATCATAGCTCACTTTGTGAGGAGGAGACGCTAATTGTTGTGTGCTCCTTCTCCAGAGTAGTTCTTGCACCGTTGACAAGGCAGAGGTCTTTCAGGCTTTCAGCAACGTCCCTCACCCACCTGCAATCTTGTACTACTCCCAGAGAGCAACCAAAGGAGGACTTCTTATTGCGGAGGCCACTGGCGTTTCGGACACTGCCCAAGGGTAACAAGTTTGAAGCCTTGCTATTATCCATGTACACCTGCACACTGGTGCGGAAAGAAACACGTGCACGCGCACACCGGCACACGCACAAACAAACGCTCATGTGCACACACACAAGCACAACGGCCTTCAGCGGAAGGAGGATCAAGTGAGCTTACTGAGCATGCCCTGGTCACGAAGGTCACGCTGTCATCAAAACAGGCCATTTTGTGTGTGTGATGCTCTTGTGTGGACGTCACTAACACCTTGTTTTTGTTCTTTACTTCTTCTTCTTGTCCTTACCATCCCCTACCATACTGTTTAGCACCGTCCAATTCTGTTTTCTATAGAAATGCCAAATATAGGTGCAATAATTATTTAACATTGAAGTGTCAAAGTAGCTAGCTAGTAGGAACATATTTTAAGACTTATGCCTATAGCATACAACATTCCGTCACATCTTGATGTATCCACAGAAAACAGAACCAAACATTACGGTTGGGGGTGCCAAGGAAGGACTATAAGGGGCTGTTTGATAAATATATGGGACAACCTATCCGAGAGGGATGACTTATTCGAGTTGTTATCTCCAACTCCTCGACAAACTCCACTAACCCTTCAGGGGCCTCATCAACCTCTTGGGTGGCATCCCCAGTTCTTGGTAGCGATAATCTGATATTATTGGGTTATCGGTACCCAGAGCTCTGGGTCGTTGCACTGGCCATTCTACCTCTTGAGCGGTTGCGTGCCAACCGTTCAGTGGCTTGAGACGGTTTATGGGGCAATTTTCCCCCAACTGTCCAGTGTCCTTTAGCGGTCAGTCTCTGACCATTCTGACCCAGTTTGATCTGCTACTGTAGTAGGTCGGTTGGACTGAACGGCCTGGAATGGACCATTCTGTCACCTTGGGCGGCCTCTTGTGGACTGTCCAGTTCCCTGAGCAGCCCCTTGGTGACAGCATAGTGAGTTTTGTCTGTTCTTGTGTCTGTTGGCTGTGATGGTCTATCTCGTGCCCGTTTGTTCGTGTGTGTGTCCCATTTGACTAGGGTCAGACATTTAGGTTGATTAGGGCAGTGACTCTAGCAGTTCTGGCTTGGATTGCTAGTGTCCGTGAGTCAGTCGGGTGGTCTGACTAGATAGGTCGATTCAAGGTTGACTGAG
The DNA here is from genome assembly GCA_024336825.1 of Amorphophallus titanum. Lineage (NCBI taxonomy): Eukaryota > Viridiplantae > Streptophyta > Magnoliopsida > Alismatales > Araceae > Amorphophallus > Amorphophallus titanum. The sequence goes on along the minus strand of JANBPO010006887.1, from coordinate 931,048 downwards.
TGCGGTTTACTTCTTAACTGCTACAGTTCCTTAACGACCCAAACTAGGACTACTTGTGCCCTTGTCTCTGTGTGCGTAGTGACTCTTCCTTGACTGCTTGGTTTGCCTAGCAGCCGAGTGATGGATCGCTTATGCGCAGAATGCCTTTTTCCTGTCATTTCAGTTTTTGCTTGTCTTGGCTAGACCTTGTGGTTTGCCCGTGACCTGTGGATGTCTGTTAGCATCCTATGAGGGTTATGACCAAAATGAGATAGCCAGGAGTGCTTGTGTATGGTGTCATGTTTACGTGTCATTGTCGGGTTCTGGTCAACCCAGTGTGACCCAGTGGTTGACAGGTGACCTTGTGCATGTCTCGACAGTTTTGTCTAGCCCGAGACAGTGGTTCTGGATGCTTAGAGGTATTGTATTTCCTCAGTTTGTGTGTCCATGGGTGTTAAGAGTTCTTTGTGTTCCCTCAGGTCTCCATGAGTCATTTTCTATGATTGTGTCATTTCCTTTGGCTTAGGATTAGACCGATTAGTGGCTCATTTTGCAATGTGCGATGATCTTGACTTTGAGTCGTGAGGATAAAATATTAAGCAATAATATTTCAATGATCAGGTTTGCTAAAGTAGTAAAAATAAAATTAATTTTTCAATTAACAATTTAAATTAATCAGAGTCCACTCCAAATAAAGATAAGTACAGTCAAACAGAACAAAGAACGTACACTGAAGTTGGGGGAAGCCCGACACAGGTAGCGCTGGCAACTACGAATTGACACACCATGCCCACGAACCGTGAGGAAGAAGAACGGTGACACCTGAAAAACAGGGGTGAGCCTTGTGTCACTGGCTCAGTAGGGGTCATGCAGATCACCACTAGAAACAACGCAGTAAGACACAAGATAACTACGCTAAATAGTAAGGCAGGAAGAACAGAAAGAGCAGGAGTAACAGTAGCGCTAAACTACAACAGTAAAGCTGTAAAAATAGGAGTAAGAATAGCTACAAGAAAGAGTAAAGCTGTACCGAATAGAAACACGGTTGGGAAACGAACCTCAGCTCTCTAAGCTACTCCAAACAGCAACAGAAAGGTGAACCCTGCTCTCACAAATTCGGGCATTACCGAACCGTCGACAAAGCACTAGCTCCAAAGCGAAGGCCTACCAAAATAGGCAAAAGCGCTAGAAAAGACCTACACGATCAAGAAACACTAACGCATACACAACTAGATCATCGGGTACGCTACACTAAGCTGATCTTGAGCAATGGCAAGAACAGACAATCCGAAAAAGTCACGAAAACACAAGTCATCATGTCAAGTGACAGAAGCACGTCCTCACTAGAAGAATAGCCAGATGCGTCCAATGATGTCTTACACTACACCTCAAGTATCTCCCACACGCCTGGAATGGCGGTAACTGAGACACTCACATAACTAAGTACAAGGAACAACTGTAACGAGTGACTAGTTAGGGTCACGCCCGTCGGTGCTCGTCCAAATGCCGCTAACCACGTGTGCACACACAAGCTCAATGCCATGATCCAGGCCTCTAGCTAGGTTTCCCCCCCAGTAGGACGATATGCAAGGCAATGGGGCCCATGGAAACTAGCCTAAAAATCGTATATCAGGAACTCACCCTACCACCACTCCCAGGTGGGCCGACACACAGGAAAGTGTCATCAGGCTATGACTAGTGGAGGCTCACAAGACACAGAGATTAAAGACTCATCTTAATATTCCGAAGCAAGGATGGGTTTATTCATTAACGAGGACAGAAGGTCCTGGTTAACGGGATACTGACTGGTCTAGCCGATGAGGATAAGGGTCAGAGCTGGCTTGTTCATCGACATTGGCTAAATGCCAAAGCAAAGATGAGTTTATTCATTAACGGGGACGAAAGGTCCAGGTCAATGGGATACTGACCAGTCTTGTCGATGATGACAAGGGTCAGAGCTGGCTTGTTCGTCGACATTGGATAAATGCCGAAGGAAAGATGGGTTCATTCATTAACGAGGATGAAAGGTCTAGGTTAATGGGGTACTGATTGGTCTTACCGATGATGACAAGGGTCAGAGCTGGTTTGTTGTTCAACATTGGATAAATGCTGAGGCAAAGATGGGTTCATTCATTAACGAGGACGCATGGTCCAAGTTAATGGGTATTGACCGATCTTGTCGATGATGACAAGGGTCAGAGCTGGTTTGTTCGTCGACATTGGATAAATACCGAAGTAAAGATGGGTTCATTCATTAATGAGGATGAAAGGTCCAGGTTAATGGGGTACTGACCGGTCTTGTCGATGATGACAAGGGTCAGAGCTGGTTTGTTTGTCGACATTGGATAAATGACGAGACAAAGATAGGTTTATTCATCGGCGGGGATAGAAGGTCTGAGCTGACGGTTTAGAAGAAGTGGCTCTCTAGTGGGACTCGTGGTGAATATCCTATCTAGAGTTCCATGTAGGTGAAGGTAAAGAGGAACTTTTAGTTACCATGTTACTAACTTAAGCACACTTTCGGGTATTCACCGAAACTAGCCCCCTCTTGTTTTTGCCCATACCCCTTTTCAGGTTTTCACGTGGCGGGGTACCCGATTTTGCCTATAGTGCCCTCTCAGATTTTTGCCACAATCGGGTTATAGCCATTTTTGCCCTTACTCAGGATGTTTGAACAAGGCTAGCAAGGCACCTCTATTTTAAGCCTCATTTTTTTTGAACATAATAACGAGCCAACGTGTGATGCTTCATTCTGACCGCTTGGTTCATGTGTGTGGCAGCGATGATGGGGACATCGCCTCCCTTGGCCACACTCATGGCGCGTCTCCTCACCTCGGACGCATCTAGCACGGTCTAGTCCAGTGCGCCCCCCTCCATCAACCCTAACCCTAGCCACCAGCCCCCACGCTCCAGCCATCTCTCCCTCTGCAACCAGGTCTGCCCTCCCCTGCCCCGTGCGTCCACGGCCTTCCCAGAGTCGCCCGTTGCCGCTACAACCTCCCGTGGATTAGGAAGATCTCTCCGCTACTCCCTGTAATCAGCCTATAGCTGAGGTGGCACTTGCAGAGACTACCCAGGCATCCACTTCCTGAACCAGCCAGAGTTGTCTTCTGTGGGATCGTGCTTCGTCGAGCTAGCTTCACTCCAGAAGTGGTCTCGCTGTGATCCAACTTCGGCACCGTTCACGTCATTCATTCTCGTGCAACTGCACCAAACTCAGGGTAGAACCTGAGCGCCATCTAGTAGCAGCTCCACCGCCCGCCCCTGTGTGATTCAGCCAGAGCTCCCTTCACGAGAGTTCTGCTCCTACGAAATGCCGACACTCCAGAGGTTGTCCCGCCTGCTTTAGGCATCGTCTCTGTCCGTGGCATCCAATCTCCCACAGGCATGCCAGACCCAGAGCCCGTGTTCACCCCGGAAGAGCTACTGTCAAGTCAGCTCTGACACCCCTTCTTCCTGTCAGTTTCAGGTCATGCTGTCTTCATTAAAGTTTTAGCCCTCGATGAAAGGAAACCAACGCAAGTGGTTTCGTCACTTTCTGACATCGGCACTGGGAGTTCCCCCACAGCTACCTGCGACTGGTCCAACTATTCACCCAGAAACCTGATGCCGGCTGTTCCTGCGACCACGTCCAGCAAGGTGATCAGACGGCCACCATTTTCTGAGGGGTCGTAGCCCTCCCTGTCAGCAATGTCCACGACTTGGTCCCGTCGAGATTGGAGTTCCACAGAACCCGTACCGGCCAACGCACCACAACTGCGCCAATCTGTCCTGCGCGGTAGATCTGCACAGGCCCCAAGCCGCGGCCGCCATCTCCATCCCATGACAGCAGCTCAGCGCCCGATCTTCAGGCATCCTTCGGCGTCCCTCAATCATCATCCAGGAGCTGGCCACACCTCGATTGGATGCCCGAGCTCGGTGCACGGTCGATAGTTTGCCTCCCCTCCCCACGATCCCCCCTCCTGCGCGAGGGTAGTGTGTGTAATTGGTCGCCAACGGGAGAGCTAATCATCGCCGAGCCACTATTTAGCTGGCTCAAGATAGGCTTGGTCCATAGAGCACCTTGTTACCCTTCCATGGACCCTATGCTACCATTAGTGCCTGTCAACTCATTCCATACCGCCTTCCGGTCTTGTCACCATGTTGATACATTGGATGACCTTCTTAAGGGATTTGACCGGTAGTTGCAGTTGATGCACATGTTGGCCCCAGGCTTTGACCGACCCAAAGGTCGTAGCTTCACCCATCCCACTTTAGGGTCCATTACCTCCATGTGTATCGTGGGTCATGTCATCACGAAGATTCTTTTATTCCTCCCCATGCCAGCCGAGCCTGATTTCATTCCACTTTTCCCGAGGGAGGAACCATATCTATTATACGAGGCCACCGTCCCATCTACCCCTATGCATGAAGGTGACCACCTACACCTTCAAGAATTCCAAACATGGGACCATGTCATGAGGGAACCCATCTCAAGGGGTCACACATTCTTTGATCCCTTCAACCCCTTCCCTAAGGAGCCTTTTGACCCACCATTTATACTCCCCTTCTTCAAAGCAGTCCACTACCACACCCCTTCCCACGGGTCGGTCCACCTATGCACATCGAGTCTGTTCATTGGCAAGAGACACATGCATATAGGGGTGATGAAGAAGGTGAATTTGGCTCTCCTAGCCCACCCAAACCTTCCAAATCTAAAGGGCCGTCAGTGTATGAATGGTGCATGTTAGGATGTCTAGGATTCCATTCCACCAATATTAGGTTGCATCGTGTGTATGCAAGGCACACATTCGGATGTCCTGGTCCACCATTGCATGTGCATGGGTCAGTCTAACAGTAGGTTTGTTTAGGGTTGTTGGGTCTATTAGACAGTGCAAACTAGATTCAGAGGGGAGGTGAAGGAATCCCCTTCTAAAAATTGCTCAATATAGAACTTAAAGCCCAATTAAAACTGTGCTTATAAATCTTGCGAAATTACAATCAGATATGCTCAGTTAAATAGATATTCTATGGAGACTTACACTCGAACACTTGTTTAGATGTTCTTATGTGATTCTCATAGAATGCTTTAGCTAGCGCACTTAGAGACCTTACTGAAATGCTCAACAAGGATCAAACCGTAGACAACTAAAATACACAGTGAATTCAACGTAATCAGAACTATCCAGATGAACTAATCCTATGCATACATCTATGTCAGTCATAATATGCAATCAAACCATTCAACGTTATGTATGCAAGCCTAAGCATACATCTATCGAGTTAAGAGACACGCAAATAGACAACTGCACAGATAATTTTTAGGTGGTTCAGTCCTCCAGACCTACATCCACCCTACACTCAAACCTGCTGAAGTATGCACGGACCTTGACTGTTGCACGGACCTTGTGTAGCATAAGGCAGATGTGCACAAACCTGCTAGTACTAAGTGCACGGACCTTATCATGCACAATGCAACACTTGCACTGACATTATACGTTAAACATGAGAGTGTGCACTGACTTGGTAGGCAGACCAACCATACGCAGACATTCTAAGAATGCACCAACCTTGTGCAATATGCACAAACCTATATCGATGCAGGACCACATGCATGGAGAAATCCATATGAAAGTGCAGAAGAGTGTTATGCATGACATATGTGAAATACTCATCAAAATCATGATGAATGCAGCAAGTGTGCAATAGAAATCATTTCTGTCATGATTAGTTTGATAATTACACACAGAAATCATATGATCCAAACACTTATGACACTAACACATATGATATCATGCACATATAACTTATAGTGCTTGTCATCATCAAAACACAGAGTTCAACAAGGGTCTTGTGTGAGTCCGTGTTTTTCTTTATTTGTTCAGAGTCTGTACATGCATCTGTCAAGCATATTAGGAGTTGCATAGTCAGTCTAATGCAAGCTCGCAATGTCAGTCCCTTTTGAGTGTGAGGCAAGTCGGGTCTAATGCATGTGTTGTAGAACTTGCCAGAATTTGGGATCAGCTCTATCTCAATGTCTCAGATCTAGTCATATAAAGGGACCCAGCAGTGATTCCTACTGAGTCTTTGAGCCGTCTCCTCCATTTTAGAGTGACCCCACCCTAGAGTGTCCACCACTAGCCTCATTCCCACAGCAGCGTGAGTATATAGAATATATACGGGATGAGTAGGTGATGATTACTAGGAGTGGAGCATACCCACGTTACCTAGTACAGTGACGGATCCGTAGGAGCTACTTGAGCAGCCACACCCTTTACTCGATGGGGTCGAGTTTCTCCCACCTGGGGAGAATTGATGGGACATCGAAGCACTAACATTTTTATTTACATTTATATCCTTGAGTCAATTAAATGGTAATTATAAGCCAAAGGGTTAGTCACTAGGAGTTAATGAGTTTCTTTTATTTTGATAGGGGATTGGGCCTCAAAACCCACTAGAAGCCCAATTGGGCCAACTTTCTCCCTTGGTCACCCAAAGCCCATTTGACCCTTCCAAACCCATGAAGGCCAAGACCATCAAGGCCCATTCCCATAAATGTCTAAGCATGAATTCCTTATGCCAGGTGTTTGACTAAATGACTATCTTCTTATTGGCAGGAATTCTATCAAATGCTTGAAGGGTAGAAGCTTCAATTACTTAAGTGGGCACGTGATCCTAGGTATGGTGGGAAAGGTCGTGTGTGGAGTTAGTCAGCGTATGATTGGGCATGTGATCCAATGAGGATAGTCCCAGAAAGATGATGCCACGTGGATCGTTACAACCTCCACTTCTGACATGTGGCTAAGGATTCTCCAGAAGCTCGTTTGGGCGGGAACGTGTTTTCGACGCGCCAGGAGAGAATCCAGTAGGGTCCACCCTATCCGGTTCTCTGATATAAAAGAGGGATCTCTGAAGATGATTGAGACAATGAAAGGGAGAAGAAGCCAACAAAGAAGAAGAAGAGATTGCCCTTCTCCTTTTCTCACTCACTCTCTCCCCCTCTCTCGGTCTCCCACCCAGACGGTCATGCCGCCCCCGCTGGTGCCCCGCGCCGTCACCGCTACACCTGCCTACAATAGCTGGTGCTCTGCTGTCGCTGCACCCGCTGGTGCCCCTTGCAGCTTGCTCCTCTCCCCCTGCCACCATCGCCAAAGCCCCTTTCATGTTCGTCTTCTGTCGGAGCCTGTCGCCGCCGTCATCATTCGTCAATGTGAAGCTGGCCAATGCTATTCAAGCCCTTCCTTCCCTCCCTCTCTCTCTCATAACCCTCAACCCCCCTCCCATCGCCAACCGGCCAGAACCTCCCCAACTTGGCCTGGTGCTCTACTGTCGCTGCACCCGCTGGTGCCCCTTGCAGCCATTTGGATATGTCCGTAAGAAAGACAAGGAAGAGGAGGCCAAGTCATAATGAATCCGATAACAAAACCGATCTATCCCAACTGATACACCATTTAGATTAGCACTTATGCATCAAAACTTGGACAATGTGGATAAACGAACAAACTCGTTTTCTAAGAACAAAATGTCAGATATCCAATAAAGATTCACTGTCCCACAAAATCTGCATCAGAAAATAATCAAGTTATAAATTCTAAACGAAGCTAATACTGACCCACGCCAGAACAGCACAGCCTAACCCCAACAGATAAAGTAGGATATCAAATCAGAAGATCTGCGAGAAGAAACTAGGACATCGAATCAGAAGAGCTACCTGACACCAGCGTCACCGACAATTCCGATCGCCATCCCCGCGGAGAGCCCCGCGAGGCCACAGGCAAGCCCAGACGAGAGATGAGCATACCCATCGAACAAGTAGTACGACTTCGCCTTGGGGTTTATCCCCGTGCTGATAATGACGGCTATAATCAAGCCGTAGATCCCGAGCACTCCCGCCATGACGACGGGCACGATGGACTTCATCACCAGCTCCGGCCGCATCACCCCCATCGAGGCGACCCCGACCCCGCTCTTCGCCGTCCCGTAAGCCGCCCCCATACCTGCAGGAGCGCAAAACAGTCCCCCGTCAGAACCAAAATGGAACAGAAGCCCTGCACCGAACTTATCAGAGATCCCCGGAGTGAGGGAATTGGAATTCACAGGAGAAGACGAGGGCCGCGGCGGCGCCGAGGAAGCCGAAGAACGGAGCTGTCTCGTCGCCGCTGAAGGAGGACATCTTCCCGGTGACTCTGGATCTGGGGGAAATCCTAGCTTCTGGGCTTCTGCCGCTCCCTGGATCTCCCGTAAACACACAGCACGAGGTGATGGAGAAGAAGAGACGTGCAACGGGGAAACGGTGATAAAGTACAAGCCGACCGGAGCTCTAGGTCCCGAGGAAATGATATTCTGATAATACCCTTCAGCTTTCTTTTAAATTATATTATACTGACAAATGTAAATGTAACATGAATATTTTTTTACGAGAAATTCATCACAGTTAGTAAATTCTGTGGGGTCCCTTTGATAAAAGGATAAGACTAGTTAAGGTGAATTATTCAAAGAGATGCATGCTGGGACAGCAGGGGCACACCAGGCTGGGCCCAAGATGAAAATTGAAATCAAGAAGTTGGGTTATTATTGGCCCACTATGCTTGAAGACTGTTGCCAGTTTGTAAAGTCATGTCAGAAATGTCAGGAGCATGCCATTGTACCTAGGAGGCCTCCTGTACCTCTACACTGTGGACGTGTAAAATTGGGCGTCCCCCATGTCCCGACCAGTCCAACATAACAAATAATTTCAATCGAAGAGACCGTGGAGAACACGTCCCGTCCGGACTCTCCGAACAAACAACACACTATCGTGAAGCCATTCTCGGAGTCACGGCGGCGAAGAGAAACCAAACCCCGGGAAACTCACTACTCGTGGGCCCCCGAAGAGAACCAAGTGGATCGTCAATCGGGTCCAAAATAATGCCCAAAATCCACCTTAACGACATACTCACTATCCCTTCAACGACACGCTTAACGCAGGCTTCAACGGCATGGCCCTGTGGCCTTCGCCGGCACGCCTAGCGCGGGCCTCAACGGCACACCCCGTGGGCTTCGCCGACACGCCCCAGTGCTGCTCCCCCGATACGCTCCCAGCGCAACTTCAGCGGCACACCCTCGTGCCCCCTTCAACGGCACGCCCCAGTGCTGCTCCCCTGGTACGCTCCCAGCGTAGTTTCAGCGGCACACCCTTGTGCCCCCTTCAACGGCATGCCCCAGGTTGCCCTTCACCGGCACACCCTCGTGCCCCCTTCAGCGTTATGCCCAAACGCCTCCTCAGTGACACACCCTGGCTACGCCTTCAATGCCCTTCAACGACAGGCCCATTTGGGCCTTCGACAGCACGCCTTTGTTGGGTTTTTCAGCGGTACGCCCAGCCCTTTCAATGGCACGGGTCTTCCAGTGACACCTCTGGCAGAGCAAATCCCACGCCATCCCCCTATGGATTCGTGGCGCGCAGCGACCCACCTGAGGTGTCAAACGGAGAGAGGGACACACTACCTACTCTCCCTGCCGCCAAGGCCGGGAAAGTCAAATCCCCATTAAGGCTGGTCACTTCCCGCCTCTGCCGGTGATGGTCGAAGACTCCCGCCCGCGGGAGTATAAAGCGCCCTCCTCCACCAAGAGACACAAGGTGAGACAGAAAAAAGATGTATTTTTATTCATAAAATAACTTAAACTGGGCGAAAAATACATTAGAATAACAGTTCATTACTCTTGGGATAGCAGAGAGCATAACGGATCAGAGCTGCCCCGTTATGGTACATAACAGATCAGTTCTGGGCCGTCACCATACATAACGGATCAAGTGGGGTGCGTTATCTTAACATGGCGCACCTCCCCTAGTCCGTCATTCTCATCGCCTACATTCCCAAGCTCGACGGCCATGGAGAGTCAGTGTAGGTGCGTTATGTGAACATGGCGCACCTCCACTGGTCCGCTATGACTACCCGAATGATTTTTGTTAAGATTTAACTACTCAGAAACAATGGCGATCTACTAGGGGTGCGTTAAAGTCACCCGAACGGGAAAAATCCACAGGAAACCCCTGACCATAACGGTCGCTCGAGGGGGTGTTATACTAACAACCTACCTACGGAAAACACGAGCATAACGAACAGATGGCGGCCAGCCATGCGACTATAACGCGCCAGAGGCGGTGCGTTAAGCTCATGGCAGTCTCTGGTACGACCGCCATGTGAGCTGGGCGACGAACGGGCACGGTTTGAAACTGAGCCGTTCCCTAGTCGATGGAAATCGACGGGTTCGCTTACAAAACTTGAAAAAAACGTAAAACCTGTCTTGCCCCGCATTCATATAAGGCCACAGAAGCTAGAAAACGTAATTAAAACGCCTATAAATGATTAAAATCGTAATTTAACACATTTTAGGGAAAAACCTAAAAATGGACGTAACTAGGCCAAATGGTCGTGGATGGGCGTGCATGTGACATGGAAGTGTTCCTAACGAGGAGGTGAATCCATCCCCCTACCTCGTTCGTCCCAAAATCAGCGATTCGACTGCATGCAGGTGAAGTGGGAACCGTATCTTACTCGCTCCGTCAGGCTCCACCGTCCCTCGAACCGCGTGATGGAGGGCGCCAACGCGTTCCTCTCGTCGCACTGGTTCCGACTGTACCCTCTGCATCACAGTCCGGCCCTGAAATGGACAAATCGGGAAGGAGAGAGAAAGAGAGGGAAACGTGGGAGAGAGAGAGTGAGAGAGGTTTCGAGAGAGAGAGAAAGAGTGAACGGGAGAGAGAGAATGAGTGGGGGGGAGGGCAGAACCAGAATGTCATGTCCACATAATCTGATTTGCCTTCTTGTCAAGCTTGACCTTTACCTATCGACCAGCTGGTGTGTGGGTAGGTAGGGAACAATGTCTGCCACATTTTCAGCAAAGCAGAGGATGTTTCTGCAACACATTCAATCCCCTGATAGGAGAGTCCTTCTGGCGGCCCTTTTAAGTGATAGTGGATCCACCAAGTCGGATTGCGGATCCTGGAGAGGGGATGCTTCCAGTTCTAGATCCATTCTGGGTGAACATGAATGTGTCGACACTTTTCAGATAGGGTGTCGACACATCCCATGAACTGGCGTCGACCTCATCGAGCTAGCATCGACCTTATGCACATACTAGCACTGACCATAGTGTAGGGCATATGCTCGCTAGCGTTGACCTTATGCACATACTAGCACCGACCATAGTGTAGGGCATATGCACGCTAGCATCGACCTTATGCACATACTAGCACCCACCTTACTTGTACCATAACAGAAACTTGCACCGACCTTGTACTCTTGACGTGTCGACACGTTGGCTAAAGTGTTGACACTTTCCAGTGTGCCTTCACAAGCCGAAGTACTAAATTGTGCTAATTTCCATGGCGTGTCGACTCCTCCCATTCACCAGGTTGACACTTCCATGTTCTTCTCATTCTTGGTGCGATGCGCGTGGACCGAACATGCGATCAAACAAGGCGTGTCGACTCCTCCCATTTGCCAGGTCGACACTTCTGTGTTCTTCTCCTGCGCTTGATTGAACCAAAGGTTAGGTAAAAGTATACTAGATAATCCACAAAGATCTGATAATAAATCATGGTTGGTAATCATCAAAACTAGGAGACTCAACAATGAACGCGTCGAAACCCACTTTAGGTGTAGAGATCCCGAGGGCTAGCCTACAAGGGACCCCGACAACTCACAGGTCACCACGAACTTGTCGTCGAGATGTGTCCTTGGAATATCGCCATATGAGGGCTTTTAGTGTTCACTTCTTCAAGAGGATAGCCCAGGGAAAACGCTAGAAGCAAGTGAGCCCTTATTCCTAAAGTGGGGCCTGTTGTCTCAACCCCTTTATCAAATTTGGCACTTAAACTAAAGTTTATGGAGAAAGTCCTATAGACCTGGAACAAATACAATCACATAAGATGCATAGGATTTTTAGGTGGTTCAGTCTCAACCAGAGACCTACATCCACCCCACACTTAGACCTAAGTGTGGCTTTCACTGATACACAGCTTAACCACTGATCTACAGCTTCGGGGACGAATCCCTACAACTGCTGACTAATAGCTTGGACTGCTGAGCCTCATACCTTGCTTACAGCTGAGCACCATAGCTTGTTGTTCGAGGATCTAATCCTTGCCACTGAGCATCACAGCTTGCTCTGCTGACTTACAACTTGAAGAACATAGATGAAAGAAACTCAGAAAATGAAAGCGATGAACATATGTAATGAGAAATCCAATGTAGCTCAAGGATGAGCAATGTAGCTCATAACTGAGCAAACGATCCTAGATTTGATCTAAAGATCATGACTGGAGTAGCTCTCCCATCTTCTCCTTCACCAATACTCTACTTTGAATTTTCTCCCCAAATTTACAACTTACTCCTCACTTTTCTCTCTCAATTGCTCGCTATCTATCTGCCTTCGATCTTCTCTGCTATCTCCTTCTCCTCTCTCTACTAATTCCTCTTCTGCTATCTGCTATCTCTCTCCCTTGTTCGATATCTTCTCTTCTTGTCGTTGTCAACTTCTTAGAGATCCTTCTCCTTTTATATGCTCGTGAGTCTGATGGTGTGGACCCCACTTAGATTGGCTTGGGTGCGTGGAGGGAGAATTCTCACCAATGGCTCTATCAGTAAGATAATTCCACATGTGAAATATTGAAGATTGGGTGAGGCCACGTGTCTGAGCATTCTTGGAGAGGAAGCAGCCTCGGATCACATGTTTCCTTAACTCGAGTCTTGGATCACGTGCCCACTTGAGTAACTATAGCTCTTACCTCATTAAGTGTTTGAGTTAATCCTGTCAAAAAGAAATGAGTCATTTCGTCAAACACCTTTATCATCATTATTGCTTATGAGAATGTAGACTTAGACAATATCAAAAAAAAATCATATGCTCAGACCACAGGAGTGTGTGTAATGCAAATGCTTTAAGTATGGACTTAATGCACAGACCTGACAACCAAAACCCTCATGTGCATCGACCCTGGTTTCTTCATGTGCACAGACTTGGATGCATCATATGCATAGACCCTAGACATGCAGTGAGATAAATATCATGCGGCTCTTCTGCTGAACAGATCTGAAAGTGATATAAAAGAAAAGCTTAAACTGGATCACATGTCATATGATTTGCCTTTTCAACCTTGGGGCATATGACAGTCGAAGGTGTGAAGAGATCTCACGTGTTCCTCACGTATCTGACCCTTTTCTACAATGACAAGTTATTTGTTACTCCTATCGGGTGTTTTATACCCCAAACTAGCTATTTGTCTGCCTTAGGGAGCTATTTGTCACCCTTAGCTCCCCTTTAGCTATCGCCATAGCTCCTTTCTCTGCCTTGCTTCCTTGCTGTATCTACGCCACAGCTTCATGCATCGACTCTGCCTTGTTTCTTTCCACGCATTTACCTTTGCTACCCATTTGTCAGCCTAACACAGCTATTTGTCTGGCTTGTCCAGTCATTTGTCTCCACTATCCATACTGAGCTGTCACCCATGTTGTTTTCTTCTTGAGCTTCAGCCGATGCCAAAAGCCATTTGTCACCCTTGTTCCTCTATTATTCCATCTGACTATAGAGCTTGACCTCGTTAACCAGGACTCATGTTGACTTTGACTTGGGTCAACATTGACTTAAGTCAAACATGATAATAACGTTGGCTAGAGTTAGTTGACTTTTGTTGACTTTGACCAATTCAAACTTTGACCATTCCACCTTGACTTGAGTCAATAATTCGATTGTAATTCTAGCTTCTTCGAGGGCTTCAAGGATCACTGTAGAACACTATAGCAAATTGTCTTATAGTGAATTACTGTTGATCTTTTGGCTTGTAGTGAACCACTCTCTCTCTTCTCCATTTCTCTTCTTTCTTCATTTGATAACTCTTCTCGGGCTATTAATAGCAGATAACAATTATTCTTCTCCCTTGAAGACCCATTTGTCACCACTGTTAACCCAGAAGTCGTCGCCCTGTTACAATTAACATAGCCTTGAGAGCCGTCACTAATGTCTCCGTTGAGACCTATTTTTCACCCTTAAGAGGGTATATCTCACACATATAAGTCTATTTGTCAGCCTTATGTGTGTATTTTTCGGCCTTAACTTCTTTTGATATTTTTCACCCTTAAGAGGGTATATGTCACCCATAGAAGTCTATTTGTCAGCCTTATGTGTGCATTTCCTTTGTTTCCCAGGCTGCTCTTTCTCTCTCCTCCTAGGGAGAGGTGCCCCCCTCTCTCTCCTCTCTCTTCTTCCCCCCATCTCTAGTGTAGAGATGATGGAGATGCCGCAAAGGAGATCGCTCGTGGGGGCGTTATGACGAGGAGATTCCACCGTTCGTGCCCGTGTGGATACCGCTAGAGGCCATTCACTTGCATGGCTAATTACTGCTACGAGGGATTGTTTCTGCTTCGTTGCAATCTGAGTATCGTAGAGGTAATATCGAATCTCACAGTTCTTAGATTTTCTTCAGGAATCATACAGGAGCGATCAACACGGCCAGGTTAAAATTTTAATTTCTTATTTCTGCTACATTCTTCATGATCCCGGCCTAGATCCGTACAGTGGTATGAGAGCCAAGTTGATCACTTGTGGTTCTTCCTTATTTTGGGGATTTTTGTTGTGGAAGAATGACCCCATGAGATGGGGATCGATCACCATGGAGATGGTGTGATCGATGGGAGTTAGCTTGGGGGTGACTGGCTGGTTGTTCTTGGAGCACCGGTGGGTCTCCTGGTCTCTAGGGGTCACACCCATGGCGAGGGAGTCACCGGCTGGAAGCCACTTGCACGAAGCGATGGTTGGCCACGTTGGGAGTTCAATTCCAAGGTCGTAGCAGCCCAGTAGAGATCACATGTGGCATCTGTGATGGTAACTAATGACCATCCTGACCACTAGGCCGTCGGTAAGCTCCCTGCGATGCCATTGATCGCAGTGCTTCCTAGGGTTTGAGAAACCCCTCTTCTAGGCTGCACACGGTGGCGATCGGCACCGGTGAGCCCACCCGTCAGTCACTGGCCCTCTGGCGATGGGCCCGATGTCTCCTAGCTCCCGACCATAGCCGGTGGTGGCTGCCCCTGGCGGCGGCAGTGGCAGGTTCGAAGAAGAGGAGGTGGGCAGTTAGGGTTTGGGGTTGGGGAAGACGATGGCGCATTGTGCCATGGCCTATGCCGAGAAGTGGTGTGCTGGGGCGTGGGCCACCTTCCCTCTATCTGTAAACCCTGGCGTTGTGCACCCGCAGAACCCTACTTTGAAATTTAAATGTTATTTAAATTTTGCCCTCTATTATGAGCCCGGGTTGCCTCGTTAGGCAGTGCCCATTCCCCTCTCCTCATCTCCCTACTATCCCCCCTTCCACCACTATACCATGTCCAGTTCGCAGGCAGTAGCAAAGGCCCAAGTTACAGATCCTGTCTCGAAGTTATTCGGGATCATCTGAAGATGTACCATATACCGACGGAAAGCTCGTCGAGATAGCTTCATTGCTGTGGTGGTTTCGCCTACATTCGACTTCCCTGCAGTCCGGGAGGTCCAATCTCCCACGACTGCACAGATCCAGACCAGTGGGTGACTTGAGGCAACTTCCTGGAGCTCCCATGGTCGCACCCCAGCACTGCCAAAGGCGCCGTTCGGCCGAGGTCCTCTACAACCAATCGACTTCCATCAGAAAAAGGCGGCATCTCGTTCGGCATCCGAAGGAGCATCTACTAATTTTTCTCCCCAAGGTGCGCAGAATAGGGCACTCAGGACCTAACCTGACACCCCTTCACTCAATGAGCTCCCTCTCTCTGCCCCGACCTCATCTGGTGTTCTTCCTAGTTGCTGCTGAAAGAGGATTTGTCAACGGTAATCCTCAACTTGGTCCCGCCATGATTGGACTTCGGGAGTGGCCGTGGCGATTTCATCCATCTGCTGTTGCTCCCTGGGATCAATCCGAACCAGAGAGTAGGGAACCTGATCCAGAGTCCACCCCGGCTGGTGACGACGTCAGAACCATCCGCAGAAATTTACAAGCGTACCTGGGACTATCAGCAACGACTCAGCACCAGCCACGACGTCTTCTGAGTCTGGTACAGCCCGTGGCGACATCAACAGCAACTCACTGTCCTGCAGTCCTAGACCTGGACAGAACCAGAGAGGTGCCCTTTCGGCACCGACTTAGCTAATCTCCCCTCCTCGCTTGGCCGGCTTAGCGCCCCTCCCTATGCGGAGGTAGTTTTGATGTAAATCTAAGTTCCCCACCCCTTATCCAACCCTCCTACGTGAGGTGTAGTTCATGTAACAACACGGCACCATCCGAAGCTACATCGACGCGACGTGCGGGGGCATACCCACGTCTCCCCGCTCGCCTTCGTCTCCGGCCGGGATCGACATTTTCACGCTGATCAGGTGAGCCTCGGATCCTCTCCTTGCTGATTTAATTCTGCTTAACTTAGTATTGCTTCTAGTTGCCGATTTGTGTATCTAGGTGTGCTGAGGGTTCTCAGTGTCTCCTCAGGTCTCCGTGTTTTGGTTCTCGTGGAGCGTTATTTTCTTGGCTTAGGATTAGACCGATTGGCAGCTTGGTTCCACTGTGTGCGACGATGCTGACTCAGAGTCATAGGACTTAGGGACCGTTGTAGTTGTAGGTCTAGTTTGCCATGCCCTGAGTAGTCGACAGTTCCCTGTACTGTCGTGGTGTGCGCGGTACGGCTTGTCTGTACTTTGGCACTTGTGTTTCAGAATCTTTAGGTTTTGTGGCTCCTCTTTGGTTGGTGCCTTACGGCACGCTTTGACGTAACGGCTCTTGTAGCGGGACACTCTCCTTGAGACACGATTTTTAAGCTAGTCCCGTGGGCTCCTGGCCGTAGCGTAGCGTCCGCGGGGGAGAATACTAGTTAGAGGCCTGGCTTAATGGTCTATAGTCAGTGTGTGAACACAGGGTCAGGGGCTTTGGACTCACGTCGATGGGCGTGACCATGACTGGCCCTTGCAGTGGTAGTTTCCATGTGGGCTTGTGACTCGGCCTTAGCTGTAGTAGACCACATTCGGCTGGTAGTTGAGGCACTTATGGAGTGAGTTGAGGTGCAGTGTAAGACGTTAGTGGACGCAGCTGACTGCTCCTCTTTCGAGTCACGTGTTGTGTGACTCTCAGCATTTTCTCGTGCGTCGTGACCTTCTGGGTTAGCCCTTTTGTGGCTGTACTCAGGGTCAGTGTCTGCTGCTTGCACGATGTTCTGGTTGTGTGTATGGCAGTGTGCACGACATCCTTGTTGTGTTGTAAGTCGTTTGTGTCGGTCGTCCGTCTAGGTTTTCCTAGGCTTTCTAGTTGTCTTTTCAGGTCTTTCTTTGGAGCCTGGCATCGCGTTGAGAGTTTGGTAAGCTTCTAACTTCTTTAGTTCAGAGTTCACCCTTCTATCTTTGCTTGCTGTAATGTTTGTCTTGTAGGTTCCTTGCGTCAGCAGTTCGGTAACTCCTGACTCCGTCAGCTCCGAGTCGCTCTTCTACCCTTGCTTGGAGTAGTTTGGGGTACCGAGGTTAGTTCGGTAGCCGTTGTTTGGTACGGCTTCTTCTACCTTCCCCTCTTCCTTGGCTTATTCTCTACTACTTGGCAAGTCTTCAAAAGCATGGGAAGATGGACAGGCGCCAGCGCCACGCCAACCAATCGACACGCAAGATATCCGCAAATAAAATCAGTACCTTCCCAAAAATAACAAGTACAGCGGTCAAAATCACACCAAAGGCAGCAAGGAACAGTTAATCCAATATCTAACCTCATCGTTGTCATATCTTCAGAAAGTAGTTTGACATTACTACACCAAGGAGAAAAGGAAATGTTCTTCCAAAATTACATCGATGGAAAGGGCAAAAAACAAAAAAAAGGGGGGAAAGAAAGCAAAGATACATTAGGCCTCGGGTCCATCCCGGGACTCGGGGATCGAAGGCTCTTTGGCATCAGGCGATCCGCCCCTGGCACCCTCGGTGACGGTCGACCCAAGCACTGACCCTACTGGTGTGGGAACTGCCTCGGTCGCACGCCCTCTCGAGGCATCCAGAGTTGGTGATCCCTCAAACGAGGTAGAGTCCCCCCGGCTTCCCTCCTCACTTGACACTGAACCAGAAGGTTCGGAAGACGCTGAATCCGAGTCGTAGGGCTGCCCGTATGGGAAGACGACCGCCCCTGGCGCCTACTCCTCTGCCCAAAAGTCGACCCGACGATAACCTTGGGTGAACCCCTTTTGAACACCTCGACGGAAGCCCGGCTGGTAATAAGGGAAGGCAGCCTTTTGGAGATTAGCCTGGTAGTCCTCCGAGCTTTTGTACTGCTCGAGCACCTTTACCTCGGTCGACTCCACCCTACCAGCAAGCTCGGCCGACCTCTTCTCCGCCTCGACCAGCGCAGCCTCAACCTCTGCCCAAAGTCACTCGGCCTCATCGGCTCGGCCCTCGAGCTCCGCTCGCTCAGACTCCCATTGCCCATCACGCTCGACCTGAGTCATGCGCTCCTGCTCTAGGAGCCTACTCGTCAACTTGAGTGAACTACGGGCTTGAGCCAGCTGCTCTACTGATGCCTGGGCCTCCGCCTGGCTTGACTTCGCCCGTTCCCGGAGTGAAGAGACCTCCTGCCGAAGCCCCTTGAGATCGATAGTGACCCGAGCAATCTTCCGATTGGATGTGCTGGCGGCCCAAGCAAGATTCAATCGCTCTAACTCCGCCTAAGTGTAGGCATTGGCTATGTCGGCCCTCCGGAGAGGTTAGAGATGAATCGCCTAATATAGGCGAGTCTTCCTTGGAGCGATCTAAGCTCCGTTATATTTCTAGGCGGGGGTAACTCCCTGATGACCTTGATTTTGTCAAGATCTATCTCTATCCCTCGATACCTGACGATGAAGCCCAAGAACTTGCCGCTGGAGATGCCGAAGGCACACTTCATCAGGTTCATCTTGAGCTGGAACTGGTGAAGTCTCTCAAAGACCCGACGTAAATTAGGTAGGTGGCTGTCCCGCCTCTTAGACTTGACGACCGAGCTATCGACATAGCACTTGACAACATCATGCAGCATCTCGTCGAAGATTTTGGTCATTGTCCTTTGATAGGTGGCCCCGGCATTCTTCAAGCCAAATGACATCCTCTTATAAATGAAGATCCCCTTAGGGGACCGGAAGGCCGTATGATCTTTATCCTTGATGGACATGCGGATCTGGCTATAGCATGACGATCGTTCCATAAAAGGCAAGGCTTCGTGACCGGTGGTTATATCCACCATTGTCTTGATGATGGGGACAGGGAAGTCGTCCTTCGGGCATGCTTTGTTCAACTCCCGGAAGTTGATGCAAACCCAGACTTGGCCATTCTTCTTCTTGACCAGAACTATGTTAGCGAGCCACACAGGATACATACATGGCTCTATAAAGCTTACGTCCAACACTTTGTCGACTTCGGCGTTGACTGTGACTTCCAGCTCATGGCGCATACGCTTTTGGACTTGCTTGACTGGCTTAGCTGTTGGAAGTATAGCCAGTTCGTGTTCTGCCACAGAGGGATCAAGCCCCGGCATCTCTTTATATGTCCAGGCGAAGCAATCTCTGAATTGTTCCAAGAGTTGCCGATACGCCTGCCTTTCTTCCCCGCTGAGAAGGGCACTTACAAAAGTGGGTCGGTAGTCGTCCTTGCTGCCGAGATTAATCTCGATCAGCTCGTCGACGGTTGCCTGGCCACCGTCTTCTAGTTCCGGGGGAGCCGATCAGAGGTCAACGAAGTTTTCATCTTCCTCAGTACCGGCCTCATGAACTTCGAACTCTACAAGGTTTGCTTGCTCACTGGTTGAACTCGAAGGACTTCCATTTGCTTGTTGCCCTCCAGCGGCCGCCGACAGAGATGTTGGGGCATGCCCAACCTCGCGATGGAGTTCGTCAGCTATGGGCTCCCTCTGGGTCTCCTCGCGAGGGGGAGGTAGGAGCCCTATGGCGTTGACTGCATAATGAACTTGGAAGTCTGGCTCATGATCATAACCCAACCCTCGAGTGTCTTTGTGGGAGAAAGGTGGTTGCCCCCTAACCTGTGGGGGATTCCAGAGGTGAGAAAAATATGCCTACTGTGCAGGTTTCTAGAACTGAGGAATTCCATGTTTCTCACACATGCGCTTAAGCCGGTCTGGCATATAATCCATTCCTTGAACAGGCTCTTGTGCCTCATCAGCAAGGGTGTCCCACCCAAAACCATCCTCAGAAGGAACCGGTGGGACTAAATCTCCTTTGTAGAAGACAATCGGCCGAGCCTGTTTACTGTCCTTGCTTCGACCCTTGCGCCTATAAGAGACTATAAAAGTCTTCAACTCCTCTACGTTGTATTCCTCCCTTAGAAAGGGAAGCTAGATGCACTATGGAGGCAAGGGGACACTCCGGTCGATGGTTCTGCTAATGAGATTGGCTTCGAAGTCCACATTACATCTTTCTAGTTGAGTTGGCTTGGAACCAGGCTTGAGGCTCAACTGGTCAAGCTTTAACAACTCTCGATTGACTGTGAAGAGTTGGCCATCCTCGGGCTCGGCCTGAACCTTTTGCTTTCCCTTGTCTTTGACTCTGTCGGGGATTGTTATGGTGGGCTCCCCGAAATACAAAGAGGCGTCTGCCAAGTGACATTCATTAGGGTGGAAAGGAGCTTGGTCCGCAAAAACGGTATGCTGCTCTCCCCCTTTAGCATACTTGAGGTACTAGTGCAGAGTCGAAGGAACGACCCAATTTTCATGCAACTAGGGTCTTCCCAACAACACCTTATAAGACGTGTTGGCGTTAATAATGTAGAACGTCACTTTAGTGGCAAAGTCACCCATGACCAGTTTAACTTCGACCCGACCGAGAGCTTTTTCAGAGTCTTGGTTGAACCCCGAAATTTTGACGACGCTGACTTTTTGCAAATAAGGCGCCAAGTAGAGAGACTTGAAAGTCTTCAAGGGCATAATGTTCACCGCCGCCCCTACATCGACCAAGATTCGGTTCACCTCATGCCCGTTGATCGTCTCTTTCATGTATAGGGGGCGATTATGACAAGGAGAGGCCAGCAGCATGTCCTTGTCGGAGAAAATAATATTGGTCGCAAGAGCTTCATATGCTCGGGCCTGCAATTCCGCTACATGGGCTTCATAGGCCTCAAGATCCAGCAGTACTTTTACAAGAGCTTCTCTCAGGTCCTTGCTCCAAGCAATAGCCTCCCATATGGTGACATTAGTAGGGAACCGCTTCATGTGTTGAATGATTTTGCAGTCTGCCCTAGCGCGGGTCCTGTCGAATGGGGGAATGATTTCCTCCAGAGTCTTCAAGACTCCATGTGGTTTCTCCCGCTTGAAAGGGCGCTCCCCCTCATCTTGCACGCCCGCTCCCTCTTGGAAAAGCAGTGCCAGAGACTCCTCCGCAGCAAGCTGAGACTCGTCCAGATCCGACTGACCCGAGGGGCCTGCTCTTTCGCCAGCACTGGTTGAGGGTCCTGCCTGCCCCGAGGTTGGACCTAACGAAGGGACGCTGACTAGAGTTTCTTCCTCATCGGAAGAATGAATTATGAAAAGGATGCCTCCTGGCCTTCGGGTTCCCGAAGTAAGGCCTACACTCTCTGAGGATGCAGGTATGAAAGGAATGCCCCTCACTTGAGGTGCAGGGATGGGGCCCGGCTACTCTCCTCTGAATATTATAACCCGGTCAAGGGTTAAAGGATTTTCTCGCCCTAGACCCTGTCCTCGACCACGGCCTCGGCGATTCCTTGCCGATCGGCGCTGGTATGTTACCACAGGGGCATTGTCCTCCCCAACAGAGGCATTTATATTGTCAGGAGGTGGGATAGCCACCATGTTACATGACAGCTTCTGTAGTGCTCGTTCAAGGGCCTCCACGGTGAGTTCCTCATCTTTGTAGAACAGTGAGAGCTCTTCCGGAATTGGAATACTTTCACCCTCCTCAAGACGATGCAAGGTCTCTCGGAGACAGCTGAGGAGCCGGGGTTTCTGCCCAAACTTCTCCCAGGCCCTCTTTGATTGGAGAATAGGTTAAGGGGGATATCATAACCCGAGTTAGGGTGTACCAAAAAATAAACAATCTGAATTTCAAACGTGGGTCATTGTTCATTGCTCAATCATCATGCTGCTATTTGGATCTCAGTGGTTTCTTCCCTTCATCTTGATAGTGTTAATGGGGGAGAAAGATTGGCATTAATCCGCCTGTTGCTAATGTCAATGGAGGAGAAAGAATTGCTCTTATTTTGTTTCTTCCGCTTGTTCATAAGGGAGAAAGCTTTGTCTTATCCCGCTTTTTGATAATGTGAAAGGGGGAGGAGAACATGTTAAAAAGATTCATGATTACCTGTGAAAAGGGGAGAAAAAGTCTCATGATTGTATGTGTTAAGGGGAGAAGAACATGTTGTATCTTCATTTAGTTTGTCGTTTATCATCATCACTACGTCTGTCATCATTCATCACTAAGTTTGTCATCATCAAAAAGGGGGAGATTGTTGAGTTATGATTTTAATGATAGCTAAAATTCATGTGTGATGATATGGTTTTGATGATTGTTGAAGATATTATTTTGGTTATAACTAAACTCAATGTGTGATTGATTGCATTGTTCTTGATGA
Organism: Amorphophallus titanum; assembly: GCA_024336825.1. Taxonomy (NCBI): domain Eukaryota; kingdom Viridiplantae; phylum Streptophyta; class Magnoliopsida; order Alismatales; family Araceae; genus Amorphophallus; species Amorphophallus titanum. The sequence continues at coordinate 908,497 of JANBPO010006887.1, read as the reverse complement.
CAGTATACATTCATGTTGATTAAACCATGGTTGAGATGACAAATGGATTTTGAGAATCTAACATGTTGATTAGATGCATTGCTATATTGCCTTCAAGCTAACTCTGAATGAACAAGGCTCTTGTGAAATCCATGATGTGTTAACCTTGACTATCTTGCTTGTAGGATCAAACTTATAATCTCATGGCAGTCACCTGGTGAACCAAACTTGTGCATAAGCACTTTGCTTTTGTACAATCCAAAACAGGTGGTATATGTCACTTTGATGCGGGACGAGACAAGGACTCGACGTAGAGTTGGATATGCAGCCTGGGACTCTAGCAAGCTCGCACTTGTCCCTAGCGAGGGAAGCGTCGGACTTGCACGGTTGAGAAACTGGCAGCGAGTCAAGGGTGGTCTACTCACTCTCTCATGCCCGGGGCGGGTCACGGGACGGTATCTCTCTCTCCTGCAGCGGTGAAGAAATGTATCAAAGAGCTAGATTTATCTACTCACATGCAGCGACAGTAAAGCATATACTAGGCAAGTAAATAACTACGACTACAAGGGGGTGGCGGAGTTACCTCCACGCTCCGGGCGTGGGGAAGACGACCCCGGTCGAAACTCAAGTCCGGGCACTCGGCTCACCGTCCGACGGGCATTCAAGACGATACTAAAATAGCAAAGCATGTAACCAGCCAAGAGGTATCAGTTGTTCACCTGACCGGTGTGAAAACACCGATCCCGATCGGAGACAAGGGCGAGCGGGGAGGCATGGGTACGCACCCGCACGCCGCGGCGGTGGCGCTTGACCTGAAATTAAAATAGTTACAGTACTACACCTCACGCAGGAGGGGGTTCTTGGGGTGGGGGTTAATGGTTTACATCTAAAACTACCTCCATGCAGGGAGGGACCTTCAGTCGGCCAAGCGGGGGAGGGGATGGAGCTAGAAACTTGATGGGCCGGGCTCCTCGACGGTGCTGCCAGCTTCTGGAATCACTGGACAGTCAGTCGAAGTGGGTGCCGCCACGGACACTCCAAACTCCAAACGAACTGAGACCAGAGCCAAAACTCTCCGAATTGGCCTAGGAAGACGCTCGAATTTTCTGGATTAACCCCGAGATGGTCGCTGGCTAGTGTAGGTCTTGGAACAGTGCTGGACAGAACTGGTGCTGGCCGCTCCCAAGGTATTGCTACTAGAAGATGGAGGCGCCACGGACAGTCCTGAATCGGATGGAGGCGGAGCTGGTACCGTGACGACCACGGACAAGCCTTCTTTCATATGGGACTGACAGCAACCTCAGACGACATCGGGGATGATCGTACTAGCCAGAAAGGTGGAGGTGAGTCCGTTCAAGAATAGGGGAACCAACCTGGCGCGACTTCGGAAGAAAATTCGGAACTCTTGATGCTGGGGTCTAAACTTCGTTCTGCTTCTTGGGGATGATAGAGGACTGGTAGAAGGTACCATCAGCCAAGTTGCACACCCAGATCTGCCAGGGAGTGACCGTGGTGGAAACTTTTCTAGGGCTCTGGTTTGCTGCCTGAGAGTTCTTGCGCAGTCAGGGAAGAATCACTCTCGCGGGCAGCTCGGAGCTCGGACGAAGATGAAACCATCACGCTTGGAAAGCCCTCTGGACGACCTTTCTAGTGGTGTATCGTTTTCCACTAGAAGAGTTGGGAAAGTGCTGGAGAATCTACAGTTTCCAGACCCCTCATAGTCTGCCTGTGACCTGCCACCAGAGCTGCAACCTTGTGGTGATTCTGATTAAATACCTAAAAATACCTTAAAAATCTCTAAAAATAGCTAGAATTTATCGGATGGAACTTAGGTCCGAACCACTAAGGATCCGGTAAAATTACCAGTGTTACAAGACTGGATCGGATCCGTTTCTCTTGACCATCTTTGGAAGAATTTTAAAAAATGATAGAAATAGAATTGTGGAAGAAACATGAGATTGAGATGGGAAGAGATTATGCAAAATATTAAAACATGAATTAAAGCAAACTCACAGGTGTATAAAAGTTACAACAAAATAAATAAATCACAACACACTAGAACAATAACAAAAATAAAATGGAGAAGCTTAATCTTATACTAAGGAAACATAAATGAAGGGAGGCACTAATGCTACATAAGGAGAGGGGAATGAGAGAGCCTACCTACGTAACTATGCCTATTAGGGAGAGCCAAAGCCTTCCCTATGTCTTCCTTATATAGGCTCCAAACCAACCCATATTTTCCCATGTGAACACCCCAGGCCCATTTTCTTTGATCTTTCTCTCTCTTTGCGGCCGCTTGAAACCCATGTGAAGCCCCTACTGACCTTTTGACCTTGTCGATAAGAGCAGCCCACATCGGCCTTTGCGTGAAGACCGACCGCCCGCTTTAGCTGCTGTACGCGTTGCGGTGTTGAAGACCACAGCCGTGTTTGAAGTGAAGCCTGCCCATCGTGGATGCTGACGTGAAGCCTCCTGCCGTTTGATCGCGTCCCCAGCCGACGTGAAGAACCCAGCCGATATGCATCGTCGGCTGGCCTTCTTTCCCTGCCACGTTAACCACCCAGCACCCGCCAGTCACCTGCATGGGGTCCGCGACATGAAGACCTGCTGCACCATTTCTTTTCCCCATGTGAGCCCAAGCCTGTTGACGCCGCGAGAAGGACCCATGTTGCTAGCCTTGCGTGTGCGACCGTGCCACCTACTGTGCCCAAAGCGGCTTGGCCATTCCTTTGCGTGAAGCTTGCATGCCGAAGCGTTGAAGCCTCCAAGTGGAGAAGCCTCTCGCGTGAACCTTACGTGAATGAAGCCTCCACCGCATGAGCCAATTTGGCCACCTTCCTGCATGCATTACCTGCATGCTTTGATATATATATGCTATATATATGTGATATATATCGACATGGGTTAAATGTTGAAGCAAAGGAGTTTGTTTATCGGTGCGTCGAGGAAGCTTGCGACGATCCCTGCTAATACATGGACTACGCTCCACGCAGGGAGGGGGGGTTCACAAGGGTGGGGCAATCAATTACACGCTACCCTCGCGCAGGAGGGGGGATCGTGGGGAGGGGAAACTAGCTATCAGCCATACGCCAAGTTCGGACGTCCGATCAAGGTGCAGCCAACTCCTGGATGAAGGTTGAGGGATGACGAAGGACGCCTGAAGGTCTGGTGCCGAGTTGATGTCGCTGGATGGAGACGGCGGCCGCAGTTGGGGGCCTGTGCAGTTCTGCCGTGTAGGACTGGTTGGCGCAGTCGGGGTGCGTTGGCCGGTACGGGCGCTGAGGAACTCCAAATGTGATGGGACCAAGTCGTGGGCATTGCTGACAGGGAGATCTACGAACCCTCCAAATATGGCAGCCGTCTGCTCACCTCACTGGACGTGGTCGCTGGAATGGCTGGCATCTGGTTCCTGGACGAACGGCTGGACCAGTCACAGATAGCTGTGGGGGAACTCCCAGCGCCGATGTCGGATCGGGACTAGACCACTTGAGTTAGTTCCATATCGTCAAAATCTGTAACTTTGGTGAAGACCATCCGACCTGAAACTGAGAGGAGGAGGGGGTGTCAAGGCCAACTTGACAGCAGCTTATCTTGGGCGAACAGAGGGCTCCAGGTCTGGCGTGACTGAGGGAGAATGGACGTCCTGGACGGAGACGATGTCAAAACCAGGCGGGACCACCTCTGGTTCGTCGACACTTTGGAGAATAAGAACTCTTATGAAGAGAGCTCAGACTGAATCGCACAGGGGTGGGCGGTGGATCTGCTACCAGATGGTGCTCAGGTTCAGACCCGACTCTGGCGTAGTTGCACGAGAATGGCCGACGCGAATGGAGCAGAGGTCGGATTGCAGCAGGACCACTTCTGGAATGAACCTGACTCGACGACGTACGACTCCGCAGAAGACAACTTTGGCTGGTTTGCACAGTGGACGCCGGGGTAGTCTCGGCAAGTGCGACCTCTGCTGCAGGCTGGTTGCAGAGAGCAGCAGCGAGGTCTTCCTGATCCACGGGAGGTCGAGGCAGCGATGAGCCATACATTGCTGGAAAGCTCGTCGAGTCAGCTTCGCAGGCGAGGTGGTTTCGCGTCCATCCGACATCGGGGCTGTCCAGGATAGCCATTCTCCCTCGACTGCGCAAGACAGGTCCGGCCAGCGACCTGTACGTCTTCCAGAAGCTGCTCCAGCCTCATATCCCATCTTCTGATCATGCTCCTTGGAGACTCCTTAATAGGGTCATCCAGCTTTCAGCCAGAGGTGGTCCCGCCCCATTTGGAGTTCCTGGTCGAGAGCACCAGCGTCGACAACCCAAGCCAGTCCTGCAGTCCTAGTCACCAGTCACCAGAACAAGCAGTCCACCACAGGAATCCCCACAGTCTCTTCTGTCATCTTCTACCCGAGCCCTCTGGAGGAGTTAATTTGAGGTCACTCAGCTTTCAATCAAGCTTGGTCTCACATCTTTCTGATCTTCCCACTGGGAGATATGCCCCCGACAAGCCTCCCCTGTCCGGCCGGCGTCCTGCACAGTGCGACTTCACAAGAATCAGTCGTACCGTCATCTCACACATCAGATCGGGACCATTACAGCTCTGAAATATCCCAGGGATGTCCCTCTTCTTGAAGACTCTGTCCCCGCTACGTCCCGACCTCAGATCGGACAGCTACGCCGTCATAGAGTCAAGTCCAGAATTTTATCCCTGCAAATAGCCCGACCCAGTCAACATCCAGGAGCCACCACGGGCGTGATCAGGTGATTCAGGAAGTGAATTTTGGTTTGGAAGCACTAGACTGATCCCTCTTTCAGTAGGACTTGGTCTCGCCTCGATCTGATATTCCATCTGGGAGTACGGCCTCGTCCAAACCCTCTCTGGTCTGCAGCAGAGAAGCCCGACGCAGTTCTACAGAATCTGTCGTACCTGGTGCGTCCGTGGTCAAAACGAGCCGGCGTTTCTTCCAGTAGCAAGCCAACATGTCAAGATTTCCAACTCATCTAGTCCCATCCCCATCGGACATTCCAGCCAGGAGTTCTGTCCCCGACAAGTCGCTGGTGGCAGACAGCAAGGACAGCAGGCTAGCCTGCCCGAGCGAGACTGGTCGGCTACCGACCCCCCCTCCGTTCCCCACCCCGCCTGGCCGGCGTATAGCCCCGCCCAGTGCGGAGGTGGTTTTGGTGATATTCTGAATTCATTTTTATCATGGCAACATTGTTAGCATCTTACAGCTTCATGTGCATGCATTTCATACTAAGTTCGATGCATGTTTTGCCTTAGCCATACTAAGGTCGATGCATGTCACTGTTTACATACATATAAGGTCGATGCACATCACTATTCATAGCAAATGAAGGTCGATGCATATCCTGTTCACACCTTCAAACAGGTCAGTGCACATTTTGTTCAACTTGCATACAAGGTCGATGCATGTTTTCTAAACTACATACAAGGTCGATGCATGTTGTTGTAGTAGTGCATACAAGGTCAATGCATGTTAACTTAGCAGTGTGTGCAAGGTCGATGCATGTTTTCTAAATTGCATACATGGTCGATGCATGTTACTATAGTAGTGCATGCAAGGTCGATGCATATTTTCTAGACTGCATGGAAGGTCGGTGCACATTTTCCTTCAATGCATATAAGGTCGGTGCACATCTTGTAGGACCATAGACAAGGTCGATGCACATCTAAATTGTACATAGACAAGGTTGATGCACATTTACCTTGCTCATGTCTAGGGTCGGTGCACTTTTTGAATTCAGGTCTGAGCATGTTTTGGGTCTGTGCATATTAGGGAATTTAAGTCAGCACACATGCATCTTAAAGGTAAGAGTATATTCATGCAAGTCTGAGCACATGCATAAAAGGCTTAGTTAAAGTCAGAGCACATTTGCTAGACAACCTATAAGGTCGCAGCAAGTTGAGTAACATGTAGATAACGTCGGTGCACATTTTGGGTGTCTGCATATAAGGTCAGTGCATATCTTGCATGACTGCATACAAGGTCAGTGCACATTTCTGATCATGCATAAAGAAGGCCTACACACATTTTTTGGTCTGGGCTTATTCAAGTCTAAGCAGATCCATGGTCGGTGCAAGTTGCATACTTCAGGTCTGCGCATATCTAGAGTCATTGCTCAATCTATGGTCTGCTCATAAACCATTATCTACATCTTTAAGGACCATGCACATGCAGCATAGAAGTTTGTGCATACATCCTGGTCAGTGCATATTTTGCACCGTTTGAACCAAAATCTGAGCATCTCATTTCTACTCTGTTAACTATGTCATGACTTAAATTTAAAGGTCAATGCGCCCTAATAGCCGAAATAAGCAAGCGAGAAGAGGAAGACCGGATACCTCGATAACAGAAGGTGGGTCCACGAAGCTGCCGGAAGTAGACCTTCTTCGAGCCATAATCCATCAAAGCATGATGAGCCTCGAGCCAATCCATGCCCAAGATCACATCAAAGTCCTAAAGCGATAACGCATAGAGCCTGGCCGGTAAGTTCCGCCCTTCCACCCACACAGGTACCTTCTCAAAGCAATACAGGATGTGCACGAAATCGCCGGTAGGTAACTCCACCGCCATATCACCGGACACCTCGGCCACCGGGTCCTCCACACTCTGAGCAAAATCCTCCGAAATGAACGAATAAAAAGCACCCGAATCGAACAAAACACGAGTCGCACAACCCAAAATCAAAAGAGTACCTTTCACCAACTACGATGCCTCAACTTTCGCTCTGGTCATGTGGGTAACTCTGCCTCGGGATCTCTGCCTCCCTACAGTAGCTGACCGAGACAACTGAGGAAACTGCTCCTGTCGCTAATATTGCTGCGGCTGTGATGGCATCTGCTGAGGTTGAAACTATTGCTGCTAAAACCCGGGCGGCTGACTCGATCTCTACAGACAGTCACGTGCCATGTGCCTTGGCTGGTCACATCTGAAGTAAATCACGGGCGCTGAACATTGCCTGCCTGGATGAGAACCCCCACACCTGGGACACCCGCCCCGAGCACCACTCACCGAACCGTGACGCTGAATAGCCACAGGCTGCTGGACATCGCCCATCGACTCCTGCTGCGACTTCGTCGCCTCCTGCCAAAACTAGCTTCATTGAGCAGTTTCTTGAGCTTTGACTGAAAGGATGACAACTCTGGCACGGGAGCCACAGACTGCACTGCCACTTAACCACCTGCTGAGAGCTGGACAGTACTCTGTTGCTGCGGTACCTCCATCGGATGACCAAAACCTGCCTACACCTGACTCGCACTGTCCTCCCCTCGCACCTTATACCAATCTCTCTCCAGCACCGCTGATGCCTTGCAAGCTGCATCTAGGTTAGCCGGAAATGATGCGAGAAGGGGATGCCTCAACTCTGGCCTCAAACCACCAATGAACTGATCGGTCTTCACTTCCTCATCCGCCATGATGTGAGACGCATAAGCATCCTTTTGGATCGTTTTGAGGCGAAGGATTTGATGAGACAAGACGAAGGACAGTGCCTATGTACGGAGGTCTCTGATGAGACGTTGGCGTTGGATAGTGATCCCTGGTCTGTGATTAGCAAGGGAGGATTCTCCCTAAATCTGAGTCGAGTCATGTGAGGATCGAGGATTGTAAAATCCTATCATGTGGTTTTGCCGTGCTCCCCTGAGAGGGTAGAGTTGGCGTGAGGCTCGAGATCGGTTGCGATATCCGAGTGAGGTTTGGCTTGAGTTGTGGTATTGATCTGTGGGAGAGTTAGCGGATGGCCTGTCATGATTTGGAGTGTACCCTTCAGATCTGGTGCAAGACTAGGAAAGATGGAAGAAGCTGAGCAAGCCAAGGTTTCCCGTTGACGCGTATCTGGTGACCAGTGGATGGTCTTTCACAGACAAAAGATGCTGGTTGTTGCGGCTCGAGAATGGCATGAGCCATATGCCAGTGAGGCCTTGGGTGGCCGATCATGAGACGTGCTTTCCCAGAATTGGATCTGGGATTTGTTAGAAGATGTCTTCTCGCAAGAGTTGGTTCGGTGCTACTGGTGGTGTTCGGTTTGCCTGGTGTGAGTGAGTGAAAGCTCAGTGATGGTTGCCCTTGGTGCAGGGCATGAGTTTTGTCAGCGGGTTGTGAAGCTGACATTTGGTTAGTCTGCCGAGCATGAGAGTTGACCGGTGTTGGTTCCCGTGATGAGGGTTGCATTTTCTCGGTAAGTGAGATCATGGCATTGATGCAGTGGTTGGTTTTTATGTTGGCTGAGGTGACGCCAGACTTATACTCTTTTGCATGTGCCTGCTCTGATGATCGATGTGTCTGGGATTGTGAGCGAGGCATGTCCGTGATCATTGTCTGGCCGCGTCCCTCAGGATCGTGATTTTTACGAGTTTCGAGGTCTGGTTGGGGGTCTGACAGTGTTGTCAGTTGGTCCAGGTGTTCTCCCCTTGTCGCTTAGTGCTTGTCCTAAATTTCGAGGATGAAATTCTTTTAAGGGGGGAGGGCTGTAATGCCCCAGATTTTTTTTAGATATTTATCAGATATTTATGTGTATTTTTCTCTGATGTGCCTTCGGAACGCTGTGCAGGGTGAACCGGTGCGTTCTCGGTAATGCCAGCCTATAGGCAACTTCGCCTACCCTCTCCAAGATTTTGAACGGGCCAACAAATCTCGGGCTCAACTTGCCACAGATTCCAAATCTTCTAATTCCTCTTGAAGGTGAGACTTTCAAAAACACATGCTCTCCGACTTGAAACTCCAAATCCCTTCTTCTATTATCAGCATAGCTCTTCTGCCTGGACTAAGCAATCTTCAAATGGTTCCTAATGACTTGAATGTTCTTGGACAACTCTGAAACAAGATCTGGTCCAAGCCATTGCTTCTCACCGATCTCTTCCCAACAAAGAGGGGTCCTACATCTTCTTCCATACAAGGCCTCGAATGGTGCCATCTGTATACTGGACTGGTAACTATTGTTGTAGGCAAATTCGATCAAAGGTAAATGTTCATGCCAACTACCTCTAAAGTCAAGAACATGACTAGTAAATCAGATTTGGTGTGGATTCCTGTGGGGCTAAAGAGGTCCAAGACGGGGAGTCCGAATGCTGGGTCTCCTCAAGAAAATGCCACGCCTATTTCCAATTCGTTTGACATGCTTGGCACTTTGGGTGATGTGAATCCTACTGAGAAAATTCCGGAGAGCACTAAAACAGAGCATGCCTCTTCTTCTGGTCATGCTGCTATTTCGGTGATGTCATTGGTGCCATCCAGTTCTAAGACTATCCATGATGATCATGATGTTCCACAACAACATGCGCCTCTTCATGCACCTAATAATGTTGCAATGGTTGATGCTTTAACTGAGGTCAAGGAGGCTTCGCAAGAACATGCTTCTATAGAGGATGTATCTACATCTCCCATAAAACCTTTGGTTCCTTCGGCTACTATCTTATTGGATGATGCTGGTATTCTGAGGGGGGATACGCCAGATGGTGTGGATTTTGCCCGTCCTGAAGATGTTTGTAAATTTGTGGCTATGGAGAATCGTATATCCCAGGCTGCTCCCCCGGCCAAACCATCTAGACCCTTGACTAGAAGCATGCTAAGAAGGTCTGCTTCCTTGGGAGAAATATCTCTTAATGATTCTCAATGAATCTTGTTATCTAGAATATAAGAGGTGTTTCCAACAACTTATCTATTAGTAGGGTTAAATTCCTTATTAAAGCATATAATTTGAATATGGGGAACGGCCTCACCATCTTCTTAATCTGACAGACATAAGGCGGCCTCTAGTGTGCCGCACAATGGACATGCGGCCTACATCAGGCCGTACAAACCACCTGCGACCCTGGAGTGGCCGCACCAACTTCAATAACCAATGCACTATAGGTGGCCACTAGTGTGCCGCACAAAGAACCAGCGGCCTACATAAGACCGCACAAATGACCTGCGGCCTAGGATTGGCCGCACTAACCCCAATGCTATGGGGACCCCGAGCGGCCCAACTCTGGCCGCACGTGCTGATGTGTGGTCCTATGAGGACTGCCCATCTTGCAGGAAAAAAGAATCTTTTTTGTTCTCTTCCTTTGCTTTGTGAATGCTTGAATTAATTTATTGAATGCTTAAAAATGGATGAATAATGCAGGGAAAGTGCAGGACCCGCATCTCATGGCTGCAAGTTCGTGCAGTGTACTTGGCACTGCCGGACTTTCAGCGTGAGCGGTTGACCACCATGGGATTCACCCCGTTCCTGAGTATTGAGGTGTGTCGATTCAACACACCTATGCTCTATGCTCTGCACGACTGCTGGGATCTAGTGAGTCGGACCTTCCTCTTCCCGTGGGGGCATATGGTCCCCACGCTGGAGGATGTGGCTAGGCTCACTGGCCTTTGAGTGCATGGGCTGCTGGTTAGCGGGACCACCCATCCTGACTACTGGGAGATGGCTCGGGAGCTACTGGGCCTAGAGCTATGGCGCCCCGAGAGGCAGTCAACCCTCCTTCCTCGGTCGAGTCTATAGGATAGCCTGGGGCTGCGACGAGCGGGGATAGCGGTCGGGGAGCAGCCGGAGCGGCACTTGCAGTGCTTGGTGGACCTGGCCGGACCAAGGGTAGCTGCGCAGCTAGGAGTGTTATGCCCCCCTAGGCACAAGCATATGTATTTTGTTTTGATGATAGCAACAAAGTGTTGAGAGCATGGATTCTTGTTCAAGGGCACAAGAGTACAACTATGCTATGCGCGAGTGTAATTTCTGGTAGTTTCTCATACCTCGTGCACATTGGCATCACAATGTCTTTAGTTTGTGCATGTGTGTCCTTACACTCCATAGCTCGTGCAAGTTCTGTGTTTAATAGTTCATACACTTTGTGCACGCATGTAGCACATGCTCATTCCCCTTTTTTTGTTCATTTATTGCATGTTTAGATTTATTCATTTATTATAATCCCATTATCATTATTATTATTATTATCCTTGCCATCATATATTTTATGATATATATATATTTTTGGAGAAGTGGGCCGAAAAGGGGGCTCAAAAGGTGTACGGGTGAGTTAGAGCTAGTGTGCCGACGAAGGCACCCAAAGGGTGCACCGGGGAAGGAAGGACGGGCGTACTGGCGAAGGCTAGAGAGCAGGGTGTGCCGGGGAAGAATTGGGTGAAGCGTGTCGGGTGGGAGCTGGGTGGAGCATGCCAGGCTGGGCACTGGCAAGTGTGTCGGGCTGGCCGATGGCGAGTGTGCCGGCAAAGGAGTTAAGAGTGTACCACTGAAGGCTGGGGGTTGGGCGTGCCGGTGAAGGGCTGTGCCGGTGAAGGGTGAACTGAGGGGGGGCTAAGGGTGTACCATTGAAGGAGGGGTCAAGGTCGTGCCACTGGAGGAGGGGTTAAGGGTGTACCGGCCAGGGAGCTAGGGGTTGTACCAGGCTGGGGCAAAGTCCATGCAGATTCCAGCAAAAAGGGGGCAAAGTCCATGCAAATGCGCACGGGCCAGGGGCAAGGTCCGTGCATGTCTGGGCGGTGATAGGGGACAAAGTCTATGCAAGTTCCAGCCAAAGGGGGGCAAAGTCCATGCAAATGCACGCAGGTTAAGGATGAAGTCCGTGCACATTTGGGCAAGTCCATGCAGGCGCTGGACGAAGTCCATGTAGATGTACAGGGCTAAGTCCATGCAGGTTCTGAATGAAGTCCATGCAGGTATAAACAAAGTTCGTGCATGTTTGGTGAAGTCCGTGCATGCTCTGGGGTGAGTCCGTGCATATGCACGGGGTTTGGGATGAAGGTCCATGCAGGTTCTGGGGTAAGTCCGTGCAAATGCACGGGGTTTGGGACAAAGTCCGTGCATGTTCTGGGGTAAGTCCATGCACGTTCTGGGGTAAGTCCGTGCATATGCACGGGGTCAGGGGCAAGATCCAGGCATATGCACGGGTTTTGGGATGAAGGTCCATGCAGGCTCGGGGATAAGTTTGTGCATATGCACGGGGTCAAGGGCAAGGTCCGTGCATATGCACGGGGTTGAGTCCATGCGTGGTTGGGGTAAGTCCTTGCATATGCACGCGGTCAAGGGCAAGGTCCATGCATATGCATGGGGTTGAGTCCATGTGCGGTTGGGGCAAGTCCGTACATATGCACAGGGTCAAGGGCAAGGTTCGTGCATATGCACGGGGTCAAGGGCATGCAGTTTTGATGAAGTCCATGAAGCTTTTGGATGAAGTCCATGCAGGTGTATGTGGCCAAAGACAAGGTCCATGCAGTTTTGGGGTTAAGTCCATGCAATGCTGGGCAAGTCCGTGTATGTTCATGCAAGTCCGTGTAGGTGTGTGCAAGGTAGGAATGGGGTCCATGCAAGCTTGGGTGAGTCCGTGCAGGGTCCGTGCAGGTGCGTGCAAGGTAGGAGCGAGGTCCATGCAAGCTTGGGTGAGTCCGTGCAGGGTCCGTGCATGTGGGAGCTTGAGGTCCGTGCAGGGTCCATGCACGCAAGACCAAGGTCGGTGTAGGTGGGGGCTGTGCATGGGTAAGGTCGACGCAGGTGGGGTTGTCCCAGGCTAGGATGCCAAGGAGTGGCTGGGGTGCATCGATGGAGGTAGGGATGAAGAGTGTGCTGGGGAAGGGGCTTAACAAAGGGGGGTGCACTGCTCAAGGAGTGTGCCAGCGAAGGATAAGGGAAGGTGTACCGGTGAAGGGGTTTAAGGGCATGCCGTGGAAGGGGTTTAAGAGTGTACTGGCGAAGGGGTTTATGGGCGTGCCGGCGAAGGGGTTTAAGAGTGTACCGTGGAAGGATTGGGAGGGTGCACCAGGGAAGCACTTGGAGGGCCCACTCCTCTTCATCCCTTTAAGGCCCTTCTTTTCTTCTTTTCTTCTTCCCTTCCTCCCTTTTTGATTGATTTTCTGTGTAGTTCATGAGGGTTCACTCCCTCTATCTCTTGACCATCCTCTGTTCCTTCCTCCTTTTAGTACGAGTATTCAAATTACTTAGCCATTATTCAGTCCGGTTCTCTTCATGCTGCCCATAGTTTTTTTACCTTGGTCGGAGTGTTTTATTATTAATTATTCCATTTGTTTGTTGCTCCCTTTTGTCCTTATCATATTATTATTTTTGACAAAAATTTGGCAGCATCTCCCCTTGACCCGGACGTAAAGGAGATATGGGGAACGTGCCCACATGGAGTGGCGGAACCCAACAGTTGGAGGTGGGCATCTGAAGACGGCATCACCTTTGATGAAAACCTCAGAAAACGTGAAGGGAGTGGCGAGTGGGAGACAACTCTAAGGCTGGCCACAAGTGTCAAGGGTAAAGGGTAGAGACTGGCTGCAAATGCTAGGTGTAAGGCACAGGGTGGAAGGCAGGGTTTAATGTGTTGGCGATGGGGCTTAAAGGTGGACTGGGCAAGGCAGGCTGGAGGGAGCCAAGCTGCACCGGTGAAGGTTCTAGCCAAAGGGCTATACCGCTGAGCGAGGCATGGGGTGAACCGGTAGAGAGGGATTGGCTGAGGGTGTGCCGGTGAAGGGGCAGTTGGGTGTGTATCGGTGAAGGGGGAGCTAGGTGCTGAGGGTGCACCAGGCAAGAGTTGTGCCGGTGATGGAGTGCAGGGACGAATGCACTGGCCAAGGAAGCTGTGCCGGGCTAGGAGCATACCGGAGAAGGGTTAGGCCAAGGGTGTACCGGCCAGGAAGGCTAATGAGGCCAAAGATGCACTGGCCAAAGGCTGTGCCGGTGAAGGGGTGCACAAATGGGCTAGTGTGTATGTCGGCGAAGGCACCAAACAGGTGTGTCGGGGAGAGGGCTTTGGGGGCTTGCCGCTAAAGTAAAGACTGAGCAATTGCGGGCCAGTGAGAGGGAGAAGGCCGTGGGATCTGGGGGGGTTTTGTTTAGCTGGCAAGAGGTGGTTCAACTGGCAAGGAGTGGGAGAGGCTAGGGACTGGGAGTCTAAGGAAGTTGGGGAGGACGAAGATCAATGGTGGTGTTGGGGGCTTGGGCTCTCTGGGGAGAAGAAAGGGATTTCCCTTTGTGGCAGATGGGCGAGGGTGGAGGCCAGAGGTCCCTCAAAAGGAACCCGAACCATTAGGGGGGAAGAAGAAGAGGAACAGTAGAAGAACACACAGAGGGACTCAATCCAACGAGAAATGACACAAACAAAATTGGGCAAAGAAAGAAGAATTTTTATTCATGGCAGATGGAGACCAAGTACATTGAACGTAGGAAGGGAGAAGAAGAAAAGAAAAAAAAAAAATTACACGTTCGTATTTCCCGACCAGTCCAACATCGACAAACAAACTCAACTGAACGAGCTGCGGAGAGGATGGGCCATCTGAACTCTCCGAACGAACAACACACTGTCATGAAGCCATGTCCGGAGTCAAGACAACGGAGAGAAGCCAACCCCCGGGAAGCCCATGGTCCATGGGCCCCGAAGAAAATTAAGTGAACCACAACTTGTGTATGAAACGGGCTCGAGGCCAGTCTTCAACAGCACACCCCAGTGCCTATTCAAAGGCACACCCAGTGGCTGTTCAACGACACGCCCAGCGGCTGTTCAACGGCACACCCAGCGACTGTTCAACAGCATGCCCAGTGGCTATTCAACGGCACACCCAGCGGCTGTTCAACGGCACGCCCAACGGCTGTTCAACGGCACGCCCAGCGGCTGTTCAATGGCACACCCAGCGGATGTTCAACGGCACGCCCAGCGGCTGTTCAACGGCACGCCCAGTGGCTATTCAACGACATGCCCAGTGGCTGTTCAATGACACACCCCCTGCGGCCTTCGCCGGTGCGCCCTTTAGTGACCTTCCCCGGTACGCCTGTGAAGCCTCTCACGGTGTACTATCAAGTGCCCTTTGACGGCACGCTTCTTTCGCCCTTCGACGACACGCCCATGCGTCCCATTTGCCGGCACACCCTAAATGCCTCTCAACGGCATGGTCTACTTCTTCAGCGGCACGCGCTCCCCCGTCAGTCACCGGCACGCCCGTGGCCTTCCACGGTGCACTCATCCTCTCATGGCTTCAACCCTGTGCAGCTTCAACCCTGTGCACAGACCCTGCAGAGACCTTGTCCCCCTCTGCATGCATGCACTGACGTTAGCCCGCACGTGCACGGACCCTACACGGACTTTGTTTTCTCCCCTTGCATACATGCACAGACTTTGACCCCCACATGCACGGACCATGCATGGACTTCACCTTGCATTGCATGGACTTCGTTCAGAACATGCATTAACGTTACCCTGCACGGGCCCTGCTCGCATGTCTACCGACTTGGCCTATAGCTACACGGACCCTATCTATACGTGCACAGACCCCGCATGGACTTCACCCCCCCTCCGCATGCATAAGCCTTGCACGGACTTTAGCCCATGTACAACACCCATCCACCCCCTTTCCCCTCCCATTTACTTCATCTCCCACCTCCCATCTCCAACCTGCACTTTCTAGTTCGCAGGCAGCAGAGTACCAGCATATTGAAGAATCGACCTCGACTTCATCGTGACGTCCCTGGAGGCCTTACTGGTACCGTCGGAACGTCTTCCTGTCTTCTTCACAACGGCAGTAGTCTCGACCCTTTCTGAGTTCGTGACTGTCGGAGAGAGCTATTCTCCTCTAACTATGCAGGATAGGTCTGGTCTGCAACCTAAAGCCACTTCCAGAAGCTCCCAAAGACTTATTCCTATGTTTATTAAGGCGCCACTTGGTTGAGAGCTTCTATGACAAGTCCTCTTCCATTACCAAGAAGAGGCACCTCGTTCGGCATCCAGAGCAGTAATTTCTCATTTTTCTCCCCTGGTTGCGCTGTTCTGTCCCCTCTTGGACTGAACAGACCACATGTCAATGTTCGGGCTGCTCCGGTCAACTCTGACATTTGCTGCTGTTCCCGTGGGCCACGTTTCGAAGTAGACGTGGCAAAGATTCCATCGACTCCATCCACACTCAATTCTGAGCCCGGGAGTGCTCGTGGCGACCTCGACTTCCTACTGCTATGACTCTGTAGCAGTTAGAACCAGGAAGCAGAGACCCTATTCATGGCTCTTCCCCGACCGGCACCGATAATCTGGGAATTCTAGAAAAATTAGTCAAGACCCTGGTCCAATTACGAGGAGTTGGCCACTAGTTTCATCAAAAATCAAGTTCGAGAGTGGTCACAGCGGCGCCGACATTGCCTGCCTGTCCCCTGTTCCAGAAAGAGGACAGAACCGACCCCGCCATTCATTGAAGCTCCTTGCTCTATTCTTTCCCTCCCCGCTTGGCCGGCTGAAGGCCCCTCCCTACGTGGAGGTTATTTTAGGTGTAAGTAATTTAACCCCCACTGCAAGATCCCCCTCCTGCGAGAGGTGTAGTGTTGTAATAACTTGAGCAGGTCGAAGCGACACCGACGCGGTGAGCGGGTGCATACCCATGCCTCCCCACTCGCCTTCGTCTCCGGCTGGGATCGGTGTATTCACGCCGATCAGGTGAGCTCCTGAACACTTCTCATTGCTGGGATTTCTTTGCTTAGTTTAGTACTTGCTGGCAGCTTCCGACCACTGACCACAACCGGAGAATTTTCCAAGCACATTGGAGTAGACATGAAATCACCAGACGGCAACTCCACGAGCATGTCACAGGAAATTTCATTCATCGGTCTCTCGATATGGGCAATAAAATCTTCAGAAATAAACGAATGTGTCACACCTGAATCGAAAAGAACATGCGCTGTGCGATCATAAATCTACACTGTACCTTTGATCAGATTAGATGCCAATGCCTCCGCATGAGTGATATGTGTAACTCTGGCTCTCAACAGACGAGTAGCGGCAGACGACTGCTGAGAAGGTGTAGGAACTGGCGATCGAAATGGTAGAATCAGTTGAGTAGGTTGAGAAGGATGAGGCGGCTGCAGAAGATGGAACTGCGACTGTTGTGACTACGAAGTCTGAGTGAACTACACCGTCTACTGCCTCAACGGACAGTTACGGGAAATGTGCCCCGACTGATCACAACGATAGCATACAACTGGCAGAGAACACGGCACACCCGGATGACTGCCTCCACATCTAGAACACAACCTTAGCTGAAACGCGATAGAGTCTGAACGCGGCCGAACAAACGAATAGAATGCTGACTCGGCTCAGAAAACATCAGCTGATCAAACCTCTTCCTCTTCTTCATATGACGGAAACCGCTGCCCTGAGATTGCTGGAAAGGAGCACTATTGACAGGAGAGAAGGCGGGAGAAACTCCTGAAGTAGATGACTGGTGAGGCGACTGATGTGGCACGACTGACGACACCATCCCAGTCTGAGCGAAACCTTGAGTCCTCGGCAACTCCAACTCCAATGCGACAGCGGCTTGATAAGCGGCATCCAGCTCAGCAACACATGTAGCGAACAGCGGTAGGTTCAATTCTGCTCTCAGTCCGCGCAGAAATGACTGAGTCCTCACAATCTCATCGGTAAAAATATGCGATGCATACCAGCCCAACTCAATGAATTTATCACGATATTACAGCACCGACATCTCACCCTATGTCAGCTCTAGAAACTGGTACATCTTGGCTAACTTCAGGCAAGCTGGAGTATAAACACGCTCGAATGCAGCAACAAACTCAGCCCAAGTGATCTGTCGAAGCGGACGAGATTGGAAAGTGACTTCCCATTCTAATTACTCAAGGAGGACCGACCAGGTGGCCTGTGGGCTGTTGGAGGAGGCCAAGCGAGTGAGGGCATCCACTCAAGAATTTTCTTCCTGAGCTATCCGTATTACCTAAAAACTCTCGAACAGTTGGGCTATTTCCTTCACTAGCTGGAGGTACTTGATCATTTGCGCTTCCTAAGCATCGTAGTCCCCGTTGACTTGACTGGTGACCAATTGGGAGTCGATGTAAATTCTGACTCGTTCAGCTCCCAGGCATTGTGCCATCCTGGCTCCAGAGATGAGAGCCTCATACTCGGAGACATTGTTGGACGCCGAGAAACTGAATTTTAGGCCGTATTGTAGTTTTGCTCCTTCGGAGAATTGAAGGAGGATACCGGCTCCGCAGCCAGTCAAGTTGGAGGATTCGTCAACAAAGAGGTACCAAGTGGGGCCTGTCGTAGGCAAGGATACTTCTTCGGTTGGGGCAGTGCTCTCCGCGATGAAGTCTGCGAGGGCCTATCACTTGATGGCTGTGCAGGGACGGTAAGAGATGTCGTAGGCCCTGAGGAGTATGACCCATTTGACCAGGCGACCTGAAGCTTCGGGATGGGCCAGAATCTTCTTCAGGGGCTTGCTAGTCAGCACCACGATGGAGTGTCCTTGGAATTAGGACCGGAGGCACTTGGCCGAGGTTACCAACGCTAGCATGAGCTTCTCGGTTGTGGGATACGTTCTTTTGGCCTCGAGGAGCACCTTGCTGACATAATATACTGGCTTCTGGACACCTTTATTATCTCAAACTAAAATCGAGCTTACTGTAGAAGGAGTCGCCAAGAGGTATAGGTACAGTGGCTCCCCAGGAACTAGCTTTGACAGCACTGGAGGTGAAGCCAGGAACTCTTTCAGCTTGGTTAATGCCTTTTGGCACTCACTATGCCAGGCGAAGGTGGCAGACGCCAGCTTAGGCCCCCTTAACAGTT
Organism: Amorphophallus titanum; assembly: GCA_024336825.1. NCBI lineage: Eukaryota > Viridiplantae > Streptophyta > Magnoliopsida > Alismatales > Araceae > Amorphophallus > Amorphophallus titanum. The sequence goes on along the minus strand of JANBPO010006887.1, from coordinate 889,963 downwards.
TAAAGAAGGGCAGACATCATTTCGCCACTCGAGACAAAAAGAGGTTGAGCGCAACAATTCTCCCAGTCAGGCATTGAATGTCCTTGACATAAGTGGGTGCTTGCATGTCTAGGATGGCGTGGACCTTATCAGGGTTGACTTCGATCCCTCGCTGAGTCACCAGGAATCCCAAGAACTTCACTATTAAATGGCGAGCTATGGAAAGACAGGTCATGCCTGTCTAGAAACTCTCCCCATGCGTGAAGACCAACCTCCGCCTGGTACCATTAGTCAGAATTATATTTTGAGAACTACATGTCAATCTTGTAAGTAGAAACATGTTAAAGCTTTAGCATCCATTAATGCATCTATCATTGGCAGCAATAAGGCAGAATTGTGTTTGAATAACTGTATCAAATCAGAAAGTTGGAGGCAATGGTATCATGGACTGAGAAAAGTTTGTCAGAATTGAAACATCTTGAAGAAAGAGGTTCAGATTCACTGGCTAAGAAAGGGGTACTGGACAGGTCGACACCTAGTGGTCAGAATGAGCACTGATGGGCTGTGCAGGATTGCAACCTTCTTCAAGCAGGTCAATACTCTCATAGGAAGTGTCGACACCCTCACTCTACTATTCACGGGTATGTAACCTTATGGAGAGTCATTTCGTCCTCTCACCCTTTCCCATCCTTCGCTTGCTCAATTCAACCTTAAATCCATTGCTTCTAAAATTCTAGAAAGTCACCGGTCACGTATTCAGGGGGAGCCAAAAATGTTTTAATTCTTCCATACAACCTTGGCTAGGTTTGTCTACTTTATCTCTATTAGATAAAATGGTTTAATTTGTATAACTCTCAACTTGGCAGATAAGTGGGGTAAGTTGCACCTACCTTGAACTCATAATAAGGCTAAAACATTTTTTAAGTTACTGCTCTTAACCATAACCTACCCTTCTGAAAGTTAATAGTAAAAAGGCTTCCTTGGTTAAGAAATTGATTGCATGTATTGTCTTTAAACATTGACCCCAAAACTGAAGTCATCTAGAGAATACACCTCCTAAATGTGTATTTCACGTTTCAGAGCAATGGCATGCTCTTTTGAGAAATTAGATCCTGCATCAATGAAGTGCAGTGAAATCTAGTCATGATGAAGACTGCTATCTCTGATCAAAAGAAAATAGAATGATAAGCTACACTAAGTAACCAGGGACTCTGGCGTCTAAACAGTGTGTTTCTTTGAATTAAAAGGTGAATGCTATATCAGACTATTAATTAATTCAAAAAAAATGGTTAGGGGCTGACTCTGGGGTTGTCTTCAAAAATAAGGGGGTTTCAGTTTAAGGGGCCCACGGAGACCAGCCTAAAAATCGTCTAACTCAGGTCAAGCTCTCCACCACTCCCAGGTGGGTCCGCACCTGCGTGCGCAGGAAGCTACGACTAGTGGAAAGGTCACTGGAAGATAGACTCTCAAGTCACGAAAATCGATTTGGAAAGTAAACGAGTACAAGGATCACTCCTCGTACAACATCGACTCATGGTGACGTAAGCCGAAGACGCCACATCCTGGGACCCCTCACGGCGCCCCACACCTGATCCCCACATGATGCCCAGCATCGGTCAGACCATGGGTCAACACGTGGATCGAGGTCCGCCCACCCGAAACTCGAATCGGTCACGAAAAAATCACCGGCTAGGCCTCAGACGATGAACGGTCCATCATCGGTCGCATAAGAAAAGGGCGATTAGGACCCTGCCGCTCAAAGGCATGGGCGGTCCCACCTGGGCCGCTCATGAACGACGCTGAACGGCCAGCCAATGGTCGCTCAGGGGATATACGGCCAGAGCTCAGCCGCTCACCCCAAACACTGTGTAACGGTAAGAAAACAGGTGCGGTTGGGATCTAGCCGCACAAGGAAAGGGCGGCTAGGACCTCACCGCACAGGGCAGGTGCGGTCCAACTCTGGCCGCACGATCTGCTAACGGCTCCAAGTGACGTACGGCCAGACCCTGGCCGCACGAGGGGATATATGGCCAGTCCCTAGCCGCACACCCCAAACACTGCATAACGGTCACAAACAACGGTCAAAACCCTGGGAGATGGGCAGTCAGCTTAGGCCCTCACGAAGGGACATGAGGTCCCACGATAGATCGCTCAACCCCGCTGCGCGCCGAGCCTGACTCGCAGCGTGCCGAGCCGATGGGCGGTCAGGACAGGACCGCACAAGGGATATGCGGTCCCTGGTGCGACCGCACATGGCTCACCGATGCGAAAATAGTGAACCTCACCGGAATCGCTCATTCTGGCCTTAAACAATCCCCACGAAGGGGAAAATGAAGGGAAAGGAACCCCCAATCCCCCTAGCATGATTCTACGCCCTAAAAATGCAGAATCGCGGCTTAAAACGACGGATCGGGTGAACTCTCCCCGATACATGCTCAACCCTTCCCAGAGCAAAAGAACCCCTTCTCGGCCTCAATTAGTGGGTGTAAATGCAATTTCAGTTAACTTAAGGCCTTTTTGTAATTTAGGGTTAAAATTAAAAAATAATATATCAAACCCTATTTTTTTTGTTAAACCCGTCGACCCCCCTCCCCTCTCTGTCCGAAAACCCTCTCTCACGCCCCCCCTCTCTCGGTGGAAACGCACAGGGAACCCGCGGGCGGAACCCGCGAACCCGCCTCCCCTCCTCCGTCTTCTCGGCGCGCAACGACCGGCGGCCATGGCGGCAGTGTCCGGTGACCTCGCCGGTGACCAGGCAAGGGGAAGATTGCAACCGGCTTCCCCCTCTCTCGCCCCCTTTCTCCCTTCACGGTGCGCGGAGGCAAGATGAGATCGGTGACCCCCATTTCTCTCATTCGTCTTCTCAGCACGCGGTGACCTGACGGCCTTGGCGGAGGAGGCGACGGCTTCGCCAGCGGGCTGGTAAGGAGGAGGACCATGGCGGCACCCTCATCGGAGCTGAACCTCGGCGTGGAGGCGCGAACCCGCAGCGGAAGGTGGCGGCCCTATCTCCCGTTCTCACGGTAGAAACGGCACCTTCGGCTTTAATCTGGTGGGGTGATGGCCTTCTAGCCTCGCTTGGAGTGACGGCAGGTCCCCACGATGGGAGGAACACCGTGGCATCAACCCGGGATGAACCGTAGAGTGGGGAGACGACTGGGCAAAGGCGAGCTGTGATGACCCTCGGCTAGCTTGCAGCTAAATCAGGCATTTTCATCATGTTGAGGTAGGGGGATCGACGCCCTAGCCTGCTTAATCGTTCCTAATGCCATGCCCATCGTCATTTTGGTTTTAAAAGCATGCCCATTGTCATTTTAGTTTTAAAAGCATGTCTATCGTCTTTGGTTTTAAGAGCATGCCTATCGTTTCTGAGTTCATAGATGATGAATTGTTATATATAATGATGGAATGGCAGGGAACAGGTTCAAAATAAATTCTCCCGTCAATTTAGGTCAACCGGGAAGGGATCTGGGTATGATTCGTGTGAATCCGGCTCTCCGGTGAGGACCATGTCCAAATTATGTTAAATTTTGTAACGGTCCGCAACAAATCATCTATTGAACCTAGCAGCCGACGATTCGACTGCGTGTAATATTTTTAAAAAAAAATTGGCACACCTGGTGGGACTAGAGTCTCCTTTTATCTTTTTGCCGAGAAAAATGGGCCCCGGGGCCCTCCCAAAGAATGCTGATTGTTACCTGTTTATTACAGGAAACGATGGCTGTTGGATTTGCTGTGCTGACTTTCAGCCCCGAGATCGTGGACAACCACGACGCTGTTGGGTACCTGGCGGCACTGACTATTTTGGCTCCTTCCCGTCGGTGGTTGGCTTCCCCAACTTTTTGGGGGTAGCCTTTGCTGATATGCTAGAAGTGGAGGTCCCCAAGCCAACCGAAAGAAGAACTAACAAGAAGCCTAGGGCCTACAACGCCCAAAGCCGTGAAGGCCTGACAGCAGGTCAGGCTCAGGTGACGAGCTGCATGGTGCACCATGTAGCTCAGGGGGCTTGCCCCACCTACTACAACAAGCCCGGGGGTCACCATCAGGGGAATTACCACAGAAGAACTACTCCTTTTGTCGGATGACTTTCAGTGCCTGGGAAGTCTGTTTTGATCGATGGTGTCAGCGTCTTTCTAGATGGACACGACGCCCAAGCAATCCCAGATCCGGTGGTCGCTACTGTGCCAACCCGCAACTCCTTCCAGGCCCTTTCCAGGAGGATAACTAAGAAAGAAGAAGAAGGCCACCGAGGCCAGAAAGAGCTGGCCCCAAGGCCAAAGAGGTTTAAACAAGTTTAGGTCCCCATGAAGATCCAGCCCGTTTGCTAAGAGGTACCTATCCGTCACCGTCCTAAGCGTGTTGAGACAGGGAAGAAGGATGAGAGGGGTTTGACCCCAAGAAGAGAAGACACTGTCGTAGATCCTCTGCGTCGCACCAGCTTCAGGGCATGCGCTTGACAAGTCGATATCCCCACAGTATGGAGAAGATTTAAGTAAATCACCGGAAGATCTCGGCTAGCTTACATCCCTCCGCTAGGAGGTAGATAACTATCCCCAATCCTGCATCAGGGACTAGGGTAGGAGGAGATGACCAATTTGGTCAGAAATTATTTCAGGGGTATGAGCAACCCCTCACTAGGCCAACAACAGCTGTTGCAAACAACCATGGTAGAAGAAGACAACTATCCACCAATGACAGTTGAAGAAGAAGAAGAAAGAAGAATGACGTCGTCAGTTGTCGACAATGATGCACAGAGACTGCTCTGATACCAATTGTGAGTTTGGGTGCCCCAGATTCAGAGGGGGGGTGAATGAATCCTTCTCAAAAAAGCCTTAACCTATTAAAAATTATCTAACTATCAACGATGCAGAATTAAAATGAACTAATCAGACGCAATGAAAACCTGTTGAAAAATGATGGCTAGGCAGTTGATGCGGGACAGACATGGGAGACTGACTCTATATGATGTGGACCTCAGACTCTATGTGCGGACACGACCAGCAACGCGTCGATATGAGGGGCTTGAGGCTTGACACTAAGAGATCCTAGGGCTATACGTCGCTAACAGAATGCAAGCTCACTCGTCATCCCTTTAGCAAGGGAAACGCGGATCGTGCATGGTTGAGGAACTAGTAGAGTTCAAGGGTAGTCGACTCAACTTCCGGACTCGGATCGAGTCGCAGGACGGGTCACTCTCACACTTACAATGGTGACATGAACACACGGGCTAGCATCCTACACTCTCACAGTGGCATACGACCGTATACTAGACTAGCAAATGAATGCCAAGGAGTTTAGACCGTTACCTCCACGCTCTCGACGTGGGGAAGACAACCTCGGCCAATTACGGACTCCCGGTTAAATAAGTTCTATAGTAGTACAATCAATTTGACCCACTCCACGCAGGGAGGTAACAGGTCACATGTGGGGCCCGGGAATCACGGTAATTGGGTTGACGGGCAACATCTTGATGTCGCCTCCATCGGTGCCAAAAGCCGTGGTTGTGTTGTCCAGACGGTGCGATCTATGGGTCCGTGGGGCCCACAGACCACCTTGTCCTCCGGCTCTGGTGGGGTGGGACCCACTGTGATGGGGACCCCTGGTGGCGCACCTCCCTGGAGGGCGGTCGGCCGAAAACACCGATCGGAGGCCGATCGGCTCCGATCTCCAAGTCTTGGAGGTTGCTGCCACAAACTTGAGCTTCTGTTTCTGGGCATGCGCCTCGGTGAGAATCGTCACTGTGACCGATCTCGAGGTCTGATAGATGTGAGACCAGGGCCGTTGGAAAGCTCTCTCGAAGTCCTTCGATCTAGGACCAAAGAGATCAGCTGGATCTACAGGGATCTGACCTTTGTCTATTTTTGAGCATGCTGTTGGACTATCCTAACTTTGAGTCATGGAAAGCTTTTGAGGATGTCCCGCTAGGTAGGGACTTCTGGGACTGGGCATGTTCTACTTATGGCTATGCTTGCTTTTGGAGACTAACATAGCCACACGTTTTATGTAGAGACGGCAGGGACACCGAGGGCCATGGCCCCTCTTGAGGCACAAGGTGGGGTGCCCCTCCCGGTCGAGGAGCAAGAGCTGGCAGTGACCCGAGATGGCTTAGGTAAGTGTCGAATTGTTATAAACATGGTTGCACTCTATTTGTTGGTTGTTTAACATGCTGGGGTCGTTAACTGCGTTTATGGTTTGGTTTGCCAGGTGAGGACCTGACTGCTATCTTGGAGATGATCCAGGAGCTGGTTAGCACTGGCCCGCCAATGGCTCTCCCCTCTTTCAGGGATGATCCAGGAGCGATGGGTAGCTTGGTTGTGTCTACTATCAGGGACGTGTCTGGATCGCTATTACAACTATTGGCAGGGATGCCCCTCCCTCCTTTGCCAGTAGTGGTCTGTGCTTGCACAGTGGGGCTGGTGGGGTCTTCTACCATGGTACCCCCAGGTACGTGACTGGGAACTTAACCATTTGTGGTGGGCTTTTTATATCCCCCGTTAGTGCTGAGCTTCTTTTGGCGTTGGTCACAAGTACTTCCTCCCCTTTGGAGGAGGGTGAGCTTCCCAATGACATGACTGGAGCCACAAAGGGAGAGCCTACAACGGTGGCCTTGGCTGGAGACGATGAAGAGATCGTCGACATAGAGGGAATCTCCGAGGGGAGTGCCCCGGCTGGTGAGTTCCTTATCTAAAATCCTTAACTGGATGGATGTCTTTGTGTGAGGCCAAGCTATGTGATGACCTTGTTGTTCTGTTGATCTATAAGGGCTTCTAGTTCCACCACCTTCGGAGGCTCATCAGAGGCTTCGTCAGGCTCCCCGAGTAGCAGTAGCTTAGCTATGGAGATGGAGGAGAGTTCGAGCTCTTACTCTTCTGGAGCCTCCTTCGTTGAGGGAGCTAAGATGGAGGCTACTTTTGGAGGTGCATGGGGGTCTTTCCTTCCCTATTTAGCACTTGTTTATGCTTTATGGTAGGGTACTGATGCTTCTGTGTTGCGTGCAGCACTGGAGTCAGGGGAGGAGCCATTAATTTTTCTCCCACTGGCAAACTATTCACCATTTAATAACAAAGAATATGTCTTACTCCTAAAGCTCACAATAAATTTACATTTATTTAAGCATGAAATGGAAATAATATTCTTAATTATAGAAGGAACATAATAACAGTCTAATAATTCTAATGTGGCTCCTAAAGAAAGTTTGAGGTTCACACTCCCGACTGCAAGTGCATCAACTCTTGCTCCATGTTCCAATCGTAGATCAACCTCCCCCTTGTTCAATCGCCTGCTACTTATCAAAACCCGCAAATCATTGCAGATGTGAGATGCACATCCAGTATCTACTACCCATGATGTGGATCTATATGACAAGTTAAGGTTAATCATGAATATACCTGAAGTTTTCCCAAGCTTCTACTTTACTTTCTCTGTAAGGTACAACTTGTAATTCCTCTTCCAATGGCCATACTTATGGCAATGGAAGCACTGGCCATTGTCCTTGCTAGCCTCTTCTTTCTTTACAGCCTTTACCCGTTTGCCCTTCTTCTTTGCCTTGCCTTTCTTAAAGGCTTGCTGAAAATTTCTCTTCTTGTTGGTCTTACCAACAAGCATCACTGGGCATTTCCTATTATTCATGGTGCTCTCAGTAGTCTTCAACATATTTAGAAGCTCTGCCAGAGAGTATTCTATTTTGTTCATGTTGAAGTTGACAATGAACTGGGAAAAAGAACTAGGGAGAGATTGCAGAATTAGATCAACACAAAGATCCTTATTCATGTCGAATCTCAATTCTGCCAACCTTTCGATCCACTCAATCATCTTGAGAACATGTGTCTGCACAGATGTTCCCTCAGACATTCTTGCCCCGAACAGACTCTTAGATATCTCATATCTTTCTGTTCGACTTTGAGCTCCAAAGAGCTCCTCAAGGTGAAACAAAATGGATCTGACATCCATCTTTTCATGTTATCTCTATAACTCATTAGTCATAGAGGCAAGTATATAGCATTGGACAAGTGTGGCATCATTCTTATGCTTCTCGTAAGCAATGATCTCTCCCTCTTCAGCATCATCAGCAGGAAGAGGACGTATAGGCTGATCAAGAACATAGATAATCTTCTCAGCGATGAGAACAATTCTCAAGTTCCTGAGCCAGTCACTATAGTTAGGACCAGTAAGCCTGCTTGCATCAAGTATGTCGTGTAACGGGTGGTTCGCCATAGAAGTCTACAAGAGAAGACATGTGATAATTAGATAACATTATAAATATTCATTAATTAAAAATTAAGATATGGTCTTTAATCCTAATTTATAACTCCCACTAATTTTTAAAAAATTTGCACAACCCTCATTGTGCAAAGACGGGACACTCCAGTGGTATCCTAGTGGGACCAGAATCTCATTAACATTATGGTAGTGGTCTTGTGGCAGCACAACAAATCACCCCATACTTAATGGGTAGGCAACTCTTGCCAATTGTAATTCCTTACAACTTCTGGTATATTCAGCCTCCAGACCGTTTGGCCCCTTGTGGCTCACCCCCTTGCGGTCACGGCTTGGCCGTTTGGCTGAGCCTAGCGGTCTCAGGGAGACTACTAGGCCCGCCTTGCGATCCAGAGAGGACCGCTAGGCTGAGGGACAGTCCTGAGTGGACCGTCGCTCCGTTCTCTTTCGATCGGTGATTTTCGTGAGTCGAGTCTCACCTCCAGTGACCTGTCCACTAGTCGTACCTTTCCTGCGCACGCCGGTGCGGACCCACTTGGGAGTGGTGGAGAGCGTGACCCGAAGAGACGATTGTTAGGCTGGTTACCGTAGGGCCCCCACGCACAGCCTGAGTTCGGGCTTCTGGGGAAGAACCAGCTAGAGGGTCTGACCTAGGGCGCATGGTCTGTGTGTGCACACGTGGTTGGAGGTATTGGAGCCGCGCTGACGAGTGCGACCCCAACTAGTCCTTATTCGTGGTACTTGTTGAGTGTGTCTCAGTCTCCGCCTGGGGCGAGTAGGGAGACACTTGGGTGCGGTGTAAGACGTCAGGGGACGCAGCCAACCTTGCTTCTAGTGGGTAGAGCTCATGTCTCCTAGCAGATGTGGACTTGTGTTTTGTCAAACCGAGGTTGGTTTCTACGGCACCGCTAGTTGTAGGGAGCTTTTTCGTTTATTTATTATTGCTTGTTGGTTCTACCGTACTCTCGTTAGGTAGCGTTACCTTCTGTGCTGGTTCGTGTCTTTCGCCTCATTTCTTTCGGGCGTGGTGGGGGTCCGCAGGATCCCTACCGAGCCTATGAAATGAGGCCCACCCCTGTGTTTTCAGATGAGGCAGGTTCGTCGAGAGGCATGTCTGAGGTTCCTCACAGTTCGTACGGTCAGGGTTAGCTACCAGTTGCTAAAGTCGGGGTATGTCCCGTGTACTTGTACTTTTCTTCCTGTTGACTGTACTTAATTTTGGATATGAGATACACTGGACCTTGTAGCAGTTTAGTTATTTATTTAATTTTTTGAATTATTATTCAGTTGATTATTGTGCTATCTCTGCAATTATTTTAGCTTCTTGTATACCCTCACACCATCCTTTAACCCTTCCGAGTCTTCGAGCTCGTGGGTGGCAGGCCGGGATTCTAGTCGCGCCAGTTACTTTTCAGTACTCAGATCTCGGGTCGCTACAGTCGCCGAGGTCAACTCATCTCGGTAAGCCAAGGATGAGCGAAAGTTCTCCACCACCTCCTCACTAGCAGTCGACATCGATGAGCTTAGCTCGGCCAGCTGCGCCTCCATCTCCTGAGCCCAGAGCTCAATAGCCTTGACCTATGCCCCTAGCCTAGATGCATGGGCCCCGACTGTCTCAGCCCGAACTCGAAAGAAGTCGCGATCCTGCTCCATCCCTGCGAGAGCTAACCCCACTTGTTCTGACTGCTACAGGAGCTTGGCATCCTCTGCCTCGGACGCCTTCAGGCATCCCTCCAGCTCCTCGCATTTTGTCGACCGCCCTACCTACCTAGCCCGACTGGTCTCCAAGTCCTGTGTGACACCACTGAAGTGGTACTGCCATAAGCTAAACACCCTAGTAAGTGCAACGAAGTTCTTCGCCGCCAAGCCCGCTCGCTCATCCGGAGCCCCAAGGTCGAACTCCCCGGTCCGGTCCTAGGGATGCATGGTCTTGTTGATAAGGGCCTTCGCCTCCATCCAGAGGTGAGACTTGAGGATGGGCTTCTCTGGTGGCATGAAGCGAGGACCTGAAGGAATGGCCGGCGACAGGAGGCGAGCCCTTCTCTTCTCCAGACTGAGCAAAATCATTGTCAAGGGCTGGAGCCTTGCCCTTATCCGGTGCCTCCCTCTCGGAAGCAGATAGCAGGGGGGCGACCATAGGTTCTTGCCGGCCCCCACTCAATTTGGGAATCCCAGACCCTTAGGGGTCAGCCTAAGCTAACCAAATCCCTTTGAATGATTGTGTTCTACCTTGGACCCTCACCTTCATCGCCCGGTCACCTTCGGGGGATCGTGTGCGCCGTGAGAGCCAGCCGTTCGCGTGAGTCTGTGTTCATCTTCATATGCTTGCTGGTCTAGGTCCTAGGGTTGTCATTGCATCCAACTTCATCCTAGGGCTGTGCCACATCAAGACTGCACTGTCGCATCTTATTCACGAGTGGGCTGGAATGACCCTCCAGGCTCCAAAAGTGTAGAACTCCAGGCGAGTCTATGGGAACTTTGGTCAGCTTGCCCCTAATGGCGAAGAGCTGTTCCGCCACTGAAGATGGTTTGGCACTTTCAAACTCTATCATCCTTGGGACAAGGTGAGATGATTGTAGCGCTCGAGGAGTAGCTTCTGGGAACAGAGTGCAGACCCAAGCATTGAAAAAGTGTAGTGGACCAACCGTCTGCAAATTCCTAGGGATACGTGACCTGTGCAAGTCCCCTAACATCTTGTAAATAAGGCATAAAGCCATTGGGCAAAGGGACAACTTTGTGCCCCAAGCCATCAGACAAGCGGGGTAGATGGCCTCCGCCCTGATCACACTCTCGTTGCCTCGCGGGAGAGCAAAGGAACAAAGCCAATAAGTTAGATATGCAGCACAGTGCGTGACTGCATCAACACCGACAGGGTTCGGGCCTCCTTGTTGCCCTCCCTTCGAAGTGCACGGGAAAGCAGCCTGTCATCGGACCCTTTTCTTCTGCCTCAAGGTAGTCGATGCTACAGTGGGAAAGTCTTCATATTCTTGCTCCCCACTGAAGAAATGCTAGAGCCAAGTGCCCATCCACACGCACCTCTTCTCTCTAGGATTGCGTGCCTCCCTCGTATCGTATGATGAGCGGAAAAGTGTATGATACGCCTTCATCAGGTAGCGGTAAGCAAAGCCGGTCAAATACTAGCCTTCGCCATCGGTCTGATCTTTCAGCCAGTCGGGCCAGCAAACTTCCTCATACGGCTCTCCGTCGATTGGCAAGCCGCTGAGCTGCGAAAGACTCCAAAGATCCAAAGAAGTTTCTCCCTTCGAAGTATAGAAAGTATGGTGAGTATGCACTATCTATATGCCATTAATTATCCTTGAAACTTGGTGTTTAGCCACTGACTGTCTCAATAAATGTAGCATGCCTAGCAGGGATCGACAGTAGGAGGCGCAGGAGGTGCATCTAGTTCGAGGGGTTCGACCACCGAGATCACTACCCTGGAGGAGCGACTTACAAGGGTAGTAGCACGAGCTGAGGTGACGGATCACGACCTTGCTGAGCGGGTAAGCATTTAAACGATGTTTGAGCTTATTTAAAATAATGATGGTATTGGATCATGAAGCTGATAATGGTGAATGTTGCAGGTGGCAGAGCTATAGGAGGCGCTTGCTCGGGTTACTCATGCTGATGCCGAGCTGGAGGCCTGTGATCGACGGATCGTAGAGTTGGAGGAGGAGGAGAGACGTCGACAGACAGAGGTGAGTATCACTTATGCTTCTCTCTTTTCCAAAAATATCTTATACAATGATGCCTATAAGACATGTTGAATGATGTAGGCTACCGAGCTTCAGGACGCTCTTACTCAGGCTGCGTTAGCCGGCACTGAGCTTGCGATTCGTGACCAGCGGGTTGCAGAGTTGGAGGAGGTTGAGAGGACGCGCTAAGAGGGCAAGGCGCTCCCTCAGGACGTGATAGAGCTGCAGATCCTCCTCGAGGTAGAGAGGAGAGATCGGCTGAGAGAGTGAGAGGAGCGGCTGGAGCGATAGCGAGAACTATCTGAGCTGAGACTCCATCTAGGGGCAGCCGAGGAGCTTGCTAGAGCAGCGGAGGCGCGCTACCAGAGAGGCTAGGAGTGAGGATGGGCCGAGGGGCGACCCAGTGCCTATTTTGACACGAGTTTCTTGGTGGGTTCCTCTACTCGACAGAGGAACAAGGCGGGTAAGGAGGCTCGGGCTAGGAGGTCGACAACTTCTCAGGGGTCAATGAGGCCCCCACGGGTCCCTCCCAGGGACAAGGGTGAGGCAGAGAGCAGTGAGCGACCAGAGGAGAGTGGTGGTGAGAGTTAGAGAGATCACTGTACACCACATCCTCACTTTGCATATAGATATTTATGCATATATATATATGTATATGAGATTTTGATGTTACCCGAATCGCTCCTTTTGATTGCCCTTGTGTATTTGCACCTTTCTTGTTATTATTACCGATTAAAGTTGCCTAGAGTGTGCAAAAATTGGCCGAGCTTTATATTGAAAAGATTGTGCCATTGCATGAAATTCCTATATCTATTGTGTCAGATCGTGACCCACGATTTACTTCTGGCTTCTGGCGCAGTTTCCAAAAAGCGTTGGGCACAGAATTGGCTTTCAGTTCAGCGTATCATCCGCAGTCTGATGGGCAGTCTGAGAAAACTATTCAGACTTTAGAAGATATACTGCGATCGTGTTGCCTTGACTGGCAGGATTCGTAGAGTCAGCATTTGCCACTTGTGGAATTTGCCTATAATAATAGTTATCATTCCAGCATCGGTATGGCATCGTATGAGGCTTTATATGGGCGTCCTTGTCGTACTCCTTTGAATTGGTTTGAGGCCGGTGACAAATTATTGACAGGACCTGATACGGTTCAGCAGTGCGCTGATGTGGTTCACTTAATTCGGCAGAAAATGTTGACAGCCCAGAGTCGACAAAAAAGCTATGCAGATGAGTGCAGATGACCACTGCAGTTTGAGTCTGGAGATATGGTGTTTGAGAAAATATCTCCGATGAAAGGTGTTTCGAGGTTTGGGAAGTGTGGAAAGCTCAGTCCGCGTTATATTGGTCATTTTCCTATTTTGGAATGTGTGGGCCAAGTGGCTTATCGTCTTCAGTTGCCAGTGGCAATGCAAGCGATCCACGATGTGTTTCATGTATCCCAGCTGAGGAAGTATGTTCCTGATACATCTCACGTTCTAGATGATTCAGTTTGGCCCGAGGTGGCTGCAGACTTATCTACACCAGAGTATCCTGTTAGAATTGAAGATCATCATGAGCAGCGGTTGAGAAATAAGGTAATCCCTCTAGTTAAGGTTGTGTGGCAACATCACTCTAGGAATGAGGCAACTTGGGAACGTGAGGATGAAATGCGTCAGCTCTTTCCTTTCTTATTCAAATAAGGTATCATTTCTTTCCGTTCACTCCTTATCCTTCCTTTTAAATTTCGAGGATGAAATTTCTATTAGGAGGGAGGGACTGTAAGGCCCGTGGATTAACGGATCCTTACTGGTATTAATCTAGAATTTATTTCATGAATTTGGGCTATTTTTATAGATTTTATGGCCATTTTCTGGCATTCACTCCTGGCCACCTCATATCATGGTCATAGCCCTCATAGGACATCAAGAGACATCCACGGGACGACGGGCAGACCATAAGGTCACGCCAAGATGCACGAAAACCAACGCGTCATGAAATGACGCTCGGACACTGTCCTAGAACACAAACCTAAGATAGACTGACACGGGACAAACCAATACGGCCAACCAAAAACACCAAAGGGGATGGGCGGTTATAAGAGGGCCACTCAAAGGGATGAATGGTCCATATGGGGCCGCTCAAGAGGGATAAAACGGTTGGGGACTAACCGCACAACAGACACACCCCTAAAGGCTAAAGAGGATGGGCGGTTAAGGTAGGACCACCCAAGGGGATGAACAATCAAGCCTTGGCCGCTCAAGCCCACAACCCAGGCTAGTTCCTAGTCAAACGGTATTGACCAGATCGATGAACGGAACCAACTTACAATAGTGTCAGTCAAAACGGTCTTGACCAGACCGCCTAACGTGACTGACACTCAACTGTTAACCAAGGGTCAACTGGGATGGGCTGTCAGATGCTGGCCGCATAACCCAATGGAAAGACAGGCGGCTGAAGGCTGGCTGCCCAAGTGGGGATAGGCGGACTCCACCAGGCCGCACATACCATATGTGGTCTATCGTGTGGCCGCACAAGCCCCGAAACCAGCGAGGATGAACGGTCCAACGCTGACGAGTCAAGGGGATGAACGGCACCTGGTTCGACCGTCCAACCGTTATGGCGAGCAAACCATGGGGGTTGGCCCGATCGTGGCCTTTCCGTGTCCCATTCAAGCCGAAACACAGGGGATACATCCATGGACACACATATAATCACATGGACTCCAATCAGAGTCAAAACGGTGCACGGATTGCAAGAAATGGGCGATTCTAACGAAATCACCTAAATGGGACAACCGGACTTCCAGGGCTCCCTACAGTCAAACAGGACCACCAATCGACACGAAATCGGTGACTATGGAACGCTGACGTTCCAGGGAGTCCATTGACACTAACCGATCGCAGAACTGTCGTCGATTTTCGACGAAGCCTACGAAACCCACGAAACCCCAATGAGCCCAATCTCACTCGTTCGAGCACCAAACGACGTGCAGGGACAGGGAAAACGTAAAGTACACCTACGTCCCTAGAAGAGTAATCAAGGGGCAGGGCATGGCTGAATTCTTGACAGCCCATCTAGTACCAGAGGATTCTCCCTTTAACGTGGAGTTTCCAGATGAGGAGTCTCTTATGCTCCAATATCCACAACTGGCTAAACAGAGCAGGGATGTCTTGCATTACTGGCAACAAGACGCCGTCACAGCCAGCCTACCTTGCTGGGAGTTGTACTTCGATGGCGCTTCTCGAGGTACTACTCGGAGCAACCTCAGCTCAGGCATTACGGTAGGTGCCAGAATTATCTTCCTAACTCCTCAGGGTAGAGTTTTGTACAATTCTTGCGCCCTCATGAAGTCTCTGACCAATAATGAAACTGAATACGAAGCCCTGATCATCGGACTCCAGATGGCTCTTGACATTGGCGTCAAATGCCTCAAAGCCAATGGAGATTCTTAACTGATAGTCCGACAGGTCCTTGGCATCTACGACGTGTGAAAATCAGAGCTGGTCCCGTACCACGTCGCTGTCACTCGGCTAACCTAGAAGTTTTATTTCTTTGAAATAGACCATGTTCCCCGAAGTAGTAATGCCCAGGTGGACGTCCTGGCAAAGTTGGCTGTAGCCATCAAGCTACCGCCTGAGGTTGAGGTCGACATCACAGTCAAACATAGAAGGCTGATGCCTAGCTCACTCAAAAATAACTCCGATCTCACAGTTTACGATGTCTAAGGCTTTGACCAGAACACTCTCTCAGAAGAAGAAGATTGGCGCGAGCCCATCATCAAATTCAAGAGGGGATGGCTCCCCCCTGACCAAGCTCAAAGGGTCCGACTACTCCACCAGGCAACGTCCTATGAGTTGATTGGCGACTCCCTGTATTGGCTTGTCCACGAGAAGGACAAGTCCATTCTCTTGAGATGTGTCTCCCCAGCAGAGGCTCGAGTCATCATGCACGAGGTTCATTCTGGGCTGTGCGGTGCACATTAGGCCGGAGACAGAATGAAACACAACATCAAACTTAAAGGCTTCTATTGGCCTACCATGTATGCGGATTGCATCCAGTATGCTCGTACATGCCATCAATGCCAAGCCTTTGGCCCAGTACCCAAAAGGCCTCCTAACCCATTGCATCCCATAGCCCGTACCTGGCCATTCCTCCCTCGGCATCACCCCCGGCGTCGGCGTTGAAGTTCTCCTCGTTCTGCTGCACCCAGACTGGTAGCAGAACCATCGATAGAGCTTGCAGCATCCATACCTCTGCCTACTATGCGAATCAGCTCGAGCCCCCTTCTGTGGAGTCATTCTTCGTCGAGCCAGCTTCACTCCAGAGGTGGTCCCGCTGCGATCCGACCTTGGCTCCGTTCGCGTCGTCCATTCTCGTGCAACTGCACAAGATTCGGGTCTGAACCTGAGTACCATTTGGTAGCAGTTCCACCGCCCACCCCTGTGTGAATCAGTCAGAGCTCTCTTCACGAGAGTTCTTCTTCTCTGAAGCACCGATGAACCAGAGGTGGTCCTGCCTAGTTTTGACAATGCCACCGTCCAGGGCCCCCAATCTCCTTCAGTCACACCAGACCTGGAGTCCCCTATTCACCCAGGATAGATTACTGCCAAGTCGGCCCTGACATCCCCTCCTCCTCTCTGGTTCAGGTCATGCAGTCTTCAGTAAAGTTGTGACTTTCGATGAAATGAAACCAACACAAGTGGTGTCGTCTCGTTCTGACATCGGCACTAGAAGTTCCACCATGACCATCGGCACCCTATCCTGCTGTTCACCCAGGAACATGATGCCGGCCATTCCTATGACCATGTCCAGCAAGGTGATCAGACGGCTTCCATCTTCTAAGGGTTCGTAGATCTCCCAGTCAGAAACATCCATGACTTGGTCCCGCCATGTTTGGAGCTCATCAGCGAGCGTGCCGGCCAATGCACCACGACTGCACTAACCAGTCCTGCGAGGCAGAACCGCGCAGGCTAACGGCAGTGACCACCTCCACCTTCCAGTGGCAACGGTTTGACGTCGGGCATGCTGGCATCCTTCGACATCCCTCAAGCTTCATCTCGGTGTTGGCAGCACCTCGATTGGACTTCGGAGTGCGCCGTATGATCACTGCTTGGCTTCCCCTCCCCTCGTCCCCCGCTCCTGCGCGATGTTAGTGCGTGTAATTGATTGCCCCCACCCCCGTGAACCCCCCCTCCCTGCCTGGAGCGTAGTACATGTATTAGCAGGGACTTCGCCAAGCCTCCTCGACATAGCATGTCCGCCGGGTGTGCATGCTCCCCGGCTCGCATAATAAAAGTATAATAATAAAAAGATAATAATAAATAAAACAACAAAAGTAGTAAACAAATATTTAAGTTGGAGTGTTGCTGGAAACTCTGCCCCCAGCCCATTACATGTTCCTCAGATGTGCATCGACCTTGCCTCCAGCCCCCTTTACACATTTCCAGATGTGCTTCGACCTTGGTAGGCAGCCGCTTGGCACATTGCAAATGTGCATCGACCTTGGTAGCCCATTCCTTCGCACATTCCATATGTGCATCGACCTTGCCTCCAGCCCCCTTTACAGATTTACAGATGTGCATCGACCTTGGCATTCAGCCCCTTGGCACATTTCAAATGTGCATCGACCCTGGCAACCCATTCCTTCACACATTCCATTTGTGCATCGACCTTGCCTCCAGCCCCTTTACATATTTTCAAATGTGCATCGACCTTGGCAGGCAGCCCCTTGGCACATTTCAAATGTGCATCGACCTCGGCAGCCCATTCCTTCACATATTTCAGATGTGCATCGACCTGCCTCCCGACTGGAACCCATTGTGCATCGACCATCCTTCACCTTGAGACCTTGTGCGTCGACCTTCATTTGACCCTGTGCTGGATGTGCATCAACCTTCCTTCAATCTGTGCCTGATGTGCATCGACCTTCATTTCTCTTTGTGCCCGATGTGCATTGACCTTCCTTCACTTTGAGCCTATGTGCGTGACCTTCATCTAGCCTTGTGCCTGATCTACTTTGACCTTCCTTCAAACTCTTCAGATGTGCGTCAACTTTCATTTGGCTGTGTGCCTGATGTGCATCAACCTTCATTTCACTTTGAGCCCATGTGTGTCTACCTCCATTTGGCATTGTGCCCATGTGCATCGACCTTCATTTGGCTTCACGCCCATGTGCACCAACCTTCTTCTAGCTTTGTGCCCATATGCATTGACCTGCCTCCATGCTCAGTCCCCACTCGAGGTCTACCTGCCTTCGTGCCCAGACCCTTCAAGGTCTGCCTATCTCTAGCCCTGACTGCATTGGGGTCTACCTATCTCCAGCATTGACTTCACCACGGTTAATCCGTCCTAAGGTCAGGTCAACCCTTCTCTAGCCCCTTTTGGCTTATCTTTCCATGCACACTTTACATTCAGAATATAATAAAGATAAGTGAATAAATTTTGTTCTGCTGCGTCGACGCTGTAGAACCTCAGCGTTGACGCAGCCTAAACCAGTTGAATTCTTCTACATCTTCTTCCTCTTTCTTCTGTAGCATCCACGCAGCTCGCCACAGCGTGGACGCTCTTGACGGTCTGCTTGATGTAAAGCCTTGTGGCTTTTCCTTTCTTCTACAGCGTCGACGCATTCACTTACGGTGTGGACGCACTTGACGACTTCTTGTTGTTCATTTATTTTTTCTTGTGCAGCGTCGACGCCATGACTGTCCAGCGTTGACGCACTTGATGATTTCTCATTGTTCATTTGTTTTTCTTGTGCAGCGTCCATGCCTTGACTGTCCAGCATTGACGCACTTGATGATTTCTCAAATACGTTGAAGGTTATGAAGGCAGTGTCCACGCACCGGGTAGGCAGCGTCGACGCGATTGCTGAACTTGGAGATTTCTTCTCAGCTGCGTCTACGCAGCTCCCGAAGGCGTTGACGCATTAGACCATCAGTGACTATCTTCTTATCCTTAACAACTGCGTCCACCCTGGAGTATGCAGCGTGGACTCAGCCTTTGTGCTTACTTCGATGAAGGCTGCGTTAACGCAGTGCGTCTATGGCGTTGACGCATTGATGCCTTTTCTTCATTCGTCAACATCAGCTGCGCTTTGTTCGGTGAAGGCTGCGTTAACGCAATGTGTCTACGGCGTTGACGCATTGATGCCTTTTTCTTCATTCTTCAACAGCAGCTGCGCTTTGCTGCATTCAACAGAGAAGCAACTGCAGTCATTAATGCAAGACTACACCATTTTGGTACTTTGTTGCTATCATCAAAACAGAATCATCAAATCGAAATATGATATGTTGCTATCATCAAAGCTAGACAACATATGTACAACATTCTCCCCCTTTTTGATGATGGCAACAACGTGACGAGCAAAGTCACCAAATCTCCCCCTTTGACATAAGCAAAAAGGGAAAAGCCATATCAAAAGAGAAAAACAATATGATCGTTCAAGAGAAATATGTTCCCCCTTTGACATTGAAACCTTCTCTCCACATGCACACTCCCCCTGAATTAGTCTCCCCTATAGACAAAGGAGTAGGGATGGATGAACCAACTCTCCCCCTTGCTAGCATGTTGACCCCTATGGCCGAACAACCTAGGAGCCTTGACCTCCTACACCTATGTGTCAGGTCTATCACCTCGGTTTGCACCATTGATTGCTACAGTAGCGACCTCCTTCTATTCCTCCCCACACCCGATGAGCCTGACCTTCTCCTCAAATTGGAGCTCCTTATCTCGGGTAGAAAGACAAGCCATCCCCTCATGGTGGACCCACCCACCAAAGACTTCGGCCCAATTACTTCATTAGGGGAGGAAGATCCACTACCTTTTGAGGACCTTGAGGACATAGAGCTCCTCTCCTTTGGTAACCCTTTCCATGATCCCTTTGATCCCTTCCAATGGGAGCCAAGGTACCCATGTGACCCACCCACATCATTCTCCACCCACTACCTCCTAACCCCAGCCATAGGGTTTGACCAAGTCCGCCTCTTCCTAGGCCTGGGCCACCCAAAGGATGTCATAACCATGAATGACATACACCTAGGGAATTGAATAAGGAACTTCCCTACCCCAAGATGTCCACCTTCTTAGACCCCTTTGACCCTCATGAGTGAGAGCTTAAAGGCCATCCCACAAACCCGCACATGGAAGTCATTCTTGAGATACGAAAGCATGAGTCATGGTATATCACACCACTTGGCATGATTAGTACGTCAGGTCCACTCGTTCATGACACCCACATGTCAAGTAGGATGCATAATTGGTCCATATTCGGGTGTAACGGCCCTCCCCCATTCATCATGGGTCTTACGCATGTTAGGAGCATTCACGGATGTCCGGGTCCCCTGGCATTTGCCACCCCCATGCATGATAGATTCACCTACGGATGCCCCGATCCTCCTAGGTCCATCAAAGTCCACATGGCAGCATTGCATAATTGGTCCATTTATGGTTGCCCCGGCCCACCCATGTCCTCTATAGTCTTCACACCCACACCACATCATGATGCATGGCATGAGCATACACGCAAGTAATTTATGACGAGCGGTGATGATGGGGACATCTCCTACCACTCCTCATTTTCCGAGGGACCCGTTGCTCGTCAGCTATGTTCCATGATGCGCGCCACATTTTTCTGAGTCGTCGCATGTAATTTTCATATTTTCTTGAGTCATGATTATGTAATTTACCTTTTATTTGAAAACCTCCTTAGAAGCTCAAGGGGCACATATATAGCATATAGAAGAAGATATGCAGCTTCAAGCTTTAAGTGGATCCAAGCAACGAGCTAAGGAGAATTGTGCGTGGGTGACTTATTCGTTGGCTTAGTACGCTGGGGGTATGTCGTTTGCACTCCCCTCACCCGGTATCTAGCCGTAACACACAAGTCAACACCCACCATGTGCGAGACGCTATGACGAGGGCGAATGTCCCCTCATGTCGAGATTCCCCCTCACGTGCTGGTTGGCCGCAACTACGCACGCATCATGACGTCACGCTCTCCCGCAGTCACGAGGCCATGTTCGACCACTCTACTCGAGTCGTGATCAACCCTCGCCCAGATACCAAATCGATGCCCTCTCCTATTGTCCAGTCATAAGCCCCCCGTCTGGAGTCGTGACCATGGCCCATGCCACGGGAGGAGCCCCCTGTAAAACACACCTATGTTCATCTATCACCCATTGACCTGGGGACCGATCATCACATCGGAATTGTCCCATGGCGTGCACCAGTTGTATCTTAGCCACTACGGCCTACCTGCAAAGACATGTATCTCTCAGAAATTAAACTGCCAATTGGACAAATGCTCTTGCATCCATGTTCGGGCCCTCAGTCTGCCCTCTGTGTCACCTAGTGTGAACCTCCAGCACCCCCTGACCTCAGCCAACACCACCCAGTATGAGGTGAACCTACAAATGCAAAGTGCTCCTGGCTCTCCACCTAGGACTTCAAAAATATACGGACTCCTCTTCGGCATGGAATGAAGGTCTTCAGATTCAATCAGATGTAAATAAACACAGACTGCTTGCGGTCGGTGGGGAAAGACGTCTTGTACTCGACTCCTCACAGTCGCCTGCGCACTCGCACCCACGAAACCGTCCTTCCCTCTATGTGCCTCTCACCCCTTGAGTCCACAAGCCGCGCCCTAGCAGCGCATCCCCAGTTAAACATTCGGTCCCACGGGTGATTGTCGAGAAATCGTATGGTACGCCCCCATCCTAGCCATGTTTTCCCCCAAACCCAGAAACCTCCTGTGTCACTCGGTCTGCCCTCGACTCTCCGTAAAAGGCGAGTGCACGGTGCCGCTCTGAGAAAGATACGGTCATGAGAGGGAGTGCCCGGAATGCATCGCATTCCGGCACCTTGCCCGTGGCTATATCCTACCCCTCACTTTGGTCACTGCACACAAGGCGCGCCGGTAAAACCCCATCACACGCAAACAAAAGGATGGAATGCCTAGTGGGATGTCTCCCGCCTCCCTTCTTTTTGCTGAGGAGAATGTTCGTGCCAACCCTAAAGACCTAGTGCCCTTTTCCTGTCCTTGCATGAGAGGTAGAAGAAGAGTGCCTGTACGCACTTCCCAGTAGCTTCCAGTTCGTTTCGTAGTTGCCAGATCATCTTCGATGACTGTCAATAGTCGTCATCCCTGCTCATACGGTACTCAAACAACTATGGCGACCATTACCTACGGTCCCATCATCGTCGCCACCCACACACCGGTGGGCTACATGGCGGTGCCGATTGCCTTCAACAGTTTCGCCCCGATTGTTGGATTGCCCTACTTTTTGGGTGTGGTCCTCGTGGCTGCTCTGCCGTCACCCCCAGCTCCTGTCTCTTTTAACGCCACTAATGCGCCACACCAGTTACCAGTCTTGGCAGCCAGACTGAGCGTCAGACTCGGATCTCCTGTTACCGGTCCCCGTAAGGGTTCCGGACCAGTCCTAGCCCGTGCAAGCACCAGCCCCTGGGCCTAGTTCCGATCGACTCCCGATGCAGGCTTTGCGTCCCGAGTTTCAGTCTCCACTTCTGCAGTTCGCTCGGGCCTCCAGCCCCCGGCCCAGTCCAAGTCAGCATCCGGCGTGGGTCTCCACCCTAAGGTGTTCGACTCCTCAGTACCCTGCTTGGGTCGTCAACCCCGAGCCTCCACCGAGCCGGATCCCCACACGGGTCTCCTTACCCGGGGGCATGGCTCCCCAGCATCCCGTTCGGGGCTCTCGACCCGAACCCCAAAAGAGCAACTACCTCAATCGGGTTCTCAACCCCTGGTACGAGGCGCCTCAGCACCCAGACTGGGCGTACAGCCAAGGGGTTTCCCGAGGACGGTGCTTGCCATGAGTGATCCACGTCAGGCTTCATACCTCCTGGTTCCACCTCGGGGGCATTTCTCCCACGACCTGACAACATCGGCTCCCAGCACGGGTCTGCCTCTATGGGATGTGATGACCCTGGCATGGACCGAGGGCCCTCTATCGCACCTTCCGGTCTCGCCAGCTCCCAATCTAGGCTCAAGGCCTCGGGTCACTGGCACCCCGGTACCCCCTGCAGCATCAGCTGTAGGTGCAAGCACGTCATTGCGAGCATCTGCAACACTACTGTCGGCTCAAGCGAAGGCCTACACTCCAGTCATCCAGCCACCGACCTTCACTACAGACTTTGCATCTTGGGGGCCTATTCCGGTATTCCCGATAGGTGGCCCCGCACCACCAGCATTCATAAACCGGATTCTCTCGGTCTACCACCACAGAGCGGAATCATCTTCGGCTCCCTAGAAGAAGCATCATCATAGCTGTAAAGGCAAGCGACCCATCGCTGCCACCAGTAACTCTGGCAAGACCATTCTTCTCTGGGACTTACGGATTCACCTGGATGGGGTGAACCCATTGTAACTCCAGAATGGATCGTCTCTACGGTCCCTACTACCAACCACTTTAGCCTCCTACATCGAACCTGGGAAGACAAGGCGGAACTCAAAAGGGCGAATGCTTCGGCAATGGCCCAAAGGAAGGGGGACCAGCAATCCGACTTGAGAAGGATCTGGGTTACCCCAGAGGAAGCTCAAGCTGTCCGGGAGGCGCGTCTTAGCAACCCCTTTCGGGCACTAAAATGCCGCGCCAAGCAAGGTGTGACTGGCCCTACAGTCGCATCATCTGACAGCACCCAGCCCTTCATCGCCTCTCGCTCAGATAGGCGGAAATAGAGATGGGATCGTTCCGGGCCCCCCAATATCCAGCCTTGAGTTCTCCTCAGGTAGATGCCATAATAGAGACTCCTCTGCAACGCACCTCGATCTTTGATAGGCTGGGGACACCCGTCCACCCCAAGAGGCGTTCTCAGAAGAGGTGGATGGTTCGGCTCCTCAATGACGCGATCAAGGTGTTTGATGTGACACGACCTCAAACCTAGACAAGCAAGCACAATTCGCAACTCGAACGGGCCGATATCGGCGGCCAACTCACCCGACACTTAACCCAAAACCCGGGGTGACTCGGCGATGCCGAGTGGAGGATGTGAGGGCTGGTCCCTTGCTGGTAGAGGGCCAGCATAAATATGTAAGCCACTTTGGGGCATTATGGTGTAATATGAGATATACTCGTGAAAATGTCAAAGATGGGGTGTCTAGAAGCAGTATCATGGCCGTGGTCGTGGTGGAAGCGACAGTATCTCCTCCAGCTTCGCGCCCTAGGGTCGGACTTCATCTTTGGCGGCCACTGGAGGAAGGGCTCCTCACGGATCTCCATGAGGATCTAGTCGGTCGGAGCTGTTAGGGGCGTGTAGTGACGGTAACTGCCCCTCTCCTTATTTTCTAAGCGGTCGCGACGCTCTCTGTCTCGCCGCTCCTGCTTATTCTGCCCCACCTAGGGCGAGTTGGCAGATCTTTCTCGGTCAGACCGCTCGGTTCTGGCCGGACAGCCTAGGGCCGCGGTGCTCTCCTCGCATTTGGCGTGTTTTTGGGCTAAGGCGAGGAGGTCTATTAGGGTCGCTGGGGCTTCAACTCCGAGCGACCATCGGAGGATGGAGTCCTGGGTCCCCTGAGGGAGGGCTGTGGCCGCGATGCTTACATCGAGGCGGGGTACACGGAGCACCTCTATCCAGAAACAAGACACGTAGTCCCAGAGGGTCTCCTCTCGCCCCTGCCTGATGGCGAGCAGGCTTATCACGGATTTGGCCATCTTTCGACAACTGATGAAGTTCTCCTTAAACAACTTCTTCAGCTGTTGAAAGGAGGTGATGGTCCCAGCCGACAGGGACTCAAACCAGGTGCGGGCATTCTCCCGAAGGATGGTAATGAACGCTAGGCATTTCACGGCGTCTGAGGCCCGGTGGAACACTAGGTTGGACTCGAAATTGTGCATATGGTCAGCCGGGTCGGTGGTGCCGTCGTAGGGGGTGAATGACGACAGCTAGAATTTTAGAGGGATGGGAGCCTCCATAATCTCTCTGGAAAAGGGTGCATGGAAGTCGAGGTCATCGTCGATGAGGCCACGGGCTTTTGCGATGAGTAGGACATCATCCAAGTATCAGACCTTATCCTCGATCTCGTCCATGCGCCTCAGTCACTGTGCCATCTCTAGATTGGAGTGAAGTGAGCTATGTGCCTTTGGTGCGGGCGAACTGCACAGTCGCCGGGTCCACGTGGTGAAGGCATGAGACGCCTCCCTCACTCGACGAGAATCCATCTTAGAGTCAGTGTATATGCTCGATGCAAGTCCGAGCATGTTGCACGTCTTCTAGGCTAAGTCGGTGCATGGTCAGAGAAACTACTGTAGCAGTCACTGCATGTAGAGTCTTAGGCTCAGTCTAAGTCAGAGCATACACTATTGCAAGGTCAATGTACTTCTGACCTTAGCCATTTGTAGACCGAGTATGTTATGCTGTACATGAGGTCCGTGCATAAATAGTGCACATCTTGCATTACCTTTTGACTTAGAGTCCGTGCACATCTATCTAAGGCACTCATAAAGTCCGTGCACGTTGTTCTTTCAAGTATGAGCTTGAACAGTACACTGCATAGGAAGTCCATGCATATTCTGGCCTCAGTCAAGAACATAACCCCTTGTATGTTTCAATTTTCAAGTCCATGCACACTGTTTCCATGTCTGAGCACATCCGTTTAAGGTCCGAGCATGGCGAAGTCCGTGCATCTTTGTACACACAATGTCCATGCACGCCTCTCTTCAGTAAAGTCTGAGCACAGACGAGTACGTGCATCTTTTCCTTCCAAGCAGAACATCAAGTCCGTGCATGCTTTACCTTTGATTTAAACTCCGTGCACATTTTCCTTTAGCAGAACACAAAGTTCGTGCATGTTTCTTTGAAACATGCATCCGTGCATGTTCTGTTCTTAACACTAAGTCCGTGCACGTCAAACCCCGTGCATATTTCCTTATGTGTGGAACCTGTGTCAAAGTCCGTGCACATTTTAGACTTAGACGAAATTTTGTTGGATTGCTTGTTAAAGTCCATGCACGTCTTGCATCTAAAGTCCGTGCAGAATTTACCTCTGGAATGTAAGTCCTTACATGCCTTCACAGGGTCCGTGAAAGTCAAACCCCATGTACATCTTGGACTTAGTATTTTGTTGATTGGGTTGCATCCCAAGTCCGTGCACACCTTCACATGTCCGTGCATGTCAAACCCTGTGCATATTTCTTGTTGTGTGCAACTTGTGCTTAAGTCCGTGCATGTTTTCTGGAACAAGCATCCGTGCATGTTTTGCCCGGCTACACCAAGCCCTCTACCTGCTATCAAGTCCCTGCATCACATTATTAGTCTTGCATTATTGTCTGTGTGTGCACCGTTGCAAGTCAGTGTATATCACAACAGTCTAAAACATATCAGTAGTCCACAACTAGTACAGTCCAGAAGGAAAAGTATAACTACACGGGGCATATCCCGGCTCTGACAACTGACAACTAACCCTGAGCAGTAGAACCACGTGGGGCCTCAGAAGCGCTCCTCAGAAGCCTCGCCTCACCTGAAACCACGGAAAACGCAGGGAGTGTGCCTCATAATAAAAAGGCTCAGTAGGGATCACTCGGACCCCTACCTCGCAGAACGAAAAATTGCGCGGGAAGCAGTCAAAGTGGGAACTAGAAAGAAGTAGAACAAAGAGCAACAAGAATAAATAAACGGGAAAGCTCAGCTACATCTAGTACCGACCACACGGCATGAAAATTGAGGCAACACGACAGAAAATCAAGAGTCACTACCTGACAAAGATAAGAGTACCTCCCACTAGAAGCAAGACTAGATACGCCCCCTGGTGTCTTAGGGCCCGTCTCAGGTGTCCCCCTCGCCAGTCCTGGTGAAACGAGGACACCGTATAAGTAACCACTGAACAAGGATTGGTCGGGGTCGCGCTCGTTAGCACCGGTCCGCCGCCCCCGACCACGTGTGCATACACAAACCATGCGTCCTAGGTCAGGCCCTCTGACTGGTTTTCCCCTCAGTCGGACTCTGGCTGTAAGACGTGAGGCCCTACAGTAACCAGCCTAAAAATCATCTCTCTCGGGGTAGCCTCGCCACCACTCCCTGGTGGGACCACACGCGTGTCATAAGGCCACGACTAGTGGAGGGTCACTGAAGAAGTAGACTCTCTAGTCAACGGAAAATAACGTCTGAACTGGACAAGGTACAAGGATAGCTCCTTATGCCGACACCGACTCATGGTGATGCTAGCCGAGAACACACCACTTCCTGGGACCCCACGACACCCATACACCGCCCCCACATGATGCCCAGCATCCGTCGGACCGCCGGTCAGCAAGTGGATTAAGGTTGACTCACTTGGGATTTGAATCGGCAAGAAACGAACTCCGATCGGACAGAACACAGGTGGCGGTCCACTCTAGACCATCCCAAGGTAAAGGTGGTCAGATGCTGGACCGCCCCAAAGGGAGGCGGTCCTCTCTGGACCGCAGGAGGGGCTAGGAGAGAACCGGTCTCCTACAACCTCGCGCAGGAGGGGGGGATCACGGGGAGGGGAAATAAACTATCGACCGTACGCCGAGCTCGGGCATCCAATCGAGGTGCAGCCAGCTCCTGCACGATGATCGAGGGACATCGAAGGATGCCTGATGGTCTAGCGCCAAGCTGCTGTTGTTGGATGGAGACGGCGGCCGCGGCTGTGGGCCTGTGCAGTTCTGCCGCGCAGGATAGATTGGCGCAGTCGTGGTGCGTTGGCCGGTACGGGCGCTGTGGAACTCCAATCACGACGGGACCAAGTCATGGACATTGCTGACAGGGAGGTCTACGAACCCTCAGAAGATGGCGGCCGTCTGATCACCTCGCTGGACGTGGTCACGGGAACGGCCAGCGTCAGGTTTCTGGGTGAACAGTTGGACTAGTCGCAGGTAGCTATAGGGGAACTCCCAGTGCCGACGTCGGATCGGAACCAGACCACTTGCGTTAGTTCCGTATCATCGAAAGAGGAAACATTTCTGAAGACCATCTGACCTGAAGCGGAGAGTAAGAGGCGGTGTCAGGGCCTACTTGACAGCAGCCTGTCCTGGGCGAACAGGGGACTCTGGGTCTGGCGTGACTGAGGGAGCATGGCTGCCCTGGATGGAGACGATGTCGAAACTAGGCGGGACCACCTCTGGTCCATCGGTGATTCAAAGGAGCAGAACTCTCATGAAGAGAGCTCTGGCTGAATCACACAGGGGCAGGCGGTGGAGCTGCTACTAGATGGTGCTCAGGTTCAGACCCGAGTTTGGTGCAATTGTACGAGAATGGGCGGCGCGAATGGTGCCGAAGTCGGATCACCACGGGATCACTTCTGGAACGAAGCTGACTTGATGACGTACGACTCCACAGAAGAAAGCTGCGGCTGGTTTGTACTGTGGACGCCGGGGTAGTCTCTGCAAACTTGACCTCTGCTACAGGCTAGTTGCAGAGGGCAGCAACGTGGTCTTCTCGATCCACGGGAGGGCGTAGCGATGACGGGGAGACTCCGGGATGCCGTGGATGCCTGGAGCAGGGGAGGGCGGACCTGAGTTGCAGAGGGAGAGGGGCTGGGGCGTGGGATGCAGGGGGGCTAGGGTTAGGGTTGATGGGGCGCGCTGGTTGTGGAGGGTGGAGAGGGAAGGTCAAGAACAAAAGGGTCGAAGGGGAGACGGAATCCACCCTTCCACGACAGAAGGAAAGAGCAAAAATGACCAGTATGAGAATCTAGGCTCGTCTCGTAAGGGGTAGCAACGGTGAAGTAATACTTCCAAGGCAGGTAGAACTGGTGCTCCAACTGCTTCACCTCTGCCTCCCCAAGCTCGCTGTAGTTCGGAGCCAGCGGTATCACCACCACTCTCGCCTCAGGCTCGCCCGGACGCTGGTCCGCATGGAATCTGAAGAGGAGCTTGGGGATGAAAGCTCCAAAGACTCCGAAGATTCTGGGGGGGAGAGGAAGTTGCTAGATCACTGCCGCGGTTATCTCTGCCAACTCCACGAAACGTCGTCACAAGTCCCTACTCTTTCACCGTATCTCTACGACGCGTGAAAGTAAAAATGGAGAGCAAAACCTTAAAGCAGTGGGAGTCTGGAATGCCAACAGCGCACAACACTTATATCCCCTCGCGGACGACGGCGCGACGTTTCGACCTCCAAGACAAAGGGGGCCTCTTCGTTTCAAATCCATCGGGATTATCATTATTACGGGCCCAGGTGACCACGACACGTGGCTTCTTAACATCGCCAGATTTCCATCCCACCTGAGCCACGCTGGTCCAAAACCCAACGGCTACTCCTCTGTGACTGTTAAGGCTCGGGAGTAAGAGGGGGACAAGTGGAGAGGGAGATTTCTACAGCCCACCTAAGAGCGGTCGAACTAGGTCCAGCGAGACCAAACGAGGCACAACTCTCCTAAGTGACATCCCACAGGGCCCACTTATCATGAAAGCCCAATAAGTTCACTTAGAATCAAGCACCTCTTAGGTGGCCACTAGGCTCAGAGGTCCGAGCATAGGTCCGGTCGGAGGAAGATTCATGCCCGAGCTACGCCCCATGTCGGGATAAGGGCTGGCGCCCCACGCCCACTCTGACCGAATTACACCCGAGCTATGCCTATCGCCCGGATAGAAGCTGGCATCCTCCATGCTTGGGTCGACCGACGGGTGCTTATCCATGTTGCCATTGAGAGCCCTTTATGAGCAAGAGTTTATGAGGATAAGGGAGGCCAAGAGTCCTCAAGGCTATAAAGAGCCCACGATGAGGACGTAAAGAGCCCACGTAATGAATTGAACTTACCTCTCTCGTGGGGTTTGAGCATAGATGCCGAGGGATGGTGGCCAGCTGTTGGAGCACCTCTCGCTCCTTTCTTACTGCCCTCGGGCCTTCGAGAGACGTCCCCTCCATGGAGCTTCCTTCTAGGCTTCTTTTCATGATGAAAGGGTGAGAGAGAGGAAGGTTTTAGAGGGTTTAGAAAGGAGAGAAGGCTGAATTCCAAATTTGGGGATCCTCCTCCTACTTATAGGGTGTGGTTAGAAGATAAAACCCCTTAGGATTGGGTTAGGATAGCATTAGATTGAGTCAGGTCGAGTCTAGATAGAGTTTATCCAAAGCCACCGCGGGTTGGGACTCTCAGAAGGAGAGTCCCGTTCTGCTTCTCAGTGCGTGCAATTGCACGGTCTGTTGATAGACCGCTCCGCTTTTGAACGGTCCTACATTGACCGCTCAATAATGGAACGGCCAGTTATGGACCGTTTCACACTGAGCGGACGGTCATTGACCGTCTATTATCAAATAAGCGGTCTTTTGGTAGACCGCCTAATACCTCATGGTCCTTTTGTCGTGTCACTCAAGTCAGCGTCCCCCTCTCGTCTCTCGCGTCGCTCAAGATGGCGTCGCTCTCTCTCTCTCACGTCACTCAAGTCGGCGTCACTCTCTCCGTCTCTCGCGTCACTCAAGTCGGCATCCCTCTCTCGTCTGTCGCATCACTCAAGTCGATGTCCCTCTCTCGTCTCTCGCGTCACTCAAGTCGGCGTCACTCTCTTTATCTCTCCCACGTCGCTCAAGTCGGCGTCCCTCTCTCGTCTCTCATGTCGCTCAAGTCGGCGTCACTCTCTCATCTCTCGCGTCGCTCAAGTCGACGTCCCTCTCTCGTCTCTCACGTCGCTCAAGATGGCGTCCCTCTCTCTGTCTCTCCCACGTCGCTCAGGTCAACGTTTCTCACCTCCCTAAGTCCACTCTCGTCTCTCGTAGCTCTCTCGAGTCAGTTGTCGGTTAGTTAGCATTTCTCATTCCATTCATTTACAGGAAAATAACAAAAAAAGAGAACTCACTGTATAGCTATGTCGAATCTATACAAGATCTGCCTAGAGGGTGTAACAAAAGAAAAACTCAAGACTGCCCCTCTCCCTCTCTCTGGATAAAACCAATATATATATCATATATATATATATATATTAACGGGTGAGGGGGTGGGTTCGGATCGGGTTCGGACCGAATCCGACCTGGTAGGAGGACCCGCGGGGGGGTCTCCTCCTCCGCCCGAACCGCAGCTACGGCTAGGGTTTTTGCCCTAGCCGTCGCAGCGGCTGCCCTTGCGGGAAGGGCCCCTTCGCCGGCCACCGCGCCAACCCCACCCATGCCAGGCCCCGTCGGTCTCCACCGGCCACCCAGACGTCCTCGCCGTCGCCGGAGATGGTGCCCCCGAGCGAAGACACAACCGTTCGCCCTAACCGCCATGGACGCCGCCGCAATCGCCTGATCGGCCATCGGACACCACCGGACGCCACCAAACACCGCCGCATGCCTGGGAGGACCATCCAATGTCCCTTACCAGCCCCATGGGCTCCTGCTATCAAGGAATCAATGCATAAACCGGCCATCTTCCCTGCGCAGGAACGGCGATCACGGCCGTGAGGAAGCATTCGATTTGGCCCCATCATTGGGTCAAACACCGCATAAAAAAGTGCGTTCTGTTCCTCTTGATCCAGGGAACATTTCCCTGGCAGCAATCAATCGATGTTCATCTCATGAGTGACCCAATCGAATGACGAAGATAGAGCTCCATGCATGAATGAGAATGACAAAATAATAATGAAATAATGCCGATTTTGATCAAACCAGCAACCTGGCTCTGATACCAATGTAAGGTTTTGACCAGAAAGCGCAACAGAAATCATCGAAACCTCAGATTGCATATCGTTGCCAGTTTTTCAAAATCGATCTCGATCGGTAAACCCCGCGGAATGTAGAACGATTCTATACCTTCGCGGGGTTCAGAATCTCCCAAAATCTCGAAGACGAACAAATGGAAGATTCCCGAGTCGCCAGCCGTCCAAGTGTCCGGCCTCTAGACGTATCCACACGAGCAGTGGAAGCAGACAGGATCTCCTCCACGATCTCCACACGCAGATCTGATCTCAACACCACAATCCACCGGGAAGGAGAGAGAGACAGAGGGAGGTGCGCCCCTAGGAGAGAGAGAGAGAGGAGAGAGGGCGGCCAGGGTTAGCCTGCAGCTTGGCCAGGGCTTCTCCCTTCAGCGTATACTTATAGGTCAAATCCCCATTAATGGCACCCCATTCCCACCTTCGAACAAGCCGCTATTGCATGGTGTATAAAAACCCCTTCTTCACCGGCGAACAAAAGAGGAGGGAGATACACAAGCAGAGAAACACATACCAGAGAGCAGAGGGCCAACCTTTGTGACGCTACTGAGCGGACCAGAAGGGAAGAAGAAGAAGAAGAGAGGAAGGAGACCTCCCCGGCGGCCATCGAAGGAGAGAGAGAGTAAGAGAAAGAGAGGTTGTGTAGCTTGGAGTCATTGGGGGGAGAGGGGAGCCATCGCCCCTGCTCAACCCCCAACCCTCTGTTCTTCCTTTCTTCTCCCTACCCTTGCGTCCTACTTTTCTCCCCTCCTCCATGCAATGTAGCCCGAATGTGTTTTACCGAGATCATGGCTTGCCAGGATCACCTCTATTTGTGAATGGAAATCCCCCCCCTCCTAGGTTTCCTCCCATTATGTTTGATTTATGCCTCGATGTGTGTGTTTGGTTCCTCTTCCTCCTCCCTCCGGTGGCCGCTCCCTTCCCATGGGATTCACTACCGCGTCTCTTGAGTATGGCTAGTAGGCCCCTTGCTTTACCTCCCCTTTGGCCCAGCTAAAGCCCTCTCCTTGCACTGATTAGGCCAAGAGCTCTGGACCCTTTCTCCTCTCCAGCTCCCATTCATCCAGCCAACCTTGGCCTCTTCACTCCCCTGAGCTGCCCCTGGCCAAACGCACATCTGCCCCTTTGGACAACAACCCACAACCCCCTTTTTTGGATCGACACACAGCCCTTTAGCCCTTTGTCCGGCACGCTTCCAGCCTGACACAGCCCCTTCACCGGTATAGTCCCTGGCCGGTGCACCCTCAACACCTCAGTGCCTTCCCCGGTACAGTCCTTGGCTCACCCGTTCACCGGCACGGCCTCCTCAGCTTATTGCCCGGTACACACTCCATATGCCTTCAACGGTGCATGCTTTGGCCAGCCCGTCACCGGAACGCCCCTTGGCCGGTACACCCTTAACCCCAGCCTGACCTCGCCCGATACACCTATGGAGCTCTTCAGCCGACACACTAGTCACTGGACCCTGTCCCTACCCAAGGCACCTATAGCCAGCCCTAGAATCGTCCTCCACTCGCCATTCCCATATTCATAATTGATTTTATTTTCATCTTTTATTATTTATTTTTACATATAAATACATATAAAAATTTTCAAGTTGCTACATGCAAGACCATGTATATGAATGTCCTTCTATTCCAAAATGAGGGGATACATATGCTCCGGGGCATACCCCTGAGTTACATGTTAAAAGGGGAAGAGAAGAATAGAGGAAGAGAGAGGAGCGGAATACAACAAGAGGCTTGAGGAGAGCAGCATTCAGTCAATGCCCTGGAAGATATCCTCAAGGGGGAGAATGCTGATACAAGGGAAGCTCGTCATGTCGCTTAGTCGGCTCCTCTGCCCGTCGACGTGCCCCAGCTCTGCTTTGAGAGGGGCTGCCTCGGCCCTGGCAACAACGAGCGCCTCACCATCCTCTCCACGGTCGCCTCGGCTTCGGCTAGCGCGGATCTAGCGATAGCAAGGTGGCCTTCTAGCTCTTCAATTCTGCCTTTGTGGGCATGAACGTCCTGATGACCACCTTCTAGGAGTTTCTCGAGCCGCTCCCCGCTGAGCTGGCACTCCTCCAAGGCTTGCAAATATTCGCCCTCCTGGGCCCTGATTGCGGCAAGCTCGTTGGGGACCCGAGTCTTGAGGAACTCGCGACGGTTCACGTACTTCAGCAGCAATAATACGCGTCGGAATCACTCCTCCAAAGGGTAGCCCAGCACTTGCAACGCACCAGTCAGCTGCATCGCTATTGCATGTGCCCCTCGATATGTGAGAGAGGGGTCAGCAAGTATCATCGAGCGCAGCGCCAGTGGCATCTATCGGACCGGTGCGTCTGAGGCGGTGTGGCCTATGGAAGGCACCTCCAGGGGGTTGAACTCTACCATGCCATCCACGACAGCCCACATCTCCGCGTCCACCGTAGCCGACGAGGAAGGGAGCGCCACGGATAGGTCGCTGGGGCCGCCCGCTTCAACATGTAGTCCCCGGCCAGCTATCGCTAAGGGAGCTGCTGAAGCTACAGCTGCACCACCCGGTTCCCTGATTGCGAGGGGCTGCCCTTCCCTGCTCTCGGTCGGAGGAAGTGCGGGGAGTGGAGCATGCTGCCATCACTGAAGGCTGGGCCGCTTCGTCCACTGATGTCCCCTCTTCACCACGAACCGGGAGCTCGGGTAAAGGATCGATCTGAAGAGACCAGTCTTCTGCCCCTTGGTGATTTGCTCTTTGATAATCGTCTGTTTCCTTCCAGTACCCC
Source organism: Amorphophallus titanum (assembly GCA_024336825.1). Taxonomy (NCBI): domain Eukaryota; kingdom Viridiplantae; phylum Streptophyta; class Magnoliopsida; order Alismatales; family Araceae; genus Amorphophallus; species Amorphophallus titanum. The sequence goes on along the minus strand of JANBPO010006887.1, from coordinate 855,749 downwards.
CGGGTCGATGGACGAGCCTCTGGAGGAGGGGGAGATCGCGCCCGAGGGCAGCATAGTCCCGGTGGCTAAGGTAAACATGGGGACCTTCCAGCTCTCCCTTTATCTTTTCACGACTTTTGGGCGATTCACCTCAGGGAATAGGTGACTAACCCTATCTTGTATATTCAGGAGGTGGCAGAGCTCCCAGAAGCACGAGCCGCTGGAGCTCGCAGGGCTATCCCCAAGCAGAGGGAGCTTCTCAGTCCCGCGGGAGCGATAGGCTGAGATTATGCGGGGGGGCGGAGGTGCAGATGCTAGAGCTAACGGTCCCTCTTCCGCCTCATCCGAAGCTCTCGACGCCGGAGGAGACCCAGCTTTTATGGGGGATCCTGGCAAGCCTCACCATTCCCGGGGAGGAGGAAGCACAAGCAGAAGGGGCTGCAGGTCTCTTGGCAATAACATCTGGTCTGCCTTCCTTCGACGTCCCTCCTCTGACCGAGAGCAAGACTCCTGCCTTGCCAGGCCGTGAAGGGACGGTGGGTTCAGACTCTACCGGAGAGGTAGAGGAGGAGACGAGTACCCTGGCCAGAGCATCTGACTCAGTCACACTGGTAGAGGTGGAGCAGCCCCTTTCAATGATGGGGTCAAGCCATTTGGCGATGGTTTAGCCTGCTGCTCTGGCGGTGGCCGGCCGGGAGTTATCTTTTGAAGCCGGAGGGCCTAGTGATTTGGCTCAAGCACTTCCTTCTTCCTCGACCATGGTGGATGCAGAGGTATGGGCTGCCGTGGACAGTGCAGTGGAGTTCAATCTTCTGACGGTACCTTCAGTCAGCCACGCCGCTTCGGACGCACCAGTTCAGCAGATGCTGTTAATGCTACGGTCGATGATGCTTGTCGACCCCTCCCTCACGTATCAAGGGGCGCACACGATAGTGATGCAGTTGACCGGGGCACTACAAGTGTTGGGTTGCCCGCTGGAGGAGTGGTCGTGACGAGTCCTACTATTATTGAAATATGTGAACCGTCGTGAATTCCTTGAGACTCGGGCCCCCAACGAACTTGCCGCCATCAAGGTGGCCTTGCTGGCCCTCTACCAGCAAGGGACCAGCCCTCACATCCTCCACTCGACATCGCCGAGTTACCCACGGGTTCCGGGTGAGTGTCCGGTGAGTCAGCCGCCAATTACGGCCCGTTTGAGTTGCGAATTGTGTTTGCTAATAGGTCTAAGGTCGTGTCACATCAGGTACACTGCCGTTGCAAGAGAGAACTACCTATCAGGTCAGTCTGCTCGTCAACGTAACCGATCCACCTCGCCACTCCACTCCCCCATCCTCTTGGTCTCCAGTTGCAAATACCATGTCTGGGTACCTTTCAAACCCCCTCCATGACCCCTCCCACCATCAGAGGATCCTGCCTCACCATTCACCCTTCCCCTGACCTCCCGCTCGTCACCGACGGTGCATTGTCCACACCCCAAGGATGGTTAGTGCACCCTGCACAGAACTGCCAACGGACGACCAGGAGCTGCACCATCTGGCCTCTGCGAAGCCTGACCTTTCTGTAGCTCACTCTCGACACGTCCCTGAATGTTCCGGCATAGGCCCCACCCCAGCAACAGTCGAAGGAGCTGACAGTGAACTTGGAAGTACCTCTCTATCCGGTAGAACCCGGTCTAGGCAGAATCAGTCAACTTGGCGTCCACTAGCCAGTAGCTGTGCGAAAACGGCTCCCATGAACCTAATCCAACATTCCAAAGGCTCATGACTTGACCCTTGAAGGCTTCTCTGGTGCCTGACCACCACGGCAGCACTCGAGGATCTATACGAACCCACCGGCAAACCTGTAGCCAGCAAATTCCCACCGATGCTTGGCCTTCATCTTGCTTGTCCTCTCCCTGTGCCTGGCAGGCTAAAAGCCCCTCCCTATGTGGAGGTATAAGTTTGTAAGGAATCTCATATCCCCACCCTGGAGCCAACCCTCTTGCTTAAGGAGTTTATTTGTAACCGAAGTCGCAAGTCAAGCTTCATCGACACGGCGTGTGAGATCGACCCACACTTCCCCACTCACCTTCATCTCCAGTCAGAGTCGATTTCTTCAAGCCGACCAGGTGAGCGTTGTCCCCTCTCCTGTGTTTTCTATTTAATTAGTATCTTCTTTTGCTCCGTCTGTGAGGAATGCGAATGCCTGGCCCCATGAATTCACAATCTACAAGTGGCCACCGCGGATAGAGAGAGTATGAGACTTCCGTGCCCTCTAAGGCACGTGGTCCACCCCGCTGTGGTGGGTGCTCCAAACCTAAGGGAGGGACAACCTGGGCTTTGCACTCCCTGACCAATAAAGGGCCTGGTCCATTGGCCCAACCTATCATCTCTTAGTCACCCTTGGGAAGGGCCGTCGTGAAATCTACCCGCTAAAATTGAGCGCGTGCTCTTGCTAGTGTGCTTGCAAAGCTAGGTCCGAGGATCATCCAATATATCCCACTACATCCCTAGGGTGTCTCACATCAAATTGGTATCAGAGCAAGTCATAGACTTGTCTCTACAAGTCTGGTCTTGGGGCACATTTGCATTGGAGTCACCCCCGTGCATCATCATTTCCCACCCTCACATGTCTACACATAGGGGAACCTCATATCGACCAGATCCATCATCCTCGACTCTCCCCATGGATCCCAATGCCCAAGATGACATAGCTACTAGGATCTCAATTCCCAAGATGACCTAGCTACTAGGATGGATGGCCTCCAAGGCCAAGTGAACCACCTTACGGAGGCCGTCACCGCCATTCTAGGTTGACTAGAAACCATATCCAACCAGCTTGCCCGGAGCGAGGAGAATGAGCCCGCATCTAGGAACAATGGCCAAAGAGCTCGACCTCCATGAGCTGAATATGATGGGGAAGAGTCAGACTCAGATCAGTATCATGATCATGGTAGGCACCATCGCCATAGGCGTAATGATAGGCGCCCTTGGGACGACTCGGACGACCACCTTTTGAGATTGATCAAGATCGAGGTGCCTAGTTTCAATGGGTCCCATAAACCAAGTGTCTACCTAGATTGGGAGGGTTCCATCGATCAATATTTCGAGTGGTATCTCATGTCAGAGGAGAGAAAAGTGAGATTGGCCAAAATATAACTCACCAAGCTAGCCAAAACATATTGGCTAAATATCGAGGGACTAAGGGCGGTTAGGCGGGATGAGATGAAAAACTAACTTAGAATCAAGTATTTCCTCCCTTCTTACTATAAAACTCTCATAGATGACTGGAAAAGCCTCACCCAAGAAGGTAAGTCCGTGACCGAATACATTGAAAAGTTTGACTACTACCTCCTAGAGTGTGGAGTTCGGGAAGATCTGACTGTCACCGTGTCTAGGTTTAGGAATGGGCTTCAAAATCACATCAAGAGGGAACTCTTTATGCGAGAAGTGACCACACTTGAGCACGCCTATCAAATAGCTCAGGACGCTGAAAGGCTCTCTAGATTTCCTAAAATTGCTCCCCCACGATCAACCGATCCAAAAGCCATGGGTCCTCGAACCAACCCGACCCCTCCCATAAAAGCCTCATCACCTAGTCCTAGTGGGAGTGCCCCATTGCAGCCTAACAACCCCCTTTCCACTACCCCTCCAGTAAGGGTCACTCCTAGTAATCTCACTCCCCGAAGAGAAGAGAGTTCAAAAGGGCCAAGTATGAGTGGGGCAACCTCGGGTAGTGGTAACAAACAACAATGCTATGGATGTCAAGGTTATGGACACTTTGTGGGACAATGTCCCTCTAGAGGGCTGTCCAACTTACTCATGGAGGAGGAAAATTCCCCTCCCCAAGGGAGAATTGAGAGTATAACCGAGGTGCATGAGGCCTCCCTTGATTGGGAGGAAGATTATGAGGCGCAATACCTTGAGTTGGGTCAAGACAATTCCTTCCAACCCATGGACCCCCAAACTAGGTGTGATTAGATGCACCCTCACTCAAGCCAAAGAAGATGTTAGTAATAAGAATGTGGATATAGATGGGGGTGAATAGATCAGCCCCTTAAATAGACTAATTAAAAAAATTGCTTAGGATGACACCTGACGAACTGTCAAAATAAACAACTGATGAACTAAATGAGACACTCTTTTGGAGCAGCACCACTAACAAACACTTGATTGGCGTAAACAGTAATTTGAAAGCATGCTGAACAAATGAATAGCAAAGGTGATGTGACACCACCTTGGGGTGATAGTCAGAAGACCGAAGACCCCTCGGACCTAGCAAGCAAGTAGTGCACGGACCGGTGATTTCACTCGAGCGGACTTACTCGCGTAGCGCACACTAGTGCCCGTAGGCGAACCGGTGATGGCGGGGAGGGTCCGAAGTGGGACCTTGCTGTTCCAGGGGTATGGCTAGCTTGGGATGGACCCCTAAGGGCCTAGTTCCACAATCCACCACCGCTCCATGGGCCTCGAGCCAATCCATGCCCAAAATCACATCATAGTCCCAAAGCTGCAACACATACAACCTGCCTGGCAAACTCTGCCCTTCGATCCAGACAGAAACCTTCTCGAAGCAATACAGAGTGACTATGAAGTCACCAGATGGTAACTCCACCATTAAATCACAAGACATCTGGGAGACCGGGTCATCAACACTCAGCATGAAATCCTCTGAAATGAATGAATGTGACACGCCAGAATCAAACAGAACTCGTACTGTGCAACCCAAAATCATAATAGTACCTTCCACAAGCTGCGACGACTCTGCCTCTGCCCTGGTCATGTGGGAAACCTAGCCTCGAGGTCTCTGCCTACCCACACTCACTGTCCGTGGTAGTGGCGGATACTACCCCTGCTACTGTGGGTACTGCTGCTGCTGCTGAGAAAACTGGGGTGGTTGACGCGGCCACTGCGGACAGTCATGTGCCATGTGTCCTAGCTTATCACATCTAAAACACATCACTGGTGTCGTACACTGCCTGCCTGGATGCGACTCGCCACACTGGGGACACAGCGCACGAGAACCACCGACTGACCCCTGCCGCTGCAAAGGTGCCGGCTACTGAACACTGCCCGAAGAAGCTTGCCGCTGCTCTCGGCCCTCCTTCTTCTTCTTCTAGAAACCCTTCCTGAAGAACCTCTTGATCTGGGCGCCGAAAGATGTAGAACCCGTCGCTGAAGTCACCGGAGTCAAAGCTCCCGAACTACCAGAAGGAAGCTAGAACGTGCTCTATTGCTGGGTAGTCATCTACTGGCTGCGGCCTGACAAGGACTATCCCAGGCTAATCGGTCCCCGAGTCCTCTGCATATCCAGCTCCAAAGACGCTGCTATACGAGAAGCCGTCTCCAAATCAGTGGTAGCATTCACGATCAAATGGTGCCTCAGCTCCTGCCTTAAGCCCTGGACGAACTGCTCGGTCTTTACCCTCTCATGCTCCATGATATAAGGTGCATAACAACCCAGCTCAACAAATCGGGCCCTGTACTACAACACGAACATGTCGCTCTGTACCAGCTCCAAAAACAGATGCATCCTTTGCGTAGCAACATACTCTGGACAGTAAGCACGCTTGAATGGGCCGCACAACTTGGGGCGGTTCGTTGAAGGCCGTACATCCTCACAGGCGAGTGTCTCCCTCTTTCTCAAGACTCAGCGTGTCCATCACGTGCGGGGTCTTGGGTGGCGATCACAGGTTCTCTTTCTACTTTTCTTTCCTGGTTTTTAGTAACGTTTCATCATTCTCCTAGTTGTTTTCATTGCCGGTACATTCAAGAAAGAGAGCAAAAGGCCATCTTTTCCTATCTACACACGTGGTGGCTCATTCGTAATTCAACACGTTGGTTATAGAACTTGCACTTTCTATTCATGTGTCACGCCCCAAGATATGCAGTAGAAACAATCGGGAACGTGAATAGCCAGCTAGTACGCCTCTCGCAAGCAAGAATAATCACACAAAAGTAAATTGCACAAGATTTTAGTGAACCTTCACTTTTATTGAAATTAATAACCATAATTCAAGTACATGAAATACTAACTCTCTTTAACTTACTAAAACTCAAAAGGAATTTACATAGACTCAATCTAAACATAATTGACTTCCTACGTCTTCACTCATATCCATAAGACCTTCAATTGCTCTCGGACCCATCACTTGAATGATCTAAATCTGACTCACTGGTACTTCCTAAAATGTTGAGAAAGTAGGTAATGAGCACACTTGCCTAGTAGGTATCTTCACATCAACATGAAGGTAATGTTAAAGTGATTAAGATTTTAGCTCTAAAGAACAAAGTAAAATCATGCAGATATATATATACTGTAAATGGCGCCCCTGACAAGGGCGCCATTCACAAGATTACCCTGTAATTAGCGCCCATGACCAGGGCGCCATTTACAGTTGTGTGCCTGTAACTAGCGCCCCTGACCAGGGCGCCAATTACAGTGCTGACCAATTACGGATTTTAAAATATATGAAAACTTGAACAATTAGCCAACCAATCCAATGACATAACCTGCTGCCCCGATTCATGCTCGTGGTAAATCCAGTACCATTATAACCGCATCTTCACGCATTATCTACTTATGAATTCAAAATCTACCTTATGTCTGTATTACCTGGTCAAACCTTGAAACTCTTAACTACCACTCGGGAGTGTGGGAGCTAAGTGCCATGCGGGGCAAAGTGCTACGTTGTGGGAGCCACCTCTTGACCAAATCAACGAGAACAAGCCAGAATTAAAGCTATAAAACCAGCACAGTGTAAACAGTATCTGAGACTTGAATCTTCATCAAAACAACATCAAGATAAGCCCAACCTAAAAAATAAGATATCATCATGTTAGATTATTTAACATGAAAATGCCATTAAACATAAAACATACAATATATTAGAATCATCAAAACCATTGTCAAAGACAACGAGGGGGCGCACTGAACCCAACAATGCCGATGGGAAGCATCTCTTGAGTACCTATAGAGGAACAAAAAAAATGTTAGAACGTGATCACCAGAGGTGTTTACCTGAACCTCACAGGGGTGATGATTGCGGGGAGATGATCCAAATAGGGAGATGGTGGGTTCTCTCTTCCTCGTCCTCGGCCGGCCAAGGGCAAGGAGCCCTGCAATGTCCCTTATGCCGAAGTCCTGTAACGTAGCGCAAAAGGAAAAGAAACAACAAGTCATTAGTATGGAAAGGTGTGTAGTATCTACTCTAATGGAATCAACAAGACAGAAATGATGGTGGTGAGTTTACCTGGGGGTGGTGGGAAGGAAGGATGGCCGTGACTTTCAACCACCCACCTTCCATTTATTTTGGGAAGAAACCTCTGAGATTAGGAGCTAAGGGATCACTACATGTAGTGCTACGTACTTACTTGGAAGCCGTGACGCAATTAGGAAATGAGGGCTAGGGGTTCAAACTAGCGCAGGGAGGAAAGAGGAAGATGACGACTCCTCTCACCCTCCAGGAAGAGCTTCCTCCACTTCGATGTTCCCCCGATCACCTCTTGCACCCCAAAAAAAACAAAGTGAAAAATCCCCCCTTCTCGCTGGGGAGATCCTCCGTTTTGTTCCCTCGGCTGGGAGTTACAAGTCGTGGGAAAAATCATGCAGAACGGGGGAAAGAAACGTGCCCACGAGCTAGGCCACGTTCTCTGACTGGGTAAAAAGGGGAGGGTGGCCAAGTCTTTGGTGATGTGACACAACCTCGGACCTAAGCAAGCAAGTATAATCGCAAACCGAACGGGCCGAAGTCGGTGGCCAACTCACAGGGCACTCACCCCAAACCCGTGGGTGACTCGGCGATGCCGAGTGGAGGATATGGGGGCTGGTCCCTTGCTGGTAGAGGATGGGCCAAGCCCATTAACACACATATTTTTATATTTTTTCATGTAGAAAACACAAGCCCATTAACAAGAACATAATGATTTAATTTTTGTGAGACGATCATTCGGTAAAAATCAGAAATCGTTCAAATAACTCAACCGCGCGAGCCGCTTTGGGACGTTATAATATAATATGAGATTTACTCATGGCAATGACAAAAATTACGTGTCTACAGACGTCTTTCCCCACCGACCGCAACCAGTCGGTGTTTATTTACATCGGATTGAATCCGAAGACCTTCATTCCATGCCGAAGCGGCGTCCGTATTCCTGAAGCCCGAGATGAAGACCCAAGAGTACTTTGCAGCTGTAGGTTCATCTCAGACTGGTTCATGTTGGACGGGGGTGAAGGGTGTTGGGGGTTCACGCTAGGTGACACAGAGGGTAGCTGGAGGCCCGAACGTGGATGTAAGAGCATACGTCCAACTGACGGTGTAACACTGAGATGTATATATTTTTACAGGCAGGTCGTGATGGCCTGGGTACAACAGGGGCATGTCTCGGGACAATACCAATGTGCTAGTCAGTCCCCGGGTCGATGCGTGACATATGAGTACATGTGTGTTTCACAGAGAGTTCCTCCCGTGACATAGGCCGTGGCCACGGTGTCGAATGAGGGCATGTGGCTGACCGGGCGACTGAGGGGACACATCAGTCCGGTATCTGGATGAGGGTCGACAAGGCTCGAGTTGAGCGGTCAACGTGGCCTCGTTACTGAGAGGGAGCAAGACGTCATGATGCGCGCATGGTCCTGGCAGACAGGCACGTGAGGGGCGACCCCAGCATGAGGGGGTGTCTACCCTTGTCGTAGCGTCTCACATGTGATAGGCGTGGACATGTGCGTTACGGCTAGTTAACACGCGAGGGAAGTGCAAGGGACATACCCTCAGCGTGCTAAGCTGCCTGACAAGTCACACACACACAATTCTCCTCGGCTCGTTATGGAGAGCCCACTCGAAACCGGATGCCGGATGACCTGTGCATTGAGTTAAGCCAAGTTGAATTGAGTTGGGTATCCTCTTGTGTCCGTATGTATGTTGACCTCCTATTGCTCCTTCCCACACCCGATGAGCCCGACCATCTCCTCACTCTAGAGCTTGCCAAAGATATAGTATCACGTCCGTAAATGAACAAAAAGAGAAAACCAGCATAAACACACCTTTTGGGGATTTTTTCTAAACCCCTAAGCAGATGAATGGGAGATGATAGATATGCTATGCAACAAATGAAATGTAATGAAGTGAAGTGGGATAAAAATAGTGGATGACAGGAAGATGATGGTGTAAGATGGTGTAATGGAATAGTGGGATGATGCCAACGTGAATGCAGAAATACTAAGACAGGATTCCCTGCTGCTCCTGTTAGCAGTAAAGGGAAGGACACAAGCAATGGGAGGAGAAGCAGTAAGGAGCAAGGGGAAGACGCTTCAACAACGATCAACAGCAGTGGTAGGACGCAGCCACCTCCAGCACCACCATTCGCATGTTCACCCTTAGCCTGTTTACCATTCGCCCGTTCACCATTAGCCTTCTAACGTGGGAAAAGGGGGCCTATTTATAGACTTAGAAAACCCAGGATTACTATCCCTAAACAAAAGATCAACCTTACCCAAAGATTACCTTCCGTAATCGAAACAGTGAATCAAACACGGCAGGACTCTTCCTGGGAAGGTTTGCGATGGAAATAGAAACGGAACTAAAAGACGCCGCTCAAAGGGTCGCTATTTCAGTAAACTGACGCCCCTAACAAAATCGTCATTCCTGATTTTTCATTAATTACCTGATTTAGATAAACCAAATGACGCCTTTAACACAGGCGCTATTCAAATATATGACGCCCCTCGGAAAGGCGTTAATTAAAGTCCAGATTTAAAAGCACGAGCATCGACCTTATAGCGCATACACCGACCTTAGCCCATGTGCCTCGACCTTCATGGCACCTACACCGACCTCAACCCATGTGCCTCGACCTTAGACCGATGTGCCTCGACCTTCATGGCTACAGCGTCGACGCTTAAAGGCTTTAACTGTATCAGGAAATGACGCCCGTCAAGAAGGCGTTGTTCATTTAAATGACGCCCCTGAGAGCGGCGCTATTCAAAAAAAGATTAAAAATACACAAAAACTTCATATTATGCCAATATTGATGCCCAATTTGGTCGTCACAAAGTAATATGAGATTTTAGCCAACTTAGCGTCAAATTTGGCGTGTCTACAGGGTCAACCATGATTTAATACCCCCCCATCAACCGTAACCCTAGCCACCAGCATCCCACGCCCCAGCCCTCTCTCTCTCTGCAACCCAGGTTTGCCGTCACTGCTATGCCCTCCCGTGGTTCGAGAAGTCCTGCCTGCTGCTCTCTGCATCCAGCCTGCTACAGAGAATGACTTTGCAGAGGCTACCTCGGCGTCCACTACACGAACCAGCCAAAGTTGTCTTCTGTGGAGTCATTCTTCGTCGAGCTAGCTTCACTCCAGAAGTGGTCCCGCTGTGATCCGACCTCGGCACCGTTCGCGTCTTCCATTCTCGTGCAACTGTGCTAGATCCAGGTCTGAACCTGAGTACCTTTTGGTAGCAGCTCCACCACCGGCCCCTGTGTGAACAGTGAGAGCTATCTTCACAAGAGTTCTTCCTCTCCGAAGAGCCAATGTACCAGAGGTGGTCCCGCCTACTTTCGACAACATATCCGTCCAGAGCGTCCATTCTCCCTCAGTTGCGCCAGACCCAGAGTCCTCTGTTCGCCCAGGACAAGCTACTGTCAAGTCGGCCCCGACACCCCCTCTTACTATCTGTTTCAGGTCATGCTGTCTTCAGTAAAGTTACGTCTTTCGACGATACAAAACCAACGCAAGTGGTTTCATCTCGATCCGACATCAGCACTGGAAGTTCCACCACAACCATTGGCATCCTAGTCTACTGTATGCCTAGAAACCTAACGCCGGCCATTCCTGCGACCACGTCCAGCGCGGTGATCAGACGACTGCCATCTTCTGAGGGCTTATAGATCTCCCAGTTAGCAATGTCTCTGACTTGGTCTTGTCATGTTTGGAGTTTTGCAGCGCCCGTACCAGCCGACGCACCATAACTGCGCCAATCAGTCCTGCATGGCAGAACTGCACAGGCCTGCCGCAGCAGTCGTCGTCTCCACCCAGTGACATCAGCTCGGCGCCAGACCTTCAGGCATCCTTCGGCATCCCTCGGGCTTCGTCCAAGAGTTGGCTGCACCTCGATCGGACGCCCGAGCTCGGCGTATGGTCAACCACTCATTTCCCTACCCCGCGATCCCCCCTCCTGCATGAGGGTAGTGCATGTAACTATTTTCCCCTCCCCGTGAACCCCTCCCTGCGTGGAGTGTAGTCAATGTACTAGCATTCGTTATACAACTCCTCGACAAACTCACTAACCCTTCAGGGGCCTCATCAGCCTCTTGGGTGGCGTCCCCAGTTCTGGGTGGCGGTAATTCGATATTATTGGGTTATCGATACCCTGAGCTCTGGGTCGTTACAGATGGTATCAGAGCAGTGTTGGGGACTCGTATAAGGAATTGAAATTACATAGCGTAGTCCAGAGCAAGCCCACTTAAGTCGTCTACTGCTGGTTTAGGGTGTTTTCTGTGATTGTTAATGTGAATTTCATCGACATATGTTTCCTAGGCTTTAATGGCGCGTCGTCAGAAGGCACATTTTCAGGGAGGGAAACGGTGCTCCTCCTCCGGTGGTGGTCGTGATGGTTTATGCGCCTGAGTCGAGTCAAGTTCCAGCAGTTTTCGCCCCTGTTGTGGAAGACTTGTCGGATGTTCAGCATGGAACGCAGAGTGAAGCTGTGCTGCCTCGTTTGCCATCGGGAGTAGGGCAGGTGATATCCCAAGTGCGTGCCCAGGTTGAGTCCCCTCAGTCAGGTGTGCAGCATCACCTTATCCCTCAACCGATCGGGCAGTTGCAGCAGGTTTATCTGCCGAATGTCCCCGGAGCTCCTTCTGTTGTTCCCACTGCCGATAGTGCTTCTCCTTCCAAGTCCAAAGGCAAGAGATTCCGGAGATACAAAAATAAGGGACGTGAGAAACAGCGTGCCCAATAGTCTTCTGCCAATGCTATTCCATCATCAGTCCCGTCTTCCCAACAGCGTCAAGGACCTGCTACCCGTCGATCGAGATCATGTGGGAGGTGTGGTGGTAGCCACCCTGGCAGACCATGTTCTTTGCCAGTGGTTTGTTTCCATTGTGATCAGCCGAGTCATATTGTTCGAGACTGCCCGTACAGATCGATACCAGCGCAGTTCTCTTCGTCGGCCCAGCCATAGCAGCCCCAATTTCAACCCGTGCCGCCGCGACCTCAGCAGGACTCACCAGCGTCTCAGCTTCCTCGTGCTGAGTAGTGACGTCCTATCTTTTGGAAGGTGCGTTTCCATTTTTTAATTAATTAATTTGTGTCTTAATTATTCCTGTTATTTGAGTTTTATGCGATTTAGTTATTTGTTGATTGTTCAGTGTGGTAATGTTGTGCATGTGGCTATTCGTATTTTTCCGGTAGGCTGCACTGTTAACCTAGGAACCCAACATTTCTCTCTCTTCCAGCCCTATTTTGTCTCTCTTCTAATCATGTTTTCACCTTACTCTCTTCATGAAAGTTGTTCCTCTCTCAGTGATCTACAATTTCTCTTTCTACCACTTTCACTGATTCTGCACCGTTTGGGAGATATGATCCAATTTCTAAAGTCACTCATGAAGGATATATAACGGACGTGCAAACGACCTTTAATTACTGGTAACGGTCTTACGATAGACCGTTAAGGAAACCGAGAGTCCCACCTGCACTGGACTCTGCTCCGTTTCTGTGCGCCGTGGCCCCCTTGAAGAGCCCATAACTTTTTGAATTCTACTCCGAATTGAGTGCCTTTTGTTTCTATGGTTTTTCCTTGATATTATCTCTAATTTGGTCCATAGAAATCAGATTTCCATTGGCTATATCGCTTATAATCACGGACGCAAGTTGGGGGTTTATGCAGTCCTAGTTCAACACAAACTCTGCAGATTAAGCTCCGGGGTCTCCTTCTAATGGCCATATCTTCTAGAATTCTCCACCGAATTGAGTTCCACTTGTTCCTACCTCTTATCCTTTATATTATATCGAGATTAATCTATAGATCTCAGATTTTGGTGAACTCTAGCCTCTAAAACCATGGGAGAACTTTCTAGGTTTTCTGTAGTTTCTATATAAAGAGCCCTGTGCAGACCTTGCAATAGTGGTGCGTTTCAGAGACGACGGCAAAGCAATGCTGAATTGTCTTCATCCTCCTTCAACCCTAGCCTGAAGAGGGAAGTATTAACTTCGTTTTGGTTCTATTTTGGGTTCATTACATCATCGTTTACCCTCTTTTCCTCGCCCCTACTTTTGAAAAATCATCACAGTTTGCTAATTTTCTGCTACAACTTTGCAACGTGGGCATGTTCATCAAGTCTTGGCGGAGTCATGCTTCATCCTCTTCGTCCTCCTTCCACTCCATCTTGAAGAGGGGAGTATTAACTTCATGTTAATCATATATTTACCTTATTTCTCACATCTTTTCCCCCTCTTCCAAGCCCCAACTTTTGAGGTTTCACCACTCTATTCTGCACTTTTCTGAAACTCAGATTTCTTGCGACGGACACCTTCTAGGAATGGGCCATCTGGCCCTCCCTATAGCTCCGCAGGTCCCTACAAGGGCCCTGACCAGCTTGCCGCGACACGGGGTGACACCAACAACCGTCCGGGATCAACTCTGGCCACTCACACACGGGCCTTGCCCGTACCCTGCATCGCCGCCAGGGCCAACCCGGGGGCACCTCGACGGTGAGCCACGCCATGTGGCACTCAGCAAAAGGGGCCAAGGGCCGGCCCAGAGACATGTCTGCCAACCCTTCATGGTCAAAGGGAGGCCTAACTAAGTCAACCACAGGCTTTGGAGGCCCGCCGCACATATATACGGCTCACACGGGTATGTTCGGCATTCCGTTGAACACCTTGTAGGTGCATATATTCCAGCCCTTCTACACCAAACCATGGGCCACCCTGGGGTTCCAACCCCTCAATTTGTTCCTACAATGACCCTCCAGCAAGTCGGGGCCAACCCGACACTCAAACACGTGGCAATAAGCCACTTAACTCTAGCACTCGGGCCAACCCGAGGCTACCTTGACAACCTGTTGTACAATGCGGCACACAGCCCGAGGCATGGCTCACAACCACGAAGTGCCTCCCCTTAGCTCCCGTGAGCCCCCGTCGTCAACCCAAGGGCCGGCATGCGGCCCCTCGGCCACCTACTCAAGCCGTTTGGCGATCTGGGGGTTTGTCGGGCATTTACCCGAACGCCTTGCAGGTGGCTACGACAACTCAAAGAACGGCAGCCCCTACGGGCCCATTCCAGCTTCCCGAGGTCCAAAGTCCGTCAAAGGGCAACCCCAAACGATGCAAGAAGACTCCCGGGGGCCATCCCCCAGGGTTACGACCTCCCACGGGGCCAGTTCACCCCAGGGGCGACCGCGCGTCGCAGGGAGGGTGAACCCCCTGGGGGCCGCGCCCTCCCTCTAGCCCGGTGGTCCCACGACCCCACTCAGTCCCGGTTCGTCCGATTTATGGTCCTATGACGTGGTTTGGGTGCCGTACCAGTTCGAGAAATCGACACGTGGGCGCAAGAGCACAAAGTGACAGCACATGGGAATTCCTCAAGTCTGACATGCTCGCAAGCCTTCTTTTCAGCGACAGGAATCGGTGGCTAGTCAGTCGAGACCGTGTCCGAGATGCCTTAAACTTACGTCGCTGCCTCTTCTTGGCAGAAACTATCTTGTAATGGACCCGCCTGGCACGGACTTGGATCTTCGACCTCCTTGCCTTGAAACATGTTTTCATATAACGGGCCCACCTGGCAGACAGCCTAGCCCGGTCGTGAATATGTAGTTTTTTCGGGACAACTGCCCCTAGACACCCGGTGCTAACCATAGGCAGACATCCTTGAATAGGTAACTCCTTAGGATGAACATCAGAAAACCGTGGAGTCTTGTCACTCGGCACTAGCAACATGAGATTCGACATCTCCATTCGAAAATCGAGCATGAAGCATAGCTCTGTTACCAGAAGAGCAGGATAAAACTGAGGGAGAGCAATGCGCGGTGTTGACGTGGCCGATTCACCAATAAACCAAGGGAGATTGCATAACAAGTGTAGAATGTCCTTAGAAGGTACTGAAGATACGGCCAATTGCCCCTTAAATAGGGAATCCATCAGGCTCTTGGCGGCCGTATGGGTTAGCACAATCTGAGTAAAAAATCCTTCTTGGCCAGTGAACTGAATAGCTATGGAGCGAGAGGCGATAACCGCATCAATAGTCGAACCTCCGGCTAGCAAAGAGATTGCCACTAGTCTCACTCTTGAAGAAACTGGCACCAAGGTAAAGGAACTCTTCTCGACAAATGTTATTCGTGGGGGAGGCTCACCCTCCCCAAAGTAGCCATAGACTAGGACATGTATCGGCATTCGGCAGATAAACTCTTGAACTTTAAAATGCATAACTAGCATGGAATTATCCTGATCCAGCTCATCATCTCCCTGGGGACTAGACCCGAGGGGCACCAAAGGTAGCTCGCACCCGCTCCGTGGGGTGAAAATAGGTGGAGAAAAGGGTGGAGAAGGCTTGGAAAGCGTGGGTGAAAGTTTAGAAGGCGTAGAGGGCTTAGGCGGTGGAGGGATGGCGATAATGATAGGCTCAAGTGGAGGCAAAGGCAAAGGTGGAGGAGTAGGAGGGGATAAATGCGAAGGTGGAGGTGTAACCTACTCAGGCTTGGGTGATGATGGCGAAGGAGATGGCAAAGGTGGAGGAGATGGTGGAAGTAATGGAAGAGGGGTCACTGGGAGAGGAGGCGGTGGTAATGGCGATAGGGGCAGTGGAGATGGTGATGGGAGCAATGAAGGCAATGGAGGTGAAGATGGTGAAAGTGTTGGTGAGGCAGAGGAAGTGGAGCGTCGTGGCGCCCACCTTCGATGTATCGACACGGCACGTTGTGCAGTGTTGGGAGTAGGAGTAGTGGCGGTGGAAGTGGTGGAAGTGGAGGCACCATCCTGGGCAAGGGATTGGGTAGGCGGGGGTGATGGAGACGGTGTAGGAGATGGCGAGGATAGGGTAGATAACGGAGCGAGTGCAACGCTAGATGAGGGATCACAGGGGTGCCCCTGGTCTTGTAACGGAGATGGCTGCCTGGGCGGCCATTGCTGTTGCTGCTGCTTACTACTGAGATGTAAAATGACTTCATATATGGTAGCCCAATCAATCATCTTCTTGTCTTCCAACCTGTAAGCAAGTTCTCGGAACTCGGGTCAATCCTCAACCAAATGCCCCTACTGGCGATGAAAATCACAAGATTGGAGTAAATCTTCGACCGCAGGTCGGCAAGACATAACCGGAGGGAGTTGCAACGCGTCAGTGGCCGTTAAAGCCCTAAACATATCGGTAAATGACTCTGGCAACAGAGAATGAGGAGCCTGCCTCGGGCAAAGATAATGCCGAGGGGTGTAAGAGGATAATGGAGATGGTTGTGGGGGTT
The DNA here is from genome assembly GCA_024336825.1 of Amorphophallus titanum. Classification (NCBI taxonomy): domain Eukaryota; kingdom Viridiplantae; phylum Streptophyta; class Magnoliopsida; order Alismatales; family Araceae; genus Amorphophallus; species Amorphophallus titanum. The sequence goes on along the minus strand of JANBPO010006887.1, from coordinate 839,336 downwards.
GCGTGGGCAATGGCGCATGGCTAGGGGAAGGATTAGGTAATGGAGTCTGTGAGGTAGGATAAGGAGGTATGTAGTGGATGGCATCCACCTGCTCGCGGTATGAGGTTCCCTTGACTAGAGGTGGAGGCTCATGCGGGTACGAAGAGGCAGAAGGCTGACTTGTGGAGGGTTGATATGTGGAAGGATATGTGGAGGTACATGGGTGTGTAGGAGCAGAAAGCTGACTCGTGGAAGGATATATGGTGGAGGGCTGACTCATGGAAGGATATGTAGGAGAGGATGGATAGGAGGCATACGCGGGCGTAGAAGGTGAAGGAGACTCAGGGTCAGGGGAAACTAGGAGTTGTTGGCGGATGAAGCAGGCTCGGCTATACAGTTGTTGCCAGGAGGTGATATCATTCCAGGCTAAGATAAAGTAGTACTCGGGCGTTGTATTAGAAATGAGCATTTTGATCTGTTCTCCCTCTGGAATATGCCCCGGGACTTGTGCGGCCAGGCGACGCCAGCGGTCAGCAAAGGTCGAGAACTCCTCATCGGGCTTCATCTTCTCATGGGCCAGATCAACTATAGAGTACTTGGACCCAACCTGGTCTTGAAACTCCTGAAGAAATTTCTCTTGTACTGCTTGAAAATTCACCACTTGTTCTTGCGGTAACGAAAAGAACCAATCCCGAGCCGGGCCTTCTAAAGACAAACCAAACAGATAAGCCATCAGGTGTTGGTCATGGCAGAATTGGGCCGACTCATAAATGAACTCCTTCAAGTGCATATAAGGGTCACCGACCCCACCATAGCGGCGATAAGCAGGAATTCATGAACGCGGTGTAAGCTGAAGACCTTGGAATGCGAATGGGACACTTAAAGAAGTTTGGGGATCAATTCGACACTAAAGTGCATCAAGCTGGCATTGGGCTTGAGCAATCATCTCCTCGATGGGGAGAGATCGAGAAGAATGCAAGCCAGTTGGGGCAAGGAAGGGTGAATTTACACCAGGATCATGATATTGGGCAGGATAAGGAGATCCACCCTGAGAAGAAGGAAAGCCCATTCCAAGAATAGAAGGATGAGTGGGCCTGGAAGGATCATAAGAATAAGGACCCATTGGGCTAGCAGTAACATGGGTAGAAGGAGCGGGCCTATTAAGAGAATAAGAGGGCCTATTAAAAGAAGGGGGCCCAGTAAGAGTAGAAGAGGGAGGCCCGTTATGAGAATAAGGCCCATTAAGATTAGCAATGAATTTTTGAGCTTGGACCGGGGCCGTTTGGCAAGTAAGAGATGATAGGTGGGCCATGAGATTTGCTTGCGGGTCGGAAGGGCCACGAGAAGATGGGCCGGCGTGGGAAGAGGAATCCACGCGGGAATAGGAGGATGGGGAAGGAGAAGGGTAATATACAGGAGAAAAATGGCGCTCCATGAGGTCAAATGGAGCCTTTATACACGAAAAATTCAGGGAATACAATGAGGAAAGTAAGGGCTTGAGAATCAAAGAGGGGGACTGACTCAATAATGCAAAGGAAAAAAAGAAAAGAAATGTATGACAATGAGACTAGCTTGGGAGGCCTCGCAGGTTCCAAGTGGTATCAGGTGTATTCGATAGTCCTATCGGGTATATCTGGTATCCGGGATCTGGGTCGTCACACCTTGGATGGGTCCTGGTTCGACCGTTCAACCGTCACAGCGAACAAACCATGGGGTTCGTCCGATCTTGGCCTTTCCACGCCCCATTCGCGCCGAAACGCAGGGAATACAACCACAATCGCACAGACCCATAGACTCGATCTGGAGCCAGATCGGCTGAGAAACGGCGAGAAACGGGTGATTTTACCAAATCGACCCAAATGGAGCATCCAGACTTCCCGGGCTCCTAACGGTCAAATGGGACTGCCAATCGAGACGAAATCAATGACGATGGAATGCCAACGTTCCAGGGAGTCCATTGACGCTAACTGATCGCAAAATCGTCGCCATTTTTCGATGAAGTCTACGAACCTCGAATGACTACAACGGGCCAGAACTCACTCGTTCTTGTACCGTAAAGCGTAAAACTGTGGGAAAATGAAGTACGCGTGCTAGAGAACCGTCCCCCTACCTCCACCGAAGATCTCACGCACCAAAGCGACTAATCCACGCCAAAATCGTCAAAACATGAACCGCGCCGATTCTCAGAATCCACCGAGGGATCGCACCACGCCACGCTCAAACCGCCGCTCCATCCCGCGAACCGATCTCCCCAACGCGTCCCCGCCTCAGTCAGCTCCGCCTGGTCGCACGCCCAGCACCGAGAGGTCGAGAGACGGGAGAGAAACGAAAGAGAGAAGGGAGGGTGAGAAATGAGAGGGGAGAGAGAGAGTTGAGGGTTTAAATAGGAAAAATCTGATTTTTTAGAAAAATACCAAAAAATAGAAAATCACGTTTCTGCAATCCTCGGAACGCACCGATCGCAACGGTATCACTCACGCCTAGGTGAACGACCCGGTTCACCTGCTACGGAGTTCCCAGGATTTGTCGAAACCCGAGCCGAAAATGAAAAAACGTGCGAAAAAGGCACCGGAACGCCTCCGGGCCTCCGAAATAGCTCCGGATCGCACCGATCCGAGCACGAAAGATGTCTGAAATATAATTTCAGACACAACGGAGTCAGACACTCAGAGAAAACAGATTCAGGACTTGAAAATAAGGATCTAAAATATCAAAAAGGAATCTGATAAGACCCAATAAAGATCCAGGACATCACAGCCCTCCCCCCTCAAAAGAATTTCGTCATCGAAATTCAGGACAAGCACCAAGCGACAAGAGGAGAACGCCATAATCAACTGACAACACAGTCAGGGCCCCAACCAAACCTCGATATTCATAAAAACCACGATCCTGAGGGATGCGACCTGACAATGATCACGGACAACGCCTCGCTTACAACCCGATACGCATCAATTCTCAGAGCAGGCATATACAAGAAGGCACAAGTCTGGTGTCATCTCAACCGATGCAAAACCAACCACGATCACAAAGAAAACACACTCCTCACCATGAAAACCAACACTACTGGTCAATGCCCCCGCTCGGCGGACCAACCAGATGCCAGCTTCGCAACTCACTCACTGATCTCACACCCTGCACCAAGGGCAACCAACGCTGAGCTTCCACCAGCTCACACCCAACAAGCCAGACGCTGACAATAGCACCGGACCTACTCTGCCAAGAAACAACTTCTCACAAACCCCAGATCCAATCCGGGAAAAAGCACACCTCTTAATCGGCCACCCAAGGCCTCGCGGGTGCACGGCTCACGCCATTCTCGAGCCCCAACAACCAGCATCTTCTGTCTGTGAAAGATCATCCACTGGTCACCAGATACACGTCAATCGAAAACCCTCACTGGCCCAACCGACACGCTCCAAATCACGATAGGCCATCCGCTGACTCTTCCACAGACCAACACCACATCTCAAGCCAAAGCTCGCTCCGACACCGCAACTGACCTCGGACTTCACGCCAACTCCACCCTCTCAGGGGAGCATGACGAACTCAAATGACAAGATCTCCCCTCGGTACGCACGTCACTCGATGCAATACACCGAAAAATCCTCCCCTGCTGGACACAAACCAGGGATCACCATATCCAACATTAACGTCTCACCAGAGACCTCCACACACCGGCACCGTCCTTTGTCCTGTCTCATCAAACCCTTCGCCTCAAAATGATCCAAAAGGACGAATGCCAATCCCGAATCCACCCTTACCACAGAGTCTCGGGACACAACCTCTTACAACCCACAACACCCTTCTCAAAAACCAACAAGTGCTGCCTGCTACCACAGCAAGCAGGTCGAAAATGCCACGACCAATGCACACGGGTCCCTAGACAATACACTTCTTACCATAGTTGATCACTCGATCAACCTAACCAGCCGTTCACGGCCACCAACCGGGACCCATAATCTTGTCAGAGATTACTTCTCCAAAACACGATCTCACCCAAGAACGCAACCTCCAATACAGAAACGGGATACTCATGCGGCAATCTCGCTAGCATATTTCCCCAATTCTCAATCCAGCCAGTGCCACAGACTATAATGCCTCGAGCAATGGCACGGCAACAATACATCTCACGCAACTGAGACAATCTCACACGGAGGAATCAATCCTCCGACGCGTAACACATCCTCAAAAATCTGCCCGTAGCATCCAACGCTATGACCTCCCGTTGCGTACTCAAATCCACGTGCACAGTCACCACAATGACAACTCAGGATCCTCCATCTGACCATCCTCTACAACTCCGCAGGCTCCGATCCTCAACACCTCAGAAAACATGACATCAATCGTAAATTCTCTCAAACCCTGCCCAACTGGCCCGCATCCTTTCGGAGCAGTGCCAACACACCCTTACACATCAGGGAACGGGCAATGCTTCTCACCGGCAACCACCTTGCCAAAACACGGGACGCGTCTCGCACAGGCATCATGGCACGCGAAGGCCAACCAATCCAAACACATGATGCAAGAATGCAACCTCCTCCAACCAACGAAAGGGTCCCCGTGCTCGACCTGACCTCGAACCTCACACACGCTGGGAATAGCACCTTCCAGCACCGAAAAAACCATTACTCCCATCAGGTCAGCACCTCTGACACACTCACCAGGTGTCTTGTCGGACCACGATCACAATGCCTCTCGACGCACCATCAATGCGACTCCTCGAACCATAACACACCACATCTCGAGCCGCAACACGAGCCATAATCAGCACCAGCCAACATGCACCCTCGAGCCGCGAGCTCGCCACTGAGCCTTCACATCTCGAACCGGATCCAGGGCAACCACAGCCCAATCCAAGAAGATCCTCCGCTCATCCGAGCACATCTCGACCAGAGCGCCCGCTCTGCCACCTCAAACCACGATCTCAACACCTCAGGGGCTGGATAATCCTCAAGCTAGGGTGGCCAACACCAATAACAGCTCCCTCAGAGCACACTCACGACCACCTAACCACGAGCAATCCTCGCCAGCCACCTGACCCCGTTGCAGATCCCTCGAACACAGCACCGCAGCAACGCACCTGCCGGCAACCTCTGCCCAACGCAGCACAACCGGGGCCACCATCGAAGAGGGAGAAAGCTCTCAACCTCAATCCTTAGACCCCACGCCGACACTCCGACAAAAACAGCAACCACCTTCACAGCGCCAACACCGCGCCCTCACGCTCTCACGCGAGAAACCAAGCGAAAAATAAGCACGAAACCCTATGCCAGCTGCCGACTGTACTGGACCTTACAGACTCTGATCACTGTAATATCTCGAATTCCCATGCACTTCCACAACCATAGCTCTGATACCAGCTGTGGCGACCCAGGATCCGAGTACCGGAAAGGAATTAGCGTGACTCGAACCTCAGCTCGCCTCCCACGAGCCCGGAGTCTCGGAAGGGATAAAAGGATAGGTGTGGTGTACATAGAAATAGGAAATAAAGCAGGACAACAGACATAATATAACATAAATAAATAATCTAACTACAACAGAGTCCAGCCCAACAGAAAGTATAGTTTAAAGTAGTAAAACATACCACACGTCAAGTGAAGACTCAGCCCAGCAGGCTGGCAACTAGGAACCTCCACGCCGCTCCCTCGAACCCCGATGAAGAACCACCGCACCTGAAAACCAGGGGTGAGCCTCCTATCACTGGCTCAGTAGGGATCCCGTGGAACCCTAACCGAGAAAACAACGGCAGAAAGGAAGGCTACGCTAGCTAAGTAGAAGGAACAACAATAACAGCAGGAACAGCAAACCGGTGGCCGGTTAAAACTTGGCACTACAGCTACTCCTACCGGTGACAGAAAGACACGACCTGGTCTCCCATCGGGAGACCTCCAAGTCACGCACCTGACGTCTCGATTCCACAATCAAGAGACTACCAGACACGAATTGCCCTAGCCACACTACTAGGAAAATACCACGACGCCTCGGTCGCAGAGGCCTGCCCTCCCTGAAGGGTCCAAGCCGAAATCGCACGGTCTGAAAACACGGTCACGACCTCGTTGTCGTGAGCTCCACGCCGTCTAGGGAAAGCCCTCGGTGTCGCTCACGAAACCCCAGACCTCGACCTCGGGAACGCTCCCAAAAATAACACTTGAGACCTCGTCTCGCAGATAAGAATGGAAACCCGGGACACAACAACTCACGTCACGTGAATGGAGCATCGCCCACTAGAAGAACGACAGGATGCATCCCTTGACGTCTTACACCACGTCACAAGTGTCTAGCTACAACACCCCGGGCACGAGACTTAGACACACACAGTAACTAGGAACTCACAACAAGGACTAGTTGGGGTCACACTCATCAGCACGTGTCCTCTGCCCCCAACTACGTGTGCACACACAGACCATCTGCTCTAGGTCAGGTCCTCTAGCTAGTTTTCTCCCCCGCCAGACTCTGGCGGCAAAGGCAAGGGGCCCTATGGCAACCAGCCTAAAAACCATCTCACTCGGGTCACGCTCTCCACCACTCCCAGGTGAGTCCGCACGTGCGTACGCAGGAAAGCTATGACTAGTGGGGGTTCACTAAACGTGAGCACAGAGAGCCACGCACGCACCCATTACGAGTAACACGAGGGAAGAAGTGGCTCGCAGTCACTAGACTCTGGATAGCCAACTAGACCTATTAAACTCAACGGTCCTTGAGTCACGAGACTCGGGGTCAAGACCGTTGAACGTGACAGCACTGAGTCGTCAATCTAGTCTAGTCCCTAGGTCTGAAACCACGGTATCACGGAACCCACGGACACTTCAAAACATGGCCATGAAACCTTCGGGGGTGTCTGGGACACTCACGAGACCGAAAGTCGACCACTGGGTCACAACTGGGTCGACCGGAGTCCAACACGACACTCAAACGGTCACAGGACAACCCACTAAAGCAAACCAACAACACACGGGGATGAGCGGTTTCAGGTAGACCGCACAAGGGCTTGTACGGTTAGGGACAACCCGCTAAAAGGGGAGATGTGCGGACCTTACAGGGACGCACAACAATGTGCAGTCTATACTACGACCGCACAAGCCCCAAACCCAGAGGGGATGAACGGATTGCTCCTAGCTGCTCATGGAGATGAACGGCTCAGGGTAGTGCGCTCAAGGGAATGAATGCAAAAACACTACGGGGGATGGACGGTCAAGGATCATACCACCCAAGCATGAACGGTCTAGGATTGGGCTGCTCAAGTGTCAAAACCAGAGGGGGATAGGCGGTCAGGGTAGGACCACCCAAGGGATGTGCGGTCAAGCCCTAGGCCGTATAAACCCATGAGCTCAAAATAGTTCCTGGTCAAAATGCTCTTGATTGGACCTCTGAACGGAACTGACTTACTACAGTGTCGGTCAAAATAGTCTTGACTGAACCGCTCAACATGACCGACACTCCACTGTTGACCAAGGGTCAACTGTGATATGCGGTCACGACCTGGCCGCACATCCCAATGGAAAGACAGGCGGCTAGCGACTGGCCGCCCAAGGGGAGATAGGCGGTCCTCTCCAGGCTGCACAACTGATGTGAGGTCTATCGTGCGACCACACAAGCCCCAAAACTCCCAAGGATGATTGACCCATGGCTGGCCGCCCATGGGGATGGATGGCACCTAGTTAGACCATCCATCCTCACGGTGATCCACCTATGGGGTTAGCCTGATCTTGGCCTTCCCACGCCCCATTCGTGCCGAAACGAAGGGGATACGACCATGGAAACACACACAATCACATGGACTGCGACCGGAGTCAAAACAATGCACGAATCGCAAGAAATAGGCGATTCTAACGAAATCACCCAAAAGGGGTCACTGGGCTTCCTGGGCTCCCTGCGATCAAACGGGACCACCAATCGACACAAAACTGGTATCAATGGAACGTTAACATTCCCAGGAGTCCATTGACTCCAACTGATCGCAGAATCGTCACCGTTTTCTGGCAAAGCTTACGAACCTCAAAAAACTACAACGGGCCAGAACTCACTCATTCTTGCACCGTAAAGCGTAAAACTGTGAGAAAATGAAGTACACGTGCTAGGGAATGTCCCTCTACCTCGACCAAAGATCTCGTACGCCGAAGCGACTAAACCACACCGAAATCGCCAAAACATGAATCACGTCGATTGTCAGAATCCACCGAGGGATCGCGCCATGCCACGCCACGATCAACGCGCCACTCCATCCCACGTTCTGATCTCCCCTACGCGTCCCCGCCTTAGCCACCTCTACACGGTCGTGCGCCGCACGCCGAGAGGTCAATAGACAGGAGAGAAATGAGAGAGAGAAGGGAGGGTAAGAAATGAGAGGGGAGAGAGAGGGTTGAGGTTTAAATAGGAAAACTTGATTTTTTTCATAAAAATACTAAAAAAATAAAAAATCACGTTTTTACGATTCTCGGAACGCACCGACCGCAATAGTACCACTCACGCCTAGGTGAACGACCCGGTTCACCCGCAGCGGAGTTCCAGAGGATTTGTCGAAACCTGAGTCGAATATGAAAAAATGCGTAAAAAAGGCCGCGGAACGCCTCTGGGCCTCCGAAATAGCTCCTGATCACGCTGATCCGAGCACGAAAGATGTCCGAAATGTAATTTTGGACACAATGGAGTCAGACTCTCTGAGAAAATAGATCTGGGACCAAAAAGGAATCCGATAAGACCGATGAGCCTGCTACAGAATATATCAAGATATGGAGGGATCTCAGCATGAGATGTCGGCGCCCTCCGCATCCAGAAGATGCAATACAAATATGCAAACAGAACCTGAAGAAAGATATTCTGGAGAAAATAATTGGCATGGAAATCCGGTCTTTTGACCAATTAATTGACGTTGTCATGGAGGTTCAAGATTTCTTCACGAGATATCCGTCCATTTTTTTCGACTCAAGTCATCAAGCCAGGCAGGCTAATAAATGATAGGTACTGAAAGCAGTCCATGCTATTGGTGTCAAGGCAAAAAGGCACAAAGGGGTGCACAACCCTACTCCCAATGAACCAGCTGGACATCGGGAGAGGCCTCCCTTGTAGAATAAGACAAAAAATCTCTACGCCTTCTCCAGAGATAGGGCTCGAGCATTGTTTGAGTGGGCTGTAAAATTTAACTAGATCACTCTCCCAAGATTGAAGTGGCCGAATGATGTCAAGAGAAGAGATGATCGCCCTTGCTTTTGCTCCTACCATCAAATCATTAGACATCCCATTGAAGATTGACAAATATTCAAGGACATCATCCAAGGCTAAATAAAAAGAGGGGAGCTACAGATGGGGAAGCACAAAGTCGATCCTCCGCGGCCCTCATGAAATGCCTAATTCGGGAGCATCAATCAATATGATATCCTTATATCAACAACTATCTGAAGAAGTGTCAGAGCTTGAAGAAAAATAAGGAAATTGGCAAGCAATACCAATAAGAAAGAGAACAAGACCAGCACCTCGCCCGACTCCAGAGGTCCAGATTCGTGGAGCCATGGCCCAGCCTACTTTGCCCCCTATAGCTCCTATCTGCCTTCGAACAACCCCTCCAGTGGCTATCAAAAGGACAACTAACAATGAAAAGAAACAAACCCCAATGCAGATACATGATGAAATCAACTCAACTATAGAATGGCTACAAACAATTATAAACGGGCTAGATGTTTGCCATGATAATAGGCCCTAAAGTCCGATGTCTTATGTTTGCTCTGATTGTACACGACTGTTACACTGTCGCGTTCCGAACTACACGTTCCGCTGCTATCGGTTCGGGGCGTGACAGTTTTGTGGTATCAGAGCCTAGGCTTTCTAAATCCCTAGGTCATTGAGATGACAATCCACCACAGCACCGTAAAGTTCCAGCCAATCCATTCCAAGAATCGCGCCATAGTCGGCTAACTGTAAAGCATATAATCTCGCTGGCAGCTTCTGACCACTGACCACAACCGGAGAATTTTTCAAGCACATTGGAGTACTCATAAAATCACCAAATGGTAATTCCATGAGCATATCACAAGAAATTTTATTCACCGGTCTCTCGATACGGGCAATAAAATCTTCAGAAATAAACGAATGCGTCGCACTTCGAAAAGAACATGTGCCGTGCGATCATAAATGGAAATCGTACCTTCGATCAGATTAGATGCCAATGCCTCCGCTCGAGTGATATGTGTAACTCTGGCTCTCGGCGGACGAGTAGCAGCAGATGACTATTGAGAAGGTGTAGGAACAGGCGGTCGAAATGGTAGAACTGGTTGAGTCGGTTGAGAAGGCTGAGGTGACGGAGGAAGACGGAACTATGGCTGCTGTGACTGCTGAGCCTGAGTGAACTGCACCATCTGCTGCCTCAACGGACAGTTACGGGAAACGTGCCCTGGTTGATCACATCGATAACATACAACCGACAGAGAACACGGTACTCCCAGATGACTGCCACCACATCTCGAACACAATCTCGACTAAAAAAACCCAGAGTCTGTACGCGACCGAACAAACGAATCCTACTGCTGACTCTGCTCAGAATACAATGGCTGATCAAACCACTTTCACTTTTTCGTATGACAAAAACCTCTGCCCTGAGATTACTGGAAAGGAACACTATCGACAGGAGAAAAAGTGGGAGAAACTCCTGAAGAAAATGACTGGTGAGGCGACTGATGTGGCACAACTGACGACACCATCCCAGTCTGAGCAAAACCTCGAGTCCTTGCCAATTCTAACTCCAATGCGACAGCGGCTTGATAAGTAGCATCCAGCTTAGCAACACGGGTAGCGAACAACGACAGGCTCAACTCTGCTCTCTGTCCGTGCAAGAACTGCCGAGTCCTCACAGTCTCATCGGCAAAAATATGAGGTGCATACCGGCCCAACTCAATGAATCTGTCGCGATATTGCAGCACCGACATGTCACCCTGTGTCAGCTCAAGAAACTGATACATCTTGGCCATCTTCAGGCAGGCTGGATGTCGGGCTGCGGACGGAGTGGATATTGAGTACCCGATCGGTAGTGCTGACGTTGCACCAGTCAGCGATGAGTTCCTTGGAGCCATACTACTCACATCGGTTCGCGAGGAACTTTGGGTACGACCAGGGGATCCTGCCAAACTAGGAGTTCACTTTGACAGGCAGGCAGTACCGGGGCAGAGACACCCACCTACTTGCGGTAGCATGGTGGGACTTCTACAGTCGCTGGGAGCCAGAGCAGTTCCTAATGCCGGGACAGGGACATCGAGGGAGGTTCGACATTCACTATGCCAGGTGGTGGTTCAAGCACAGCTACCTGTACCGTGAGAAGGCCTTCGCGACCCGAAAAGCAGAGGGGAGCCACTTGTTGAGGGAGGATTTGTCCCCTATTATACTGGACGACAGGTACCTGAGGACCCGCATCGCTCGGATCCATCGAGAGATCGAGCGGGTTATGGAGCGGTGGCCCCGAGGTGGCCAGGGTTTGACTTCTGGGAGTCGGAGTAGTGGTGGGGCACTGAAGCCCCTGGTGCAGACTTCAGTGAGAGCAGTGGCGACAGGGGGGAAGGGGTCCTGGCTGAGGGCGCCTAAGGCCTAGTGGGCCTAATTTTTGGCCGATTATGGCTTTCAGAGCCAGGGTTTGCTGGGTCGAGAGCTCCCACATGGGAGATTTGCCAACTCAATGATCGACGACTGGCGGCGGCACATTGCTCACGTGATCACGTCTGTCAGGCCTGTGGAGTTCTTGTCCCAGATTGAGTGTGCCTGCACTCTGCGGGACATTCGAGAGGCCATAACGATGGCAGCCCGGGTGCTGGCACTGAAGCCAAAGCAACTGGTACTCTTGCCACCGACCCCCTTTAGGGCTCTAGGTATGGCTTTGTTGCTTTCTAGTTATAGCACTAGGACATTGTATAATGTTGTGTCTCTTGACAGGTTCAGTGGCAGAGAGGGATAACCCCTCCACGGAGGCATCCTCGGGGAGCGGGGATGGAAGTCTATAGTCGAGGCAGAAACGCCCCCGAGTAGAGGCTGTAGTAGCCAAGACTGGCCAGTCTTCTGGAGGACTCGGGGCTGGCGGGGCAGTCGAGGCAGAGACAGCCTTGAGTAAGTGTCGTTTGCCTTCTTTGCTCTGTTCCACAATCCACCACCGCTCCATGGGCCTCGAGCCAATCCATGCCCAAAATCACATCATAATCCCGAAGCTGCAACGCATACAGCCTGTCGGGCAAACTCCGACCTTCGATCCAGACTGAAACCTTCTCGAAGCAAAATGGAGTGACCATGAAGTCACCAGATGGTAACTCCACCATCAAATCGCAAGACATATGGGAGACCGGGCCCTTAACACTCCGCACGAAATCCTCCGAAATAAATGAGTGCGACGCTCCGGAATCAAACAAGACTCACGCTGTGCAACCCAAAATCATAATAGTACCTTCCACAAGCTGCGACGACTCTACCTCTAGCCTGATTATGTGGGAAACCTGGCCTCAAGCTCTCTGCTTGCCCACACTCGCTGACCGTGGTAGTGGCGGATGCTGCCCTTCCTGCTGAAACTGTTGCTGTGGGTACTGCTGCTGCTACTGCGAAACCTGGGGTGGCTGACGTGGTCACTGCGGGCAGTCACACGCCATGTGACCCGACTGGTCACACCTGAAATAGATCACCGGCACCGAACACTGCCTGCCTGGATGCAACTCGCCACAACGGGGACACCCCGCACGAGAACCACTGACAGACCCCTGCCGCTGCAAAGGTGCCGGCTGCTGAACACTGCCCGAAGAAGCCTGTCGCTACTCTTGGCCCTCCTTCTTTTTCTTCCGGAAACCCTTCCTGAAGAACCTCTTGATCTTGGCGCCGAAGGATGCCGAACCTGCCGTTGAAGATGCCAGAGTCGAAGCCCCCGAACTACCAGAAGGAAGCTAGAATGCGCTCTGCTGCTGGGTAGTCGTCTGGTGGCTGCGGCCTGACAAGGACTGCCCCTGGCTAATCAGTCCTCGTGTCCTCTGCATATCCAGCTCCAAAGACGCCGCGATACGAGAAGCTGTCTCCAAATCAGAGGCAGCGTTCACGATCAAATGGTGCCTCAGCTCCTGCCTCAAGCCCTGGACAAACTGCTTGGTCTTCACCCTCTCATGCTCCATGATGTGAGGTGCATAGCGACCTAGCGCAATAAATCGGGCCTTGTATTGCAACACGGACATGTCGCCCTGTACCAGCTCCAGAAACTGATGCATCCTCTGCGTAGCAACATACTCTGGGCAGTACCCGTGGGCCAGCTCCACGCACACAGAGGAGGATCGCTCCCCTAAAGCTTCCACTTCCCGGGTGTCTGTCTTCGACAGACTAGGGGAGTCGCCCAAGCCGGACCGACAACCGCCGAAGAAGAAGCGGGTGGTCTGGGTGACAGATGATTCTGTCAAAGTGTTCACCTGCTATACCACCTCTGGCGACAAGCAACCAGAGGACACTTCGGGAGAACTTAACCAGCCTCTTCAATATTTGAGGAGGTCAAGACCTGTGTCCCAGATTCTAGCACAAACACAACAGCCGGCTGCCGCTGGGACGTCTCAGCCTGACCCAACGCGGCAGGAAGAACGCCAGGAGGATGTCCGCAGTGCTGATGGGGACACCCACTCCCGGCATGAGGAAGATCTAGGGGAGGAAACACGGACTCCCGCACTGGAGGAGCTCCGACGGGAGAACCAAGAGCTCAAGAACCTTCTGCAGGCATTACTGCGGGAAAAGGAGGTTCCTGTCCCACCTCAGGCGGTACCCACGGGAATGGAGCAGCAGCCTTCTCCCGTTCCAGTTGCGGCCAATGCTTCAGTCACAACCGCAAAATTGCCATTGGCGGTGGACTTTGAAGTCCCACAGCATGAAGCCAATGCGCGGTCATCTGCTGCTCCTGCAGAGAGTCTCATGGCGCAGAAGCAGATGATTGAGCGCATCGTCGAGGCGAAGTTCGCTCAACATGGTGAGGGTATGGACACCGTTGATCTGTACAGCGTGCCCTATCCCCTCCACCATCAATTTAAGAAGCTTCCGCCTGATTGCCCGAAAGCCCCGAAACTTCAGAAGTTCAACGGATAGGGATCCCCACACGAACACCTGACCTACTATATGACGGCCATGGGTGAATTGGCGTTGGAAGAAGCATATCTGTTGCGGCATTTCGCCACGTCATTGACTAGCACCGCCTTCCAGTGGTACTCCAGGCTAAAGCCCAACTCGGTAGCCAATTGGGCTGACATGCAGAAGAAGTTCGACGACCGTTTTCAAATGGTCGAACGCAAAGTTTCCCTGGCGAAGCTCTGTTCCCTTCAGCAGAAGAAGGGTGAAACAGCGTTGGACTTCATCAAGCGGTGGAGGGACGTCAGCATGCGCTGCGACAATCCTCCGATGGAAATCTTTGAAAAACATGGATCATAGGGTTGCTGTTCGCATGCAGCAGAGGAAGGCGGACGGAAGGACGCGGCTTGCTGCAGTGCGGTTTCACGGACGACGGCGGAGCTTACTCTGTTCTCCGGTCACGGACGCAGCATGCGCAGCAAAGGAAGCTCACGCGCTTCCGGGACGTGCAGAATGAGGCCGACGGGTTGCCGTCGTCGCCTTCCGTGCAGGACGTGAGACGGGGCTGCGGACGACGTCGCAGACGAGGCCGACGTTGCTGCGGGTGTCGCCCAGGAAGCTCGCTCGCGACGGGGCGTGCTGCAGACGGGGCTCGCGAGGGAGAGAAACCTGCGAACAAGCTACAGGAAATCCCAAGCAAAAAAAACAAAAACTAAAACATGAACTCCCCCCCCGTCGTTCCCTGAGCTTCTTTTATAGGGGAGGACGATGCCAACTTCCCTCCGAAACCACCTCCGCATGCAGCTTGGATGAAGATAGAACCCACGAGCAATCCTCCCGCAGCTCACGCGAGCATCTTTCCAACGCCCTTATCCATGCTCCGATGCTTTCGCAAATGCCTCTTCATCTTTGACAGAAGCTCTGCGTTCGGGAGAAGTCCAACGGCACCAGCAGCCATCCACGAGCATCCTTATCTTGACGGATGCACCCAGCCACGTCCTTGCATGGTCCATTTTATGTACTGCCAGCACCTTGCTTTCTACTGCAGCCCATATGCACGTGTAAATGCAGTTATGTGTATTTTCTTTTGCCATGCACTTGATGTCCACTGCCTCCACCTTGGTAATGTCATCGCATCACCAACCCTTCACGTGATGCATGTTATTAAACTGCCACCTCTTGTGCCTCATACAAGCCACATGGCCGTTACGTGATACCCATCACCACCATGTGTTTAACACCCTGCCATTAAAAGAAATGCATATGTGATATATATATAATATTGTTAACACAAAGATATGTGCATTCAAGTTTGTTATCACTATTTCCAATCATGTTCCATGAAAACTCACATATTAACAAAAATCTCCTTCTACGATCATTTTCACATATAATAAGTAATTTTTATTAGAATTATCTCCCAATCATAAAGAAATAATATGTGAAAATATGAAGTTATCACACCCCGCCCTCTACCAGCAAGGGACCAGCCCTCACATCCTCCACTTGGCATCGCCGAGTTACCCACGGGTTTGGGGTGAGTGTCGGGTGAGTCGGCCGCCAATTACGGTCCGTTTGAGTTGCGAATTGTGCTTGCTAGTAGGTTCAAGGTTGTGTCACATCATAAGGTCAATGCACATGCAGGATAAAGTCAGTGCACGTGGGCTAAAGTTAGTGCACATGCAGACCAAGGTCAGTGTACATGCAGATTAAGGTCAGTGCACGTGGGCTAAAGTCCATGCACATGCAGACTAAGGTCAGTGTACATACAAACTAAGGTCAGTGCACGCGGGCTAAAGTCCATGCACATGCAAACTAAGGTCAGTGCGGGGTCCATGCACATGGGGCCAGGGGCTATGTAAGGTCCGTGCGAGGCTTATGCAAGGCTTATGCATGCGGAGGGGTGAAGTCCGTGTAGGGTTTGTGCACATACAGACATGGTCCGTGAAGCTATAGGCCAAGTCGGTGGACATGCGGGCAGGGTCCGTGCAGGGTGAAGTCAGTGCATGTTTTGAGTGAGGTCCATGCAATGCAAGGTGAAGTTAGTGCATGCTTTGAATGAAGTCCATGCAATGCAAGATGAAGTCCATGCATGGTCCGTGCAGGGTCCGCGCACATGCGGGCTAAAGTCAATGTATGCATGCAGAGGGGGACAAGGTCCGTGCAAGGTTGCGCGGGGTTGAAGTTGCATGGGGTTGGGGTTGCACAGAGTTGAATCCGTGAGGAGGCGAGTGCACCGGGGAAGGCCATGGGCATGCCGGTGAATGACGGGGGAGAGCGTACCAGCGAAGCGGTGTACCGGCAAAGGGTGAACTGGCAGGCGTGCTGGTGAAGGGCTTAGCAACAACAAAAGGGAGGGGTTCACCACTCAAGGAGCGTGCCGGCGAAGGGGAATAAAGAGTGTATTGGTGAAGGGACCAAAGGGCATGCCGTGGAAGAGTTTAGGAGCGTGCTGGTGAAGGAGGTCTCAGAGTGTGCCGGCGAAGGGGATTTTGAAAGCGTGCCGGTGAAGGGGGGTTTGAGAGCGGTCTGCACCGGTGAAGGGCCCACTCCTCCTTCATTCTCTTAAGGCCTTTCTTTTCTTCTTTTATCCTTCTCTTCCTACTGTCGGACTTGGTGGTAGACTCATTCACAGGAAGAAAGGACTAAAGGACGTCGTAATCGAATTTGGGGTGGACTCATCCACAGGAGAAAGGATGATTAGAGGACGACGCCATTAAGTTTGGGGGTAGGCTCATCTACATCATGATGACGATCGAAGGATGTCATCTTAAAATTTGAGATAAGCTCATCCACATGGGAATAGATGGCCAGAGGTTGGGGAACATTGAATTTTGTGGTGGATTCTCCCGAAAGGAACGCATAACAAGTCTAAGACACGATCTGTTATTTCGGGATGTGATTCTGCCAAACAGGACACACGGGAGCATCATTGAGGAAAAGAGACGTAGAAGAGAAGAAAAGTGCAAAGGGCAGAGAAGTCACACTGAGGTAAGCCATCCCATCCATGTGTCTATAAAAGCTGCCATGTACACCATAAGTAAAGGGGCGGGTGTACACACAAGTCACCAGGCCACCAAGTCTCATCATCACCCTCTTGGTCATCTCCCCTCCCTCCTAAGACAGATGTCCCTAGGAGGCCTCATAGAGATCTACAAGGCAGTGCTCATCTCACCACGCAGCGTTCGCCTAGCCTTGGCGGCATGGTGCTCCTCTGCTGAGGAAAGGAAGAGGATACTAATAAGGAAGGAGCCCGACGCGCCACACTCTCTTCTCCCCTCTGGTAGCACTCTTCGTCGTCCTCCGGTCTCCACTTCGCGACCCCGAGGATCAATCGAAGCTCCATCACCTAGGTCTCCAGTGCCCGCCTCTCGTCCCAACCTCGATGTCGTTCCACCCTCCTCCCCTCTCCTTTCCCTCTCTCTTTCTGCCCTCTCGCAGTCTATCTCGTCTCATCGTGTGGAGATAGAAAACCCTCAGTTCCAGGACGTCTCGGGACAACTCCTTGTGACGTCGCTACTCCAGCTTTGTTATCCGGGAATCGCGCTCTACCACCTGAGCAACACGCTCCTCCTCGACCTACACTGCGTGAGTCAGGACATCTCAAATCTCCACTGCCAGTCAGAGCTGACTATTTCACAACGTCAAAAGGGGGTGAAATACGTAGTTGAATTTCAAACCAAATCACACTCACACAAGCTGTGAGCTCTCGCTCTGCCTCCTCGGCGCAGGCCACTGCGAAGCATCGAATGCCACCGAAGGGGAAGGAGCAGTGGCAGGTGACCATGGTACAACAACAGCATTAAGTGTAGGAGGCACCTTCAAGGGAGAAGAGAGGTCGACACTTGAAGCAGGTGGGTCGACAACAGGAGGGACAACACAATCAGCAGGGAGGCCGGCCACAAGAACATGGCTCGTGGGTATGGGCCCAGACTGAGCAGCATGCGAGGATGACTTAGGAGGGGCAGTAACGACACCATGTATTGGAGTAGGAAGGCAACCAGGAAGCAACAGATGTGGGGCGTTGCTTGAAGGCACGCCAATAGGAGGTGTGGGCCCCTCCAAAGAAGCATCAAAGACCTGAGCACCACGGGTGGCAGCGGGAGGGACATCTTTAGTGGATGGGCCCCCAACAGCAATATCTCCATAAGGAGGAGGTGAAGAAGGCATCCGATGAGAATCAGGGGCTCCACCAACAGTAGCTGTAAGGTCCCCATCACCAGCAATTAAGGGAGACATAACAGCATCATTAACTAGGGTATTCAACAATGGCACCGGTTGGGACAGTGGATCGCCAACGGACCCGAGCAGGGGCACCGAAGGGTCAGCCAGATCACCCACAGCACCAGGAACACGAACAGGCTTGGTAACGGCCCACCAAGTCTACACCACCGTGCGCGGTGGAGCACCACCACCGGAGGCCGGAGGAGCGCTGTCGGTAGCCCCACGAGCATGAGAACCAGCAGATTTCTTGCAAGTAGCAGGAAGATGACCCAAACGCTGGCAAGAGCAGCAGTAGAGAGGCAGCTTTGAACAAGTGATCGGCTGCCAAAAATCATCTGAGCCAATCCCAATCCAAATACGCTCAGGGACAAGCTAAGATACATTCAAAAGGATACACACACGGGCGGCATGTGTCTTGGCTAGCAGGGAGGTGTTGTCATCAATACGAAGAATGGGACCAACACTCCCAACAATAGAACGGATCATAGCATCGAAGTACAAATTTGCAGGAAGCCCAGGGAATTCGATCCAAACTGGAACCACAGGGGAATCAGCCACCGGGGAAAAATCTATTGACCAAAGAGCAAATTTGAACAACCGGCCGAGGATGAGTATGTTGGATACGGACTGAATAGATCTAGAGGGGGGGTGGGTAACTCCACCGCCATGTCACAGGACACCTCGGTCACCGAGTCCTCCACGCTCAGAGCAAAATCCTCCGAAATGAATGAATGAGAAGCACCTGAATCGAACAAAACACGAGCTGTACAACCCAAAATCAAAAGAGTACCTTCCACCAACTACAACGCCTCAACCTCCGCTCTGGTCATGTGGGTCACTCTACCTCGAGATCTCTGCCTCCCTATAGTGGCTGACCGAGACAACTGAGGAAACTGCTCCTGTCGCTGGTACTGCTGCGGCTGTGCTAGCACTTGCTGGGGCTGGAACTGCTGCTGCTGCTGAAACCCGGGCGGCTGACTCGGTCTTTGCGGACAGTCACGTGCCATGAGCTCTGGCTGGTCCCAAATGAAGCAAACCACGGGCTCTGAACACGGCCTACCTGGATGAGAGCCACCGCACCTAGGACACCTGTCCCGAGTACCACTCACCGAACTCCGACGCTGCAAAGCTACCGGCTACTGAACACTGCCAAACGACTCCTGCTGCATCCGCCCCTTACGGTCTTGACGCCTCTCGCCAAAATCAGCTTCCTTAAGTAGCTTCTTGAGCTTCGAGCTAAAGGAAGAAGACTCCGACACGGGGGCAACCGACTGCGTCGCCACAGAACCACCTGCTAAAAGGTAGACAGTACTCTGCTATTGAACCACTAACAGCTGACCAAAACCTGCCTGAACCTGACCAGCACTACCCTGCCCTCGGATCTTCTGCAAATCTCTCTCCAGTGCCGATGCTGCCTTGCATGTCGCATCAAAAGTGGTCAAACCTGACGCCAGAAGATGGTGCCGCAACTCGACCCTCAGACCACTAACAAACTGATCGGTCTTCACTTCCTCATCCGCCATGATGTAAGACGCATAACGACCCAACTCGATGAACCTGGCACGATACTGCATCACTGAAATGTCACCCTGGGTCAACTCTATGAACTCACGCAGTCTCTACGTCCTGATGAAAGACGGACAGAAGGCACGCTCAAACGTCACGACGAACTCTTGCCACATGATTTGCCGAAGGGGACGAGACTGGAATGCTGCTTCCCACTCTGACGTCCACCAAGTCCGGGCCGCTCCCTGAAGGCGATGCGTAGCCAACACCACCTGCTCCTCCCTCTGTTCCAGTTGCAATTGTCAGATTTTCCACCGGATCTTCCGAATAGTTCTCCGCGATGCCAAGCATTCTGTAAATGAAGGAGCGGCGATTCCGCGGCCAGTGTTGGGCTGCTGATTTGACGGCCCGACCTCGGAGGCGTTGGAGCTCGAGGCCGTTGCCACCAAGTAGACCACGTTAGCCGACCAGTTCGATCGGTTGTAGGCATGAAGCTGGGGTGGGTCGACTGCATGACCTAGCATATTTATCAAGCCTTTTTGAATGAGCTCCTCTGCTATGTTCTTGAAGACATAGCAGCCCCCGATGGTGTGACCCAACCTTCGGTGGTACACACAATAGGTGGGATCCTCTGTTTTGTCCACCTCTGAGGGCTTCCGCGGATCCGGCAGAGTAATGAGCTGCTCTTTTATGCATAGGTCAAAGAGCATCTTGGTGTGCTCCTTCCTGAAAGAATAAGGCGTCCTCATGCGCTCCACTAAGAGAGACGCATTTGCCTTGTCATCAGGCTTTTTGCCCTTGGCTTTGGACTTTCCTTCTCCCTTGTCTCCGTTCGTCGGGGAGAAGTCCACTGCATTCACCTCCTTGCCGCTGGCCGGGCGGTCCTTGGAGGATTTGCCTTTCGCAGAGGCTTGTACAGGGTGATCGACGAAGAACATTTCGATCTCCGCCACCACAGTGTTCAACTGGTCAAAGCTCCTGATATTGGAGCCCAAAAGCTTTTCACTGACTACCGTCGATAAGCCCCTGCGGCAGATGGTGATGGCGTCTTTGGGCGTCGGAGGATTATCGCAGCGCATGCTGACGTCCCTTCATCGCTTGATGAAGTCCAGCGCTGTTTCACCATTCTTCTATCGGAAGGCACAGAGCTCTGCCAGGGAGATTTTGCGTTCGACCATTTGGAAACGCTCGACGAACTTCTTTTGCATGTCTGCCCAATTAGCAACAGAATTAGGCTTTAGCCTGGAGTACCACTGGAAGGCGGTGCCAGTCAATGACGTGGCAAAGTACCGCAACAAATACGCCTCTTCCAATGCCAGAACACCCATGGCCATCATGTAGTAGGCCAGGTGTTCATGTGGCGAGCCCTGCCCATTGAACTTCTGAAGCTTCGGGGCCTTTGGGCAGTTAGGCGGAAACTTCTTGAATTGATAGTGGAGGGAATAAGGCACGTTGTACAAGTCGACGGTAGCCACACCCTCACCATGTTGAGCAAACTTCGCCTCCACGATGCGCTCGATCATCTGCCTCTACGCCATAAGACTTTCTGTAGCGGGAGTGGCAGATGACCGAGCATTGACTTCATGTGGCAGCACTTCAAATTTCACTGCCAATGGCAATTTTGCCGCAGTGACAGAGGCATTGACCACGACTGGGATGGGAGAAGGTTGTTGTTCCACTCCAGTGGGCGCCACTTGAGGTTGAACAGGCAGCTCTTTTTCACGCAATAGCGCCTGTAAGAGATTCTTGAGTTCTTGGTTCTCGCGTCGGAGTTCTTCCAACGCGGGAATATGTGTCTCTTCCCCCAGATCTTCCTCGTGCCGGGGGTGGCTGTCACCATCGACACTGTGGACGTCTTCTTGGCGCTCTTCTTGCCGTGCTAGCTCGGGCTGAGGTGTACCAGCAGTTGGCGCTTGCTGTGTTTGCGTCGGGATCCGGGACACGGGCCTTGACTTTCTCAAATATTGGAGAGGCTGGTTGAGCTCTCCCGAGGTGTCCTCCGGCTGCCTATCGGTGGAAGTGGCATAACAGGTGAACACTTAGACAGTGTCATTGGTCACCTGAACCACTCGCTTCTTCCTGGGTGGTTGTCGATCCAGCTTGGGCGGCATCCCTAGTCTGTCAAAGACAGAAACTCGGGATGTAGAAGCTTGAGGGGAGCAATCCTCCTCCGTGTGCGTGGAACTGGCCCACGGGGAGGTCGGCCGCACCTTCTTGCCGGTTGCTCGGCGCTTTTCCCCCCGTAGGGGCTGAGTTGTAGACCTCGGAGAGGTTGAGGTCTCAGTGGTTGTCGGACTCCGCACACGCTGCAGATCCGACTTGCGGAAGGGCTCCTCCACCCTTGCACGTCTTATAATTCGGGCCTCCTCCTTGGTAACCCATATCTTCTTCAAGTAGAGCTGACGCTTCTCAATTGGGTTGCCCTCTGACCGTGGTTGGGGAGTCGGTGGTTTGGGCCGTCGTACTGAACCATGATTTGCCGCCGGTACGACGGGCTTCTTCTTTTTCGCTCCGTTTTCTCGGACCTGTCGGAGGAGCTCGAAGCGATTAGAGGTGGGGATAGTCGAGATGTGGCGGTTCCGTGGCAAGATCGGCTTGCCTCTATCGAACCGGATGCAAATGTTTCCGACAATTATGGTTTTGTCAGAGCGAGATGTCGTTGTTGCAGGTTTTTTACCTTTGTGGCTATGGCGCTGCCCCCGTTGAGCAGGGGCAGCTTTGGCGACGCCTGCCATCGGCCTAGCGTCATTGTGGCGGCGACACTGCCCCCGTTATGCAGGAGCAGCACCTCTGAGGGTGGCCGCCGTAGAACTTGAGCTATTGCAGCGGCGATGTTGCTTCCGTTGAGCAGGAGAGGCGCCAACAGTAATCTGGTTGACTGAGAAAACTCGGCCATTTGCTGAGGCAGAAGGCCTGACACCTTCGGCCGTTGTCGTGGCAGTCGAGCAATCTTGGTCAGTTGCTGGGATGAAGGGCCTGACACCCCTAGTCCGCGAAGAGTTGGCTGGGTGAAGCCGGCCAGCCGCTGTAGTAGAGGGCCTGACACCCCCAAGAGCTGACCTGTTGGCCGATCGGACTCGGCCGATTGTTGAAGCCGAGGGCCTAACACCCCCGACGGCTAGCTTGTTGATCGGGCGGACCCGACCGGTTGATAAAGTGGAGGGCCTAACACCCTCAGTAGTTGTCTTCTTGGCCGAGCGAACCCGGCCAGTTGCTGGGGCCGAGGGCCTGACGCCCCCAACGGTTGCTGCTGTAGGCGTAGCCGAATTGACTTCAGCCACAGGTACAACGCCCAGGAAGAAAGGCAAGCCGACGACTACTGGGAAGTCGCCGAAGACGATGGGCGTCGCCAGGTATCCGAACCTGGCATTGTTGGCGACGACCTAAGGGCCGTAGGTAATAGCTGCCATTGTCACCTTGTTGTTGTTGGTGGTGGTGGTGCGTAGCACGAAGAAAGAAGTGCGCAGATGCACAAAGAGCTCTCAGCTGAGCCGAGAGATGTGCCCTCCTCTTCCCGTCCTGTAAGAGGAAGAGGAGGGAAAATCAGAATCTTGAGGAAGGTTTTGGGGACTTTATTCGATAGAAAGAAGAAAGGCGGGAAAGGTCCCACCGGGCGTGCCAGTCTAGTTCTATTTCATGTTTATGCAATTGACTATGCTAATGACATGTGATGGATGCAGGTGTGGAGCTACTACTACTTCCCAATGGGGAGAGCTACGCAATGGGACCCGGCGGTTGTGCCACTAGCTAGACGATGGAGGCCAATCGTGATCGTGGCACCACACTCCTACCAACTGTCGTCGCTTTGACGTGAGCTGTCAGAGTATCCTGAGGCCATGGTATGTTGATTTTTTTTGGTGTATATCTATTTTGTTTGAAAAATGTGGAAACTGACATGTGTGATAATGCAGGTGGTGTGGAGGTCCTACCTGGGCATGGACGACGTAGGCCAGCCCTGGGTCGAGGCCGGTCAACCTCACTTCAGGTGGGACGTTTTGGTCCACTGTCTAAACAAGATTGAGCCACTCTGACTGAGGCAGGCTATGAGGACCATGGGCTTTGCCCAGGAGTGGGTGGATGTGGACGAGCTGGGTCACATCAGGCGGAAGACCCGAGGCAAGGTGAAGCTCATTAACTACCGTACGCACTTCCCTGCCCAATTCCAGGACTGCAGCAGGGTGGTGTGCCGGTGGTGTCTCACGCATAGGATAGTGCCGGCTACCTACGGCGCTACCGGGAGACCCACGCAGAGCATCTCCAACTCGGGAGACCAACAAGGGTAAGTATGAAATGAACATTTTTTTTGTTCAGGATTGTGTGCATATGTAGGTGGCACTAATCTATCTGTTTGTGAATGCAGGATGCTTGTGACGGCATCATCACTGACTTGTAGGCTCAGCTTGCAGATGCCAAATGATGGCTTACTGTCACTCGACAGGAGCTAGTCATCTTGGTAAGCTTATGCAATGCTCTTTTTTTAGTTTGCCCTTTTTTATTCCTAGATTCCTGATGCTTAGTTGCTAACTACCATTTTTTCCTTTGTTTCAGCGTGCCCAACTGGCAGTGATAGTGGGGATGGTAGGTGGGGCATCTTCCAGCTCCCGGGCTCCTCCTCTGGTGATGCGGGACGGAATGAGGAGCCGACTCTAGGGGATGCAAATCTCAGACTCTAGATGGAGATGTGACCAGCAACACTTGGACACTAGAGATGCCTTGGCCTGACACTAAGAGTTCCTATGGGCTATACGTCGCTAACAGAAAAATTTAACCAAATACGAGATAAGCAAGTAATGTGCGAGCTATCAACTACTAACGACTCGTTGAAAAGAGAAGCACATGAACCGAGTCTACAAGGATCCAGAAAAGTCCTCGCCTGCAGGATTGAGCAGAGGGGAAGGTAGGCCAGGGCGATGAGCAGCCCCGTAACCGCGGGCGATGGCTGGTGACGAATCGCCACTACTGGCAGGGGCTTGACTCGCGGTGGGCGCGCCCGCTGCAAGGGAGAGCAGGGAAGGCAGCTGGTGCGTGGATGCTGGGAGGTGCAAGCTACTTGGACATCACCGGGGACGACCGGCTCCAATTGGCGGACACAGCAGGGATGGTGGGCGTCCAAAGAGGACGCAGGCCGGCATGACCCAGGCTCGCTGGGTGGGGCGCCGATGGCGATTGCCAAGGCAGTGCAAGGGACGATCGCAGGGTGGTCGAACTAGCAGGGGCAACGGCAAGCACGGATAGTCACAAGCGTAGGCGTCTGTGGGTCCGCCGACAGTTGTGCAGGTGGATGGCAACGGCGGCCGACGCGCTGGGTTCACAGGGCAAAACCGGCGAGCTGGTGAGGCAGGGTCGACACCTTGCTCGCAGGCGATGCAACCTCCGGCGGAGGCAGGCGGCCTCTGCGGCTGTGGAAAATCGCTGTGGTCGCAGAGGTGGTGGGGGATGGCAAGTCCCTTCCGATGCGACAGCAGTGGGAAAGGAAACCAGAGGCGGTGGCCTAGGCGAGTTTTGCAGGGGGCCTACGACGTGCGGTTCACAAGGGCAAGCAAAATAGAAACGATGGAGGAAGAAGAAGGGGGAAGAAGAGGAAGGGAATTAGGTGTCGGTGGAAGGTGGCAACGTGGGGTCTAGGGCTTCACACCTTGGAGTTTCACACCCCTCTCCAAGGGATTCGCACCCTGTAAAGACTTATGGTGGGTCTCAACAAAAGTCTCAATCATCTTCGTTAACTCTAAAAAATTGAGATTACATCATTATTTATAGAGAATGGAACTCTAATAGTCATCCTCCAAACTCTATGACCAAAATATCCCAAGGACCAAAAAATAGTGCAAAAAATCACACTTGAAAATACAGAAAAATAGAAAAGACCACTAATGGGTCACTAATGAGCCTCACAATCTTGTAGTTGAAGTGTTCGATTGGACCCTTTGACTGAGAAGCTATTCGAGCGAACTAGGCTCTTCCCTTTTCGGTGAGTATCTGTTAGTAAGCTCGATGCTTCCCATGTTGTTTGGTGGGTCTCATTGTGAGATTGACCTTGAAATTACTGTTTCAGTGTCACCTTGTCCTGTGTCTGCTCAAGTGTGGATAATTTAATTTGAGCTTGATCATTCCCTTGTTTTACGGTTGCATGGCTTTTGACCTAATTTCTGTGTCGAGAGTCGTTGCGTACCATGGTTCGTCGTGCCGTGCCCAACGACTGACATGTTGAGAGGCTCAATTGCTATTTGCAGGATGTAAAGGTAGGCTGGGATTAGTGCTTTTCCTTGGACTTTGTGCTGAAGCTATTACTCTTCTCTGTTGCACTTAGACCTTTTCCGCTCGATTGCTCGCTGGATCAGTGCTCGAGGTGTGTCACATTGTAATTTTCTGGGATTGCGATGACGCCTAGTGTGTACTGAGGTGCGAAGGCCGAGGCTCTTTCAAATGTCTTCGTACGATGTGAGTGCGCAGCGAAAGTGTGTGGGCTAATGACCCACATGTCGAGAATTCTTTTCGGGCAATTCTGGCTGGTCGAGAGAATTGCTCTTTCTCAATGTGACTCCGTCCTGGTTGCATGTGCCTAGACGTTGTCGTGACCATGCCATTGTCGGTCATTCTTCTGGCTGTAGTGTGGCATTTGCAAGTGTTGGGGAAATTGTCAGCTTCCCTACTGATAAAGTACCATTTACTCTGCATTCTTTCTCGTGGGTGTTGTCCTCTCGAGGCGTGTTCATAGTCCTTAAGATGCGTTCCCCTAGGCTGTGGTGTCTCTTGTCATTTTGCAATCGATTTCAATCGTTGTGGGCCTTTCCTTGGTGAACGGCCTGATGCATGACTCGCTCCCTGTAGTCGTGTGTTCAGCTACCGTGTGCCTTGATGTAACCCTGCTTGCAGTCTATTCCGTGGTTCTATGTGCTGTACGGAGCCGGGATCCTGCAGGTACTGTTGCCGTTGGCGGTTGCTTTTACAAGTGCCATTTTCGCGTGATTCTGCATTTGTGTGCTGGACCATTGTCTCGTCAGTAGCTTGCTGTGCTCCTTTTCCTGGTGGAGTAACTGCTGCTGCTGCTGAAACCCGGACGGCTGACTCGGCCTCTGCGGACAGTCACGTGCCATGTGCCCTGGCTGGTCGCACCTGAAGCAAACCACGGGCGCTGAACACGGCCTGCCTGGATGAGAGCCACCGCACCTGGGATACCCATCTCGAGCACCACTCACCGAGCTCCAACGCTGCAAAGCTACCAGCTGCTGAACACTGCCAGACGACTCCTGCTGCGTCCGCCCCTTACGGTCTTGACGCCTCTTGCCAAAACTAGCTTCCCTAAGCAGCTTCTTGAGCTTCGAGCCAAAGGAAGAAGACTCTGGCACGGGGGCAACCGACTGCGTCGCCACGGGACCACCTGCTGAAAGTTGGATAGTACTATGCTACTGAACCTCCATCGGCTGCCCAAAACCTGCCCGAACCTGACTAGCACTGCCCTGCCCTCGAACCTTCTGCAAATCTCTCTCCAATGCCGATGCTGCCCTGGAAGCTGTGTCCAAGGTAGTCAAACCCGACGCAAGAAGATGATGCCTCAACTCTACCCTCAGACCACCAATGAACTGCTCAGTCTTCACCTCCTCATCTGCCATGATGCGAGAAGCATAACGACTGAGCTCGATAAACCTGGCGCGGTATTGCATCACCGACATGTCACCTTGGGTCAGCTCTATGAACTCGCGCAACCTCTGTGACCTGACGAAAGATGGGCAAAAGGCACGCTCGAACATGGTGATGAACTCCTGCCACGCAATCTGTCGAAGAGGATGAGACTGGAAAGCTGCACCCCACTCTGACGTCCACTAGGAACGGGCTGATCCCTGAAGTCGATGCGTAGCCAGCACCACTCTCTCCTCCTCAGCACACTCCATCACACTGAAGACCCTCTACATGTCATCCAGCCACTCCCTAGCCACCTCGGGATCCGATTGCCCGCTAAAAGGAGGCGACTGAAACTGCAGGAACTCCTCCAGCATACGACCACGATCACCTTGAGACGATGAACCCTCGCCAGCATCACCTCCCTGCTGCTGTTGGCCTACCTGCTGCTGAGCTCCCAGCTACCGCTGAAGTACATACTCAAACATACCACGGAAGAAATCCTCCATCCCTGGAGCTCGCACACCTCTAGCTACACCCTCGAAAACTGATATCATAATAAACAGCGAAAAATAAAAAATCCAACTGAATTAGCGTCCACAATAATAGACGCTATTTAAATATAGCGCTCGACGGAACGGACGCTATTTATTACTAATTTGAATATTTTAAAGAAAAAATTGTGCCCTCTATGATGGACGTTAATCATTAATGACGCCCAATAGGCTGGACGCCAAAAACACGACAATATTTATCCCTACATTTAAAACCATGCGCTACTCAACCCAAATCACATGCGAGCATACTCGAACCCTTGCGCAAACTACCCGGACCCGACCCGTATGCATGGTCGATCGTGCATGGGGTTAGCACATTAGGATTTCACAAACAAATGGAGGCATGCGGCTATATTTTTGGCAGAGGAAGGAATGATGCACGGAAGGTTTAAAACCCTTCCATTTTCGAACAAACGAACCCTCCAGAACCTTGCCATCATTCATTCTATTACCCCAGTTGAGAATCTCCTCTCTATAAAAACTCAACCCCATCGAACGAGCACGACCCATTTGCTATTCACAGACGTGAAGGAGCACCCCTGTTTCCTTCTTCCTCCTATTGCAGTGGACATCATGCTGCTGCGTCATCATCCTCTTCGTCCTACCATGGTGCCGTTCATCTTCCCATGCTATGGACGTGAAGGCCGTTTACTTTTTCCCCTTCTTCTTATTGTAGACTGAGAGGGTGTGGCCTTCTTCCTCTACAGCCTACAGACAAGTGGAGGTGTGGACGTCTTCAACTTGTCCTTCCTCCTGCAACTAATGCGACCCATCTTCCTTCTTCTTCTTCCTCCTATTCCAATAAGAAGCATTACTCTCCATTCCCTATTCCTGCATAAGGAAACAAAGTACCGTATTCGCCTGTCTTCACCCCGATCACACCGAAAGGTAGGTCTTCTCTACCCAAGACCAAAATCCATGTTTAAAACATGTAAAAACTAGTTAGTGCATGCATGTCTAACGTAAGGATCATCTCTGTAATTATCATCTTCAGTTCATGTTCTAAAGTGATCCGCGTCCATGATATGGACCGCTATTTGAATCAGCGCCGAACCCCACGGACGTTGTTTATCCTTGAATATTACATGCTACTTGTGATTTTTTCTTATTTCTGAGAATCAGCGCCCTCCATACCTAGTATCGGGTCATCGCTATCATGGGCTCTCAGTGCATAATGGCAGTAATTCGATACCTAGTATCGGGTTATTGGTATTGTGTACTCTGGGACGTTACACAGCCCTCATAGGACGTCCACGACATCAACGTACAATAGGCTAACCAAGGGGTCGAAGGCAAGCCAATAAACATGGAAGAAACATCAAACACTGCTCGAGATAAGACTACTCTTCCGGGATCCCTCGACACACATATCTAACTCTCATGGAACACCTGAGGCATTTGTTGAGTCAAATGCCTACAAGGCATTGAACACTGGGTTCACCGGAGCCCGAGACAACTCATATAAAACCTCAAAAATAGAAGACGTGAACGCGGTGCACAGTTGCGTCGCGGTGATGAATGCGTCCAAAGGATGCATCGCGATGCTAGCAAAATGCGTCCAACACTTACTGCGCATCAACGCGTTGACGCGGCACAAGCTGGGGTCACGTTAATATATGCGGCCATTGCCTTGAGCGCGTTAATCACAGAACGCGGTGGAGACCTCAAGCACGTTCTTCAAGATCATGGTAGAGACCTTGAGCGTGTTCTCCAGGACCGCGTCCAACACTTCGACCGCGTCCCTAACTGCCCAACTATTCATCACCGTTGATGAACGCGGTCACACGATATAGTGCGTTACATTGAGAATGCGGCCAACATGACTAGCACGTTCTCTAGCGCGTTCTCGTCACAGTGTGAAAACTAGAAAATTTGCATGATAACCCATTTTCCACACCCCAATCACTTCTAAACAATGGGGAAACAACCCTAATCACCATATCATCATTCTGTAAGCCGGAAGGGATCAGACCACGTACCAAATAACATGAAATGGGTGATTTTCCACAAATCAACCCAAAATGACTCACGTGGGAAACCGGACTCGTACCGTCCCCAACTTACGACCGATAGCCATGAAACAATGGGGATGGCGTCCAGAAATTCCAGAGGTCTGAATGAGACCATTCAAACCAAAAATCGCTTCCTAAAACGGCAAACATAGCACACACCCCAAAACATGCTATAAGTCCCCAAAAATGAAAAACCCATACAAACTCGCACGAATCGGCATGAAATTCAAGGGAAAAGTAGAACAAAAGGTAAGAGATCAACACCCAATAGCACGGAATAAATGTAACATGGCAATATATACTCAAGGCTCGGGTGCACTGTAGCACAGATGTGCGGTCTTGTGAAGACCGCGCAGGAGGGATAGGCGGTTCGTGGTGAGCCACCCAACGGCACAGGGTGACAACAGGTGTAGAAGAAAAACAACTAAACGAGCAGGCAATCTTGAGCAAAGAACTGGGCCACTGGTGAACGTACCTGGGTAGGCAACCTGTCACAAACCAAGCAGGTCCTGGAGTGACCCTAGCACAATCACAGATAGAGTAATGCAGAATGGGGTGCGTAACTGTGCCAAGAAGACAGGCGGCCGACTGTTGGCCGCAGAACACAAGTGCGGTCGCTGGATGGCCACAGAAAACAACAAGGTGGCACAGCGAGTGCGGCCAGGGATGACGAAGAGCAGTGGATATCGATCCGCACCAATGCTCAGGCGGCCCTTCAAGAACCGCACAACTTCTAGGGTGCAGAACTTTCCAGCCAGCGACCTACAACAACTTAACAGGAACAAAAAACTAGAAACACCAGAAGAACGGAGGGGGTCAGCAAACACCAGCACGATGGGCACTAGGCGTCCCACCGTGATCGCTAGAAAAGTTTGTTGATTGGAGAAACGGCCTTTTCCCTTCTTTTGAAAGTACCGACAATGAAACCAGACCACCTTTTGCTTCACTACTAGGAAAGTATGAAAGAAGCTAAGAAACCAGAAGAATAAGGTAGAGATAAAACCTGTGTGATCGCCACCCAAGACCCCAGACGCGATAGACACGTCGTGTCTTGAGAAAGAGGGGGATACTCGCCTTTGCTTATCGCTGGGAGGATGAACGGCTAATGACGAACCGCCTACGGTTGTACGGATCTCTTTAGGCCGCCTGACGCAGGTAGTGCGGTTCTCGATCAGCCGCAGGATGAAGATGAACGGCCGACAACCAACCGTCCTACTCCACCTACCTCCAAATCGTGGGGAATTCCTCCTCCACTCTTTCCGACCGGCCAAAAAGAGTGGGCCTCGTGCTGAATGGCTGCTGACCTGCAAAATAACGTGTGACCAACAAAACACAACCCAAATTAGATCTATGAAGTGTAGTATGTGCTAGAAATGGCAAAACTGAAACTTTCGCAGACAGCCAGTAAGGTCCTCAAAGAAACATCTCCATCAGCATCACTCTGAAGCTTCTGGTGGCAAGTCATATACCTCTGGAACGGTCGTCCAAAGATCTTTCCAAGCAAGGTGGTTTCACCTCTTTCTGAGCTCCGAGCTACCTGGAAGAGCTGTTCTTCTCTGACTGCGCAGGATTGGTCTGACCAGCAACCTGAAGCAACTTCCAGGAGCTCCCACGGTCACATCCCTTGACTTCTGGAGGTGCCACTTGTCTGAGACCTTCTACCACAAGTCTTCTTCCATAAAAAAAAAAGCGGCATCCCGTTCAGCATCCAGAAGAGTATTTTCTTAATTTTCTCCCTCGGGTGCTCAGTTCTATCCACTCCTGGACTAAACCAACACCTGTTCACCGTTCGGGCTGCTCTGGTCTACTCTGACCTCCTCTAGTGTTCTTTCTGGTCACGTTTTGAAGAAGGCTCGTCAACGGTTCCAACAACTCCAGCCACACTCAATTCAGAGTTCGGGAGCACTCATGGTGGCCTCTTCTTCCTACTGCTGAAGTACCTCTACTGTCTGTACCATAACTCAGGGACCCTTTTTTGTGGCCTGTCCCCAACCAGCACCGGTGACCAGGAAATTCAAAAAAATTCTAACGTCATCCAGATCTAGTCACGAAGATATTCCAACTGGTCTCATCATCGGCAAAATTTGGGAGTGGCCGCATCATCATCATCTCTGACTATCTGTCCCCTGTTCCAGAGAGCAGGCAGAATCGGCAACCTCCTTCGGTTTAGTTACTAGTTCAACTTTTCCCTCCCTGCCTGGCCGGCTGACCGCCCCTCCCTACGTGCATGTAGTTTTGGGTGTAATTTAACTTCCCAACCCCAAGATCACCCTCCTACGTGAGGTGTAGTGCATGTAATTACAGTTCGTCGTCCGAAGCTACATCAGCGCGGCGTGCGGGTGCATACCCACGTCTCCCCGCTCACCTTCGTCTCCAGTCGGGATCAGCATCTTCACACTGATCAGGTGAGCTTCTGGCCCCCTCTCCTTGCTAGTTTAACTCTGCTCATCTTAGTATTGTTTCTAAGTTGCTCGTCGGCGGTGAGGTGAGTGCCCGGTCCCGAATTCTCATCAAGTTGAGTGCCACGGCCGGGGTGGAGGAGTACCGGGCAAGGAATGCCTCGATCTCAGCCACCATGTTGTTCAGACGGTCGAAAGTCTTGACCTCCGCGCCGATCATCCTTTCAAGGATTTCCTTCTTTAGATTTTGCTTACAAATTTGCACTGCGTCCTCCTGATGCGGGGGGCGCCTACACCTCATGCTGAGATTTTCTCCATCTTTTGATGAAGTTGAGTGCCGACTCCTAGTGTCTCTGCCTCGTGGCGTAGAGCTCTGCCACGGTGACCTCCCGTTCAGTAATGTAGAATCTCTCCTTGAACTTCTTTTGCATGTCGGGCCAATCAGCAATAGACCCAGGCGGCAGGCTCGAATACCACTCAAAGGCAAGCCCAGTGAGTGTCGAGTCGAAGAACTTCAAGAGGTAGGCTTCATCAGCAGCCAGGTCTCCTATGACATTCACATAATAGGCGATGTGCTCCCTAGGAGATCCTTGCCCATTAAACTTTTCAAACTTCGGCGGCTTGGTGATGCCAGCCGGTAGCTTCCTCGCGGCATAATGAGCCGGATAGGGGACTCGGTAAACATCAAATGGCGTTTGATCCCCGTCGCCCCTTTCTGCTAACTTCATATCTATCATTTGTTCCAGCATCAGCCAGTTGATTGCTACCGGGTCGACCGGGCTTGGATAGAAGTGGGCGGGCTGCGCAGCCGAGATGGTCAGCACAGTTGCCTGAGGGGCCACGGGGGACCCATAGGGAGGTGAGATCTACGGTAGGGTCGGGTACTGTGCTTGTTGTAGGGGCATGCCTGCAGGGAAGCTGGGGGTGAGTGGGAATGCTGCAGCTTGCAAAATTGCTTTAGAAGACTGTCTGTTGCCCTCGGGCACTTCCAGTAAAACATCGATCTGTCCAAACGTCGAGGGCTGGGCATTCCTTTCGTTGAGTTGTTTCTTCAACAATTCAATCTCCCGCTGATACTGTTGTGTCATGTATAGCATGGCGGGGTCGGTTGTAGAGAGAGTGGGCATGCCGCCTATCTCTTCGGCTGGGGCGTCCTCGGATGATGTGGAGGGTCCGCCACTCGTGCCCCCGGTAGTGATAACATTGGCTGCCAAGGCCGTGGGAGGTTCTTCGGAGGAGGTCGCCTCGACGCCTGCCTGCGTCCCTCCCCCCTTCGGTACCCCTCCCCCCCTTTGGGGGTGTTCTTCAAGTAGTTGGTCAGAATGAGGAAGCCCTTCACGACAAGCAGGGGGGCGCCGTAAACGCACACCACCCAGCCTAGGGAGTACTCACAGACGAGCCGGAAGAGGACGTAGGCAACGCCGAGGACACCGGCGTCGAAGATGAAGATCTGGGCTCGCTCGCTGTCGGAGTAGATGGGACTGTAGGGGTCACAGTGGCAGGCAAAACTGTCGTAGAGGCGGCCGGAGATGTTGAAGGTCAGGTACAGAGGCCAGCCGAGGTTGAGGGTGATAAACAAGCTGAGGAAGCAGCCGAGGGGGGGTTGCTCAGGTACTTGGAGAACCAGAGGAGACTGGCCTTGGGCTTTGGCACGAACACCTCGTCCCGCTTGAGGCTACCGGTGTTAGAGTGGTGCCGGCGGTGGTTGTAATTCCAGGAAAAGTAGGGGACGAGGCGCGCCGAGTTAGCACCAGCCCCACGATGTCGTCCAGGAGGGAGTAGTCGGAGAAGGCGTGGTGGCCGCACTCGTGGGCGATGACCCAGACCCCCGTCAGGACGTAGCCCTACGTGGCCCAGTAGAGGGGCTAGGCGAGGGGGTGCAGCGGGGAGGGCAAGCGGGGGAAGTACACAAGGGCAACGAAGAGGAGGGCGGCGACGATGGCAAGGTCATGGACGACGTAGGAGAAGAAGCGGACGTCAGAGCGTTGGAAGCAGTGTGGGGGAATGGCCTTCTTGATCTCGCCCAAGGTGAAGGGCGGCTTGTCAGTGGGCACGCGACAGAGAGGGTCGCACGTCTCCCGAGGATTCTGCTCCTTGAAGCGCTCCTCAGCACACATGCGGCCTCCGACACCCATTCTTCCTCGACGCCGACGGCGGTGGTGGCAGCAGGGGATGTACAGGGCCTGGTACCTAGCTAGATGAGCCCTGCACCCTGATTGACAGAAATGGGCGGATTCCTCTCGGCCCGGAGAGAAGGGAGAAAGAAAGAGACGGAGAGGAAGAAGAAGAAGAGGAAGAGAAGAGCCCTTCTCTTCTCTTCCCTCACCTCTCTCTGTTACACCGCCCCCGCTACACCTCTCTCTGTCCCCCTCTATCTCCCCCTCCTCCGGTCCCCCTCCATTATCATTATTATTATTATCACTGCAATCATATATTTTATTATATATTATTTTTTTTGGAGGAGTGGGCCGAAAAGGGGCTAAAAGGGTGTACCGAGTGAGCTAGGGCTAGGCGTGTCGGCAAGGGATATTGGGAGTGTGCCGGAGAGGGTCGGGGGCTAGTGTGCCGGTGAAGATTGTTGGGAGCGTGCCGAAGAAGGATGGGGGATGGGCGTGCCGGTGAAGAGCTGTGCTGGTGAAGGGTGAGCTGAAGGGGGGTAAAGGTGTACCGCTGAAGGAGGGGTTGAGGTTGTGCCGCTGGAGGAGGGGGTTAGGGGTGTACCGGCCAGGGAGCTAGAGGTTGTATCGGGCTAGGCCTAGCTGGGGTGCACCGGTGAAGGAGAGCACGAGTGTACTGGTGAGGGATGCCAAGGAAGCGTGCCAGAGAGGGCAAGGTCTATGCTGGTCCGCGGTGAGGTCTGAGCTAGTGTGGGCAGGGTCCGTGTAGGTTGGGGTGACGTCCGCGCAGGTTAATCAGGGTCCGTGCATGCCTGGCAAAGTCTGTGCATGTTCGGGGTCAAGGTCCGTGCAAGCCAGGGCAGAGTCCGTGCATGTGCATGCAAGGTCTGTGCAAGGTCCATGCATGGTCTGTGCAAGGCTGGGTGGTGTCTGTGTAGGTGGGGGGTGGTCAAGTCCATGCATGTTTACACAAAGTCTGTGCAAGTTTAGGGATCAAAGTCCGTGCACATTCGGACAAAGTCTGTGCATGTGGGGGTAAAGTCCATGCATGTTGTGCATGCAAGGTCCGTGCATGTGGGGGCAAAGTTCGTGCACGTTGTGCATGCGAGGTCCGTGCGTGTGGGGTAAAGTCCATGCAGGTTGTGCAAGCAAGGTCCGTGCATGTGGGGGTAAAGTCCGTGCACGTTGTGCATGCGAGGTCCGTGCAGGTTGTTCATACAAAGAGGCGAAGTCCGTGCAGGTTTCAGCAAAGAGGCGAAGTCTATGCAGCATGTTCAGGGAAAGTCTGTGCAGGTTGTTCAACTGGGCTGAACAAAGGTCGGTGCACATGCGCACGGGGCTAGATGAGGGTCAACGCACATGAGGGCCAGGCTGGTGCAATGTGCGAAACAAGGTTGGTGCAACAAGAGGCTGAGGTCGACGCTAGTCTGGCCAAGGTCAGTGCGTGTTCACCATAAGGTCAGTGCGGGTTTAGCTGGGGCCAAGGGGAGGTCGACGCAGGTTCTATGCGTGCGAGGGACAAGGTCCGTGCAGGTTAAGGCCAACAGGCAACTGAGGTCGACGCTAGTTGGGCTGAGGTCAATGCACATCAAGGGTGAGGTCGGTGTGTGCCGGGCGAGGCGTGGGGTTGGGTGTGCCGGCCAAGGCAAGGCTGGGTGTGCTGGCCTGGGCACTGGAGGGGTGTACCGGGTAAGCCTTAGGTAAGGTGTACCGGCTAAGGGGCGTGGAGGTGTACCGGGGAAGGCCAAGCTAGAGGGTGTACTGGTCGAGGAGGTGTGCTGGTCAGGGTGAGGCTAGAAGTGTACCGGGGAAGGCCAGGGCGGGGTGCACCGGTGAAGGCCCATGGGGTAGGCGTGTTGAAGAGTGTACCGGCGAAGGGTAAAGGGGAGAAGAAGGGCGTGCCGGCCAAGGGGCTCAGCTAGGGGTGTGTCGGGGAAGACCTTGTTAACAGGTGTACCGGCGAAGGGCAAGTCTGGGGGATGTGTCGGTAGAGGCCCAGGGGAGAAGGGTGTACCGGCCAGGGAGCGCACCGGTGAAGAGCCCAGAGGTAGGTGTACTGGGCAAGGGCTGTGAGGGGCCCACTCCTCTTCTATTTTCTTAAGGCCTTTCTTTTCTTCCCTTTTTTAATTTTGTGCAGTCCGCATGGCTTTTCTCTTCCCTTCTCTTAAGTATCTTCCCCTCTTTCTTCTTTACAGGATGGGTGTTTGAGTTGCTTAGTCATCATTCGGTCCCGCTCTCTTCTTGTTAAATGCAGTCCCTTCGCTCTGATTAAGGCACTTTTACCATCGTTTATTCCATTTGTTTGTTGCTCCCTTTTGTCCTTGTCATATTATTATTTCTAAC
This sequence comes from Amorphophallus titanum, assembly GCA_024336825.1. Classification (NCBI taxonomy): domain Eukaryota; kingdom Viridiplantae; phylum Streptophyta; class Magnoliopsida; order Alismatales; family Araceae; genus Amorphophallus; species Amorphophallus titanum. The sequence continues at coordinate 802,533 of JANBPO010006887.1, read as the reverse complement.
AAAAATTCGACAGCATCTCCCCTTGACCCGAGCATAAGGGAGATGCGGGGAACACGCCCACATGGAGTGGTGGAACCCGACAATTGGAGGTGGGCACTGGAGATCAACAACACCTTTGGTAAAACCTCGGAGAACCCAGAGAAACGACGAGTAGAAGATGACTATGGGACTGGCTACAGGTGCTAAGAGATGAGGCACAGGGGCTGGTGTGCCGGCCAAAGGGGCTCAAGGGTGTACCGGGCTAGCAAGCTTAGGGGGTTAGGCTATACCAGCGAGGGGTCGTGCCGGTGAATGGGTGGCCAAAAGGGCTGGGGTATATGGAGCAGGAAGATATGTACCGACAAAGAGAGTGTGCCAGCGAAGGACGGGTTAAGGGTGCCATGCTGGGCAAAGCACAAGGCATGCCAGTGAAGAGGAGGCTAAAGGTGGGGCTGCACCGGGCTGGGAGAGCATCGACGAGGCGACTGGGGTGTGCTGGGGAAAGGCACATGGGGCTGTGCCGTGGAGCAGCTGTTAGGATGTGCCGCTAAACAGCACCAAGGGGTGTGCCGGGGAAGGCACTTAGTACTATGCCGGGGAAGGTTTAAAGAGATGGGGTTGAGAGGGTTAAGGGTGCATCAGCGAGGGCTATACCGTGGAGGGGTGTTCTGGGCTTAGGGTGCTGAAGGTGTGCCGGGGAGGCCAATGGCAGGCGTGCGACTGAAAAAGGGGGGGCTAACCCAGAAGCATGAAGATTGAAGGTGTGCCGCCGAGGGTGAGGCTGAATGGAGGGAAGAGGGCCAGGGGGCATCTGGGCTTGGCCTGGCTAACATGGAAGCTCTAGCCAGGGAAGGGCAGATGGGGACTAGGTGCTTGAGGAGGTTGGGGAGGCACTGTCGTGGCCATGAAGAGGATGAGGCTAGGAGGGCCGTCACCTATGAACGAGGGGCCCTTGGCAGAGAGAGAAGGAAATACCAGAGGAAGAGGGGGAGAGGGATGGAGGAGGAGACAAATGAGCATGCATCGAGGTTCGAACCAACGTGAGGCAGCTGTAAACACATGAAAAAAGGGACTTTTATTCATGGTAAAAATGGAGGTCGAATACATTACAAACGTGAAAGGGGGAAGAAGAGGAAGGAGAAGCAAAGAAAAGGTGGGTGAGTGGGGTTTGAGCAGGGGCGACGGCTCCCTGCTCCTCCCCAACTCCCCACTACATCTCTCTCTCTCTCTCTCTCTCTCTCTCTCTCTCTCTCTCCCACTTGCTCTCCCTAACTCTCTCTTTATTGGTGGTCATCAGGGGGGATCATGCCGGTTTCTCAACCGCGCACATCCGCACGCTTCCCTCGCTAAGGGACATTTGCGAGCTCGTCTAGAGTCCTAAGTCGAGTCCGTGGGTCCGTCCCGCATCAGATTGGTTGATGGGCATGAGGTTCGAGATCGATCGAGAGATGTGGTGGTTATGGATAGAGTGCTTATCTGTGTCCAGACTCGGGAGAGTTTGGAGCATGGTGCGTCTGGTGGTGTAGCTGGCTGGTTGTGGTGTTCCCTTGGCTCGGAGGGAGCTGTACAAAGGATTGATATGTGTGTGTGGAGGTTGAGAGATGGTTGCCATGCGTGGTGGTTCCCACTTGGAGAAGCCTTGGCAGTTGTTCGTAAGGTGACATTGGTGTCCGAGGAAGCATTGGTTTTGGAACCAGTGTTGGCCGGTGAGCCGTGAGTGTTGTGGTGTTCGGCTCGAGAGCGTGTATCACTGGCTGTGTGGGGCCGACTGAGGAGTTGTGGCCAATGGTGCTTGGCGGTGAGGTTGCCCTCTGAGCCGAGGTGTGAGGTGCTTCTCGTATGAGTGCTCGATATCTTGTAGTCGGAGTAGTTGTTGACCCGAGTGGTTGTTATTGCGGTCTTTCTGTTAAGGATCGTGTGTTTCTCCGCATGCGGCGTGGGTCGGGCATGCGTGCCCTTGGAAGTTTCGAGGAGGCTGAGGTAATGCTAGACTTGTTGGTCTCGTGTAACCTGATCGAGGTAGGGTCAAGCGTGCTTTGGTGTGGTGGAGCGTAAGAGTTCTTTTGTTGTGCTGGTCCAGCGATGTTCCTCAACGTTGAGCATGCGGTCTGTAGCGTGATGGTACTGTGACCGTGAAGTCCTTTCCATTGGGTGAGTACTTTCCCCTTAGTTCTGTGCTCTGTCCTAAATTTTGAGGATGAAATTTCTGTAAGGAGGGTGGGGCTGTAAGATCCCAGATTTTCGGATCTAGTTTCGTGGGTCGCGAATCGTGTCCGAGTGGGCTGTAGACCTTTTATAATGGTTTTTCGGACCCATTGTCGGTGTGTTTTAGATTATTTTGGGTCCGTGGTGGCGCGCGGAGTTTCCTGGTGTTTTTCGAGAATTTTTCGGAGTCTGATTGTATTTTTCGTGGTTTTTTCGAAGCTCTTGTGATTTTCTCATGTTGACTAAGAATGGCCTTGAGAGCCGCTCACTGAGGCATTTCGTTGAACAAGTGCTTCTTTTCCATTGAGGTCAGTGCAGCTAGCTTGGCATGATATATGAGGTCAATGTGTCTCTTTCAAGGTCAGAGCAGCTGGTGAAGTTACCTTGAAGATGGTCTTCGAGATCGATGCACATAAGGTGCTTGGCCTTGGGTAGGGTCGGTGCACATTGGAAGCCTCTTCACTTGAGGTCAGTGCACATTTGGAGCTACTTCAATAGAGGTCAATGCACATTACTATTTCACCATGTACAGGTCGATGCACATTTGGAGTTGCTTCAATAGAGGTCGGTGCACATTACTGTTTCACCATATACAGGTCGATGCACATTTGGAGCTACTTCAATAGAGGTCAGTGCACATTACTGTTCCACCACATACAGGTCGATGCACATTCAAAGGTCGACGCTTGTCTAGGTCAGTGCTCATTTTCGGGTCGATGCATACTACTGTTTGAGGCAGATGAAGGTTGATGCACATCTTGTTCCATCATGTACAGGTCGATGAACATTAGGTCCTTGGCCTTTGGCAAGGTCGGTGCAGCTTTGGAGCTTCATCACTTGGGGTCGGTGCACATATGGAAATCCTTCAGTTTAGGTCGGTACACATTTGAAATTACTTCATTGAGGTTGGTGCACATTTGGAACTCCTTCATTGAGGTCAGTGCACGTTTGGAACTTAGCATACCCAAGTCTGTGCACATTTTCAAACCAAGTCGGTGCACATGTATTTACCAAGTCTGTGCACATAAAGAAGGTCGATGCAGATTTGACATTTCAGCACATGCAGGCCGATGCACATTTTCTTTTGCTAACGGAAGGTCGATGCACATTTTCTGAAGCTCATGAAGGTCAATGCACATCATGATTGATTGCCTATAAGGGTCGGTGCACATCTCTCTGAGGCATATGAAGGTCGATGCACGTTCTCTGTCTGAATCATAGAGGTCGATGCACATGGAGAACTTTCTTCTGTAGGGTCGATGCACTTGAACAGTTTGGCAGAATGTCTTTAACCCTGGACACATCAAAAGATGGCATAAATTTCTGTGCCAATTGACTAGTGACTCATGGTGACGTCATCAAAACAACATATGAGTATCATCAATCAATCATATTAATTGAGTTCAACATATGCGACTTGAAGTCCATCTTATGTGAGATTAATCCTGCACAAATAGCTATCTACATGTTAGTCCAGTTCAGTAATGAGGCATTGAACTAAGGGATTTCATTCACATATCAACAAGAATAAGCCTTTGTCCAACACTCAACCTTTCAAAAAGAACCCAATACCTGTCAAAACCAACTACCTACACATTCATTTATTTACATGAAATGATGTCACATTGTATTTAATCATCATCAAAATTTCTTAAAGCAAGGTTATGCATGGGGTTCAACACCATGTTCTGCTCTCTCTTTATTTTCTTTATTTTCTTTTTTATCCCACCTTTTTTGCTTTCCTTTTTTCCTTTTTCCCTCTTTTTTATTTTTTTCTTTTTTTTATTTTTTTCTTTCTTTTTTCTCTCTTTTTTATAGGGCTTAATAGGCACACCTGCAATTCAACAGTTTGAGAGGTAGGTGGCTGATGCTGTGGCAATGGAGAGAAGATGTTATATGTTGTTGTGAATCCCTAGAGAGATCAAGGGTTGGTATAGAACCAAGGGAGGAGTATTTTCATTCATTAGTTCGAATGGTAATTTTGGGCCAATAGTAGGGTGGCGGTCAGCCTTGACTGAAGGTCGTGACGCTGAAAGACTTGACTTGACCATAAAGGTGTAATGCCAATGTAGAAGGGTCTTTTTGTTCATTGGGTTCGATGATAGTTTTCGGGCCAATGATGAGATGATTGTCAGCTTAGATAGAAGATCATGACGCCAAATGACTTGGCTTAGGCGTAAGGCCATAACGCCAAGGGAGAACATTCATCGGCTTCGGCAAGGAGCCATGATGCCGGACCACTTGGCCTAGATGGAAGGTCATGATGCCAAGGGAAAAATATTTATCGGCTTAGACATAGAGACATGACGCCAGACAACTTGGCCTAGACATAATGTCGTGATGCCAAGGTAAAATATTTACCGACTCAGGCATAGGGCCATGACGTCAGACAACTTGGCCTAGACGGTATTGTAGACAAGTAATTTTTGATATTACATTGACTAAATCTCATATTTTACCATAACGGCCCAGAGAGGCTTTCACATTAGGGTTGTTTGAGTGATTTCTTCTAATTGTCTTGGCTTAACCTTTTGGTTTGCCCATTGTCCCGTGGATGTCTCTTGACGTCCTATGAGGGCTGAGACCATGTTATAAGGTAGCTAGGAGTGCCTTTGTGTTGATTTGTGTCCCATACTGCTTCAGTGTCATTATTGGTTTTCGATCAGCCCGGTATGATCCAGTGGTTGACATGTGATCTCGTGAGTGTCTCATCTATCTTGTCCAGATTGAGACATGATTTTGGACCCCTTGAGGTGTTGTCTTACCTCGATTTGCATGTCCATATGCTTTGAGGGTCCTTGTGATCCCTTAGGTCTCCGTGATTTGCTTTATGCGGATGTTTGGATCCGATTGTCTTGTGTTGTTTCCTTTCTCAGTGTTTAGGCTGATTGGCCGCTTATTACCGCTTTGTATGACGATCTTGACCCGAGTCTCGTGACTGAAAGATCATTGTGTCAGCAGGTCTAGTTGTCTGTCCTGAGTTTGGTGGCAGTCTTGTGTGCTGCCTTGTGCTTGGTGCTTCGTAGTCCATGTGACAGTGCGTTCTTAGCCTGTCCGTACTTCAGCACTCATGTTTTCAGAGTCTCTGTGTCTAGTGAGCCTCCGCTAGTCGTAGCCTGACGACACTTTCCTGTGTGTCCGCCCACCTGGGAGTGGTGGCGGGGTAGAGTTCCCGACTCAGACGGTTTTTAGGCTAGTTTCTGTGGGCTCCCTTGCCTTGAAGTAGCATCCTACTAGGGGAGAAAACTAGCTAGAGGCCTGGCTCAAGGCATTGAGCTTGTGTGTGCACACGTGGCTAGGGGCATTTGGATGAGCGCCGACGAGTGTTTCCCTGACTAGTCACTCGTTATTGTTGTTCCTGGTACTTGGTTCTATGAGTATCTCAGTTACCGCCATTCTAGGCGTGTGTGAGAGATACCTGTGGCGCAGTGTAAGGCATTAGTGGATGCATCTGGCTATTCTTCTAGTGAGGAGGTACTTCTGTCACCTGACACTTAACTCATTGTGTTTTTGTGACTGGTTTTCATCAGGATTGACGTGACTTGTCAGGTAGTCTGGATTGACTTCACCCGCGGTCTAGTCTTGTGTAGCATACACGATGATGGGTTTGTGTATGTACGTGCCTTTGACTATGTAGGTCTTGAAAAATTTGATGCTATCAAAACTGTGAACATGGAACTTCAGAAAAATTTTGAGAATCTGCAGAGAAAATCTAAAACTATGAATAATCAGTAAGCATCTCATGATGATCAAGTGTTAATAAATGAGTGTTGGCATCCGCTTATTTTCTCTAAATTAATTGAGAATTAAGCATAGGAAAATAATCCCTAAATAGAGTAAAATGACACAATGCCAATGGTGCTCTACCAGTCAAGTTGGCCTGGGAAATCGAGATGGGTCGCTAGGCCAGAAGGCATGACATGACAATCGGGGATCGCCCCTGAGCATAGGACACTGCACCAGTCAGTTTCCTAGTAACTGAGCCGGATCCAAGGTTCGGGACAACCTGCCGCATCAAGTCGCACTCTAAAGAGATTCTGGGATCACCGCCGAAAACCCTACCTACGATTTTACACCGCCGACATCTCAGCAACTGGGTTAACTAGAGACTCAGAACAGCATGGCACATCATATGACTCGTCGCCAAGGAGTGAGGGTCACTCTAACCCCCAAACAAATGACATTATCATGTCAACGCCCCAGTTACCGGGCCAAACCAAGGGTCCTAGCCAGCTAGTCGTGACGCATGGCAACATCAACAATTGATCGGGTCTACCGCCGATCACTCAGTTTGTGGGTTTCCCCACGTTCAGCATAGCTACCCGAGCTGGGGGCACCCTAACTACAAGCCACATCATGTGGCACCCAGCAACGAGGCCGGGGTCTATCCCCGAGTCACCTCCCTCCAGCCCTCCGAAGTCAAAGAAAGACCCATTTGGGCCAACCACAAGCTTCAAGAGCTCACAACACCCTTATACGACCCCACACGCACGTGTCGGGACCTTCCCCGAGCACCTGGTGGATGCGTATGCTCCAGCCACTCTACAGCAAGCCGGATCCCAACTCGGGACTCCCAGCAATCCATCGCGTCTTGCACCACCATCGTGCACCCTCGCACGTGGATCGACCTGTGCGGTCAGGTCCTCCTTTTTATAACAAGGGCATTCATGTCTTTTGGTAACCCGAATCCCCAGTCAAATCCCCAGTCAAACTCAGGTAAAACCCCCCGGTCAAACCCGAGTAAACCCCCTAGTCAAACTCGCCTAAACCCCCTAGGGATATTAATGTGTGTGAACACCCGGATGATAATATTAGTAAATGAATGTACGTACGTATGCATGCACAGTAAGAACATACATCTATACGTACGGGTAAATGGGCACGTACACATACGGGTATGCGTCCGTGTAGGTACCCGGCCCACGTCGAGTCAGATTCGTCGTCTCCCCCGGACGTCGGGATCCGTGGCCTTACCCAAGAACCAATGCACCCACGGGCACCGCCCGGCTCATCCCTCGCCCGCGCTACCCATGGGTGGGGGGCATTTATGGACATGCAAAACCGCACGCCCATATGTCCCCGCCAGTCCAGCAGCAACAACGGTTTCAACCGAAGAGACCGTGGAGGGCACGTCCTGTCCAGACCCTCCAAACAGACACCATGCTATCGTGAAGTCGTCTCCGGAATCACGACAGGGAAGAGAAGCCAACCCCTGGAGAAGCTCACCACTCGTGGGCCCCCGAAAAGAATCAAACGGATCGTCAACCGGATCCAAAACGGGCCCAGAATACACCTTTTATCACGCTCGTCGCCCCTTTAACGGCACGCTCCTCTCGCTCCTTCAACGGCACACCATGTGCCCTTCAACGGTGTGACATCAGTGCCCTTCAACGGCACACATGCAATGCCATTCAACGGCACACCCTGGCCCTTCAAGAAAGCCCGGCGGAGCCTTCAACGGCACGTCCCAAGTGCCCCTTCAATGGCACACCCAAATTGCCCTCAACGGCATGCCCTAGATGGCCTTCAACGGCACGCTCCCGTGCCCTTCAGCGGCACACTCAGTCCTCTTCAAGAACGACCTGGCGTAGCCTTCAACGGCACGCCCCAAGTGGCCCTCAGCGACACACTCCATGTGCCCTTCAGCGGCACACCCAAGCGCCTTCAACGACACACCTACAAGTGCCTTCAACGGCACACCATCAGTGCCCTTCGATGGCACAATGCAACACCTTCAACGGCACACGTCAAGCCCTGCAACGGCATCTTCAACGGCACGCACTAAAGGCTTCTCCAGCAGCACAACACGAGCCCGTTCAATGGCACAGTTGCTTGGGCCCCTCAGCGGCACAGCCCTATCCTCCAGCGGCACGGCCTCCCCATGCCCATCCGACACGGAAGATCTCACGCCACCGCATGCTAGGGGTCCCTAGGGGGCTTCCCCCTTGTTTTCCCCCTCTCCCATGGAGGTATGGGGGCGTGGTTGGAGTTGACCTTTCCCATCGGTTCATCGTCGGAACGGTATGACGGTCCTTCTAGTGACGATCACAGCTTGTGACACCCCGGGGTGGGTGTGTCACAGACTGTGACGCCCCATGGTGGGTGTATTACAGGATGTTGGTTTGCCGACTGGGTGGCTCGTGGGCCTGACGGCCCCACAATAGACTGCCAGGGGTGTGACGCCCCTAGGGTTGACCGTCAGAGTGACGATTCGACCGTTGGTTTTTGACCGTTATTTTCTGACTATTGGGGGTCATAGACGCCTGACGCACCCAGAGTGGGGTGTCAGGGTAGTGTGATGCCCCTAGGGAGGTGCGTCAGGGTTGATGCATCCTTCCACCTAACGCACCTGAGGTGGTCCGTTAGGAACTGTAACACCCCTAGAGGTGTGCGTTACAGCCCGTTTGGTCCCGCGACCTAATGCACCAAGGTTGGTGCGTTAGGAAGCGTAACGCCCCTGGAGGAGTGCGTTACAGCTTGCTTCATCTCGTGCCCTGACGCACCTGTTTAGGTCTATCAGGTGCTGTGATGCACCAGAGTAGGCACGTTACAGTCCATTTCACACCGAGTGTCTGACGCACCTGAGTTGGTCCGTCAGGTTACCGTGGTGCACCAGGGTTGGTCCGCCATAACTTGTGACGCACCAGGGTTGGTCCGTCAGGCTTTGGACTATCCCGAGTGAGTTGCAGTCATGTTTCTTCGCTGACCGGAGTCACCGTGCGATGGTGTGGGTATGTGGGATGGTCCCCGTACTGGTCCGACTGTGACGTTATTTTTTGTGGCTTGAGAGCCTACTCCTTCAGTGACCCTCCACTAGTCATAGCCTTTGGTACACGTGTACTGGCCCACTAGGGAGTGGTGGAGGGGCTACCCTAAGGATGATTTTTAGACCAGTTTCTGTCGGGCCCCACATATAGCAGCCAGAGTCTGACTGAGGGGAAAACCAGTTAGAGGCCAGACCTAGTGCGTACGATCTGTGTGTGCACACGTGGTTGGGGGCAGTTGGACACGCGTCGACGGGCGCGACCCCAGCTAGTCACTTGCTTTGTGCATTTACCTCATTCCCCACCTCCCCTCTTCAACCTGCAGTTCTTAGTTCGCTGGTAGCAGAGAAGGCACGAGTTCCAGAGCCTGCCCCGGAGTCTTCAGGCATCTTCAGGTGGCGTGCCATACATCTCTGGAAAGCTCATCAAGGCAGATTCGTAGCCGTGGTGGTCCTGCCGGCATCCGACATTCCTACTACCTAGAGGACCCGTTCTTCCCCAACTGCACAGATCAGGCTTAGCCAGTGACCTAAGGAGACTTCCTAGAGCTCCCACGGCCACATCCCACGGCTTCTGGAGGCGCCGCTTGGCCGAGAGCTTCTACCACCAGTCAACATCCATCAGCAAAAAGTGGCGTCCCGTTCGGCATCCAGAGGAGCATCTTCCAAATTTTCTTCCTCAGGTGCTCCGTTCTGTCCGTTCCTAGACTGAACAGACACCCGCTCACCTCTTAAACTGCCCCAGACTGCTCTGACCTCCACTGACATCCCCGCAGGCGCCATTTCTAAGAAGACTCATCAACGGTTCCAACGAATCTAGCCATGCTTGATTCAGAGGTCAGGAGCACTCTTGGCGGCATCTTCTTCCTGCTGCTGAGGTACCTTTTCTATCAGAACCAGCACTTAGGGACCCAGTGTGCGGCCCGTCCCTGACTAGCACCAGCGACCAAGGAATTCGGTAAAATTCAGACGTCATCCCGAACCAATTACGAAGATTTTTCAACTAGTCTCATCATCGGCAAAATTTTGGAGTAGCCGCAGCAGCGTCAACTCCAACTGTCTATCCCCTGTTCTAGAGAATGGGCAGAACTGACGTCGTCCACCCGTTCTATCTCACTAAGGCCTTCCCCTTCCCTGCCTGGCCGTCTTAGCACCCCTCCCTGTGTGGAGGTAGTGTTTTAACCTTGATTTCCCCGCCCCTAGTTCACCCCTCCTGTGTGAGGCATAGTTCATGTACTACTTAAATAGGGAGACGCTTCACCGACGTAGTGTGCAGGGAACCCACACTTCCCCACTCGTCCACGTCTCTGACTCGGGATCGGTGTCTTCACGCCGATCAGGTATATGCTGAACCCTCCCTGGATATTTGTGTTCAATTAGTATCATTTCTAAGTTCAGCCGGCGAGAAAGAGAGTGCCCGATCCCCAATCGGCCGACCCCTCTCTCTCCCATTTCTCTTTCACTCTCTCACCCTCTCTCTCTCTCCATCGGCGCTCTCTCCCCCTCTTGGTGGCTTGGTCACGTCGGGCCGCTACAGGACGCATGAGCGGCGTCAACGGAAAGCCCGCGACGCGAGGAGTGCAGTGATGTTAACCTCGAGACGAACCACAGAGCGTGGAGATGGGACTGGGCGAGGAGAGCCACAGAGACCCTAGGCTTGCATGGCGGCATAGTGCGGTTTTCATCATGATCAAGGTAGGGGGATTGATACCCGACCTCGTTAGGAGCATTTTCCCCACCATGCCCATCGTCGTTATGTCTTAATTAGCCTGAACATCATCATTTATGTTTTAATGGCATGAACATTGTATTTTATGTTTTAATCCAATCATGGCCCTTGTATTTATGTTTTCAGACTCTTAATTGTCGTGGGAGGATGATGGAATGGCAGGGAACAAGTTAGATTTTGTTTTCCCATCGATTTGGATTGATTGGGAGTGGATTCCATGGAGTTTCCCCCGTTCTCGGTTCTCTGGTAGTTGAATGGTCCTACCAAGGACCATTTTAGATTCACGGTCTTACACTAGACCGTTTTAACCCATTGAACGGCTCATCATGGGACCGTGTAGAAATTAGAGCGGCTGACCCTCGACCGTGTATGACTCTTAAACAGTAAGGCAGTGTAACTGAAACGGCCCAATGTGGACCGTGCATTCCATTGGATGGCCTATCGTGGGACCGCCCATGTAACTGCTCATTCCTTTGAGCGGCCAATCATCAGACTGCCTACATCATTGCACGGCTTGGACCACTACCACACTATTCATGGCAGTGAGAGCCACGCGGCTTAATAGTGATCGCTTATATCTATTGAATGGCTAGTCTTTAGACTGCTTAAGAACCGGAGCGGCCCTTTCATGACCATTTAATTCCTGTAGAATGTTGCACTCCTAGTATTTTGATGATGTCATACACTATTTGTCATTATTTTGATGAATGTTTTTCAATGTTTTATTTGATCATGAGATTGGCCTTGTATCCTGTTTTAAGTTGGTTTAACTTGAAGGATTTACTTGCTTGTTCATCACAAGGTCCGATCATATGTGTTCGAGCCGTTGGACACGGATCGGTCCCCTTGGGTGAGACTCTGCCACCTATCAATAAGACGCTGTCGGTATGTGGTAGGAAGGTACTTGTGCCTAAGCCTTTCCTTCATCTCATCCCAAGAACCTACTGGAGGCTCATGGCGTTGATAGATCAAACTCTCCACATTGCTCCAGTATGTTTGAGCTTGCCCCATCAACTTCATTTTGGCGTACCTAACCTGTCCGTGGTCCGTCATCTCGAACCACTCAAAATATTGATCCATGCTGGCCTCCCAATCAAGGTAGATCTTAGGATCCAAAGACTTAGACCCATCAAATGTGGGAGGTTCCGCACGAACGGACTTGAGGACCCGCTCGTCCCCATCATCCCTTTGTGGTCGGTGACCACGCCGGCGTCGGCCATTTCCCTTGTACTCGTTGTCGGACTCGTAGTCCTCAAAATGGAGGGCATGTGGCCGTTGCTCCTCAGCCCTATGTGGTGCGAGCTGGGCCACGGGTGCGGGCTGGGCAGCATGCGCGGGCTGGACAGCAGGCGCCGAAGGGGTCGGAAGGATGCCTGGTAGGTCCCGGAGAGGGGTCCAATCCACATTATCTAGCCTTCCAACCAGACCTTGAAAAGATCGGTCAGAGGCCTCACACCTGCTCCCTAAGGGCTTGCTCAGACCTGCCCATGTGATCTAAGAGTTCAACAACTAGCTCCTCCAGTGAACGGCCTCCCAGGTTAGCACTCTGGGGTTCACCTATAGTGTCAGGGCGATGGTAATGGACACCTCCACGGGTGGGCATACAATGGGCCTAAGGGAGCTAAGGGGTGACTTTCTAGACCTTTATGGACCAATATAATTTTAAAATACTTTTTTTTTCTTTTTTGAAAATGACTACCCTAGACTCAAACTGGCTCTGATACCAATTTGATGTGGGACGGCGATGAGACTCTAGGTGTGGACGCATTCCTTGGACTTCTACTAGACGACGCGACTAGAGGACCAACGAGGCAAGCAACTACATGACCAAGTCATCACCTAATGTGGTTCCTGAAGGGACAAAGATGCCCCGAAACAAGAAGCACTCACTCACGGTCGTCCCCGGTGAGGGAAACGAGTCGATCTGCACGGTTGAGAAATCGACGTTGAGTCTTGGGTGGTCGGCCTGATAGACATGTGGGGGTGGGTGCGGGAGCTGATAGGTGGTTGATAGTGGGGTAGGAGGGGAAAGAGATAGGTTGGTGCCATGGTTCCTAGTCGATGGGGTCAAAGGGATCCCAGAAAGCATGGCTTGGGATAGTAAGGTCTTCCCCTATATGCTTCCATATCATAAGTCCCTCATCCTGTGATGGGTTATCCATAAATATAAAGGAAGATGGGACGTTGGTCTAAATGGATTGGCTCGACTCCCTGCCCGAGGCAACAAGGTCCAGAAGGTGGCTAGGGTCGGGCTCTTCAGGTGTAAGGAGGAATAAAAGGAGGTCACTAGTGTAGCAACCCATGGTGCAGACTGAGGTGATGGAACCAACACACAGGTGAATGAGGCCAAGGCTTTTAGGTCGGTCGGTCCCTAAGGTCAACATGCCGGTTAGTTTTAGTTGTCATTTTAGACCCTCGATAAGATCATCCATAATCTCTACATTGTAGTAGGATTGGATGCTGGGCGATAGGAATTGAGGGACACCAAATGGAGGTTTTGTCTCATGGGGGGACAAATATAGGCCATGATCTCATGAATCAAATTCTTCTCTAGCCAACGACCTACTTAAGATGAGTTCGCTCCCAATTAGAGTGGATGGTGTAGAGTGGAGACCAAGATGTAGGGGGAAATGCGGGGCTTCCTCCTCGACTTGAGCATGGCTTTCCTCAAGGGTGGGGATAGGGCCCGGGGTGTTCTCCATTCCCATGTGGTTGGGTGTGTGGGTCACTATTTCCTCTACAAATGGGATAGGAAGGTCTTTGATGGGTGGGATGATGTTAGCCGAAGAAGGGTGCATAAAGAGCGGTGGGCTATGGTAGGGTTGGATTGGGGTTGGGAGTGGAAGTAGCGGGGGTCTATGATAGGATCGGGTTGGGGTAGGGAGTGAGAGGTGGGATGGGTGAGAGAGCTTGGGTTGGCTAGGGTTAGGGGATGTGCCCTTCATGCGGGAAGGTGCAGGGGTAGAGGTAGGGGTCGAGGTAGGGCCAGTAGGGAGCTCTAGTGATTGAGCCATTTGGGTGACCTTAGGCTGGCCGGGTTGGGATGGAGGGGTTATCGTGCTCCTTGGGCTATGGCTATCTGGGTAGGAAGGGGAGGGTGAGGGTGCATAGATCTTCCTAAGCTCGGCCTTTATATTCTCCCAAGTGTCAATCGAGTCTTGCCCACTAATCCTTCTTACACCCTCAATATTTAACCAAAGAGTTCTGGCTACCTTGGTGAGTTACATTTTGGCAAGCCTCACTTTGCTCCCTTCGGACATGGGGTTCTAATCAAAATGTTGGTCCATGGAAGCTTCCCATTCTAAGTAGACGCTCGAGTCATAACACCCATCAAATCTATAGAGTTCAACATCCCTTGGTGTGGAGCCATTTTCATAGTTTCGGTCAAGCTTCTTGGATATGGCCTTAAGCTCCCTAAGAGTAGTTGTGATGTCCTCCTTGAGGGTGTTCACTTGGCCTAGGAGACCATTCACCCTAGTGGCATAGCTCTCTTGGGGGTTGGGACCCATGGAGAGGGCCGAGGATGACAGATATGATCAGTATGAGGTAGCCATACAAATGGGGAAGTGATGATGCACGGGGTGACGCTAGTGCAAGGGCGCCCTAGGACTAGACTTGTGAGGATAAGCCTATGACTTGCTCTGATACCACTTGATGTGTCATAGCCAAGTATGCCACGGGATAACACGATGCTCCTCGGACCCATGTTTGCAAGCACACCGAGAAGAGATAGCGGACACGAATTTGACGGGTCTACTTTCCGCGGCGCACACTTCACCTAGAGATGACTCGAGATGATCGTGAGGGTCCGGGGCGGGACCTCGCTGTTCCGAGGGCTTGGTTATGCTTGGACTGACCCCCTAAGGGGGTTGGGACTCCCACGTTCGTGGGCGGCCAGCACGCCGTGGGCGTGGGTTAATAGGTGGCACTTGCAACTCACTCCGCGGTGGGACGCACAAATGAGTGGAACGGGGATCAAGCACTCACTCACCGTCCGACAAGCAGTAAGATATGATATTAGGTAAGCAAATGAAAGACCAGGAAGGGTAACCAAATGCTCACCTGATCGGTTTGAGGAAACCGATCTCGGTCGGAGACGAGGGCGAGCGGGGAAGCGTGGGTACGCACCTACACGCTGCGTCGATGCTGCTTGACCTGAAATTTCGAGTACAACACTGCACCTCGCTCAGGAGGGTTGGCTCCGGGGTGGATAATTAATTTAATACAACCAAAACTACCTCCACGCAGGGAGGGACTTTCAGTCGGCTAGGCGGGGACGGGGAGGGTGCCGGAGACCGGTTCTATCCTGGGCCGAACCAGAAGGACAGTGAACTGTTGCCAGAGGCACCACGGTCTTCTCCGAGCGCTGTCGGTGGCGGGGTCGGTGTCGAACTGTTCGGGGGTGTGCCTGGACCTTGCTGTAGGCTTCGTGGGCCGACCGGAGGCAGGTCGGGATCGCAGCGGACGACGAAGTACAGACTGGTTCGATCCTGGCCAGTCTGTTCTTGACTGACAATAGGTCGATGCAGAGGGCGTTACGAGCTCCCTCGTTCGTTGTTGGAGGCGAGGCTGGTGTAGATTTGACCGGGGAGGGACTTGGAGTTCGCTATAGGAGCCGCTGATCGTCGGGAGTTCGAGCAAGGTCGCTGTAGGTCGAGCTTTGAGGGCCGACCTAGTTCTGCTCAGTCTGGTCAGCAGGACAGCACTGAGGGGTCGAGATCACCACGGGCTCCACCGAGCGTTGCTGGTGGCGGGGTTGGAGTTGACGTGATCGTGGGCGAGTCTACTTCGCGAGGTCGAAGACGGGGACCCCAGACGAGGTCGGTGGTAGTCGCAATGAACAGAAAGGTGGGGAGGGGTCCAATCTGAGCCTGGTGAGGACAGTCTGCGCATGCCGGGACGACGGCCGGACCGGGGTGCTCTGGTGGTCAAACGACCTCCTCCTTCCTGGAGCTGAAACAGGACTCGTGGAGGATCGCCTCAGTCGAAGGGTGCGCCAGGAAGCTTGAAGGACAGGCCGTGGGAGCTTCTGCAACTCGCCTCAGGTCGTCTGCCGGAGATAGATTGCGCGGCTTGACGAGTATTGCTCCTTCGGACAGTTCCGACATCGGTTGAAGGTGCTCGAACTCCCGTTGCGAAGTTGGCTCGGAGTAGATTCCTGTGGTGCTGGGCTGGTCACCAGAAACTCCTCAGGGAAGGCGGGGCGACGCTGTAACTGGACGGATTGTTCTGCTTCTGCAACTGTCAGGGTGGCAGTGGGAACTAGGGATGGAGAATGGGGAGATGAGAGGGAGGAGGAGGAGGGCTGGACTCGAGTGGCTGGCAGTCGGGTGCCGAGGGCACCGTTGTGATTGGAATGCTTGACAGTCGGGTGCCGGGGGCACCGTTGTGACTGAAGTGGCTGGCAGTCGTATGCCGGGGGCACCGTTGTGATTGAGGTTGTCAAGTGGTCGGGTGCCCGGGGCCCCGATGCGGCTGAGGTGGCTGGGTGTCGTGAGACCTTGATAGTCGTGCTCAGGGCCCATTGACAGAGGCAGGGGCCTGACGCTTCATCTTGCGCTGGGACTTGTGAAGTATGCCCATTGTCCAGGTAACAACACTAAGGGCACACTTATCGAGGTGACACCAAAGTGGTACATGGTCATCGAGTCGGGGAACCAGGCTGGGCTCCTCGACTGAGCCGTGTCTGATGGTACGCGACCATTGGGATAGAGACTAGACTAGGTGCCTCGATCGAGTGATGTCTGTGTTGTGCACGAACGTTGAGGCAGAGACCAGGCAGGGTGTTCTCATCAAGCCACGTCTGTGTCGTGTACGAATGTCGAGGCATAGATCTGGCAGGGTGCCTCGATCGAGTGATGACTAATAGTGCACTACTATCGAGGTAGGGAATGGTAGGGGTGCTCTCATGAAGCGACATCTGGGTCATGCACGAACGCCAAGGTAGGGCCAAGCCGGGTGTTCCCGTAGAGCGGCGTCTGGGGACGCATGACCATCGAGGCAGGGCTTGGGCAGAGTGCTTTCACCAAGCGGCATCAGGGTCATGCACGGCTATTGAGGCAGGACCCGGGCAGAGTGCTTTCACCAAATAAGATCTGGGGTCACGCACGATTATCGAGATGACATACGTTCATCACCGTTAGGGGCCGCCTTTTCAAAGGTGGGTGTCTAGACTAGACCCCGTACGAGGGATGCCCATGCGGCATGCCCTCAGCGTGAGCCTATCAAACACACACACAAATCTCCCGGAGATGGGTGTTTGGGCTAGACGTTGTGTGAGGGATGACCATGCGGCATGCCCTCGGCGTGAGCCTAGCAAACACACACAAATCTCCTTAGCACGTCCTTGCTCCTTGATGCTTGATCATTTTTTTTAGATGGCACCCAAAGGGGGGTTTTATAGTGGAAGATGAAGGGTCATGAGGGGTTTAGGCGGGCCAAGATCCGTGATATCTGTTTTCTGCAGGAGAAGAAGAACAAGAGGAAAGGAGGAGACTTCAACGCCAGATCTGATCTGCCTCCATTGAGATTCGACGCTTGGTGATGAAGAGAGTTCCAAGCAGAATGAAGGGACGAATCTGAAGACGTCTTCATCGCGAGGAACGGCTCACATCAACCTGGATATCTAAGGAGTCTACAAAAGGAAAAACTTCTATATCCATCCCTTAATCATTTGAGATGTTTGCCATGCTCTATCATTAATCTAGATGCACTTGAGATCCGACTTTGGTCCTTTGTTCATCAGTTTTGTGATGCATATAGTGTTGCATTTTCCATTTCTTGGAATAGAGGAGAGCTAATATACTCGATATTGTTGCAAGGGGCTTTGTGAACAAGGAGGAGGTGTTGTGCACCTTGAAGGAAGAAGAAGACAAGGAGGACGCCATCCACAAGACTCGTTCCACTTCCACACATTTTACTCGGGCGGCTCCTATGGTTTCGGCCAGCTTCCACTTCGGGAACAAAAGCGTTTAGCGCACCCATCTATCCTATTCATAGGATTCATTGAAGATTTGAGGGAGAATCTTTAGTCATTCTTTTCCACTTTCCTCATTTGATCATAGATCACTTTCACTGTGTTTATTGAATATCCTTTGTGCTTGTTAAACCTTGAATATCGTTGTGTGTGGGCGGACCTACATCTCCGCATGGTCTAAGTGTCCAGGGTGTGATCCCTGAACGTGTGTGTGTGTGTGTGTGCTGTAGTGGCAGCATGTTGGGGCCTGTCCCCATGTGGATATTGCTACGAAAGTAGCGTGTGTGGTTGGAGTTCGTCCCCGTGTGCTACAGTTCGTAGTGTGGAGTGAAGCCTCACCCGGTTGGGTGAGGGGTGGACATAGGGAGCCCGTTGTCATCCCAAACCACCTTAAAAACCTTGTGTCTTGTATGATTGCCTATGCGATTCTCCTTATCTTCTATCTTCATTCACATGTTCATTATATAGGTTTTTATTTCACTCTAAAGTCACACACTACTACCTCTGTTATCTGTGTTGAGCTTAATTTCTTCAATTTGTTACTTTGTTATCATGAGTGAGATCGGAAAGCTTAAGAGAATGCTTTAAATCTCACTTAAGTTTTTGGCACTAGGGCCTACAATGGGGGAACGGATAGCCTCCTGGAGGGAGGGATGTGCCGAGCCAGAGGGAATCCTGGGTGATGCCCTCATCAATTAGACCATCATCCTTTGGGATTTCATCATCCATCATGGCATTTAAACGAGCCTGCCGCCTGCGTCCACCATCATTTTTGGAAGTTTGATCTTTCATAAGGGGGCACTCAGGTATGCAATGCTCCCGGCTTCTACATCAAAGAAAAGTGCCAAGGTGCTTCCAACATTCTTCGACCGAATGGCTGAACTTCTTACAAAATAAGCAAGCCTCCATGACTTGCTTCTCTTCTTCTTTCACCTTCTTATTTTTGATATTCTCGTTGCCATTATGGGACCATTTCTTATTGTCATGGGATTTGTAAGTCCCCATGATGTTGAACTTCTCTTCCTTCCTTCCCCTCTTGTCCTACTTGCGACTATATTCTTCACCTTTGCCCTTGTATTTCTCGACCTTCTCAAGGGAACGCTCACATAAATGCACCCTATGGACCATCTCCATATAAGTTCGAATATTTTGAGGCCCAAGTTGCTTGACAAAGATGGGCCTTAAATCGTCCATAAAGCGATTGGCTTTGAGAGGCTCCGTAGCAACAAGATGTGGACCATATGGTGCCAGCCTCGATAATTGCAGTTCATACTCGGCCACGGAAATCATACCTTGTCTCTGGAAGGCAAATTCGGCTGCCTTTCTTTCCCAGACATGCTCCAAGAAATACTTCTCACGGAAGAGTTCGAGGAACTCCTCCCAAGTCAGTTTTGGATTATGTAGATGAGCCGAGGTGGCCTTCCATCATGTACGGGCATCTTTGTTGAGTTGAAATGTAGCTAATAGGACATTCTCCTGGTCTGTGCATTGCATAACATTGAAAATGTGGTCCATCTCATTTATCCAATTCTCTACCTCGTCTGGGTTAGACCACCCTGAGAACCTTAGAGGGTTCATACTCCAGAAATTATGATGAAGGTCTCCCGTGCTAGCTCGAGTGTCTACCTATGCTATCATTTGCAACGCCTGGGTGAGACCCTAGACGGTTTGTTGCATGGCTTGCCAATTCGCTCGATTGGCTACCATTTGGAAAGTAAGGTTCCCGAGAAGAATGCACAATTTCGCCACATTAGTTTTCCTTAGGAGCCTCGGCTTCGGCTCGAACATGCCCATAATGGGCGAATCTTTCATCTGAGTTTGAATGTAACGAGCCCGTTCATAGAGCTCCTCCATGGTGGTCAACTTATTCATAGCCAAAATGTGCCGGAATTGAGGTGTCGCATTAGTGATTATCAACTTCACTTGCTCAGTTTTCGACAATATATCTTTTAATTTTTCTGCCATCGCTTTCCATCTGTCAGCAAACAATATGAAGTCCTCCTTGGGCTTCATTTTCTCAACAACTAAGTCAGTTACGGACAACGAGGGACCAATACGGTCCTTGTACTTTTGCAGGAATTTTCTTTGGACAATATCAAAATCACTAGATTCCACGGGGTCTAGAGAGTAAAACCATTGCAGTGCCGAGCCATCTAGTGATCTTCTGAACAAATATGCCAACGACACTTTATTGTCTTGCCAGAAAGAAGTTTCATACATGAAATCTTTTAAGTGAATGAACAGGTTGCCTGTCCCATTATAACGCCGGAAATTCGGCATCTCCGATGGTGGTAGATGAAATATTGGCAAAGTAGGGAGAGCTATCTCTGGAGCATTCTTTGGGATAGTCACCTTCTTCAACTACTCCTCCATGTTGGTAATTTTCTGGAGGAGGATGGTGTTGGGGTCCGACTCGACCTGGGACGGATAAGAATGATATGCACTTGGCATAGGCCTCCTTAAAATTTGAGGAGGTGGAGGGTATTGGGGCCTAGCCGCAGAATGACTCGCCAGCAGAACCGGCGTGACTAAAACCGGAGTAGCGGGACGGGAAGGAGCTCTTTGAGAGGCCGCCTGGCCATGTAGAGGGGAATGATTACCCACGGGGGGTGGAGGATTGGAAGATGAAGGGATAGATTTTCCTTTTAAAGCAGATTGAATAGCCTATCTTTGGGAGTCATCCAACTGAGACAAGGCTTGGATCAATTCATGGACATTGATGGACGGGGAAGCAACCCCAGATGGATCATGTGCGGTAGGTTGGGCTTGGGAGGGCAATTGACCCTCTTGGGCCGTGGTATCTACCACATGGACTTGAGATTGATGAGGATGAGGATGCGGTGGGGCATAGCCCCCCTCATAATGGGTGGAATGTGGGTGACTGAATTGGCTTCCTTAAAAGCAGCTGTAATATACTGTGGATGAAGCTCTATGATTTCCAGATTGATGCTTGAATTGTGAAATAACCAAATTTTTGAAAGGTCACCATTATTTCCATGAACAACATGTAAATTTATTCTTCTAGCTATCCTCTGGGCCCGCTTGAAATCAATATGCGATTCTGATATAGCTGTAATTTTAATATTATGAGCTTTAATATGCTCCACTAGGCTTCTAACTGTAGCCTTATTCCCTATCCCCCGGACATTCCATATTAGAGCAGAATCAATCATGAATAGAGGAAGAATGTGGGAGGGAAGCCAAAGCCTTGGCTTTGGCTCTTGTCAACCGGGCATCACTAAAGAGGACCCCAGGAAGTACAGAAATTGCACTAGGCTTCAGATCAGGAGGTTGATATTTGATATTATGATTAAATTGGATTAACATCCTGGAGTTCTCTACAGCCGACAGTTGTGAAACAGCATCAGAACTGCTAAGAATAACAGCTGCCTGGTCTGAGCATTGAGGACGGGAAGAGCAAGCCACATGTGGATACTGCAAAACCTCAGTGTTATGAAGACTTAGCAAAGACTCTTCAGTCTCAGAAACCTCTTCTATTTGAGTCATAGTTGGAGGGCCTATGTGTGTAGAATCATTAGAGCAAACAGGTAATGAGGGTGCCTGTCCAGGTTGTTGCCCAATCAAAGCAGATGTAAAGGCTGAAACAAAACAACCATCAATTCCATTTGAACAACAACTTCCTCCAGTGTATTGCTTGTCTTGAGTAATCTTATCATTCGTAGATTGATCTACTGTAACCTGACTCTGGGCTGAGTTACCATGGACATCAGCTACCTGAATTCCAGAGATTTTAAATGTCCTTGGCTTATATTCCTATTGAATTGCTCTTTGAACTCCAGAGCCTTTATTAAAGCCCTATAATTGTTGCCGAACAACAGTCTTGTTCTGCTTCTTCTTGCAAGCATTCTCCAAATGCCTGATCTGGTGACAAAAAGAGCAAAGATGAGGCACGCGGTGGTAATTAATCTGCTGCAAAAATCCTCCACCGTCCATACCTATCCATACCTGACTTTTCCTCTGTAATTCAAGATTCATTTCAACACAAACCAAAGGGCTTAAAGGGTCTGACTACTTTGCCAGGCAACATCATATGAGTTGATTGGTGACTCCTTGTACCAGCTCGTTCACGAAAAGGACAAGTCCGTTCTCTTAAGATGCGTCTCCCCAGCCAAGGCTCAAGCTATCATGCGCGAGGTTTATTCTGGGCTATGCGACGCCCATCAAGCGAGAGACAGAATGAAGCACAACATCAAACTGAAAGGCTTTTATTGGCCTATCATGTACGTAGATTGCGTCTAGTACGCTCGTACATGCCATCAGTGCCAAGCCTTCGACCCAGTGCCCAGAAGGCCTCCCAATCCACTACGTCCCATTGCCCCTACCTGGCCATTCGCTGAATGGGGAATGGACATCGCGGGGCCTTTCCCGCTGTCTTCCAAAGGCCACAAGTACATTCTGTCCGCCACTGACTACTTCTCTCGTTGGGCGGAAGCCCTTCCCCTGCAGGAAGTCACCGGTGGGGTCATCACCAGGTTCGTCTAACACAACATCATTTACTGTTTCGGTACACCCAGTCGCATAGTCTCTAACAACGGGATGCCATTCAAGAACAAGGCCGTATACCAGTTGGCGGCCAAGTTTCACATCAACTGGAGAACCTCTTCAGTCTACAACCCACAGGCCAATGGCCTGGCTGAAGCCTTCAACAAAACTCTTTGCAAGCTCTTGGCTAAGATCGTCAGCCACCGAAAATGTGATTGGGGTGAAAAGGTCTCCGATGCATTATGGGCCTATCGGACGGTCTACAAAACTCCCACGGGATGCTCGCCGTTCTCCCTCATCTATGGGGTGGAAGCCATCATCCCTGTTGAAATCTAGCTAGCATCCTACCGTGTAGCGGTATACATCGACTTGGCCGGCTCTGATGAAAATGAATACCAGAGAAGGCTAGAAGAGCTTGCCGATCTAGAAGGCAAACGGCTCGAAGCCTATAAACACCTACAGATATATCAGGCACGCATGGCACGAGCCTATGACAAGCTCGTCAAGCAGTGAGCCTTCAAGCAAGGTGACCTCATCATGATCAAGGAAAGAGAAGTCATGGCAGGCCATTCCAGTGGCAAGCTTCAGCCGAATTGGCGAGGCCCCTACATCATCTGCGACGCCTACGAGGGTGGGGCCTACACGGACAGGAGGGGGGATCTTGGGGTGGGGGTTAAGTGAATTACATCCAAAACTACCTCCGCACAGGGAGGGGCCTTCAGCTGGCCAAGCGGGGAGGGGAAAGACGAAGAAAAGAGCTTCACGCGATGACGGAGTCTAATCTGTCCCTCCTCTAGAATAGGGTATAGACTGTCGATGCAGGAATTCTTTCGGATGCTCCCGAACTCCGATGCCCACAAGACCAGCGCCAAAATTTCATGGATTGGTCCAGGAGGATGCAGGAATTTTGGCAGGAGCTGGGGAAGTCGTCACCGGCCGCGGTGAAGCTGGGATCAGGGACTCTACTCTCTGACTCAAACCTTCTCAGCACTGCAGCGTCTGGCAGATGACACCACCACAAACAGTCCCGAACTCTGAATTGTGCATGGTTGGTGGCGTTGGAACCGTATACGAGCTTCCTTCGAGGTGAGACCCATGGGGGTGCCAGACGATGTCGGAGCAGACCGCAGCAATCCAAACACTGATAGGGTGTCAGTTCTATCCCAGGGTGGACAGCACTGCGCACTCTAGGGAGAAAAAGGAGAAGAAATCACTCCGATGGCCGAACAGAGCTCCGCTTCTTGGAGGAGGAGGGGAACTCGTAGAAGAAGGTCTCAATCGAGCGCCGCCTCCAGATCTTCAAAGCGGCCAACGTGGCAGCTACTGCACTCCACCTCTAGAAGCTAGATAGGAACCTTCTGCGCAGTCGGAGAAGATCGCCTCTCCCGGACAGCCATGAGCTCGAAACGGGACGAGACGACTGTCGTTGTGAAGATGACTCGAAGACCCTTCCAGGGGTAGCTCTTGAGTCTCCTGGAACATCTAGATGGCATTGCAACTTCCTCTGCAGTCTTCAGGTTCTCTGCAACCTCTGAACTGAAAACTATAGGTTGAAGATGATGGGGAGGAAAATGGAGTTTATGGGAGGGGAAGTGAGGTGGATGGGTATGGGGGTGACCCCTAGCTGTTAGGGGGTCTTGGATGGGGCAAACTAAGGTGAGAGAGGGGGAGAATGGGGGTTGGAAGGTAGTTTACCAGGTGGAGAGAGAGAGAGCTACGAATTTGGGTTGGGAGGGAGAGAGGAGAGAGGGATCCTCTCCCTAATTTGAATGGGTGTTTGATAGGAAGAGCCGAGAGAACATGCCGAATGAGAATAAGGCGACCACCCGCAGAGAGGAAGCTAGCCTTCTAGGCCTACAATTTAACAGTAGTCTTGGATAGAATATGGCTGAAGTGGGAAGACCTCTGGCATCCCGAGTAAAGGGACATCCCAAGATAAGTAATGGGTAGCCTGCTCCTAGCGAAGCCAGTGGCCACTTTGATAGATCTGCACGAGGCAAGGGGCATATCTTTGGAGACAATAAAAGAGCTCTTGTTGGTATTGATAAGTTGCCCAGAGGCAATTTCATATTTCCGCAAGAATCTCATAAGGTTTCTAATGTGGCAAATAGATCCATTGGAGAAGATAAGAGTATCATCAGCAAAGAGGAGGTGAGAAGCCATGGGACACCTCTGAATAGACTGAAACCACCCCCCACGACTGCGAGAGAACAATGATGACAACCCCTGGCTGAGCGCCTCCTCCACTAGAATAAGAAGAGCTGGGGCAATAGGATCCCCTTGGTGAAGGCCTCTACTAGACTTGAAGTACCCATGCACACTGCCATTCAAAAGCACTGAGAACTAGCAATTAGATAGAAGAGGCTCCAGCAAAGAAATGAATGTTAAAGAGAAGCCAAACCGGCTAAGAACAACATAAAGGAAGTCCCTTTCTAATCGGTCATATGCTTTGGACATGTCCAATTTGAACACAACATTCCTACCCCTGCAAGGCTTGCCCAGGTGCTGAATCATTTCACGGGCAAGAGAAACATTCTCAATGATGGATCGCCCTTGAACAAAGGCACCCTACTCCTCAGAGATCAAGAGAGGGAGGATAGTGGCAAGCCGATCACTAGTGGTCCTGGAAATAATCTTATAGAAGCAATTGCATAAGCTGATGTTGACCCAAGGGCCGCGAATGGACAAGAAAGGGGGGGTTGAATTGTCCCCACCAAACGGTGTAGCAAATTTAAAATTAAACGCAGCAAATTGATATTAACAACTAACTCAGAGAAAATCAAGCGATGAGTAAGCTTCGCATAGAACGATTCTCTCAAGCTCCCCGATCACACACGATTGATAACAGTAATGTAAATCATGCAACCAACAATCACACACAAGCGAGACAGATTTTTTAGGTGGTTCGGGACCACGACGAACCGGCAGCGATGGCAGGCCGACGTGGCTGACTGCATGCCAGCATGGTGACTGGTTGGCGGAGGTGGTGGAAGCATGCTTGCCATCATGCTCGCCATGCACTAAGGGAATGTCTGGAAGGGAATGTCTGAGCTGAAGCCTCAGCTGCCCACTGGGGTGTGTGTCCAACGAGGAGTGAATAGGGTGCTTGGCGGAAGTGGCTGCGTGCTCAGATGTGAGTACCGATGCCCGTTGGGTTGCCGCGGTTGCGAGCAGTGGAAGACGCCGGTGTGCTCGGGGCGGCGACTGGCAGGGGAGCTCGCGGTGGCGATGCTGGGGATAGAGAGGGACATCACTGGCGAGGACTGGCGAGGCAGGGCTCCTGGAGATGAAGGCAGCATGCTGGCCGCGGTAGATTGCTCATCGGACACGGCAATGGGGTCGCGACGTGGCGGACGATGGCGGTGAAGGTCACAGGGATGGAAGGAGGGGATGGCAGTTGGGTGCTGTGGGTGTGGGCGCTCTGCTGCAGCGGTGGTGGTCGCACTGGGGAAGGGATAACAGGGAAGAGGAGGCAGCAGCCGGTGATCAACAGGGGACCCGGTGGCGGTTGCGACGACATGGCTGGCAGGACCCAGCAGGAGGCGACTAGCTGCTAGCGGCCGTGAGAGGGGCTGGAAGGCGGTTGGCTACAAAGGGGGGGCCCGTGCAGGTAAGGGAGAGGGGATAGGGAACGGGAGGAAGAAGAAGTCGGGAGGAGGTGGCGGGGCTGGTTGTGCCTCCCGGCAGTGACGGTTGCGAGGGAGAAAGAGGGAGGGGTTGAGCGAGGCAATGATGATAGTGGAAGGGGTGGTCTTTGGAGGCAAACGGCGCAGCAGGTGGTGATAGATGTGGGGCCGGCGGCCCTGTTCCCATTTGCAGGTGCGGCGGGAGGAGTAGCGTCTGGCCAGCAGGGGTTCCTGTGCGTGGGTCGTGGGTGGCTGGTGTGGAGCACAGACAGGTGGAGGCAGGGGCGGGAGAGGAGAGTGGGGGTGGCCGGTGGGCTTCATTGGGCTACAGGGTGTTGCAGTGGCAGTGGGTGGCTTTGCACAGTGGACAAGAGAACAGGAGGGTCGGTGAGGGTGGCCGGTGGTGTCCCAGTGGTGGTGACGGCAGGCCTCCCAGACCCCCTCACAGCTAGGGGTCACCCCCATACCCATCCACCCCACTTCCCCTCCCATAAACCCCATTTTCTCCCCATCATTTTCAATCTACAGTTCTCAGTTCAGAGGTAGCAGAGAAGTAGAAGATTGCAGAGGAAGCTGCGATGTCATCCAGGCGATTCAGAAGGTGGAAGAGCTACCTATGGAAGCATCTTCGAGTCTTCTTCGCAATGGCGGTCATCTCGTCTCATTCTGAGTTCGTGGCTGTCCGGGACAAGCAATCTACTCCGACAGTGCAGAAGGGTTCTGATCAGCATCAAGAGGCGACTTGCAGAAGCTGCCACGCCTGCTCACCTGAATATCTGAAGGCGGGGTTCGACCAGGACCTTCTACTGCGAGTATCCCTCCTCCTCAAAGAAGCGACACTCCATTCGGCAACCGGAGTGAATTCTTCTCTATTTTCTCCCTAGGGTGCGCAGTTCTATCTTCCCTGGAACTAAACTGACACCCTGTCACTGTTTGGGCTGCTGCGACCTACTCTGACATCGGCTGGCACCCCCGCAGGTCACATTTCGAAGGCAACTCGTCAACGGTTCCAACGCCATTGACCGCGTTCAATTTGAAGTTCATGACCGCTCGTGGTGGCTTCATCTTCCTGATGCTGCAGTGCTAAGACAGTCTAAACCAGAGAACAGAGCCTCTACTTCCAGCCCCACCCCGACTAGCACCGGCTTCCAAAGATCCTACCAAAATTTCAGCACCTTCCTGGGTCAACCTACGAAATTTTGGCACTGGTCCCGTTGGTAAAGGAGTTCAGAAGCAACCACAACAATTCCAGCAACGACCGTTATCCTCTGTTCCTGAGAGGGGACAGAATCGACTCCGACATTCTTTGAAGCTCTTTGTCTTCTTCTTCTCCCTCCCCGCTTGGCCGGCTGAAGGCCCCTCCCTGTGTAGAGGTAGTTTTGGTTGTAGGAGCTTAACCCCCACCCCAAGATCCCCCTCCTGTGAGAGGTGTAGTGATGTAAGATCTTGAGTAGGTTCAAGCGACATCGGTGCGGCGTGTGGGAAACCCATGCTTCCCCGCTCGCCCTCGTCTCCAAGCGGGATCGATTTCTTCAAACTGGTCGAGTAAGTGCTCTCACCTTACTTTTTCTTTAGTGCTTTTCATTCAATCTTAGCTCTAGTCTCCACTGGCTGGTAAGAGAGTGTCTGATCTCGCAAATCCCAGACTTCCGAGTGACCACCGTGGGAGTGAGTGATTACCCGTGCCCTCGAAACCGGGTCGGCCTCTAGAATCGGACTAGCCATACCCCTTTGGGAGACCCTCTAGCCTTGTTGTCCCTCTACCAGCAAGGGACCAGCCCTCACATCCTCCACTTGGCATCGTCGAGTTACCCTCGAGTTTGGGTGAATGCCAGGTGAGTTGGCCGCCGATATCGGCCCGTTCAACTTGCGATTGTGTTTGCTTGCTTAGGTCTGAGGTTGTGTCACATCAATTCATTCTTACCCTTTTTGACATTTTTGTACTTTATTATAGAGGAGTGGGCCATTGAAAGGCCAAGGAAAGGTGTGCCGATGAAGCCTGAATGGGCTCTGGGGGGTGTACCGGCAAAGGCGTTGGAGGGTGCACCGGGGAAAGCCTGGGGTTGGGTGTGCGGGGAAGGTTTGGGTTGGGCATGCCGGCGAAGGCACTAAAGGCGCACTGGTGAAGGCTCAATGAGTGTACAGGTGAAGGGTGCTAGGAGGAGCGTGCCGGCGAAGGTATGCGATAGGAGCGTGCCAGTGAAGGTATGGGAAAGGTGCACCAGTGAAGGTTCAAGGAGCATGCCGGCGAAGGATGAGGTCCGTGCAGGTTTCTCAACAAAGGGATCAAAGTCTATGCACGTTTTCAAAGGGTAAGTCCATGCACATCTACGCTGAGTCCATGCAGATGCAGGTTAAGTCCATGCACATGAGGGCCAAGTCCATGCAGATGCATGCAAAGTAAGAGTGGGGTCCATGCAAGACTGGGCAAGTCCGTGCAGGGTGTTCAGGTCGTGGGATGGAGTTTGTGCATATGCACAGGTGTAGGTTTTGGGCAGAGGGGCTAAGTCCATGCATGCTAGAGGCAAGGTCAATGCGAGGTCCGTGCATATGTGTGGGATGAAGGTCAAGTCGGTGCATGGGTAGGCAAGGTCCATGCACACGGGGCTGGGGGCTGATAGAAGGTTAGTGTACATGGGGGTAAGGTCAACGCACATGCTGGCCAGTTTAGTGCACCTATAGGGGAAGTCAGTGCATATGAAAACTAGGGTTAGTGCACAGGGGCTAAAGTCTGTGCACATGCAGGCTAAGGTTAGTGCATATGCAGACTAAGCTCAGTGCACATGGGCTAGAGTCAGTGCACATGCAGACTAAGGTCAGTGCATGTGGACTAAAGCCCGTGCACATGTAGGCTAAGGTCGGTGCACATGCAGACTAAGGTCAGTGCACATGGGGGTAAGGTCGACGCACATGCTGGCTAGAGTCAGTGCACGTGCAGACTAAGGTCAGTGCACATGGGCTAGAGTCAGTGCACATGCAGGCTAAGGTCAGTGCACATGGGCTAGAGTCAGTGCACGTGTAGGCTAAGGTCAGTGCACATGGGCTAGAGTCAGTACACATGTAGGCTAGGGTCAGTGCACATGCAGATAGGGTCCAGGCAGCTATAGGCCAAGTCGGTGGACATGCGAGCCGGGCCCATGCGCGGTGAAGTCAGTGCATGTTCTGACCGAAGTCCGTGCAATGCAAGATGAAGTCAGTGTATGGTCCGTGCATATGGGGGCCAAAGTTTGTGCATATATACAAGGGGAGAAAACAAAGTCCATGCAGGGTTCGTGCACATGGGGATAGGGGCTATGCAATGTCCATGCGGGACTTGTACAAGGCTTATGCATGCAGGAGGACCAAGTCCGTGCAGGTTTGCATGGGGTTGAGATTGCAAGGGGGACGAAGTCCATGCATGGGATACACGGGGTTGAAGTTGCACAGGGTTGAAGCCATGAGGGGATGGGTGTGCCGGGGAAGGCAATGGATGTGCCAGTGACTGATGGGGGAGAGCTTGCCGGCGAAGAGGTGTACTAGCGAAGGGCGAGTAGGCAGGCATGTTGGTGAAGGGCTTAACAACAGCCAAAGGGAGGAGTCACAGTTCAAGGAGTGTGCCGGTGAGGGGGAATAGAGGGTGTACCGATGAAGGGGCCCAAGGGCATGCCGTGGAAGAGTCTAGAGCGTGTCGGTGAAGGGGGTTCTAGAGTGTGCTGGCGAAGGGGATTTCAGAGCGGTGTGTACCGGTGAAGGGCCCACTCCTCCTTCATTCTCTTAAGGCCTTTCTTTTCTGCTGGGGCTGAAACTATTGCTGCTGCTGAAACCCGGGCGGCTGACTCGGCCTCTGCAGACAGTCACATGCCATGTGCCCTGGCTGGTCACACCTGAAGCAAACCATGGGCGCTGAACACGGTCTGCCTGGATGAGAGCCACCACACCTGGGACACCCGTCCCGAGCACCACTCACTGAACTCCGGCGCTGCAAAGCCACCGGCTACTGGACACTGCCAGACGACTCCTGCTGCGCCTGCCCCTTACGACTTTGGTGCTTCCCACCAAAGCCCACTTCTCTGAACAGGTTCCTGAGCCTCGAGCTAAAGGACGACGACTCTGGCACGGAAGCAACCGACTGCGTCATCACGGGACCACCTGCTGAGAGCTGGACAGTACTCTGCTGCTGAACCACCGACTGCTGACCAAAACCTGCCTGAACCTGACCAGCACTGCCCTGCCCTCGAATCCGCTGCAAATCTCTCTCCAACGCTAATGCTGCCTTACACGCTGCATCCAAAGTGGTCAACCCTGATGCAAGAAGATGGTGCCTCAACTCAACCCTCAAACCGCTGAGGAACTGATCAATCTTCACTTCCTGATCTGCCATGATGTACGACGCATAACGGCCCAACTCGACGAACCTAGCACGGTACTGCATCACTGACATGTCACCGTGGGTCAACTTCATGAACTCACGCAGCCTCTGGGTCCTGGCAAAAGACGGACAGAAGGCACCCTCAAACACCGAGACGAACTCCTGCCAAGTGATCTACCGAAGGGGATGGGACTAGAATGCTCCCTCCCACTCAGACGTCCACCAAATACGGGCCGTTCTCTGAAGATGATGCGTAGCCAACACCACCTAATCCTCCTCAGCGCACTCCATCGCACTGAAGATCCGCTGCAAATCGCCCAGCCACTCCCTAGCCACCTCTGGATCTGGCTGCCCTCCAAAAGAAGGCGGCTGGAACTGCAGAAACTCCTTCAACACCCGACCGGGACCACCTCGAGAAGATGAGCCCTCGCCGACATCTCCTCTCTGCTGCTGGTCCACCTGCTGCCGCTGCTGGAAAACAAAATCGAACATGCCTCGGAAGAAGTCGTCCATCCCTGGAGCTCGCGCACCTCCAGCTACATCCTCTGGAACCGTGGCTCAACGGCGAAGAGAAATCAATCCCTGGAGGACACGTCCCGTCCGGACCCTCCGAAGAGACACCATGCCAACGTGAAGTCATCCCCGAAATCACAACGGCGAAGAGAAATCAACCCTTGGAGGACACGTCCTGTCCAGACCCTCTGAACAGACAACATACCGTGAAGCCGTCTCCGGGATCACGACAGCAAGAGAAGCTAATCCCTAGGGAAGCCTATGATTAAACCCAGTTCGCAAAACCCGCTCTGGAACAGGGCAGGCCATTTCAAGATGTGGCGTCCACTGCGTCGACCCTTCAGGGTGTAGCGTCGACGCAATGAAGAAGACTGTGTCCACTGCGTCGACCCTTCAGGGGCAGCGTCGATGCATCGAAGAAGATAGCATCAACGCTGCCAAGCCCCTGTGTCGACGCTGCCAAGCCCCTACGTCGATGTTGCCAGGCCTCTGCGTCGACCTTCCAAGCCCCTGCGTCGACGCTGCCAAGCCCCTAAGTCGACGCTGCCAAGCCCCTGCGTCGACTCTGCAGGCCTCTGCGTCGACCCTCCAAGCCCCTGCGTCGACGCTGCCAAGCCCCTGCGTCGACTCTGCAAGCCCCTGCGTCGACTCTGCAGGCCTCTGCGTCGACCTTCCAAGCCCCTGTGCCGACTCTGCAAGCCCCTGCATCGACGCTTCCAGGCCTCTGCGTCGACCCTCCAAGCCCCTGCGTCGATGCTGCCAACCCCTCAGCGGCCCTCCCCTAGGTGTCTTCAACGGCACGCTCAAATGGCCTTCAACGGCACACCCTTGTGCCTTCAACGGCACACCCTCTGGGGTGTCTTCAACGGCACACCTCATGTGTCCTTCAAACGGCACACACCTTGCGTGTTTTCAGCGGCACACCCCCAACAGGCCTTCAACGGCACGCTCAAATGCCCTCCAGTGGCATGCATGCAAGTGCCTTCAACGGCACGCTGTGAAGGCTTCTTCAGCAGCACAGTGCAAAGCCCGTTCAATGGCACAGCTGTTTGGCCCCCTCAGCGGCACAGTCCAAACCTCCAGCGGCACGGTCTGACCGACGGCACAGACCAAATCTCACGCCACCCCATGGGGATCTTTGGCGCGCAGCGGGTGCTATGAGTTGTCACCCCCGGAAGAGGCGAGAATTTCTTGTTAAGTGGACAACCTATGCTAAATATGACTCTACATTTCAATCTCTAACTTAAGTATATTTAAAATGGTTTCTTAAGTTACTTATAAATATGCATATACTAGTTGAATTAATAATATTATCAATAATAATTAATTTTTTTTTATACGCTATGTATATATATATATTTTATTTTATTTTTATAAGAGGTGTTACAAAGGTGACTGATGCTCATCTTTTTCGAGTGGGCGCAGTGGAATTCACAGAATTTGTGCTGAAAGAGTATGCTCATTTGCTAATCAGAGCTGGGATATACCATAGCGCGTATGAATCCCATTTTCGGTATCCCATCTCTAAGGGCCTGTACTGCGGCATGTTTTAGGTCTTCTGCCCACAGTTCAATACCTTTTATACAATAGAGGGTGAAACTTCTTTAGACCTCTGGAGTCTGTCATAGCTCTCGGGTTTGCCGATCGACTGAGAACCTTATGAGGAAATTTGTTTGCCTAACTTTGTTAAGGACGAGACTGATGGAGAAGGTCAATATTTTTTTAACTTTTCATATCGGTACCTAATGAAGTCATACCGCTCCCTCTGCCTGGCATACCACAGGAGATCATCCAAGGGCTATCATACCCGGGAAAAGAGCAGTAGGATGAATGTTCGAGTAGGACATTGGATCCAATATTTCTTCAGTGGCCCCTCGAAATACAGTGAATTTCCTTCAGTAGCTCCAGCTGTGGGCAAACAGACCAAGCCTCCGAAGTTTAAGTTAGAGTTGCCTGCTTCTATTCGACAAGTCAGCCAGGGAGGGCCGAACCCCACCGGAGTGGATCCCGTCACTCACTGTGCCACCTATTTCACATTCTGGCTATGCGCTTTTGCTCTCTCGTAGGGAGATGAAACAGTTATCCAACCGGAGGTAATATACCCTGTGTGTCAGATGGCCTGGGGCATGCGGCTCACTTTTTGTCCGGCTGCATTTTGCTTGGTTTACAAATCTCTGGGAGATCTATAAAAGCATCTGATCCCTCGGGCCTTTAGAACAGTGGGCCTGTTCCATTTCTTCAATGCTTGGGCATGCAGTTTATTCCCCAAGCTTGCTCCCAGGACCTTGCAGATGGCTACGTTGTAGCCCCAGATGCTGAAAAGTTCACTTTTTAATGTTTAATATCCTATGGTTGCATGTCCGGGTCATTGGGTTTCAAACATAGGGTTTCTAATGGTTTCCGGGTGAAAAACGGGGTTCTGGCACGAATGGGTCGACCCTTGCATTTCTGGGGTCTGGAAAGGCGTGGGTCTACCCTTGGGGTTGACCCTTGGGGTGTCCTGCGTTATCGCAGGGCCTGCTGCGTCAATGCAGGGCCCTGCCTGCGTTGACGTAGGGTCCGCTACGTGGACGTAGATGGGCGCCTGGCCGCGTGGCTGCGTGGACGCAGGGTGCGCCCTGCGTGGACGCAGATGGGTTTTCGCTAGCATGGGTCGACCCCCGAGCTTTTTCATCATGGGCGCGTGGACTGTGTGGACGTAGGGGGGGCTCTGCGTCGACGCAGTGGCACGCCTGCGTGCACTGCATGGACGCAATGCTACCCTGCGTGGACGCAGGGGGTTTGGGCTTGCAGTTTTGTTCGAGGGTCGACCCCTGCAATCAGTTGACGCGTTTGAGTATTTAAACCATGAAAACTCGTCCATTTGGATTCCAATTGGACTAAAACTTTAACCCTATGCTCCCAAGCCCTTGGCAAGCATATCTGGGTCATTTTGCAGGGATTAAGAACTCTAAATTCGTGGATAATCATCATTAAACAACATGTATTGAAGATGACACATGAAGCACCTAGTTTTGGGCATGTATCTACTAAAACGTGAAATTCTCTATGCATGAGCTATACAATTTGGGACTTTCTATGCTAAATGGAAGATCACATGCTAATGCTTACATTCACGTATGTTAATTGGGATTTAGTCTGTTATAACCTACCTGATTTTGGAGAGACAACTCAGAACCCTAGATTCGGGACGTTCTTAGACAGCTCACAAAAACGCCTCGAGATCTCCTTGGATACCCTATAAAATTTAGGGCTTTTACTACCAATGGAAAGATCTCATCGAGAGAGTCAAGATACTATATTTACTTGCCTGATTTGGTTGAGAATACATACCTAATTTGATGGAATAAGGAGTTCGTGAAGAAGGACGACGGGACGACGACCACCTCCACCAATCTTCCTAGATCTCCCTGGTCAGACCTTCTCGTCGAAAACCCAAGCTATCAAATGAAAAACATGGAGTGGCGGAACCCAACAATTGTAGGTGGGCGTCCGCAGACGACACACCATCAACGGACCTCGTAAAGCGTGGTGGGAGAGAATGATGAGGAGGTTGCAAAGCTGACCAAGGCTGCTGGGCCCAAGAAGGGGGGGGGAAGACAGGTGTGCCGGTGAGGAGGCCAAGGGTGTACCGCTGGAGGGTTCGGGGCCGAGTGTGCCGGCCAAGGGGTGTACCGGCGAAGGAGGAGAAGGGCTACGGGGTGCACCGGTCAAGGGCTGTACCGGTGAAGGAAATGGTAGGAAGAAAAGTACACCGGGCATGAGTTGTACCGGCGAAAGGGGGGGGTTGAGGGACTATAGGTTGTACCGGTCAAGGACCATGCCGGTGAAGGGGTTAAAAGGGTGCTAGGGCGTACCGGCCAAGGGAGGTGACCGGGGTGTAAGGTGTGCGTCGGCCAAGGGGAGAGGAGGAGTGTACCGCTGAAGGGTACACCAGTGAAGGGTCAGGCTGGCCATGGTGGGTGTGATTGTTGAAGAGGAACCCAGGATCACACCATCAGGAGGTGTATCGACGGGGACTAGTTCAGTAGAGAAAGAAGGCCAAATGTTGGTCAGGAAGGGGGGTCTGGTGAGGGCACAGTGGGGCAAGAACACAGACGTCACCAAATGCGGGGAGACCACCAAGTACAAACACCGGTTGGACGAAAAGATGGCCGGGGCAAACAAAGTTTATTCATGCAAAACAAGGAAGCAGGGGGTACAATCAGAGCCAGGGGAAGAAGATGGGAATGGGGGAACAGGGAGAGAAGGGCCTGGGGTTAGACCAAGGGTCACAGGGCCCCGGTTTCCCCCCTTACACTGTGGGCCTCCACTCCCCTTCCCTTTCTCTCTCTCTTACTCTCTCTGTCTCGCAGGTGGTCGGCGTCGGAGGAGGAGGATCCCACCGGGAGATCCTTCTTCTTCTTCTTCTTCCTCTTCTCTCGTTCCTCGATCTGTCACCTGTTGTCTCTCTTTGTGTGTCTTCTCTTTGGAGTGGAAAAAGGGCTTTTATACCTCCACCGGCACAGCCCTATTCGAGCGCCCTGCGACGAAGGCGGGAAACGCCCATTAAATGGGATTTGACATCCCATCATTCCGGTTGACAAGGGAGCGTTCCTGCCGCTACTCCAGCCCAAGAGGTACAAGGGCGCATCTGGTGGGCGCGGCGGGGCCAAGTCGCATTTCTTCTGTGAGCTTCTGGTCGAGGACATGGTCTGCGACCATACCCGCGCGGTGTGCCTGCGCGAGGTCCAGAACAGCATCAAGGACTCGGTCAAGCAGCTCGTAGAGGACAAGATCAACAAGCTGGGCGTCGCCCCGCTGTTCAAGATCACCGAGCAGGAGATCATCGGCCCGCACGATAGCCTGATGATCTTCCGTGGCATGCGGACGTTTCAGACGGGCGGCGGCACGGCCGGCGGCATCAAGTCCCTGGAGGGGTTCAACCGGGCCTTCTTCGAGGAGGCCCAGACGGCCAGCCAGCGGTCATTGGATCTGCTGACACCGACCATTCGCAAGCCCGGCTCGCAAATCATGTTCGGCTGGAACCCGCTTAAACCGACAGACCCTATCGAGCGGTTCTTCGCGGACAACGCGGACGATCCCGATTTCGTCCACGTCAAAGTCAACTACAGCGACAATCCATGGTTCCCCGACGAGCTGCGGCGCGACATGGAGCGCGACCGGATCAGGGACCCGGAGAAGTATCAGCACATCTGGCTTGGCGGCTACCTTCGCAACAGCGAGGCGCGGGTCTTCAAGAACTGGCGACAGGAAGCATTCGAGACGCCCGACGACGCCCGGTTCTACTTCGGGGCAGACTGGGGGTTCTCGATTGACCCGACCGTACTGACTCGCTGTTTCATCAAGGATCGCACGCTCTTCGTAGACCGTGAGGCGTATCAGGTCGGATGCGAGATCGACCGCACGCCGGCCCTGTTCGACGCCATCGACCCAGAGCGCCCTCAGATGGCCCGCAGGTGGCCTATACGGGCTGATAGCGCGCGGCCTGAGACGATCAGCTACATGCGGCGCCACGGCTACGACAAGATTGTCCCGGCCACCAAGGGGCCGAACAGCGTCATGGACGGCATCGAGTTCCTGAAGTCCTACGACATCGTGGTCCACCCGCGCTGCAAGCACACCATCGACGAGTTGACGCTCTACTCGTTCAAGACCGATCCGCAGACCGGCGAGGTTCTTCCCATGCTCCTTGAGGACAAGAAGAACCACGTCATCGACGCCCTGGATGCCCCCTACCATCCTCTTTTTTATCATATTCCATTGGAGGGGTTTCTTCCAAAGAGTTGGCAGATTGCTCCCTATGAAGATCTCGAGCAAACAAGGTCGGTCATCCCAATGGTCGAGCCAGTTTCTACACGAGGTAGAGTCAGTGGCTCATTCTGAGAGTACCAGCCAAGCTCACATCGAGTGATTAGATTGTACCAGTAGATGATGAAGTTTTGTTCTTTCTTTTTCTTTGCACTGTAATGGCCTTGGCCTATCCGATGTACCAAAGAAGCATTAATTAGAAGAAGGGGAAAGTTTCTTACTCTATGTTGATTATATGTACATTTTTTAGAGAGGCTCAAAAATGAAATTTACATTGTGTTACCGTGTTTCATGTCCAAGGGATGGGCGTTCCTTCCATGGTAGCCAGCCGGTACGCCCCTTTCCCGAGCATCTCAACCACTCGATAGGGGCCTTCCCAGTTAGGGGCTAGCTTGCCCACCGCCTCTTGTAGTCGAGAGGCTTCAACTTTTCTGAGGACAAAGTCTCCTGGCTGGAAGTGCCTATCTCAGACTCTGGCATTGTAGTATTGAACCAGGTGTCACTGGTATTCCGTGGCTCAGATACCCATGATCTCTCGGATCTTGCTCACCAAGTTGAGGTTTTCAAGCAACTTTTGGTCATTAGCCTCAAGCGAGAAGCCGATGACTCAGAGAGATGGGTTGTCGACCTCCAGTGGAATCACAGCTTCTGTGCCATACACTAGTTAAAAAGGTGTTTCGCCCATGGTCATTCTTGGAGTAGTTCGGTGTGACCAAAGTATGCTCGATAATTCCTCCAGCCAGCTGCCATTGGCCTTGCCGAGTCTGATTTTTATGCCTTTTAGTATAGCCCTATGGGCATTTTCTGATGGGGATATCACCCATAATTCCCTCTGGCTCGGCACCTCTCTCCCTCCTGGAGACGTGTAGGGGCGCAGCTCGACGACGTGATTGATCCACCACATCTCATGAGCTTGCTAGCATGATACTTTGATGTATTCCTTCTTCATTTGAGTCCTTATGATGTATTTTCCTTTTGTCTTGAGTCAAGTCCTTGTATTTTCCCTTTATCTTGAGTCAAGTCCTTAGTTTAATTCGTCAGTACCTAAGTTTCAACCACGGCACCATAAAGTTCCAGCCAATCCATACCAAGAATCACGTCATAGTCGGCTAACTGTAATGCATAAAGTCTCGCTGGCAGTTTCCGACCACTGACCATAACCGGAGAATTTTTCAAGCACATAGGAGTAGACATGAAATCGCCAGACGGCAACTCCACGAGCATATCACAGGAAATTTCATTCACCGGTCTCTCGATACAGGCAATAAAATCTTTAGAGATAAATGAATGCGTCACACCTGAATCGAAAAGAACATGCGCTGTGCGATCATAAATGGAAATTGTACCTTCGATCAGATTAGACGCCAACGCCTCCGCACGAGTGATGTGTGTAACTCTGGCTCTCAACGGACGAGTAGCGGCAGATGACTGCTGAGAAGGTGTAGGAACAGGCGATTGAAACGGTTGAATCGGTTGAAATGGCTGAGGCGGCGGTGAAAGATGGAACTGCGACTGCTGCGACTGTGAAGTCTGCGAGAACTGCACCAGCTGCTGCCTCAACGGACAGTTACAGGAAATGTGCCCCGACTGATCACAATAATAACACACAACTGATAGAGAGCACGGCACACCCAGATGACTGCCACCACATCGGGAATATAACCTTGGCTGAGAAGCAACGAAATCTGAACGCGGTCGAACAAACAGACCAGAATGCTGACTCGGCTCTGAAAACGATGGCTGATCAAACCTCTTCCTCTTTTTCTTATGATGGAAACCTCTACCCTGAGATTGCTGAAAGGAAGCACTATCGACAGGAGAGAAGGCGGGAGAAACTCCTGAAGTAGATGACTGGTGGGGCGGCTGATGTGGCACGGTCGATGACACCATCCCAGTCTGAGCGAAATCTCGAGTCCTTGCCAACTCCAACTCCAATGCGACAGCAGCTAGATAAGCGGCATCCAGCTCAGCAACACGTGTAGTGAACAGCGGCAGGCTCAACTCTGCTCTCAGCCCACGCAAAAATTACTGAGTCCTCACAGTCTCATCGGTAAAAATATGCGGTGCATACCGGCCCAACTCAATGAATTTATCACGATATTACAATACTGACATGTCACCCTGAGTCAGCTCCAGAAACTGATACATCTTAGCTATCTTCAGGCAGGCTGGAGTATAAGCACGCTCTCGTCCTCAGTGAAGGCGACAGTCCCTTCCGGTGACATCTCCGCCAAGCAAGCTTCGAGGTGCGCCGGCGTCTGGAGTGCGGCGATGATGGCTTGTCGTGTCTCTTCGTCCAATGACAGCATTTCCCAGACGGTGAATCTGGCCAGGATCTTCTTGAGGTGCCTAACTATTCGGTCGGTAGCCCAGACTTTGAGCAGCTTCATCTCTTCGGCCTTGCCACGTTTGCCCCCAATCTGGACCTGAGGTACAAGGTCGGAGGATGGCCCTCCTATCGGATCGGGTGCAGCTGCATGGGGCGGCGTGCTCTGACAGGCCTCCTCCTTTTCTTGCATAAATTCGGCGAGGTTAGGGATACCGTCAAATTCTTCTGCCGGTTGGGACAGAGTCATCATTGGTAGAACTGGGGGTTTATTTACCGGCAGAGCTGGGGGAATGCTGGCCCCCTCGGCTGGCTGGAGTCCCCGCGGGCGTCCCTGGCTTTCAGCACGTGACCGCAAAAATTTCGTGAATGAGGGGGTGCCTTGGCTTTTCAGCTTCCCAAGGTAGAGGCCCACTGGTGGAGGGATCTCAGCACCTTGGACCTCGGGTTCCGGGGTCCGGTACGGTTGCTCGCCCCCGAGCATGATGTTGCAGTTGTCTTGAGGACGGTGACCCCACTTCTTCCTTGACCGGGTAGCATGTTGAGAGGTGGATGCCTCGACCTGGTTTGCCTCCTGTAGGTCGTAGGGCACCTCCTCTTCTTCCTCGCCCAGAGAGAGGGCAGTGTCGAACAGCGTAGAGAGGGTGTTGCAAGCAACGACAACCTCCTTCTTCTTCTTGTTTCGAGGCCTTCTTTTCTTTTTCTTCTCCTTTTCCCCGGTGGTCGGAGATTGCTCACGGGAGAGTTCGCCCCACATGGGAGGCTCCTCTTCTGTTCGGGTCTCTACACCGGGGTCCAGCTCGAGATCCCTGAATTCCTCCCAGGGGACATATTCTTTCAGCTTGACAGGCCGAATCTCGGGCTGTTCATACTCTTCAAGCCCATCAATAATGGTCTGAAGCCTTTCGACTGCCGGGCTAACTTCTTTGTGGATCCGCACCGGGACCCGTTCTTTTCTGTTGAAGGTAGGCCTCCTCACGACCAACCGAGGGGCCGTCTCTATATTGAGTGAAAGGGGTCATACCAACCCCTTAGGACCGATTACAGGGCCCCTAGGGCCATTCCTAAAGGGTGGGGGACAGGTAGATGCCGTCCGATACGGTGGGAAAGAAATGGCCCTAATAGGGACCGTTTGGGTGGCTAAACAGTCTGCCTATGACCGCAAGACACGAACCGACTTAGGAGGAGAAAAAACGGTCTTAACCAGACCGCTTAGAATCAAGATGGTCTCCAACAGACCGCTAGGTGGACATAAATGGTTAGAGGGCAACCATTGAACTAAGTCAGTGAAGGGCAATATTGGGGACAAACGCGGTCTGAAGGCGATCGCTTGGATTCTCGAACGATCCACAGACGACCCTCGAATAGATAGAAACGGCCCTAGCATGGCCACAACTCCGACAGACTGCATTTTTTTTTTATTTTAAATGTGAGACATGACTATATATAAAATGAATGACTGATGTAAAATGCTTTAAATGCATGCAGGAAAAACGCAAGATAAGGATCTCCTGGCTCCAGGTCTAGGCAGTGTACCTGGCACTACCGGACTTCCAGCAGGAGCGGCTCACCGCCATGGGTTTTGCTGAGTTCCTTAGCATAGAGGTGGCGAGGCTGGACACAACCCTACTCTGCACACTGCACGACCGGTGGGACCCAGTCAGCCGGACGTTCATGTTCCCGTGGGGACACATGGTGCTGATGTTGGAGGACGTGGCGTAGATTATCGGGCTGCGTGTACATGGAGCTTCGATGAGCAGGAAGACTCACGCAGACTATCGAGAGTTGGCCGAGAGGCTGCTAGGTCTGGAGCTACACCGATCAGAGCGTCACTCCTCGACTTTACCGAGGGTGAGACTACTGGAGAGCTTGGGCCTGCAAGGAGCTGGGATCACAGTCAGAGAGCTACCTGAGTAGCACTTGGGCTGCCTGACGGACCGAGCACGAAAGCAGGTGGCAGCGGAGCCAGGAGCTGAGGCGGATGTGGTCCTACGGTGATTCCTGATGTTGTTTTTCGGGAAGTTGTTGTTCGCGACCCTAGCCGATAGAGTGAGCTGTCGGCTACTACCCTTGCTCGAGGAGGTTGACAGAGACGGAGAGAATGCATGGGGCGCAGTTGTACTCGCCTTCCTCTTTGACACTCTTAGCTCGACTAGCCGGCGGATGATGCTAGGCGGGTTCTCCCCACTTCTTCAGGTATGACCCGATTCCTAGAATGCTTGTGCAAATTGCTATGTTATATGCTGACATTTAATGCAATGAAATGTAGGTGTGTGCTTACATGTACCTCCCCAGACTGGCGAGAGGGCAGGAGGTGCATCCGGACCGGGTGCCCATCTCGTGGCGGTGGACGATGGCCCGAGAGGTGGGCTCCCTACATCGTTAGGTTTGGACGATTCAGGATGACCTCGACGCTTTACCCTATGCCTCGGTAAGATCTCAACTTGAACTTTATAAATGCAACTATATGATTAGACACTAATGCTTGACATGCTGACTACCTGGCAGGTTCGATGGACTCCGTACCAGGGTGAGGGGCATGAGGGCCAGCCGTGGGTGGTGGCGGCGCTCGCCTACGCAGACCGGGACATCTGGCTCTTCTACATGAACGTGGTCGAGCCACTTCACTATCGGTTGATCATGAGGACTCTGAGCGTTCATAAGCCAGAGGTAGAGTTCCCGACACGCGAGAAGCTGGAGGAGCACGTGGGACGCCACTCACACGGGCTTGCTGTGGAGATAGACTGGTCCACTCGGGTGACAAACCAGATCTGAGACTGGACGGGGCTAGGGTGAGTGGTGCGTGCCTTAGCTACGAGTGACGAGGCCTACCTGACGGCCTACGCCCGACGCTCTGGAGACCAGGTCTTCCATGGCGCATGACAATCGGTACAATTCTAGACTTATGCTTCCTAATATGTTCATGATGATATTGCACTAATGTTTGACTTCCTATATGCAGCTCAACCCCCAGGGATGGATTGCTGAGCTTCAGGGGTTACTCCACTCAAAAGTCCAGCAGTGGGACGAGCTCCAGCGTTCCCCGGACCTCCTGGTGAGTTTCCCTCAACCTCAGACTTAAAAAAATGCTATGTTATGCTCATGAGACTGACATGCCCCTATATGCAGCATGCTGCGAGAGCCCAGCGTCAAGGAGCTGATGCACTGTCCTCTTCCTCCCAGCCACCAGCAGATCAGGCCGAGCGAGATGCGGACTTCACGAGGGCAGTAGAACGAGTCGAGGAGGCTGAGGCCGCTCTTGCCGAGAGGGTAAGTAAATCATTGCACTTCTCCTTTAAAGCATGCCCTCAATGGGTGACCTATGCGGACGTGTATGCAAACTCGAGAGCTAGAGGCGGCGTTGTTGGAGACCATCCAATAGAGGGAGGCGGCAGAGCACGCACAGGTGGAGGCGGAGTAGGCCCAGCGAGAGGTCCATGACCTTAGGATTGAGCTACAGACCTTGGATCGGGTAGTTCGGATGATGGGCAGAGGTCCGGAGCAGAGTGCATCCCAGAGCGGTGCACGCAATAGCACTTACAGGGACTACTTCACCAGCTCCTCTGACCGTCGGAGGAATGAGGACAAGGAGCGGCGTCGACGCCAGTGTGAGGAGGGGAGCACAACCATGGAGTCACCGGGGAAGAGGCACGAGGGTACCAGCGATAGCGAGGGTCCCGGTGAGGGGCAGACTTGATGTACCACATGAGACACTTGCCTTCATGACTTAGTGGAATGACGTGCTTTTGGTTTTGACTTTCCTTGATGAATGTATGCACACTGACGCTAACTTACTAACTAGACAACGCCTCCTACGACTGACGGCGTGAGAGTGAGAGAGAGAGACTCGAGTAGGACGAAAAAGAATCACTAACTTATAACAACAGAAAGAGAGATGGTCACATAGTAGGCCACTATCGGAGCCTAACGGCCTCTCATTAGACCGCTAACAGACAACCAGTCGGTAGCTCAAAGAAGATAGAAATGGCTCTCATTCGACCGCAAGATCCGAATCGACGGTCTTCCATTAACCGTTTTCAATAGAGACGATCTTATCGCGACCGTTTAGCCTGTCGGGGAGACGAAGTGTGTAGAAGGAGGCAGAAACGGCCCTTTAATGACCACCATAACTCTTTGCGGTCGCTCCATAGACCGCAAATCAGGAAACTCTGTTAGCTCCAATCAGGACTCTTTTGGAGAGTCCTAATCCGAGGGCAAAGAGTCCTAATCCATGCTAAAGCTTATCCTAACCTGATCTAAGGTTATCCTACCTCAATCCTAGTGGGAATGGGCTGAGAATCTGGGCTCTATAAGTAGGAGGCACCCTAAACTCGCAACTCAGTTTTCATAAAATCACCAGATGGCAACTCCACGAGCATATCACAGGAAATCTCATTCACCGGTCTCTCGATACGGGTAATAAAATCTTCAGAAATAAATGAATGCATCGCACCTGAATCGAAAAGAACATGTGCCGTGCGATCGAAAATAGAAACTGTACCTTCAATCAGATTAGATGGAAATGCCTCCGCACGAGTGATATGTGTAACTCTGGCGCTTGGTGAGCGGGTAGCGGTTGACGACTGCTGAGAAGGTGCAGGAACAGGCAGTCGAAATGGTAGAACTGGTTGAGTCAGTTGAGAAGGCTGAGGCTGCGGTGAAAGATGAAACTGCGGCTGCGTAGTCTGAGTGAACTGCATCGTCTGCTGCCTCAAAGGACAGTTACGGGAAACATGCCCTGGCTGATCGCATCGATAGCATACAACCGGCAGGGAACACGGTACACCTAGATGACTGCCACCACATCTCGAACATGACCTTGGCTGAAGAACAATAGAATCTGTACGCGGTCGAACATACGAACCTGATTGCTGACTCTGCTCAGAAAACAACGGCTGATCAAATCTCTTCCTCTTCTTCTTATGACGGAAACCACTGCCTTGAGATTGCTGGGAAGGAGCACTACTGGCAGGAGAAAAAGTGGGAGAAACTACTGAAGCAGATGATTGGTGAGTCGGCTGATGCGGCACAATCGACAACACCATCCTAGTCTGAGCAAAATCACGAGTCCTCGCCAACTCCAAGTCCAAAGCGACAGTGGCCTGATAAGTGGCATCCAGCTCAGCGACACGTGTAGCAAACAGCGGCAGGCTCAACTCTGCTCTGAGTCCACGTAAAAATTACTGAGTCCTCATAGTCTCATCGGTAAAGATATGCGGTGCATACCGGCCCAATTCAATGAATTTATCACGATATTGCAATACCGATATGTCACCCTGAGTCAGCTCCAGAAATTGATACATCTTGGCTATCTTCAGGCAGGCTGGAGTATAAGCACGCTCGAACGCAGTGACAAACTTTGCCCAAGTGATCTGTCGAAGCGGACGAGATCGGAATGTAATTTCCCATTCTGAAGTCCACCATGTACGTGCAGTACCGTGAAGTTGAAAAGAGGCCAACATAACACGCTCATCCTACGAAGCTCTTGCAGAAGAGCCTTCAGGTATATCCTTTGTAGCAGTGGGTGGAGGGGGTTCGGGTACCTGAGGTTCCTCACAGGCATCTGCCCTAAATGCCTGACCAGGTCCAGCCTGTTGCTGACTAGGAAGAGTTCTTGTGGGC
The DNA here is from genome assembly GCA_024336825.1 of Amorphophallus titanum. Lineage (NCBI taxonomy): Eukaryota > Viridiplantae > Streptophyta > Magnoliopsida > Alismatales > Araceae > Amorphophallus > Amorphophallus titanum. Next base: position 758,132 of record JANBPO010006887.1, on the reverse strand, counting down.
TTACCATCAACCATAGTAAAACCCATGAACTTCCGTAAGTTTTACCGTTGAAAAACTTACCACGTGCAGTTTTTCGAAAAGCATACCTCGTGCAGGTTGTGCCTTCGAAAAACTTACCTCGTACAGTTTTTCGAAATGCATACCTTGTGCAGGTTGTGCCTTCGAAAAACTTACCCTATGCAGTTTTCTGAAAAGCATACCTCGAGCATACTTCGTGCATTCTTTTTGAAAAGCATATTTCGTGCATTCTTTTTGAAAAAGCATACCTCGTGCATTCTTTTCAAAAAGCATATTTCGTGCATTCTTTTTCAAAAAGCATACCTCGTGCATTCTTTTCGAAGGTCATACCTCGAGCTGTTTTCAAAACCCATACCTCGTGTCATTTCTTGCCATACCTCACGCTGTCTTCTTCCTCAGTATCATACATCGAGTCTTTCTGGCACTGTTATACAGCATGCACAAAACATTTGTCTTACCTCATGCTGTCTTCTTCCTCAGCATCATACCTCGAGTCACTCTGGCACTGTTATACAGCGTGCACAAAACATCTGTCATACCTCGTGCTCTTCCTTGAGCCATCTTCGTGCTGAAACTTTTACACGCGTGTCTTTTTCTTAAAAGAACTACCTCGTGCATGTTTTTGTGCTTTCGATGAGATGTTTTCGTGTAGGTGCTAGTCTTGTTTCATTGGTGTACTACATTGAAGCAGGTACCTCTTGTCCCACTGGAAGAAATTTCCATCAATGATGAGAACTCGTGATCTGAGGATTCAGCCCTCTGACACATGTGACAGTCATTCATGCGTTCTGGAAGACTCCAAAGGTATAGAGCATATCTCCCACACTCTCTATGACCTACGGAGGGGCCATGTCCTTGTCACCACCTTCTACTGATTACTCTTTATATCTTTCCATTGAATCTCAGCCTCCCTATGCAACTTCTCTACCCTCGAATCTCAATTCAGAGATGACACTCAATCAACACTATGAAGGCCTGCACGCCCCCGGCCGCTGCACATCCCGCACGTCCCAGCCGCGGCACGGCCTGCACGGCCCAGCCGCTGTCTAGCACGTCCTAGCCGCTGCCCATGATGCTTATTGCTAAACATGAATCATATAAATCAAGCCACATTTTTAATCACCATTAGAGTCATCGTCCACAACATAAGTTACAAGAGGAGTAATCCACTAGAAGCAAGACCAGACACGTCCACTAATGACATATACTGTGTCTCAGGTGTCTCCCACTCGCCTTGAACATGGTAACTGAGACACCGTTACAATAAGCAAGGAGAAGGACTAGTCAGGGTCATGCTCGTCAGTGGGGTCCAACACTGCTGACCACGTGTGCACACATAGGCTCAATGCCTTGAGCTAGGCCTCTAGCTAGTCCCCCCCAGTCAAACGCTAACTGCAAGGTAAGGGGGCCCATGAAAACTAGCCTAAAAATCGTACACCGGGACTACCCCGCCACCTCTCCCAAGTGGGCTGACACTAAAGGTCGTCAGGCTCTGACTAGTGGGTCAGTCACACAGAAAAGGGAGGCTAACACAAATGGGACATAAATGCATGTCACAGATTATTACAACGTGTGACAATACCAAAGGCACGACCCCAGACACACGGCCGAATGAAATGCGGCTAAAAATTGGGCTGGAAGCAGGTGGCAGTCATGGGGATGACCGCTACCTGCAAGTGGCGGTCACCCCCATGACCGCTACCTGCTCACCGCCATGCCTCATGAGAGGCGATTTTTGGGGATACCGCCTTCCCTTGCAGAGGCTAGGGAGCGGTCAAATGGAGACTGCTACCTATCTGATCGAACCAAAACATGCCCTATCAGTTTTAAACCCCTCCCCAATCGATCAAATCGAGGGGATTACATAAAAATAATCTGTTCCCTACTGTCATACACCATTTCCACACCATTTGGACTCCGAAAACATCAATAATGGAGCTACATACAAGATTAAATAACTTGGGTTTAAGGGATCACATTCCATATGCAATTTTTGATCAAACCAACCATTTTTACATGCATATAATGAGTCAAAACGAAGGGAAATCGCGAGAGAGCAAAGTAGGTTTTCATCCCCCTACCTAAAATCACGAAACCACATTGTTTAGTCGATTAAACCCTCTCTATTTCCGCCCAGTCAACTGACTGATGAGACCGACCTTCAGAAGATTCTGACAGTCAACATGAGAGACCAGAAGCACATGAGACAGTTAATAGCATAAAACAATGAGACAATCAATACTATGAAGCACATGAGACAATTACAAACCACATGAGACAGTCTGCATTATGAGACAAAGAGATGAACGACCGATAGCATGAGCACATGAGACAGTCAATATCATGAGATGACTCGAATTTATCAAATCAATGAGACAAGGAAATAGTCAAAATACTATGAGATCACGTGTTATTTAACACAAATAAACATAAAATCCTCAATGGGCCAAATAGGAAGGGCACCTAGATAAATGTCTAATTGGGCCCAATACCCCTTACCGTTTGGCGCCGAGAGCACATCTCGACCAAGTGAGAGGCGCGCCGAGAAGAGGACTGAGGAGCGCGCCGATAACCTTTCCCACATACAAGTCATATATATAACCCTTCTTCCGTGAACAAAGATATAGAGCGACAAAAGAGAAAAAGAAGAGAAGAGAGCAACTGAGATAGATACACAGAAAGAGACTAAAAAGATCAAGAGAGCAAGAGAGAAAAAGAGACAGAGAGAAGAGATATCGAAAGAGAAAAAGAGAGAAGAGGCCAGAGATCGAAGAGACCTCCTTCCCCTCATCACTGAGAGAGGAGATTGAAGCAGAGAGAGCTCCAAGAAGCAGAAGCCAAGAGGTGGGCGTTGGGGAGGGAGTGGAGTCAATGCTCCGCCCTCCCCTCCCGTTCATCCTTTCTCGCTATCCACTTTGTTATTTCTATTTCTGTTCTTCAGATAGTTAGATAAGTGTATTTTCAATCCGTCGTTTATGAGGAATAAGAGTGATTTCTCCCTCTATCTTTCCGTGCGCATCTCCTTTTATTCTGTACTGTTCTATTGTAAACGATGACCACAACCCCCCCCGCCTTCTGCCATCTTGTTTACGTTTGATTCATACATGATTGTGTTCTGGTCGAATGTTCCCTGTAGAGCTTTCTATCTTTATCAGTGTGTACGAGGGTTTGAAGCCAGCTTCCAGAGCCGGAGACAGACCATCTCCTGGCTTCTGGAATGCTTGGCAACCTCCAATAAAACACACTGCGTGGACGCTGCAGAACAAGCTGAAGGCACAAAAGCTTGAAGCGAATCAAACCTGTCCACAGCGTCAACGCTGCTGAACGGCAGCGTGGACGCAGCAGAACAAAGCCTTCAAGCCCTCAACGATAAAGGTCGATGTAAGCCAGCTAAAGGTCGACGCTAAGCCAGCCAAAGGTCGACCTTACCGGATTGAAGGTCGACGTTGTTGTGGCTGCTACGCTAAGGCGTCAACGCAGCAGCTTGGCTGCGTGGACGCAGTTGTGCAGAAATGCATACCAAGGTCGACCCTTACATACCAAGGTCGATGCAGCTCAGGCGTTTAACGTCCACTGCGTCAACGCTGCTGAGCGACAGCGTGGACGCAGCCTTCAGCCTTTTCCATATTCCATTCATACTCCATTGAAGCTCAAGTCCAAGAAAAAGTATAGAGGCCTGCGTAGACGCTGCAGGCTCAAGGGGTGGACGCAGCTGTGCTTACTTCACAAGCTGCTGTTGAAGTTCCACAGCGTCAACGCCCCATCTGCCAACGTCAACGCTGAAGTCTTCTAAAGCCATTAAACCGTACAGCCTCGTGGAATTCAGTTATGGCACGTGATCCTAGGCTGAAAAGCAAATGGGATGAGGACACGTGGAGGAATATTCTGGACTCGAAGAGGATAAGGAAGAGAGAGAAAGGGGATCTGGCTTTCGACGAGTGAAGAACGAAGCTGATATAAAAAAGAAAAAAGATCTGCTACAGCCTTTAAGAGTCTTCCAATCCATCCGTGAGCTTGGTCGTTGAAGAGAGAGAGAGAGTGAGAACAGAAGCAGACGCAGAGGAAGAACAAGAAGAGAGCAAGCAGAGAAGAAGACGACAGAATCAGAAGGAAAAGAAAAGCAAGCTGCTACGGCGGCCCTGTTCGTGTGCGTGCAGCAGAGAGAACAGAACCAGAAGAGTGAAGACTTCTGTGATTGGACCGTGGATCAAATCCAGGCCAATCTGCTCTGATTGAGCTACAGTTTGGGATTCTATTGTTTACAGCTTTCAGTTGCTATTTTTCTTCCCTTGTTCTTGTTTCGTTTCATCTTTTATTCAAGCTGTTAGTCAGCGTTGCAGAGGAGGATTCCTCTGGACGGGTTAAGCTGTAATCCCCAGCCCGGAAGATTACGGGATCAGCTCCACTTTCAATGTCTCGGATCTTGTCGTTTACAGGGACCCAGCGGTGATACCTAGTGAGCCTTTTGAGCCATCCCCACCCATTGTGAGTGACACCACACTTGAGTGCCCACCTCCAGCCTTGTTACCTCGGCAGCGAGAGCAGATAGAGTGTATACTGGATGAGCAGGTGACTACTACGCGAGGTGGAGTGTACCAACGCTATCTAGTGCGTTGGAGGGGACGGCCCGCGTCCGATGACACTTGGATCACCCGAGGCGAGCTACAGAGGATAGATCCAGATCTGCTGGATCGATACCAGAGCGACCCGGACCCTTACTCGACGGGGTCGAGCTTCTCCCACCCGGGGAGAATTGGTGAGGACACCAGAGCACGAGCGCGGCCCGACTCAGTGAGCCGACGATACCGGACCCGCAGCACGACACGGTCGACACCGACCTCCCTCTGGCTCGGAGATAGCCTGGAGGCCCCACCTTGAGCCTCCACATTTATCATATTTATTTAGACTTTATTGGTGTGTATTGTGTTTTTATTTACTTTTATTCGTGTTGTAATTTGGATTGTAAGAGGGGTTTATTTGCAATTTGAACCCCAGGGCCCCATGAGCCACCTCACCCCCTTCCCATTGATCCACCTCAGCCCTAGGACCCATGTGGGGTCAGTCAACAAGTCAAAGGTGGCTTCTAGAAGGGGTGGGACAAGTGGGGGACAAGGGGTAGGTTAAGTGGGAGACAAATGGGTTATAATTTCAAAAGGGGTTACAAAAAGGTCAAAAGGGTGTCCCCTCCCTATTGTATTTTATTTGGATTGTATTTGTGGGGGAAAGTGATCTAGGCCATCCAATCCCCAACCCTAGATCCAAGGGTGGAGATTGCATGTGGCCAAGGGTCTATATAAGATGTAATTTTCCCACTTTATGATTTTAATGCCATTTGAATGAAGAAAATGCTTGGAGAAGCCATTGGGTGCCCCCCTCTCCCTCTCTCTCTTGTTCTTGATGTTCTTCCCCAATTCCTCTTCTAAATCCCTCTAGATCTAAATCTTAGATCTAGTTTCTTCCACCAAATCTCTTCTTCTTCTCTTCTACTATCTATTGGGATCGTCCACCGCCGCCGCTCTTTCACCCACGCTTCATTTACAGCAACCACAATGGTCACAACAACAACAACAACAACAACAACAACAACTTCGAGAACAGCCACAAGGAAGTGTAGAAAGCCTACACCGTGAGCACGAATCAGTAGTTCCATCCAACCCATCACCTCCAGCCTACCCTCGTCTACAACAACGCCTTAGCTTGTCGCAACAACAGCAATTGCGTCGTCTGAGTTTACTTGAGAAGAAGAAAGAATCGATGGCACGTGCATTTCATCAGCGCTCCTACTCCTTGACGCGTGCCGAATTGATCTCCTTCGGCGGCCCTTCTTCGTCGTCACGGCAACCTCGGGCGTGTACGTGTGGGGCGACAACAGCATGGGCCAGCTCGGCCTCGGCTGGTCGTCCAACTCCGACCCGGTCCGCGAGCCCACGCTCAACGAGAACCTCTTCGGCAAGAACGTCCACAGCTGGAACTTCTTGATACCGAGCTGGGCGCGGAGGAGCTGGATCGTCCAGCGCAGGATCTGACGGTTGAGCTTCACCGCGGTCGTGCTCTGCGGCAGCGGCAACACGAGCGGCGTCGCGCCGGCGAACGCCGAGCCGGGCCGGATCGCGAGCGACCGCGGGAGCAGCAGCGCCATCGCGCGCGTCTGACCGGGCACGGCGGCGAGCATCTCCGAGCGCACGCGCAGCGCGTCGTCGAAGAGCGCCTCGGCATCCACTCCCGGGCCTCCTGCGCGGTCGTAGCTGAGGCGCTCGACGGCGGAGACCAGCCGCATCGTCTCGGTGGGCGGTGCGCCGTGCAGCGTCACGAGCCGCGAGCCGAACGCGCGCGCGGGGCCTCGCACTGTCGAGCCGAGCTGGAGGAGCGCGTCGTGCACCTTCTTGCGGCTGAGCTGATCCCACTCGGGGAGCTCGAGCCGACCGCGGCTCGCTTGCTCGACCTCGATCGAGTCCTGGAGCTGGTGCACCTTCTCGAGGTCGGCGGGATCGTTCGGATCGACGAGGATCCTGACGATGCACAGCACGTAGCGCGTGCCGACGTCGGCGCGATCGAGGTTGTACGGCCCCGACGCGTAGACGACCTCGTGCGTGTACTGGTCCTCGTCGAGGACCTGCATCGACATGAAGCGATCGCCCGGATCGGGGAGGGTGGCAGCGTGACGCGCTCGTGGCTCACGCCGTGGCGCTCGAGCACGTAGGCGTAGTCCTGCGCCTGCTGGTGGAAGGGGGCAGTCTCGTCGTGGCCGACGACGATCTCGTAGTGCGTTGCCGGCGACGGCACGGCCTCGATCGGTGACCAGTGCGCGACTTCCTCCGCTGTGAGCTGCACCTCGGGCTGCAGATAGCTGGTAGTGATCGGCCGCAGATCGAAGATGCCGCTGATCGAGATCACCGACCGCACCGGCGTCGGCGGAAAGGCGTGCTCATGCGCGGCGCGCGAGGCGAGCCAGGTGACAAGATGCCCGCCCGCCGAGTGGCCGCTCGCTGAGAGCTTGCTGCCGTCGCCGCCAAAGCTCGCGGCATTGGCGGCGAGCCACGCGAGCGCTTCGCGCGTCTCGCGCACGAGGTTGGACATCGGCACCGCCGGCTTCAGGGTGTATTCGACGATGGCGCAAATCGCGCCCGCCGCGGTGACGCCGTCGGCGACGAAGGCGTAGTCTTCCTTCACCTGCGCCCGCCAATAGCCGCCATGGATGAACATGTGGATCGGCGCTCCACTGAGCGCGCCCGGCGGAAAGAACAGGTCGAGCCGCTGCCGCGGCGCCTCGCCATACTGGATGTCGAGCCGGCTGCGGAGCGTCCGCCGTGTCGCATCGCTCGAAGCCTTGTAGTCCTCGAACTGCGCGGCGAAGTCAGGCACGATGTGGCTGATCTGAAAGAGGTCCTGGTCAGCCATCGGCGTCTCCCTTTGTCAAATAGTCGGTCAGGCTCAGTGCCGTGCGCGTGAGGCGCGCCTGCGTATCCTCGCGCTCGGCGCGCCCGGTGTTGGGGCGAAGCCGCAGCGTCAGCCGCGCGACGTCGCCGACCGCTGCCTCGATCAGTGTGCCCTCATCGTCGCTGCGCCGCGCGGTGAGCGTCAGCAATACCGTGCCGTCGATCGCGACCAGCCGCGCCGTCGCATGCGTTTCGTCGCGCAACTGCGTCAGCAGCGCTTCGGCCGGGCCATGCAGGGGCGCGAGCCCGTGCGACGCGAGCGCAAGCTTCACTAGTTCCGGTCCCGGCAGCAGCGTGCCGCCGGGGTGGCGCTGCAGCAGCCCCGCATCTTCCATGCGGCGCGTCACGTCGAACGCCCCCTCTCCTCCCTCCCCAACACCAATGCTGACCCATTCCCCGCTGCCCTCCCCTTTACACCATGCTCTGGCCCCCCTCCGGTACCCTCTCTCTCCCCCTTCCGACCTCGACAACCTGGTCGTGGCCCTCGCCCTCAGCAACTAACACCCCCTCCCCTATTGTCCTTAATTCAACTGCACCCCCTCCAAGCTGCTCCCCTCTCCTCCCTCCCTAGCACCAGGGACCTCTTCCCCGCTGCCCTCCCCTCTACCATCGTGCTCTGGTCCCCCTCCAACACCCTCTCTTCCCTCCCCACTCTTCCAACCTTGTCCCCCCGACATTGACAACCTTGTTGAGGTCCTCGTCCTTTACAACTACCACCCCCTCCCTCCCCGCCGCTGCATCTACCACACTTCCTCTAAGTCGCCCCACTCTCCTCCCTTCCTAGCATTAGTGATCCCTTCCCCACCACTGCTTCTACCACACCCCCTCCAAGTCGCCCCCCGCTCCTCCTTTCCTAGCATTACTGACCCCTTTTTCGCCGCCCTCCCCTCTGCCACCATGCTATGGCCCCCCATCCGACATCCTTTCTCCTTTAGATCTCTCTCCCCCCCCGTCTAGTCTCGTCTCCTTGACCACAACACCCTCAATGAGGCCCTTACCCTCCGTGGCTACCACACCCTCCCTCTGCACCATCGTGCTACGTCCCTCCCCTCTGTCGCCGTGCTCTAGCCCCCCTTTGTCATCATGCCTAAGAGAGGGGAGGGAAATCAGAGAGAGAGAGAGATAGAGAGGTGGTGTTGAGGTGGCAGACTACCCATGAGATGAGATGATGTGGCAAAAAAATTTAGACTGTGTTTGGTAATGCAATTTGGTTGACAAGATTTTGGAGTGTTCAATTTTAGCACATTATTCATAAAGTAATTAATTTTTGGTTTGAAGATGAGCAATCAACTGTCTAATTTCAGAATGCTACTAGGTGTGAATAGATTCTGTATGGAGTTTACATTAAAGTCTCTATTTTTTATTCAAATTTCAAATTTCTTATGTGCCATTGTCCATTCACAATTAAAAAAATAAACATTCTAATTATTGAAATGTAATTTAATTATGGAAAAGCTCTTCCCAACCTAGTTTTGGAGATTTTTTCTCTCCACAGGGCGAGCGTCTCGCGCTGCAGGCGCTCGGGGTTGCGCTTCCAGCGCTTCTGCAGTTCGGCAAGACGCGGTGCGAGGCGGCGGCGCGCGCGATCGGCGCGGGCGACGGACAGCCCCACGGGGATCAGCAGTGCCCGCACCACGAGGGTGACGAGCACGATGGCACCGGCAGGCGTCACGAGGGCGCCGAGGGCGGTCAAGCCGTCGGAGGTGGCGGACAGCAGGGTGGACAGGACAGGCAGATCGAAGATGTTCATGAAACGGGTGCTCCCGGGGTCGCGAAAGGGACTGTGGTCGTCAGAGAGAAACGACCGGCAGGCCCGGAGCCCGGGAGCGGGCGTGACCCGCGGCATCCGGATGCGACGACGCGGGAAGGACCCCAATCAGCCCCGCGTGCGCACGCGACCGCCCACCCACAGCCCGCGAGCGCGGGATGGCGACGACCGAGCGGGCGCCGACCCATACGGCCACGGCGAGAGCCGCGACGGCGAGCAGCCCGACGGCCGGAAGGGCGGCCGCCAGCAGCTCGAAGATCACGACCTCAGGTTAGCCCTTCCAGGCCTCGGTGACGTGCTTGTGCAGCCACATGAGCGGTTCGATCGCGTTGCCGCCGCCGGGTCGCACCTCGAAGTGCAGGTGCGGGCCGGTGCTCGCGCCGGTGCTGCCCACGCGCCCGATGATCTGGCCCATCTTCACCTTCTGGCCGACGGCGACGGTCTGCGATCCGAAGATCATGTGGCCATAGACGGTCTCGACCATCTTGCCGTCGATCTCGTGGCGGATGATCAGGTGCTGACCGAGCCCGCCGTCGCTGATCGACTCGACCACCACGCCGTCCGCGGGAATCTTGCCGCCGGGCTTCACGCCCAGGTGCTCCATCACTTTCTTGCGGAATGTGACTTGGCCCCTGGCGGTTACGGTCAACGTCGACATGGGGAATCCTCCGGGATGCGTCCAGTATAATGCAGAAATGCATTATCTACAAGTTGCCGCCAAAATGCTTGAATCCAAAGGGCTATTCTTGCACTCAAAAGTGGTTGCGGCTGCACCGCGCCGTGGTGTCTCCGTGGTAGATTCAGAGTTAAGCAATGACGACAACAATAGAAGCTAATAATCAGCAAGTAACGACTGACCTAATTTCACCTTAAGCATGTGGAGTAATGAGAAGTTTAGGTTGTTAGATGAAAATCACACTTCAATGACTTATGGCTTATCATCATCAAAACTAGGGGTGCACAACACTAGCATCGGCCACCCCTGCCTGGAATGCATCCACCTCGATCGTGACTCCTCCTGCCACGATAGTCCCCTCTGATTCGACAGTCGAGAGAGCCAGCTACGCGCCCTCTTCGATGGGGCAAGCAGTCACTGCCTTTCTCACCCTCTTCCTCTCAGTAATTTTGGCCTTCATCGAAAACTGCAACACCTTTTCCATGGGTTCCTTACGCTTGGCCCCGCGACGCTCGGAAGCTCCATCCCGAGCTAGCTGCTTGCCCTTGTCCCGAGCACGGGAATAACTCCCAGTCGCTTGAGGATCGCTTGTACCAGGCGTCTCCTCCTCGTCGAGGATCACCACCTCAATCGACAATGTCTCTTCATCAGCCATTCACCTAGAGTCTAAGCAGACAAAAGTGTACTATCAGAAAAGAAGCTGGCTAATCTGACCCAACATCAACACAAGGCGCTGAAGCCCTTACCTGGAGGCTTCACCATCCGAGAAGGATACTCCTCGATATTGGCCACGGTCATCAACTCGGCGGTGGATCGACGGTTCTCCTGAAGGTGGGCAGCTTTCTTCTCCACCTTCGGGGAAATCGCAGCCAACTTTGGAGGGATGTTTGGATGAAAATTGGGGATCAGCGGGAAGTTCCAAGCCCCGCTGTCCAAGGCTGCACCCACCCAGAAATATTATGTCTTCCAGCCCTTGTGGGAAGAATCTCTGGGAGAGAGGGTCACGCAGCTCCTTCCCCTCTTTGCCTGGAGATAAAAGAAGCCCTTACCCTCGTGGATATGCTCCTTCAACTCAAAGAAAGCATGGAAGAGATCTAGCGAAGGCTCGATCCCACACGAATGGCAAAGGAAGATGAAGGAGAACATGAAAGTATAAGAATTGGAGGCCAACTGGACTGGAGCCAGTCGGTAGAACCGAAGCAGTTCGGCAATGAAATGATGGATAGGAAGGCGGAACTCGCACTTCCAGGCCAAGAGGAAGGAACAGAAGAAGCCAGAGCGAATATCCAGATTGGACTCATCGGGCTCCGCCGGAGAGAAATAATACTTCCACGGTAGCCCATATCGGTGCTCCAGTCGCTTCACCTCATCCTCAATCAGCTCACTTCGTAGAGGTTCCGCTGGCACCATGAAAGCCCTAGAAGTCCGCTCAACCTCTTACGCCACGACCTCGGGATGTTGGTCTGCCATGGAGCAATCAGGAGAGCTAGAAGCGGAAGAAGAGAACACTGCACTGGACGACTCAGGGGGAGGCGGAAGTTGGTGAATCACCGCCGCCGTGACCTCTACAAGCTCTGTGAAGGCCGCCGCCACTCTTTGCCCTTCTGGGGTAACTTCACGGCGCATGAGCCTCTCGCAAACACGAAGATGGTGGAAAAAGTCCTAGACGACGGAGGTTAGGAACGACGGCACGTGCTATGCTTATAAACCCCCCGGGGAAGCGACGCAACGTTCCAATCTTCAAAAAGAGGGCTCCACCCATCAATTCGTAAGAATTATCATCATGATGGGTGTATCCCCAGGATAGCTGCCGTTAGTGGCCCCTGACAGAGAAAGTCCCCACTCAGCTCGAACCACTTACACCTACCCCAAATGCTACTAGATCGAGCCTAATCTTGGGTCGGGAGTAGGAGGGGGGCAAGTGGAGAGGGGGATTTCTACTGCCCGAATAGAGCGGCCAAACAAGGTCCCAACGGACCAAATAAGGCCCAGCTCTTACAAGTGCCAGCCCTACAAGGGCCCACTAAGCCTAATAACTCACTCGGATTAAGCGCTTCCTAGGTGACTTTTGGGTTTGGAAGTTCGAGCGTCAGGTCAATCGGGAGGCCCCCTTTGAGGCCCTGTGCGTCCCGCCCGAGCCTTGCGCCTATCGCTCGGGGAAACCCCCTGAAGCCAGCGCCACATGCTCGGATCGACTGACGGAAGCTTATCCATGCGACCGTTGCGTGCCCTTTAAGAGCTGGGAGATCATGGGGATAATGGCGATTAAGAGCCCTCGCGCCTTAACGAGCCCACGAAGGAGACGTAACCTCCCTTGAAACTCCTCGCCTTGCAGGGCTCCTACGTTCATGAGTCGCTATATAAACCTGGGAAACCCTCCTGCCAAAGGTAAGCGCTATTAAGTGATATCAACCCTGAGCTAGAGCCACTTCACCACTTGGTGGAGAGGAATCTCGCGCCCCCATCTCCCTCCTTCTACTCCTCACATCAGCACTCTACTAACTTAGGCATCGGAGGGTTTACCTTGGAGATTCACCCCTGGGCACCTCTGACCCGTTTCCCCTTCTTGCAGTTTTAGCATTGTGGTCATCATCTTTAGCTCAGGCACTGCACGAGATAACCCCTCTTCGTCTGGCGCCATTTGTGGGAGACAAATAAATAGCCAACATGGTGCAAAGGAGTTCTAGCAGGAAGGCCATCGGCGACAAAGGGAAAGCCCTGGTGATGGAGGAAGGCGCACATTCCCATCCTATGGGGAACACCCCATCTCACACCAGCAAACCAACCAGTAACCTACCCCCGCCCACGGTGCAGGGGCAATCCCCTACCGAAAGCACGGACCCCCTCCAAACCCTTAACGCAAAACTGGATAGCCTCAATGAACTAATGAGGACCCAAGTGGCCAGGGAGTAGCGTTCGCGACTTCCCCGAGTGAGCCCCCACCATGAGGATGCTTCCCTACAAACTGCAGGGGGTTGTTTGACCCTTAAGGGATGGTGAATAATTCACAATCGGTCAAGTGGATCGTCGCAAGCCCCTCCCCCGGAGCAAGAAGCCTCTTCTACCGCAAGGAGAGAGAAGTCCAGAGCGCGCTGACCGCCCCCAGATACAGAGGCCTTCGAGGGGCGTCGAGGGAGCATCCAGGAGTGCCCTCACAGCCCCTCGACCCGCCAACAATCAGAGTTGTCCCTCTGATTGTGAGACTTTGAGAGGCATTTCGCAGAGTAAGAGTGCGCCCTCACGCGTTGCAGAAGACCTCTACCATGGACGACGAGGAGCAATCCCCGTTCTTAGACCATGTCTTGAAGGCAAAGATCTCCCCCACGATGCCACTTCCGACCCTCATGTCATACGACGGCCAGGGACACCCAGCCGACCACTATGACAGTTTTGATGCCCTGATGACCCTTCATGGGGCTTCCGACACCATCAAGTGCCGAGCATTCAAGACCACTCTAGTCCAAGGAGCTCAGGCATTGTTCAGAGCCCTCACGCCAGGCAGCATCCGTGACTTCAAGCAATTTGGGTCGAGTTTGAGTTAGAGTTCAAAGGGCACTTGTCTCCGCCGGTTGGGGCGAGCAAGAATAGGTCACACAACTGGTCAAACCCTTTCCCGCCCGGGTCTCGAGCTAGACAGTCCGGGTTTTCGGCAATGAGCGTCTTGCGGAGTGCATCCACATCCGCCGCCGCTTCGTTGTCGCCTTGGCGCTTCAGGACATTATACGAGCTGTCCAGATTCCTCTTGACCTGATCCCAATAGACCAGCGTGGGCTGACCATTTGCGCCCATGACATTCATGGCGCGGCCGATCGCCTCCTTGTTCTTGATCGAACCCCCCGCCGCCTTCATCGCGGTTTCCATTGCGGGAGAGCGGGTCATAGCTAACAACTCGTCGTCGAAGATTCCTGTTGAGCCATCCCGATAAGCCCGATCATAGAACGGCTTCCGGTATGTGCGCGCGGCATCCTCAAGAGCTTCGCGCGTCATAGACGCATTGGCTGGCGTCCTGACCAAACCCTGAACAAGGTCCATCGCCCTCTCGCCCTGAGAGCCGAACCGATCACTCGTTGTTCTTTCTAGCGCGGCCCTTGCTTCAGGCGATGTATTGGCTGCCGAGCGACCCAATGCCCTTGTGACTTCGCCGCCCATGTCGATATTTGCAACTGGCGCACCTTCAACACGCGCCGCAACGAATTCATCAGGGGTCATCCCTGAAGAGCCCGCTTGCGCGTCACGCTGAAGTCCGGTCACGACACGGCGGGCAGCTTCAGCCTCGGGATCGCGAAGCCCCCTAACCATATTGGTGATGGGCTTTGCAATCGTACTCCCGGCGGCGCCAATGCCCGCAAGGATTGGAGGAGCAACTGCACCGACGCCAGCACCAACCGCCGCACCAGTAGCCGCACGATTGATCCTGTCCGAAGCGCCAACGCCCTCGCCAGCGCCATACGCAGCGCCCGTGCCCGCACCGACAACAGCACCGCGCGCAATTCTACCGCCTAATGTGGGGGCCTGAAGAGCCGCGCTGACCGGGAGAGCGACTGCACCCAAAACATTTCCAGCAAACGACGCTCCTGGCCGCTGTTCATTTGCCTGCTGTGTTGCAATACGTTCTCGATTGACGGCAGAGTCGTAACGACCTTCCGCTTCCTTATCGCCGGACCCAGCACGTGACGGGTGTCGACGGCCAGCCGGGCCTCGCGCTTGATCATGGCCCAGTCAATGGCCGTGTGATCGGTCACCACCAGCACCGCGTCGGCGGCCCGTACCGTCTCGGGCGTCAGGTCGGTCGACACGTAGTCATGCCCGGCTTCACTGAACTTCGCGACGTAGGGATCGTGGTAGCTCACGTCGGCGCCGTACTGGTGCAGCAGGCCAAGAATGTCGAGCGCCGGCGACTCGCGCAGGTCGTTGATGTCCTTCTTGTAGGCCACGCCGATCACCAGCACCTTGGCGCCGTTGATCGACTTGCGGTGGCCGTTCAGCTCTTCCATCAGCTTGCGCACCCAGAACAGCGGCATCTCGCTGTTGAGTTCGCCGGCGAGGTCGATGATGAAATAATCGGAGGCGGGGTTCATCCCGCGGATATGCGTTTCGAGCGAGGCGGGCGTCACATGCGTGACCAGCGAGATCGCGCCGCGCGGCCGCGCCAGCGACGCGATCGGCGCCCACTGGTCGGTCGCGGTGTCATAGACAAAGCATTTGGAGTGCGGGCAGCGGTTCTGCTCGATGAAGCCGCCGAAGGAGAGCTTCGCTTGGGCCGCGGCGGTCACCGATTCGGGGACGTTATGCTCGACGTTCAGGCCGTCGCCCGGGCGGAAGACGTTCACGATGAAGAGTCCGATCGCGAGGGCGAGCGTGGTCGCGATCTCGAAGTAGACGATCGCGCGGAAACCGGTCCGGCCGAGGCTCGACACGGATCCGGCGGAGGCGATGCCGGTCACGATCGAGGCGAAGATCAGGGGCGCGATCACGCACTTGATCCCGTTCAGGAAGACGGTCCGGAAGGGTTTGATCGCATGACCGACGTCGGGCGCCAGCGCGCCGATCGCGAGGCCCAGGACGAGGGCGATGAAGATCCAGGTCGTCAGTTTCACCTTACGGAGCGATTCGAACATGGCGCTACGGGTACGACGGCCCGGCAAAGATTGCCAGCCTGGATTTCCCGCGAAAAAAACGAGGCGGCAAACGTTTCCCGTTAAAGTTCCCCCCCGCGCTCCGAAGAGTTCATTGTCAGCACGGAGCTGACGAAACACTCGGAAACCAGGAGGGTCGACGAATGACGAAGAAGAACACGGTCCGCGCGCGCAGCATGGCGCGCGGGTAGTTCTTCCAGTTGTCCTTGCCGGTGAGGTTCGCCTTGCGCGCCTGCTCGATGGTCCAGGTCATGCGCAGCGCGCCGCCCTGCGGGTGGGAGAACGTGGCATCGGCCTTGCTGTCGGTCAGCTCGTGCCACTCCACCTTGCCGCCGGCCTGCTGGAAGCGGGCGAGCACGCTGTGGGTCTTGCGCGCGGCGCGGCCCTGGATGATGTCGTAGTCCTGCGCGATGGTCGCGGGGTGCTGGCCCTCGGCTTGCGCCACCAGCATCAGCGCCAGCGCCTGGTCGGGCGTCTTCATGCCGAACAGGCCAGACTTCGCCATGGCCGACGCCATGCTCTGGACTTCTTGGTAGGGGATCAGGTTCACGGTGGTCCTTTCAGTTGGCCCTGGTCGCCATGTAGAGGACGACGAGGAAGATCAGAAACAGAACGCCAGCCAGTGCGGCGATCAGCGTGTAGCCAGTGGAGGCGGTCCAGGCTTGGGCTTGTTCGGGCGTAGCCAGAGGGGCGTCGGCCTCGGCACGGAGCGGGCAGTCGCGCCCCTGCCGGCAGTCGAAGTTCATTTGCTCGCAGCACTTCATGCTTGTGCCTTTCTGGTTTT
Source organism: Amorphophallus titanum (assembly GCA_024336825.1). NCBI lineage: Eukaryota > Viridiplantae > Streptophyta > Magnoliopsida > Alismatales > Araceae > Amorphophallus > Amorphophallus titanum. The sequence continues at coordinate 741,814 of JANBPO010006887.1, read as the reverse complement.
GTTTCGCTCCTGCTCCGAGCGCGTGGCCCATCGGCAATTCCCGGGCTCGTAGTTGCCATCGTTGTTGATGCGATCGAGCGTCAGTCCACTGGGACGCACTCCCATGTCAGCCAGGAAGTTCTCGAAGGTGCGCCACCGATCGCACACGGTGATCCCGCGACCTCCATATCGCGGGTAGTCCTTCCGCGAAGGCTTGTCGCAGCGGGCTAGCATCGAAGACCAGATTGCATAAGTGCTGGTCCCGTGCATCCCATGGGTACGCGTTCTATCGCCGACAGCGCGCGCTACTTCTCGCTGCCGACAGCCGCAAGACTGCGAGAGTCCAGAACGGAGATGTGCCCCGTTGACGGTCACGGTCCGTCCGCAATCGCAGATGCAGGTCCAGTGGTGATTTCGGCTCGCTCCTCGTCGGCGCGGCCACCGCCGATTTCGTTTCAAGATGTGGCGTCGCAATTGCTGCGGATGCCGGGCGCTGTGGCACCGCAGCCACCGGCGGCAGGGACGCAACGGTCTCAGGCATCGATTTTCCAGCTGTCGCCGCTTGGCCCGCGCCGTTCTGACACCCATTTCGCGGCATAGTCCGGGAAGCGGTTGGCCGGGAGGCCACTTTTCATGAAATCAAGATAGCGCGCGTGCTCCATGCGCCGCAGCATTATGTTAGCCTTGGTCAGATCGACTGCCGCAAGCTGTGAAATTTTTGTGTTCGGAGATGCGCTAAGACCAAGATTGGTTGCCTGATCGGTGCCGTGGCCGAACGACGCGGCGACCGGACCGGCCATCTGGATCATATACTTTTTTGTTTCATCGAAGTTCTTGATCTTGTCGATGTCAATATCCTTGACGCCAGGCATGTTCGGCAAGTTGGCCTTCAGGAACGTCTTGACGGTGTTCAACTCATCGGTGCCGGGGCCGATGCCTTCGGGGCCGAGTTTTTCAAGGCCCTCAAGCGTCTTTTCAAGCGGCCAGATATCGTTTGCATAATTCGCGGCCCGTGCACGTTCGCGCGAGAACAGTTGAGCGGCAGACGCTGCTTCTTCGGCCGCGCCTGGCGGGTTGACTGTCACGAAAGGACGCCGCGCAGCGTCTGGCGCAACGCCTGTCCGTTCGAGGATCGCTTCACCTTCGGTAATCTGCGGAATTTCCTTGTTCGCGGTCGGCCGCCCTGCGGTCGCGTTGGTTGCTTCCATACCGAGCGACATGATGCCGTGCTTCAAGGCCCGTTCACGCATTTCCTTTGGATTTTTTGCGCCATAAACATCGTCAAGAAGTGAAGCGACGGTCGCAGGATCAACACCAGCGGCAATTGCCGACGTTGCCCATCGCGCGAAATCCTGTCGCGAAGCGTTTGGATTTGAGGCGACCGCGCCAAGACCGCGTTCTTCTCTAACGTCAGTCACGAATTCCGGACGCCGCTGACTTCGATCAAAGCTAGCGTGACTACGTTGCTATCAGGCGCCGGTTTAGATGAACAAGGACGGCGCGACCTGCTGACGGTCATCGACGAGGAAACGGACCGTCTGAACCGGCTCGTGGGCGAAGCTGCGGAGATGGCGCAACTGGATTCGGGGATGTTCAAGCTTGATCTGCAGCCTCATGCCATCAGCGATGCAATTGAGCCTGCGGTTGAGGATGCTCGTGCGTCGTTGGAGAAACATAAAAGCTACGAATTCTTTTTCCGGATACTCACCTTCTTCAGCTTTTTGAGTGAGCTCCATCAATTCCGGACGAATCGTCGCATACAATTCCGTTCCACCTCTCGGAGAAGATTCAAAAGCATTAAAGCCTTCATGATACCAACGCATGAGAAGCTCATCACTTGAGTTCTCAACATACGGCACATGAATCTGAATATCATTCTTTTGCCCGATACGATCAAGACGACCAATACGCTGTTCCAGGAGATCAGGAAGTTTTGGTAAATCAAAAAGGATCAGGTGTTTGGCGAATTCAAAGTTTCTTCCTTCTGATCCGATTTCAGTACTAAGAAGAATGTTCGCACCTTCCGGATCAGCAAAGTATGCCGCCTGACGATCACGATTCATTAGATTCATACCTGAATGGAAAAATGCAATCTTCGCTGTCGTTTTATCTTTAAGTTGTTTCTCAAGATCAACCACAACATCTTTATCATGACAGATAAGAAGGATTTTATCCGCTTTGTGTTCTTCTACGAAAGCACCAAGCCAGCTTGCTTTTTGTTCAAATAGTTTTTTCTCAGCATTCTTCGTCTTACCAAGTTTGATCGGATAAGAATGGAAAACACGCTTCGGAAAGAATTCTGAATACGTTGCCATGGTCTTACGTGTGTTTCTGAAATACACACGTCCGGTACCGTGACGATCCACGAGCATCTGAAGGGCCTTGTCTTTATCCTCTACATCAACGCCGACTTTTGCTTTCAGAACTTTCTTATCGTTTGCATCAAGGGCCTGACCCTTAATGAGTTTGTTCGCAAGATCCGTGATTGGTTTGTAACCAGTTGTCTCTTCCACAAATTGATTGAAGTCATGAAAGCGGTTTGAATCAAGAAGATGAAGTCGGGCATAGTGACCGGCAAGACCGAGAATTTCCGGAGTCCCGGAAAGTAATAAGACTCCCGGAGTATCTTTTGAAAGGGCCGCTACGAAATCATATTCCATCGAGGAATTATCAGGCGACCAGCGAAGCTGATGAGCTTCATCGACAACGAGTAAATCCCATTTCGATTCCATCGCCTGCTCGAGCAGCCAGTCTTCTTTCATGAGATATCTCAGAGAAGCAACAAACAATTGTCCGTCTTCAAAAGGACGATCTGGTCCAGGAATTCCATCGTTCATCCGGGTAAGGCACCTCCCTGCCCTCCCGCGTCACCTCCGCCACGTCCCATTCATGGGGTCCCTGCCAGCGGGGAAAATTGACAAACATCCGGCCGTCCTGCGCCACCGCCACGAAGTTGAACCTGTGGTGCAACGGTGTCTGGGGCCAGCAGCGGCGGAAATAGGCGTCGCGGTCGATATGCTCGTCGAACGGGCTGGTGAAGGTGAAGCCCGGCGCCAGCCGCGCCGCCACCCAGTCCGGGTCGTGCCGCTCATAGGCCTGGTAATAGCCCTTCGCCAGTTCGGTCAGGTCCATGTCAGCCTCCGATCGACGCGGCCAGCGCGTCCATCAATGCGTTGGTGCCGTGCTCGCGGCTTCCGGCATCGTCGTAACCGTCCAGGTAATCGCCATATTCGGTCAGGGTGAACCTGGTGCCGCCGCCATCCGGCGCCAGTTCGATGCAGGCCTGGGAGACGGAAATCTTGCGGTCGTCCAGATGCATCACATAGCTGTAGATGATCCGCCCCGCCTCATCGGAGGATGGCGGCACGATGTCGTGATAGACGCAGTTGAAATGCGACACGACGCCGGTCTTCTTCCAGCGGCCCGATTCATTTTCCTGCCCGCCGACCCGGAAATCGAAACTGCGGCTCACCGGCTCCCAGGCGTCGCCGCCCCCGAACCATTTGTCCTTCTGCGTCCGGTCGGCAAACGCCGCGAAGACGCGCGCCGGCGCCGCCTTCCAGCGGCGGGTGATGGTGAAACTGGCATGGACAACGGAACGCGTGGTCATGGGGTCTCCTTGGGGCTGGTTTCGTCCAGGAAGGCGCCCAGCCGGTCCAGCCGTGCCTCCCACATCCTGCGGCGCTCGCCGACCCATTGCTCGGCCAGGCTCAGCCGGGCCGGATCGATGCGGCAGGTCCGCACCCGGCCCTCTTTGCGGCTGGTCACCAGGCCGCACGCCTCCAGCACCTTCAGGTGCAGCATCGCCGCCGGCAGGGACATGGGCAGCGGCCGGGCCAGTTCGCTGACGGTGGCGGGCCCTTGCGCCAGCCGGTCGACCATGGCCCGGCGGGCAGGATCGGCCAGGGCGGCAAAGGTCAGGTCGAGGTGGCCCGGTTGTTTCATAACCAGTGTCTATTTTTCTATTCAGCCACACCATTTTGTTGAGGGGTGTAAGCACATGATGATTCATGGATAATCCCTACATCTTCCATAAAGATATTCAGATTTTTTTCAAAATATTCTCGAGCATTATCAAACCGAAAATTTTTTACTTTCCTATCAAACTGAGTTTCGACCATTTTGCAAAACACTTGGACAATATGAGGAACCTCCTCTCCAGAACGTAAAAGATAGAGCCAACAATAATGAGAATAATCATCAATAAAAGAGAGAAAATATCGATGACCATCCATAAAGGGAGCTGGAGAAGGACCCCAAACATCAGAATGAACAATATCAAATGCTGTTGAATTTCTGTTTATTGAAACTGAAAGAGTAGTTCTACAATGTTTGGCGAGTTGACACACTTGACATTGAAGAGACTCTAATGATTTAGAAGCAAATAAATGAGAAAATAAAAGCTAAGTGACCTAAAAGAGAGATGACCAAGCCGGGAATACCACAAGTAGACATCTCTAGTCGGCTGATTTATTGTACTACAAACAGAAGACTGAAAAGCAACAATTCCACTGTTTACATGCGAAAAATAAATGAACAAATGCGGACACGCTGATGATGAATTAAAATTTAAGGATTTCAGGTATCATCAGCATGCTTATTTGCATTTATTTATTTCGCATTTTGAGTTTATCAGACGATTTAGAGTTCGTGTATAGGATTTTTTCCCACCGATCGGAGTCGATGTTAATTTATATCGGAACAAGTCGGAACACCTTTGATTAATTGTCAAAGAATGTCTTTTGTCTCTATTCGTTGTGACATAAATGATCTTGATGATCTCCCATTACGGGCACATACTCTTGCAAAGAAATTTGAAGATTTTATTTCCTTGAATCAATGTGATTTGAATTACAATCGGTTTTTCAAGACCTTTACATATGGTCCCGACTATGTAATCGAGTCTTCGGGATTACATCTGGTCACAACCAGAGCCTTTGAATTTGCTTTAATCTACATTTGGATCTTTGAATTTACTTTCATTTTGATCGGATCGTTGAATTTACTTTTGTCTTCTGATCAGATTGTTGAATTTGAATTCCATCAGGATCGAACCGTTGGATTGCCAAGATGATCACTATTGGTCTCGGTCGGCCGGTTGATGGCCGGCATGCAGGCGCAACTGATCCCGGTCGAAGGCATTCCCGGCGCCGGGCGCCTGCTGGTGAAGGGCCCCAATGTGATGCTGGGCTATATCCGCCCCGACGCGCCGGGCAGGATCGTGCCGCCCGAAGACGGCTGGCACGACACCGGCGATGTGGTGTCGATCGACGCGGATGGTTTCATCGCCATCCGTGGGCGGCTGAAGCGTTTCGCCAAGATCGGCGGCGAAGCGGTATCGCTGGCGGTGGTGGAGAATATCGCCGCCGCCCTGTGGCCCGACAACGCCCATGCCGCCGTCGCCATTCACGATGGGCGCAAGGGCGAACAGATCGTGCTGGTCACCGACGCGGCCGGCGCGCGGCGCGTCGACCTGATCGGCTGGGCGCAGAACCACGGCGTCAGCGAACTGGCGGTACCGCGCCAGGTGCTGACGGTCGAGGCAATTCCGGTGCTGGGCACCGGCAAGATCGACTATGTGACGATCGAGAAACTCGCCGCCAGCCTCCTGCCGCCGCCGCAATAGGCGGGCCGGTTTACTGAGGCCTGGGCTTGCGCGGAGCGCGGAAGCTGCCGTGGCAGGCACCGCAATCGCCCTGTACCGACTTCAACGCCACCGCCAGGCTGGCCTGGTCCGTCGCGCCCTGCACCGCCTGGGCATCGCTGCCCAGCTTGGCGGCGGCGGCCTTGAACTCGGCCGCGTTGTTCCACACCGTCGGCAGCGCCTCATCGTCGGCGGTTTCGGTGCCTGGCGCAAACAGCGCGGGAATTTTGGCGGCATTGTCGATCAGGATCTGGCTCTGTGCCTTGACCAGCGCCGCATCGAGCTGTGGCGCGGCAGCGGCGGCGCCAAGCGCCTTCAGCGCGGCGCCGTTCTGCTTCATCAGGGATTCGCGGTCTTCATGCGTGCTGGCGATGGCGACCGCGGCGCCGGACACGGCAAGCACAAGGGCAATGGCAAGGGTCTTTTTCATGGACGGATTTCCCACAGGGTTTCTTGGAGATTCCGCCGCAAGCCCCAGCCCGCCCCGGAATCGGCGCGACGCGCCGAACTTCAGACTGCTGGAAAGTTCCTATTCCGACAATGGGTTAGATAGACCTTCGGACGATATTGACAATCACTCCAGCACCTCAAGGACAGCGTCCTCATTAAAGGTGCGCTTCAGACGATCGCCTATCTCGCCATTGATGGAGCGGCCGCTTGCGCCGGCAGCCTCCTTGAGTTGGCTATGAAGATCGGGTGGCACGCGCAGGTTGAAGCCTATTGGTCGCTTTGGAACGACGGGCTCCGGGCCTAAGTCGCAGGAACAATATCCGTCTCTACTGCACCCAATCGGGTCTCTGCATCCTGCATCCACCATCACAGCCCTTCCTTACCACAAATCGTGTCCGCAACGAAGCAAACAATCTGATGGGCGCGCACTTCGGCCGAGCGCGTTCCGTGGTTCAATGCCGATCCTGCCACACCCGCAGATATGCCATGACGGCAGACATTCTCGAACACGTCCCAATAGCTTTTCAGCGGCCCGGGGAAGTAGCCCATGATGCGATGCAAATCCTCCCGCGCCTCGATCTCGTTTGTTGCCCGCGTGTCCCAGCTTCCGTTCGACAGCACCCGCTCTCCGTAAGAAGCGACCACTTTGGGCTGGATGCTCGCCAGACGCCACAGGCGCAGGCACAGGCCTATCGCTGCCAGTTGGTTGATGTCGAGCTTCCTGTCCCTCTCCCAGCGCTCCACGGGGCTTCCGCCGCGATTGATCTTGGTGTGCGCCTTGGTGTTCGTTTCCACGTGGGTCACGAAGTCGCTCTGGTAATCTCCGTGCCGTTCGGCTTCCGGGCTTACCAAGGGCTGTTCCTTGTTGCGGGCTTCCTGCTTCTCTCGGGCTAGGCGCGATTGCCATGCGAAGTAGTTCTCGCCTGGAGAGCGGGCGTTGGGATTTGTCTTTGCCCCTCCTTTTGCCATCATTGATCCTTCGGGGTGTGGTTGGTTGTGCGGGTTGGGAAATAGGTGAGTTCGAACGGTGAAGTGAAAGGGGCCCGGCGATAGCGAATTGCATGCTGTGCGCGGAAGAGCCTGTCATTGGCGCGAATGAGCGCAGCCTGCGCATCGATCACCGCTTCCTGTGCTGCCAGCAATTCCGGATCGTCAGGCCATTCTTCTTTTGCCATTAGCTTATGTCCTGTGTGGGGGATTGCGGGGGAGGCTCGGGGAGTTGCATCCAGTGGGTTGGATCGAACGATAGCGTCTTCGCCCCGCCCGCGAAAGAAGCCAACGATGGCTCATCTGAGGGAGACTGGAGGACTGGTTCATCCTTGCCGGATGGCCCTGCTTGTTCTGTAGGACATGCTGGAGTTGGTACCGGGACCGGGGTGCTGGTGACGATCTCCTCGGTGCCAGTAGGGTCAAAAATGTTGGGTTGCCCCCGGATCTCCACTGGTGGGATCGGGGTAGGTTGTTCTCCTCGCAAGAGGATGACCCTTTCTGGATCGAAGGCAGACGGGCGGAGAGACGGCTCTGGGACTCTTTCGCGACCTCTACTACGTCCACGATCGTGACCTCAGCCATGACCGGTGTGCTCTGGGGCTGGTTGTGGTCTGTGTGGAGCCGTAGCCCTTTGTTTGGTTCTGGACACTACCAGCTCACCTCGCTGGGAGGCGTTGATATTTTCTGGGGGTGGGATGGCCACCATGCTACAGGTGCAGCCACGAAGCATCTGTTCCAGCTGTTCCATGGTGATCTCCTTATCCTTATAGAACAAGGTGAGCTCTTTCAGAACGCGGAGAGTTTCGCCTTCCTTGACCTTCTGGATCATTTCTTGGACCCAGTCCCAGAGGCGAGCTCGTTTCTGTATGTCTTCCCACGGGATGTAGCTATCGAGTGGGATGGGCGAGGTAGGGCGAAGAGGAATGTAATCCTCCAAGTTGTCGATGAGTCGTTGTAACCTCTGGAGAGGCGTCAGCTCTGTTGGGGATTGCAAGGCAGCCGCTTGTTCGGCTTGCTTCTTGAGCCACCTTTTGAGATTCTTCCATCTATTCCTTTCCTGTTTCTTGGCGATAGCCGTCTCCAGGGGAGTAGGAGGAATAGGCACTGGAACTGGAGCTGACAGGTCCGCACGGGGATACTGTCGAGTCGATGAGCTAGCAGGGCAAGGTCGGTGACTCCTCTTTGCCCAGATCTCAATCCAGGCACCTTCCGATTGTTGTAGTTGGAAGGTAGCATTGATCGCCTGCTTGATGACTTCGAGTGGTAGTTCCTGGTAAGCAGTAATGCTGGGACTGGCGGCCGAAGACATAGATGCGGCTTTTTGTCTCTGCCGCGGTTGGTGTGGGAGTTTACCAGGAACCGGTTGACTCGTGCTGGCATCCGAGGACGTATGTGCAGTTTGATGCCTTAGCCATGGTGGCAGGGAAGGCTTCCCCTGTTGAGTTGGTGTATTGGTGCCGATGTCTGAAGACATGTGCACGGTTTGATGCCTTAGCCGCGGTGGCTGGGATTTCTGCTGAGGAGGGGCCTGAGGAGCATGACCAGCATCTTGCTTCATGACTGGACCCTTGTGGTCAAGCTGAGAACAGGGTCGGATGACACCTGATGACGTCTAGGGGCCTTGTTGCCCTTGGTAGGTGTCTTGATCTCGCACGTCGGATGGCCTTTGTAATGGCGGACCCGACCTGCGAGCTATAGGGAGAACCTGGTTCAGTAGAGCTGAGGTCTCACTCAACTTTTGCTTCCCCTTTCTATCCTCGAGTGTCAAAGACAGAGGTAGAATAGGGGGAGGACGAGAATGGCAGGAAGTGTCCGTCCTAGTCTGGCCTACCAGGACATCTTCTCGACCGAGAAGGACTCGAAGGCGTCTCGCAGTGTCTTCCTTGGAAAAGGGTCGAGACTCTAGCTCCTGCCAGGGTCGCCATTGTCCGGCTAGAGTGGCAGGGGCTAGTTGACCAGCCTGTGGTGTTGGAGCCTCGAGAGAGGCCGGGGGAGCGGGAGAGTGGATGACGTTGGCCGAGAAGGTACTTGGTCCCGCCTCTCGGCTAGCATCCTGCTCCCTTCGTCTCCACAGTCATTCGAGAGCCTCCCGATTATCTGTTCAGAACTCAAGCCATTCTAGAGTATGCTGGTAAGGCGACCCATGCCCATTTTCCTGGGGAGGATCGGGCTGCTCTGGTGCATTTCTGGCAGTGCTCAGGGTTTCTTCGATAGCTTGCCATAGTCGAACAAGTGCCATGGAATTCCCTTCGGCGTCGATCTACTCCCACTGGATCCGTTCCTTGATGAGGTATTGAACTTCCTCACAGGACTCGATCGCGTGGTAGATTTGTGCATGAAAGGGACAATACTAAGGGTGGTTAAAGTCCCATTGAGTGTAGCCTGCCGGTGGATCGTGGGGCAAGATTTACGCCCGCTCGACGAGGACGTCAAAAAGTCACCGGGTTCTTTCCCTGGGGAAGGAGAGGGGCCTGCGATCATGCTAGGGCCTCCACCCTGGGTACCAGATTGAACGCTCTCTCCAGTTGGTGTTGGGATACTCTGATTCATCATCAGAAAGAGAGAATGCCGCCATCATGTGGATCACATTGGCTGGGTGGTGAACCGCACGTGCTGCTTTGGCTGGTCTGGACCACGTATGTGGCTGTGGAGGATCGACGAGACCGCTTTTCATTTGGATCAAGTCGTCTCGGATCAGCTTCTGTGCCTGGGTCTTGAAGACGTAGAAATCTTCAAGAGAATGACCCAGCATATGGTGGTATAGGCAGTAGTTGGGATCGTCAGTTTTCTGGGCTTCATCCGGCTTGCGGACTTCAGGCAATTCGACAATCCTTTGAGCCATGCAGAGGTCGAAGAGCATCTTCATGTGTTCATTCATGAAGGAGAAGGGTGTCTTCATAGGCTCTAAGAAGGAGGGAGCAGCCGACTTATCAGCTGGCCTTTTGTCAGAATTGCTTGTTCTAACTTCTTAGCTGGCTTTGGTAGCGGGGGTGAATTCGATGATGTTCACCTCCTTGCCAGACTGGCATTCCCGCGTCTGCTTACCCTTTGCTGTAGCGTAGCCCGGGTTGTCAGCGAAGAACATTTCTATCTCGGTGACTGCCGAGTTGAGCTGGTCGAAGCCCTTGACGTTGGTGCCAAGAAGTTTTTTGCTAACCTCGGCCGCCAAGCCTCGACGACAGATAGTAATGGCATCCTCCTGGACTAGTGGGTTGACTCACCTCATACTGAGGTCTCGCCATTTCTTGACGAAGTCAAGGGCACACTCTCCCTTCTTCTGTTGGAGGGAGCAAAGCTCGGCTAAGGAGACTTTTCGCTCGACCATTTGGAAACGGTCGAGGAACTTCTTCTGGAGATCCACCCAGTCAATGACGGAATTGGGCTTGAGATGGGAATACCACTGGAAGGCCATTCCCGTAAGCGAGGTGGCAAAGTAGCAAAGGAGATAAGACTCATCCAACGCGAGCTCACCTATGGCCATAATGTAGTAGGCCAGATGCTCGTGCGGAGACCCCTGTCCGTCAAATTTTTGTAGCTTCAGCGGTTTGGCGTACTCCGGGGGAAGCTTCTTGAGCTGGTGATGTAGTGGATAGGGGACACTATAGAGATCTACAGTCGCGAAGGAACACACCATGTGCACTAACAACCTCATCACCATTACTCAGCAGATCCTCATCTGTGGCATCTGCGATCTGCCCCAGATGTCTCACGCCTTTAGTGACAACGAGTCATGTAACCGTGATCCTTTTAACTGGGAAATTCTTGACCTCGAAGAGTTCAGTGACTACTACCTGAGCACCGATGGAGCACACGTCTTCACTACTCTCGCTGAGCCCACGCTTAGTGATAACACTACTGAGGACAGCCTTAACTATGAGGCTTCTCAGCACGATCCACACTACTTCGACAACTGGCGTGACACTCCCGAAGAGTCGCGCTTCGCTACTTACGCACTTCCTGGCTACGCTTACAGTGCTAAGGAGGTCGAGCTCCTTAAGTCCTTCCGCTGGGACCTTAACGCTGACCTTGCCACTGACAAGAGCCGTAACGCTTACGTCGAGGGCTTCGACGGATTCACTACCGAGATCGCTTACGATGGTGAACTGACCCGTAAGTACCACGCTCGACTGCTTAACGTGTTTCGTAACAAGCAGGGTGAGACGCAGGTCGGTAGTGTTAAGTTCAACAGCACTAGCGCACAGTGCGTTAAGTGTCACAAGACTATGACTTGGGATGCTGACACCATTGACCGCGCAGGCATGGAACTGATCACCTACGCTATCATCAGCCACGGTAACAACCACGCTGCTAAGTGGTTCACTGAGCGTGAGACCTTTTACGTACTGCCCGAGGCAGCAACGTGGTCCACGGTTAAGCCTAACCTCAACGCGACTAGCGAACTCACTAACAACGAAGCGATCAACTTCCTTTACGAGCACAAGCGTTACTGCAAGGCTAGTGATTGCACTCACGATCACTACATCAACGTACTACTCGCTTCGTCGCTCGCTTCCGTCGCCTAAGGGCTCCGTCCGCTTCCGCGACTCGCAAAGGAGCCTAAGACCTGGACACGTCTTTAAACTGTCCCTTTTTTATTACAGACTTAACAGGAGAATACCATGCCATTCATCGGACCTGATGAAGCTAAGCAACGTAACCTCGAACGTACCCAAGAAGCAGTAGTTGACGCTATCGCTACTTGCTGTCAACTGGCTTATACTCTTCAAGCGCCTACAGGGCCTAAGCATACACAACTCGGCGCGGGCGGATGAAGAAGCTAAATTCGACGCGCTGCAAAAAGGTGCGAGTGATTTTCTCGCAAAACCGTTTTCGTCCATCGAATTGCAGGCGCGCATCAAAAACCTGATCGAGTCGCGTCATTACCAGCGCAGATTGTCGAAGCAGAATCAGGCGTTGTCCGAAGCGATTGACCAGATCAAAGAAACGGAGATGCAACTGGTGCAATCGGAAAAACTTTCGTCGCTGGGACGTATGAGCGCGGGCATCATCCACGAGATCAACAACCCGCTGAATTTCTCGTTGACCGGACTTTTCGCCTTGCGCAACAAAGGCAAAAAGTTAGCGCCCGAAGACCGGGTGGAATACGACGCCATCGTCAACGACGTTGAAGAAGGTATCAAGCGCGTGCGCAATATTGTCTCCGAATTGCGGACATTCACGCATCCGGGCGGCGGCGTAGGCGAGCCGGTGGATGCGGCAGAAACGGCGGAAGCCGCCTTGCGCTTCTTGAGCGGCGAGTGGCGGAATCTGGTCGAAATTCACCAAGACATTCCGGCGACGCAGACGTTGTGGGCGAACCGGAATAAATTGATCCACGTTTTGGTCAACCTGATCCAAAACGCGATCGACGCTTTGAAAGAGAAACAGTTTGCCGAAGGCGAGAAACCGCAGATCTGGATCAGCGGAAAAATGGAAGGCAATCGCAGTCTCATTTTGGTGCGCGACAACGGCCCGGGTATTGACGCCAAAATCACGGACAAAATCTTCGACCCTTTTTTCACGACGAAAGAAATTGGCAAAGGCATGGGATTAGGTTTGAGTATCTGTTACCGGATTGTGCAAGGTTACGGTGGAAAAATTTCCGTGAACAGCGAACGCGGTAGTTTTTGTGAATTCACTTTAGACTTTCCAGCCGACGCGGATGCCGCTACAGAAATGGAGATCCAAAATGGAGAACCTATACGACTATAAAAAATTTGCCGTCCTTTATGTGGATGACGAAGAAAGGTCGCTGACGAATTTCACGCGCGCCTTCGGCGATGAATTTCGTTTGTTCACGGCTTCAAATGCGCAGGACGGGCTGAAATTACTGGAACAGCACGCGGACGAAATCGGCATTTTGATGACGGATCAACAGATGCCCGGCGAAAAAGAAACCAATTAGCGAACGCAGCAACCAGTGGCGTTTCAAGCCTTGAACCAAATCGTCCGAATCAATCACCATTTTTGAGATGCTCCAAAGCATATTGGAATTTTCTTCCACCTGCATCCGCAGATTGCCGGTGATACCAGCGATGTTGTCCAGCGTTTGACCGAGGCTGACGACGAGCGTATCCAGATTGGTATCCGTGTGACCGAGCAAAGAGTTCAAATTCGTCAACGCGCCTTCGACCTGCGAACCGCCGTTCGTGCCGAGCGCCCAGGTGACCGCACCACCCGGTTCACGCAGTTGCGCGCTGATGGTGGAAAAATTCGCGACCATCGGCTGCGCCGAAGCGATGACGACGTTCAAATTGGAAGTCGCGCTAGCCGCATTGTCCAAAATAGTGGCAATCTTGTTTGTGAGCGCGAGGATGCCCGGCAAGGCGTTTTGGATTTGAGTCACCATCGCCTGCGCTTGATCGGCGACGGACGGCGATTCGGCAACGGTTAATTGATAGGCGTTAGTCGCGTCATCGTTTCGGGCATCGTAAATTTCATACCGCTGCGATTTCTTGTTCCACATCGCGGTGATATGCCGGTGGTTCACGGGAATGTGAAACGCCAGAATCGTTTCGTGTTTCATTTCCGCAAGGTGTTCCACGTTGGTGGACGCCAGCGAGGCATACGCGTGCAACACCAGATTGGAATTTTCGTCATAAACATTTTCCGCCAGCCGCCATTTTTCCGGGTCCGTCACATTCTGCGCTTCTTCCAAAGACAACGTTTCCAGCGGATGAATGGAATAAACGCTGAAGCCATTGGTGCCGCGCGTGATCTCCAGCGAACGATTGCCCAAAAGGTCCGAATTGATCTTCACGTTTGAACCTTCACTCCAGACGTAACCGTAATACGGGTCTTTTTGCGCCGTGACTTTGTTGACGTAAAATTCGATGCGGATGTTGTAACGGTTGCGCGGCGGCATGGCGGTGATGCCGCTGATTTGACCGACTTGAAATCCCATCAACATCACCGGCGCGCCGACGTTCAAACCCGCCGCGTTGTTGACGTAAGTGTAAAATTTCGCCTTCACCAAAAACCAGCCGCTGTTCTCCGCCTTGTTGTAAATGTAATAACCGAAACCGAACAGCGGAGATTCTGACAGGGTGAGGGAGGGGCCGACGACAGTGAGGGGAGGGGTGTGTGGGATTTTTTATTCTTTTTTTTAACTGAGGATATTTTGATCTTTTCATAGGTCTAGTTAAAATTAACCATGGTTAACCTCACTAATGGTAACGGGCGGTTACAGTGATGACATTTATGCATTATTTGACTTTACATAGTGGTATGCCTGCTAATGTATTTCTAAGAATATTTTTTTTCAAATTTATTTCTAATAATGATTTAAATCCCTAGAAGATACATAGTTATTGTGGCATCTTTTCTCCCAAGAAGTAACGTTAATAAATAAATATTCGCCTTTTAACACTCAAAATAGTCCGCCGGTTGGCAGAAGTCTATGATATGAGCTTCAGGGGTGAGCAGGTCTTACAAAGCAACACATATGAGAATGAGCTTCCCATTACCTCCCACTAGTTTATCGGTTGTTTCAAGTCCCTCCCAATCACTCTGTGCAGAATCTGCAACATTATGAACAAAAGATTTAATGAAGGACAAAAGAATCGTAAGCTAATAAGGTTGAGAGACAATTCCAACCTGTAAGTTTAGGAGTTTTGACTGCAGAAAAAAGATGGATATGACCAAGTTGAACCCCAGCGGCTTCCTTCTCCTTCTCAAGGTCTAAAGTATTACGATATTCAGTTTGAGCCTTGGCTACTCTGTTTTCCATCCTCTGAGCAGCTTTAGTTGTCAACATTTCCTCAGTGAATGCATCCTTTATAAGTTCCATGGTCTTTCCGTGTTCATTTAGTCCAACTTCACAAGGCTGCTTAGTTCCATAAGAATCCGAATGACTAGTTTCCTCTGCATTGATTGGATAGTATTCATTATCTTGGGAGAATTCATTGTTGCAAACAATCTGATTCTCCAACAACTGTTTACTAGTCCTGTCTTCCACAAATTCCTCTCCTGCATGTTCAGGGAAAACATGTTGGCTCTCAACAACACTGTCACCCACTAGGTCCCCATTGTTTGCAACATTATGCTCTTCACTGAGGGGTTGGTAAACGGATAAAGATGGCATGGAAAAGTTGGATGCGACGGTGACAAGCTGAGAACTGGTCCTCTGGGAGGAAGAAGGCTCCTCATCCGTTTGGGCAGCTACAACCGTGAAAGTTCCGTTGGAAACGCCATTCTGAAGCGTGATCTTACGGTAACCTGTCCCGTCCGTCACAGAACCAGTTACCTCGAATTGAGCCCAGACGGTAGGATCGCTGGTTTTCTCAAACCGGATTACACCCTTTACCGTGCTGGTCGAGTCGTCCCAGAGATCGATCAGGCCGGAAACGGTCGCTCCGCCACTATCGACATTATCAAGATAAGCAGCGGTTGCGCTGGCTACCGTAGCGTTATCGAACCGGAATTCACCCGCACCAGGATCGGCGTCGGCCGTCGCGCTATCGAATGCCTGTTTGAACCCACCGGGAGGGCCATCGGGAAGAGAGTCGATCAGGCCAGAGACTGCAATGCGCCAGTAATCTTCAGTGACCGGATCGTAACCCCAAAGCTGTTTATCCTCGGGGTCATCAAGCGAGGACACAAGAGTAAGCGCCGTCCAGTCCGGTGCGATTGTCCAATCGCCGTTTTCCTTCTCGACGGAAATCCCTCCGGTTCCCGCAACATTCGTTGGGAACCGTGCAATAACCCTAGCTCTGATTGTCATTAAACTATTCCGTCAAGGACCGGCAGATGGCCGATCAGAATTTGAACCGTCCTGCCGTTTTGAACGTAGGTGAGACCGACTGGATACGTTTTCGCCAACAGCGCGCCCATTTGAGATTCGGAGAATTCCCACTCGAACACGCCGGTATCTGTGACTGTGATTTCCCCGCCCGTGAGCGAGCCGGTCAAAACGTTTGACTTCGATCCGGGATCGCGCAGTGTGATCGTGATCTCTGTAGCGGTTGACAGATCAATAAGCTCGTCTGTCTCGTCGTCCCGAAGCTCACAGTCCTCGATCCACGTTTCAGAATTTGATACTGCGTCGAGTGTGGGAAATGCGCGCATGTGTCAGAGCTTCTGGTAAAAGGTGCCGAGGACAAACGGCGGCATGTTGTTATGTGCCGAACCGCCACCCTGAGACTCGATGGTGTGGCTATGGGGGGCGCCGCTGCCGGTAAGGTCGGTGAGTGAATTCACCGTGTTTTGAAGTTGAACGTAAAGCGGTCCTTGGATGGCAATCTCTGCTGCGGTCGTGCCCTGCTTTGACAGCGTTATTGTCGGGTCCGTGTCTCCGGTTGAGCCGCGAATTTGATGAATTCTGCAGGGATACAGGAATTTCGCACAAGTTCTCTTCTCCAAGAACACCCGAACATGAAACATCTAAACACTATCCTATTTGACAGATTGGTTTCCTTTGAAAAGGGTAAGTGTGTGATTTCAGACAGTGTAGATAAATTGGCTAGCCTTGAGACTGAAATTAACAATCATAAAACTATCAATGCTTTATTGAATGAAAGACTGACCAAAAGTGAAGAGAAAAATACCAATTTTGAATTTCTGATTGTCACTCTAGAAAATGAAATTCAAGACTTGAAAAGCTCATTGTCTAAGTTTGTAGAGGGCAAAAACAACTTGGATAAGCTGTTAGGAACTAAAGTGAATTTTCAGAAGGAAGGACTGGGCTACAAACCTATTAATAAGAAAGTATTTGAAAATAAGTTGATGACATCTTTTGTCAAGGCATCTAATATAGCCACCACCTCTCAAGTTAAACAACCCACAATTTAGAAAAATCAGAAATAAAGTAAAATTTAGAAACAAAATAAAAATCAGAAAACCAACAACAATGTGCAACACACACACAAAGAAATTCAGCAACATGCACACAAAGAACTCAAATGTCAATCACCATGCTCATTGTTTCTATTATGAAAAGTATGGTCATTTCATGTATGATTGCCTTGTAATGAAGAAGGATGAACAGTATGTTGGTAGGACGCATGATAGGAAATCTTTTATTGTTCAGAACAAGAAAATCTATTACTTTTGCTGTGGTAAGATAGGCCACATTGCTGCTCATTACTGGTTTACCAAGGGAAGGAAAGACTCTCACTCTAAATCTATTAAATTTCCTGCAAAGAACAATAGTTTTGATAGAAATAAATTTACTTTCCAAGGTAGATCTCTTGTGTGTTTTGAATGTGGGAAGCCAGGCCACCGAGCTTTTGATTGCTGGCTAGCTAGTCATAAAAGACACAATTCTCATGTTAAAAATAGAAACATTCATGGTAATGCACAGAAATTCCATGATCATATTTATGTGCATAAAAAGAACACAAAGCTTTATGTTTCATGTCATTACTGTGGTAAAATTGGGCGTTCAATGTTTGATTGTCGATTGATGTAATTTGATGATTTACAAGCCCAAAAGTCATGAAAAGTGTTCATACTCATCAACTGAGTCTCTTGATCGACCCGCTTGTATAACTGTTCATGCCATGATATTTCCACCTTATTCAGGGCGTGACAAAGACGTAAAGTAATGACGCCGTACAAGTTGGCTTAGGTGGAAGGCCATGACGTCAAGATAGAATATTTACTAGCTTGGGCGGAAAGCCATGGCGCTAGACAAGAATATCTAACGGCTTAGACGTAAAGTCATGACACCGTACAACTTGACTTAGGCAGAAGGACATGACGCCAAGGCAGAATATTTACTGACTTAGGCGGAAAGTCATGACGCCGGACAAGAATATTTAATGGCTTAGATGTAGAGTCATGACGTCGTACAACTTGGCTTAGGCGGAAGGCCATGACGCCAAGCCAGAATATTTACCGGCTTAGGTGAAAAGCCATGACGTCAGATAAGAATATTTAACGGCTTAGACATAAAGTCATGATGCCATACAACTTAGCTTAGGCAGAAGGTCATGAAGCCAAGGTAGAGTATTTACCAGCTTAGGCGAAAAGTCATGACGCCAGATAAGAATATTTAACGGCTTAGATGTACAGTCATGATGCCGTACAACTTGGCTTAGGTAGAAGGCCATGATGCCAATGCAGAATATTTACCAGCTTTGGCTGAAAGTCATGACGTCGGATAAGAAAATTTAACAGCTTAGACATAAAGTCATGACGCCGTACAACTTGACTTCGGTGGAAAGCTATGACGCCAAAGCAGAATATTTACCGGCTTAGGTGGAAAATCATGATGCCAGAGAAGAATATTTAATGGCTTAGACATAAAGTCATGACGCCGTGCAACTTGACTTAGGCAGAAGGTCATGACGCCAAAGTAGAATATTTACCAGCTTAGGCGGAAAGCCATGACGCTAGACAAGAATATTTAACTGCTTCGATGTTAAGTCATGATGCCATACAACTTAACTTAGGTGGAAGGCCATGACATCAAGACAGAATATGTACCAGCTTAGGTGGAAAGCTGTGACACTGGATAAGAATTTTTTACGGCTTAGACATAAAGTCATGATGTCATTTTTACGGCTTAGACATAAAGTCATGATGCCGTACAACTTGACTTAGGCGGGAGGCTATGACGTCAAGGTAAAATATTTACCCGTCATCGACGACGGCGATCCGGTGCCCGATCCTGGTGCTGCACGGCTCCAGCACCGGGCGCACCCTGCCCCCGAGGCTGGCCACGATGATGCAGGCGGCCGGCTGGCGGCCGATCGTGCCGCAGCGGCCTGGCTTCGGCCTGACCGACCGGGCCGGAAGCGGCGCCGGCCACATGGCCGCCTGCGGCGACGACATGGCAGCGATCCTGGACGCGCTGAAGCTGCCGGCCGCCGACATGATGGCCCGGGACGCGGCCGTGGCCCCGGCCATGGCCTTCGCCGAGCGGCACCCGCGGCGCCTGCGGCGCGGCGTGCTGATCAACGCCCACGCGCCGGAGGTCTGGGACGAGGGGTTCAGCCTGCGCACGGCGGTGCTGCGCACCTTCATCTCCCGGCCGCAGTTGATCGAGGCCTTCGCCGAGATGCTGCGGCGCCAGACCCGGACCGACATCCTGCGCGCGCTGATCCTGCGCACCCTGGAGGATATCGAGGAGGACGCGCTGACGGCCGAACAGCCGGCGGTGCTGTCGCAACTGGTGCGCGACGCCCAGGCGCTGTCGTCGCGGACCAGCGCCGGCTTCGCGGCGGAGCACGCCTTCTACGCCGGAGACTGGGGGCCGCCGGACCGGGTGGGTGGCGAGCGGTGGGACGTCTTCTACGGCGAAGGTTTGCGCTGGCGGGCTCGCAAGAGCGTCTGGCGCAACCTGCCGAACGTAAGGTTTCACACCCATGCCCGGGCCGGCCTGCTGGTCTACTTCAGCGCTCCGGAGGCGATCCTCGAGGTGCTCGGCGATCTTGGCGACGAGGACGTCGGCGGCCTCGAGGAACTGGACGTAGTAGCCGCGCATGTTGTTGACGTGGAAGACCGGGTGGAGCTTGCGCCGCAGCGGCTGCCAGGAGGCGTACGGGCGCAGGAGGACGCTCTCCGCCCCCAGGTACTCCCTCATCTGCGGGTATCCGAACCGTCCTTTCTCCTTGCCCGCGGCGTAGACCAGCCGTGCGTGCTCGGGCGTCCCGACCACCACGTTGTGGCCACGACCGCCGCCGAGCCTCCCGAGGCAGCAAAATCGCGGTGTAGTCGACACATTTGAGGATGCTATTCGAAATGCGACGGGGGATATTATTTTTCTCTCAGATTAAACTTAGTGTATAACTTGTTGTCTCTTAAAAATTGCAAAGCCTTCCTCAAATATTCTTCATGCTCCTCTTGAGACTTAGAGTAAATCAAGATGTCATCAATAATGACCACTACGAATTGATCAAGATATGACCATAATGTGCTGTTCATCAACTGTATAAATGTTGCAGGTGTATTGGTTAGTCCAAAAGGTGCAACAATAAACTCATAATGCCCATACCTACTCCTAAATTAATGATAACCAGACCTGAGATCAATTTTAGAGAAATACTGAGCTTCTAAAATTTGATCAAATAACTCATCAATTCTTGGCAATAGATACTTATTCTTTATCATCAATTGATTTAATTGTCGATAATCAATACACAGCCTCAAAGATCCATCCTTTTTCTGAACAAACAAAATGGGTGCTCCCCAAGGTGAAATAATTGACCCGATAAATCTTTTCTCCAATAATTCCATCAATTGCCCTTCAACTCATCATGGGACATCCGATAAGGAGTCTTAGAAATAGAGGCCACTCATGGAATCAAATCAATAGAAAATATGACCTCTCTTTTAAGAGGAACACCATGCAACTCATCTGGAAACACATTCGGGTAATCCTTAACAATAGGAATATTCCCCAGATTATGTCTCTTACTCTCAGCCAGGGCAACAAAAGACAATAATGCTACACAACCCTTCTTCATTAACCTATTAGCTTGAATGGCAGAGATGAGAGATGGGTGTCTAGAATGTCTACCACCTAAGAAGGAAAGTTTGGGGTACTCACTAAAGATCACTTTACCCAACTTGCAACTTACACTAGCATCATGTCTAGATAACCAGTTGATAAATGTGTATTTTCTCATTTTAATGCATGCCATTGCTCTACCAGGTTTTCAATCATTTTTAAAGTAGAGGTAACTAAGGCACTTCATGACACAGTCCTTTGGATAGGTTTCTCGGTGACCAAAGTCATTGCTCTGACCAAGATTTTCTTTCAAATATTTTTAGATTTTTCAGGCATTTCTCAACACACTGAAATATTTAAGAACAATACTTACTACATGTATCTTAACCAAAGAAAGCCATGTTTTTAAGAATCTCAGATTTCAGAAGGTGTTGCATGAAATTACATGAGACAATTGATTGAGCCGGGGGATGACGGCGCTGGGAAGCAGCGGGTGGGCGGCGCCGGTGTAGGCGAGCATGGGCCGGCCGTCTTGGGTGACGGGGCTGAAGCTGGGGTTGAGGCAACTGACGAGGACGAGGACGACGTAGAGCAGCCAGGGGAGGAGCCACCAGGCCTTGCGGCGGGCCTCGCGGCCGGCGTCGCCGGGTTGCAGGAGGGCGAGCACGGTGAGCACGAGGCCGAGGTTGGAGACGACGGCGAGGGCGTCGCGCATCCAGCCGATGTTGCCGCCGCAGACCCAACTGGCGGCGAGGAGGAGGAGCGCGACGTGGACGAGGACGGCTTTTTCGAGCCAGGGGCGGCGGAAGAGTCCAGAGCCGGAAGGCGTGGCAGCGGGCCGCGGCGGGGCCGCCGTGTCTACTTTGACGGATGGGAAAGGCATAGACTTTCGTAGAAGGCGGCGAGGGTGGCGGCGGTTTTGGCCCAGGAAAATTCCTCTCCGGCCCACGCAGCGCCGAGGCGTCCCCGGGCGGCGAGGTTTTCCGGAGTTTCGCGGAGGAGGGAATCGAGGGCGCGGCCGTAGTTGTCCCAAGGCAGGCAGCGGCCCGCGCCGAGGGCATCGAGTTTTTGCCAGGGTGTGGTGTCGGTCGCGAGCACGGGCAGGCCGCGCACAAGCGCCTCGGCCACGACGAGACCGAAGTTTTCCGAATGCGAGGGCAGGAGGAAAAGCGAGGCGATGGCGTAGGGGGCGGGAAAGTCGGTGCCTTCTCGGACGACGATGTGATCGGGCCCGCCGCGCTGGCGGGCGACGTAGGCGTCGAGTTCGGCGATGGTGTATTCCTCGGGGATGCCGGCGATCAGCAGCAGCCAGTCGCCGCGCGGGGCGGACAGCCAGAGGTCGATCAGCTCGACCACGCGTTTCTTGGAGTGAAGGCGGGAGTAGAAGAGCGCGACACGGCGTCCGGCGAGCGCGGGGACGGCGGCGCGCCAGCGCGCGGAGGCATCGACTTCGGCGGCGGGGTCCGGGAGTTCGACGCCGTTGGGGGTGACGCAGACGGGCCGGTTGAAGCCGAGGCGGCGGATGTCGGCGGCTTCGGCCTCACTGGTCGCGTGCCAGCCGGAGGCGGCGGTGAGCGCGCCGGGGTGGATGAGCCGCTGAAGTCACCGGTCCGCTCATTATTTGCTTGCTAGGTCCGAGGGTCATTCGGTCTTGTGACTACCACCCCCAAGGTGATTTCACATCAGGTGACCTCAGAGAATGCCACGTCAAGGAGGACATGGGAGGAGCATGGGAGCAGGGGAGGGAGCCCCTTTCCCTACTCGTCGAATGCGGCATGAGCGCCCTCATGTGCGAGCCCCGCCCCCTGCGAGTAGTTAATGCGCGAGGAGGAAGATGAAGACTAGAAATGATGGTGAAATGGCGTCCATCACATCTTTCGCTAATTCTTGAATCTGTGTCTGTCCAAACAGATGCTCATTCTTCAAATTTAAATAATCTAAAAATCTTCAATATCGCCAGGAATTGGCGTTCATCTGTAAAGGCACCAAAAGTGAATGCGCGTCTTCCCCGAGAGACGCTATTTCTTTAGATTACAAAAATCCAATATCTTCCACAATTTCAAGAATTGGCGTCTCTTCGAGAAGACGCCAGTTTAAGAATTCACGTCCATACAAAGGGGCGCCAGTTTGGATGTGTCGACCTGTGGGAGGCTTTATCAACCGGAAATAAATGGCGTCACTCTATGAATGCACCATTTAATGAATCCGTGTCTTTCAAAAGTGACACCCATTCTCTTGAGAAGTCCTTCAGCCCCACTGAATTGGCGTTAATTGGGTAGGCGTTGATTAAACAATTGGCATCCATTTCGATGGACGCTGATTCTTTCTTTCGGCTTCTTCTTCTTGTTCCTCTTTTTTATTGCCAACAGGGCCATAGGGACCTTAGTCCTGACAAGAAGATGAAGGGTGGTTTTGGTCCCACTGGGCGTGCTAGACTTATGGACGCACTAAAATTCTCATATTATTTTATTCAATTATTTACTTTATTTATTTATTTATTTAGTGTGTGGCGTGCCAGTCAAAGAGTGCTAGTTTATTTGGACTCCAAGGGAGCCCTTGGTGCGTACTGTCCGACCAAGCAGACGAAGTGGATAGCATGTTGGGACCAAAATCCGCCATGCCATAAAGGTCGTGGCGTTAATTACATCTCCTCGGAGAGGAAAAAATCTTTGATTGATAGCAAGGAAAAGGGACTCTACGGCCTAAGATTAACACTAATAGAATGAGATAACGAGATTAGAGTAGTTTAGTTTAATCACTGGTTGGTGATGAGAAAGTGGGTGGGGGATAATTTGGGTGTTTATGGAGCTCATTTGGAGGGAGGTAGGGAGGGGGGGCACCAGATCCGGTGCCTTGTACGGTCCGTAATGGACCCGTGCCGTTACCGGTTTGGGCCCGGCAGGGTGAAACGGGCTCGCCGACAAGCACACCCCCCCTCCCCATAATACTGGATCGCGACAGTGCATGGACCCAACGGGCCCTCGGGTTGGATAACATTTGGCAGATGACCTGTCGCGTTTGGTGACTCCGGGGACATGGGAGCTGTGTTGACACGTGCTGATGTGTCCACACGATTTGGAGTTGTCTTTTGAATGATAGAGGCGTCGCTTGTTTCTGCTCGAGTTACCGTTAGCATCGCATGTTTTTTTTGGTTTGGTAAGCTGGCAATTGGCATCAAACCATAGTTTACATTGTGCCCAAAAGTTGAGAACGTAAGTTGAAGAGATTTTAAATCTATCAAGGGGTTGCTCTCGATCGTGTCTCTAATCAAGTGCCGAAAGATTCTAGGGTGACTTTAGATTGACTTGTGTTAGCTTATTAGCAATAAATTTAAGTTTTAAGTCGACTACATCTCAGCCAATCTCATGATCAAATGATGCAGATTAGAAGAATAAATGGAGTGGCAAAAGGTGTGTCTTCTTAGTAATTGAGGCTGTCAATGAGCCGGGCCAAGGTCAGGTTTAGGTCAGTCCGGCTTGGGTATGACTCATTAATTTAGAAGCTCAAGTCCGGCCCGACATAAGTCGGGTCCGGGCCGAGTCGGGCCCTAAAACACAATGTCTGACTTCGGTCCGGCCCGACCCTACTAAATAAGTAAATAATAATAATATAATATTTAAATATTCTACATACTCAATGTTAGTACAAATATGAATGATTTCATAGCAATCATGTGAGCAGCATGATTAAAAGACCTACAGATGGATTTAATATTTAGAAATTCTCTTTCAAATTTTTTTATATTAGTTCACAATTTCACGTAGTTGGTTTAAAGATGATAAGTTTCTTGACATTTCACCCCTCGCGGGGTTGGATATTCTGTATGTTTAGAGTTTTCAACCATTATAGGGTGTTTGGTTATGTTTTTTTCTTCAAATTTACTGAATTTGCTCCGAGTGCGGCCAAAACTATGCCAGCATGCCGATATACCGCGCCTGAGCGCAGAATTAAAATTTGTTCGGTGAATTTTAATAGGCTATACTCAGTCTATCTGACCTTTCTCCTCTTCGATCTTAAAAGTGAAGTTCTTCTGCGTCACATAGCTGAAGCCGACGACGATAATGGTCGTAAATACCTTGGCAATAGTGGGATAGATATGGAACTGTTCTACGAACAGCTTGATGAAGACGACGTTTAGCCCGATACAGATCACCACCAGCACGAAGTACCGGAACAGCTGGACGCGGCCATGCAACGTACTGCCGGGAAAGGCGATATTCCGGTTCAGAAAGAAACCGGTGGGGAAGCTGATACAAAAGGCCATGAATACGGCGGCGACATAAGGCGAGACGGTCGCAAAACCCAAGTGGACATTGCCCTTATGCAGGATGAAATTGAAGCTGAACCAGTACATCACGATGTCGACCAGGGTGCTGAAACCACCACACGCCGCATACCGGAAGGTCTGCAAAGGCATGATCCGGCTGAAGGGCGGATAAAAGAAATCGATAAATGTCGTGATGTTGTTTTTCAGTTGCTCCATCGCATTCGCTTCCGCTGGTGAATAAGTGAGCAAAGATACCTACAAAACGCCTAGCCTCCAAAAATGTGCGGGCGATATGCAGCAGATGCCCAACTTGCATTACTTTTGCAGCCAACTTGTTGAAAATGGAACTTATCAGCCTGATAAAGGATGCGGTCACGCGGGTGCTTAAAGAACAATACGGCTTTACGGACGGCGCAGTCCTCGTGAACGAGACCAAACCCGAGTTCGAAGGCGACTATACGGTGGTGTTGTTTTCTTTTGTCAAAACGCTGAAGAAGAACCCTGAAGCCCTCGGCAATGAACTGGGGCAAGAACTGCTGGCGTCGAACCCTACCCTCTTCTCCGCCTATAACGTGATCAAGGGTTTTCTCAACCTCACGATCGCGGACAGCTACTGGCTGGAATTCCTGCATCGCGGGGGATGATGCTTTCGGTGTGGAAGATGAATTCATGTGCGGAGGAATGTATAGGCCAAATCCGGCCTCTGATCTGATCCCTAAGCCGGTCCGATGATTCCTGCGAAGTTTAACTTATAATTCCATTGGATCCAAAAAAACATTTAACTTATTCCCGTGCATGCACTTGAGTTGAAGTGGGATTGCTCAGTTTCGGTTTTTCTAACTTATAATTCCCCACTTTTGTTATTACAAAAAAATGAAATAGTCATTGCAATAAGTATAAATATGCATTTAAAGTGTGTTGTTCTCTTAATTAGATTAATGTACGTACTAATTATCATGTCCGTACCATAGAATGTATATATTGTAGCAAAATAAATGTGTAGAGAAATAAATCTGATTTTTATGTCACGTACCACACCTCTCTATTTGTATGTTAGGGAAGTCATCCGGCACCAGTGGAAGCCTCTAAACATCAGAAGCAAAGGACGTCAGAAGGAGTCCTGAGTGTTATCCCAGGAGATAACCCTCCGATGTTTAAGTCAGCAACGGTTTAAGAACTGAACATAGAAGAGCATGGGAGAAAGAAGGATGGAGGTCGTAGTAGAAGTTGTGAGAGACGTGTAGATCTTCCAGACGGGTGCTCGCCGCTCCCAGTGGTCACTCGGAGAGTGCTCGTTGGATGATAAGGTCGTGCAGGAGGAATTCTCTCCCAGGACGTAGACTGGCGTGACCTCTCTTTCGTAATAGCTCAATTCTCTGTGTGTAACTTTTGACAGAAAATTCACCATGTCCCTCTCTTCTCTGTCAAGGTCCCTTTTATAAGGAGTTATCTTGGTGTCGAAGGCTAATCCCTTAGTAGGGAAGAGGATAAGTAGTGGAGTAACATTCTCCGCGGGAGTTTTCCGTTGATAGACAGTTACCCCGGAGTTGGCCGATCCTTGGGCGAGTCTTACGGTGCTCATGGGGCGTGCTCGTCTATTACGGGGTCGAAGTCAATGTCAGGGGAGGTAACAGTCGGTTGCCGGATGGTCATCCGGTGATCATTGCGCCTGGGCCGAAGTCTTTCTTACACTATCGAATCAGATGACGAGTCGAAGTGGGCCGCACCTTTATGGGCTGCAGTTGTCGTGCACCCTTGAACACGTTGTAGACCCTAGGTCAAATTTGACTTGTTGTAGATGGGTCTGTTATGGGCCGAGCCAGATTTACCTTCCTCGTAATGCGTATTGCAGATAGAGAAATTAAGGAGAAACTATATTTTGTTTTAGATATTTATAAAATAATACTTACTTCTTAATATGTACTGGTACGGTGTGGTACGATGTCGAACCATATCGTGAAATACCGATACGGCCGGGCCGGCAAACCCTGGGCTAAGCTAGTGCGAAAATTGAAGAATGTGACACAGACTCATAAAGAAATGGGGACCTGGCAAGACTCTACATGGCAAAGAGGCAAAAGACAGAATCTTAGAATAGCCTGAAGGGGTTGATTGCATGGAGGAGGTAGGATTGATGGATGATTCTCATAGGGAACTCAAGGACCAACTCAGGGGTGAGTTTGATCAAATCTTTACAAGAGGGGAGATCTATTAGAAGTAGAGGGCTAGAGAGAAATGGATCAAGGAAGGTGATAGGAACACTGCCTATTTCCAGCGGATTATCTCTAGTAGGAGAAAAATCAACTACATCTCAGTGATTATAGTTAGTTAGACACCAAACCTTTACCACAGATGAGGATATCAAGATGCAGGCAAGGAACTTCTATACAAAGTTATTCACTGAAGAAGACAGAGTTGGACCCCTGGTTGCGACAGATCTCCTGCCTTGTCTTTATGAGAAAAGCAAAAATCTCTCCCGCCCTTCTCGGAAGAGGAGATCTATGAGGTAGTGTGTCTCTCTTGCAGGTGACGAAGTCCCAGGGCCAGATAGATTCCCCATGAGTTTTTTTCATGAGTGTTGGGTCATTATCAAGATCGACCTCCTATTAGCAGTGAAGGAGTTCCAAGAAGGAAAAGCACATTTGAGGGGGATCACCAAGACCCTCCTAGTCCCCATCCCCAATAAACCAGGAGCACAAAGTCTACAAGACTTTAGGCCTGAAAGCTTGTTGAATGAGACTTACAAAATCATCTTTAAGCTCCTAGCCACGAGGTTAGATAAGGTGATTAACAGAATAGTTAGTGGCTATCAGAGGGCTTTTATCAAGGGAAGACATATACAAGAGAACTTCTTGGTAGCAGATGAAGCTCTACATAGCATGAAGATCCGAAAGAAAAAAGGGGTGGTTCTAGAGCTAGAGTTTGAGAAAGCTTGCGACCGAGCCAATTGGCAGTGTCTATTTGAGGTTCTTTTGAAGATGGGCTTTGATGAAAAATGGATTGGATGGATCTGTGCATGTGTTTCGTCAGCTACTTTTGTTGTTCTAATCAATGGAGAGACAACCCCTTATTTCCACAGTGGCAAAGGCCTTAGACAAGGAGATCCCATGTCCCCTCTGCTTTTTGTTCTAGTAGTGCATATTCTGAGCAAGATGTTGATCTAAGCTGAAAACCAGCGGCTGATTACAGGCTTCAAAGCAGGGGCAAAGAGTGTCCAAATACACACCTATAGTAGGCTAACGACATCATCCTAGTTCTAGTAGAGAATGAGGGGCAGCTTTATGTCACTAGGTTGATGTTGGAGCTACTAGAGGAAGTCAATAGTTTTAAAGTGAATTTCAACAAAGTCAAATAGTGGGTGTCAATATGGAAGAAAGGGCCCTATGGAGAGCAACTTCGTCATGGACTGTAGTATAGGGGGCTTTCCCTTCTCCTATCTACGGTGCCATTGTCTTTAGAGGCTATACATTGTAGTGATTGGCACAAGGTGGTGCAAAGGTACCAATACAGATTGGCAGGGTGGAAGGTGAGGCTTCTCTCCTATAGGGGGAGGCTGATGCTCTACAAATCTGATTCAAGCTCGCGTGTTCTCTGTAAACACGCTCATTGTCGGTGTCGTCCCCGCCAAATGGGGGCAGCATCGCCGCCGTCAGAACAGGAGGCCAGCAGTCAAGACCTCAAGATCCGGCAAGTCTATAATTGTCGGGGATCTATGTGTTCGGCTCGACGGCGCCGAACCGAGGGTTCCACGGGACCGATGCGTCTCCAACATATCCACTTCTAACCGTTTCTCGCTCCTCTACAAAATGCGAGAAGACGGGCTAGCCTTCAAAAAGAAGACAAAGTCCGATGACGGGGATAAGGCCTCCAGACGACGTCCCCGAAAAGTCAAACAAATCTGGGTCACCAAGCAAGAGGCCCAAGCAATCAAGCAGGCTATAGCCAGCAAGCCTGCGTGCACCCAACCCCCAGCTGACGTGGCATCGTCAGGTGCCGTGCAAGGACTGAAGAGAAAAGGGACTTATCGTAAGCCCAACTTTACATCACCAGAGTCTATCCGAGCTAAAGCGGGCAACTGTGCCCAGACACCCCTGCCGCGCGTCTCCGTCTTTGAAAGACTAACAGAGACCCTTCCTACAAGGTCCTCAGTCTTTGACAGACTGGGGGTATCCTTCGCCCTGCTGTCCATGCCCCGAAGAGATGGAGGGTCGTCCAAATGATAGAAACAGGTGGGCATATGAAAATCTACACATGTTACGCCTCTGGGAGGCAACATATGGAACAAATTGACAATCCAACCAACCCAAATGATCACATCAGGGCGAATGATCAAAATCTGACAATAGATGCGGTATACCGCAATGCTCGTAACGCCGCTAGGAGTCTACAAGCCCAGCTCAGTGGTCAAGCGGAAACTTCCGCCCAGGGGCAGCACCTAGAAATTGCCCAGGAATTCTCTCAAAACTAAGGTGAAAATCTACCCCGAGTGGAACCAGATGCCGACGATGTTACGAGCATTCATGATGATGGCTATCCCAATTTGGCTTTTGAGCCACCGACAAAGGCCGCCTTCTAGGCGATGTCTGATGATGCCAAATTTGAAACCATGCAGAGATGGCACATATAAATGACCAATCTCATGTTAGAAATGAAGCGGCATATGAACCTGAATGCTCAAAGACCTCAGACGCCGATGCTTAATCAAGACCCTCGGCGGGAGCAACAGGTGCCTAACCCTGTTGGGGTCGGCAGACAGGCGGTAGCTGAGGTACCAAGGGTCCCGCCTAATGCTCAATCCTCTTGGACCCCGGGAGCTGAAGAAATCATCGCTCAAAGGCGTATGATAGAAAAAATTATTGAAGATAAGTTTGCCCAGCATGGCGAAGGGGTGGCCACTGTCGACTTGTATAGTGTGCCCTATCCCATTCACCATCAGTTTAAAAAAACTCCCGCCGGATTGTCCAAAGGCGCCAAAACTCCAAAAGTTCAATGGGCAGGGGTCGCCTCATGAATACCTGGCCTACTATGTAACGGCCATGGGTGAGCTCGCGCTTAACGAGTCGTATCTCCTCCGATACTTTGCAACCTCTCTTACTGGTGGCGCCTTTCAATGGTACTCCAGGCTGAAACCAAATTCAGTGGTCGATTGGGCTGACTTGCAAAAGAAGTTCATTGATCGCTTCCAGCTAGCCGAGAGGAAGGTGTCTCTCGCCGAACTGTGGTCACCAGTCACAGCGTCGGTCCCGATCATTGGGAGCATGACGACACGCTGGCGCATGAGGGGCCGGGATTCGAATCCGACCGTGCCGCCTATCGCTTCTATCTCGATCGCCGGGCCGTCACCGATCTGTTCGGCAAGAAGCGTCCCGAGCTGGTGATGCACAATGTCGGGCACGGCGCCGATTACCACACCATGGCCGATTGGGGCATGGACGTGCTGCATGTCGGCGATTCGATGGGCGATGGCGGCATCGGGGTGTGGAAGGACGGCAAGGCCCGCTTCATCGGACCGGCCAAGACTCTGACCGCGACCGAGATCGCCAATGGCCCGATCTTCGCCGGTTATGACGTCAAGGCGGAAGGCTTGTCGTTCGGCGTCAGGAGCTACGATCTCGACGCCACCTATACCATCGCCGCCGGCTCGCGTCTGTTCGAGGTGGACGGCAAGGCCAAGGGCAGCGCTCCCTTGGTGGCGGGGATCGTCAAGCATCAGGGCGTCTCGGTGCTGACCCCGGCGGTGAAGGATCGGGCTTGGGCCTATTTCGCCACCTGGGGTCATCAGAGCCTGGCCGCTCCGGCCGACGAGCTCGGTCTGGCCTTCTTCTACCCGGTGGCCGACGTCAAGGTCAGCGGCGATGACGGCGAGTCGCTCTATGTCGCCTATGCCGATCCCGCCAAGCCGATCCATTTCTTCGCCGGCGCCGCCTGGAAGCAGGAATTGGGCGGCGTGACCGACGAGGCCGGGTTCCACCGCTATCTGGAAGACACTGCCGAGGCGCTCAGCCATCCGCCGGTGATCACGGTGGTCAAGCCGTCTCCTTGACCGCGTCAAACCATCGCATCTACCATGCGCCCGCAGCCAAGGCAGCAGCTTCGCAGAGTACCCACCACCCCGCCGACCTCCCAGCGCATGGATCGTCAACGGCTCTTCGCGCAGCCACGCCACCTGCGGGTCATCCAGCGTCACCACCTCGCCAGCGCAGCTCTCGGCCCCCGCGCGCAGCATCATCCGCACCGCCTCCTGCGGCCCGCCCCCTTCGGGGTCCATCGTACTGATGATGTGCAGAATCGTCATCGCTCCAGTATCACAGCTTCGCATGAGTACTTGCCGTTGCTCTTGCCGTTGCCTTTGCCTTTGATTTAGAGCGGGTTGCGCAGGCAATGGGGCTGAGCACCTATATCGCCTATGGCGCTGTCCTCTGTGGGGAGCCGACCAAAAACCAGAAAGAGCTATACGAAAGATTTCAAGATATTCGCGTTGGGGATTGGGTAGTCGAGCAGACAACGATCCTTATGTGCGGCGGCAACCGCGACCGCAAGCATTACCGGCCCGCGCTAGACGCTGTAGGCATACTGCTAAAGATCACTCAGGAAAAGGTCGCGTTCTCCGACCCCGATTTTGTTTGGGACGAGGCGACCGAGGGACCGCACCCTACGGAGACGTGCACATACATTCACACGCTCGATGGCCGAGAGTTTCGCTGGACGAACGCCAGTTTCCTTTCGATCCCATCGGAATGGCCGATTCGATACGGTTGATCATGCACAGCACCCACCGGACCACCCCATGACCGGGCAGACGAAGATGACGGAGCGCCGACCGAAACGCGACACGGAAAATCCGTGCGCGATTTGCGGATGGTCGGAGCACATGGCGATCCATCAACCGCCCTTCGGTGACCCAGAGGGTAAGCCCTGGGGCCACACATTCGAGCCGCACCCCGCCCGCGCGGCACTCAAAGAGGAAGTGAGATGACGCCGGCTCATCTTATTGCGCTGCGGTTCGTGACTGATAGGTCAATCGACCGCACCACTGGTCGCATTCAAACCGTCGATCTCCGAAAGATCGGAGAGGCAGTGCGCCAGAAAATCATTGATCTCGGTATGATGGAGCCGCCTCTTGTGGCGGTCGATGCCGATCAGGTTTTCACAACAGCAGCGGGCATCGCCGCTCTCCGCGCAAGAGACGGAGGGAGGCATGGAGATCAAAATGAATAGTCGATCAAAAACCAAAGACGTGAAGCCGAAACGAATGTGGGCCGCCATCAGCGAAGATGTCCCGCCCGAGATTTGGGAGGTCGGCTGGTACAAAGAGCACCTTCAGTCGAACCTGCGGAAAATTCGGGTAACTGTCAGTCCGGTTCGGCGCAGGAAACGAAAGACAGCGCCATGACCACCTCTCCGCTTTTCAAGAGAGTGCCTACTTGGGCGGTTGAAGTCTCGCGCGACGGCGAGCGCATTCTGACTATCGGCAGCAACATCCTTGCTGGCGCAGCAATTTTTAGGACTTATCTTTTAGCAAGAAAACTTTCCCAAGCGGAGAATATTTCTCGTTGGAAAGAACGCCTCTTTTGAATTTTCACATTTTTTTGAAATAGACGTACTTTTACACAATTTTGGAAAAATATGTGGTAGAAACGTAATGTCGAGATCATGCGGGAGCTAATACGTAATTTTTACAGAAGATAAGTCGATGAAACCTCATCATTCTTTAACTCTCATAATTTTAGCATAATATATTTCCATGGCATATAAATATAATGGTCTCTATATGTCCCTAGAGCATTTTAGCTAACATATACCTCAAGAGGGTATTTTTGTAAACTGAAAATCTTCAAACCCAACAAGGCTGAAGAAGGAAGGGGGCGCACCCTTCTTCTTAGGCTTCTTGCTTCTTTTCTCTTCTTTGTCTTCTCATTCTCTTCTTGCTCTCCTTTCCCTTGCTTCTCGTCGCTTCCTTCTTGGCCACTCACACCCTTTGATAGGGGTTGCTAGGTGGAGTGGAGGTGGTGGAGCTCCAGTGGATGCATCCCTCTCCGATGGAAGCCCAAAAGATTAGGTGTAACCCCCTCCCCCCTTCTTCGATGTTTTTTTTTCCTCGGCAAAGGCCCATGCAAACAGGCTGGAGAGGGGTCCCTCCGGCCAGGTTTGACCAAAGGGCCCCCTCTGGTTGACTGCGCACCGGAGGGGGGGTCCCCTCCGGTCTCCTAAAGACCGAAGCCCCCCCCTCCAGTCAGCAGGGAATCGGAGGGGTCCCCCTCCAATCGGGTGCCACCGGAGGGGGTCCCCCTCTGGTCTTCCTTCATTTTAAGAGAGAGAGAGCAAGGGGTGGAGGGGGAGCTTGGCCCTTCTTGACTTCAAATGGCTATAAAAAACCTTCCACACTGTTGAAAAGCATTTTTTTATTGCTGGTACGGACTGGACGGTAGCACGTGGAGCCCTCCTTTGGTTGCTTTGGCCTTGCTTTGTCGAGAGAATAATCTCGTTGACCGTATTATGGATCAGGGAGATCCAAATAATTGTTTATAATTGATCTTCCACGTAGGTGAACGAGATAGCTGCCCTACGGGATATTTTTGATGGACTTCTTTGTGTATAACGCACACGTCATGTTGCATAAAACTAACGGCTCGGTCTTCCTATTGACCGTTCCACTCCTGCTCTATCCTATGTCGGCTCGACCTAATGCATCTGTGTTACAGCTTGGTGCGGACCGCTAGTCTCCTTTAGCGGTCTAGCTCTGACCGTTTCTCTTCCCAGTCAAGGAAATTCTTATTTTTCTGTGAATTTTGATTGTGGAATCATTTCAACATATGTTAACCATTGTATACTTTGAATTATGGCCTTTGTTGGGTCTCCATTTGATATTGTACTCCTTGAAAATCATTTGCTTGTAGAGCTTTTCCTTGGAAGTTGATAAGCTTGGTCTTGAACCTATTGCCTACTTGTGCTATCATGATTACATGAGTTTTCCTTGGAATTTTGATGCTAAATGTAAATTGTTTGGAGATATGTTATATGGGACTTTGGGTCCACTATGATGCTCAATGCTAGGCTGAAACTATAAGGGACTAGATCTGGTCCTAGGGGCGAGGCAATGCCCAGACATGCATCGGTATTATGAATGATCAGGTGTAACATTGCACCAACTTTATGCAAGATTTGATCTGGACATATTTATGTCAGGGGCATCGTCTTGAATACGTGACTTGACATGACTTGATATGATATTATATGATATGAAGTCTGGAAGAGACGACTTGTTGATATGAATTCTAGTACTTGAAGTCTGGATGGGACGACTCGTTATTGTGAATTTCTGTACCTGTTCACTCTTGTACATGTTCCTGGTTATCAATATTTGGTCTATCTCTTGAATATGTCCCTCCTATATTTCTTTTATCATGTTCTCGTTCATTCTCTTTGATCATAGTTAAGCCTCTTGTATCCTTGCCATCCTTTTGGTTATTAATTATGATTATCGTGCATTAGCGTTAGTTTCATTTAACTGGTTAATTACTTATAGTATTGCTGGATGATAGAGAGTAATTCCTACTGAGCTTCTGGCTCACCCAATTTTCCCCAACCTTTTTTAGGTAATACTGAAGATGCGACCACAAATGGGGACATGGATGAGTGAAGGAGTTGGCTTGATCGTGATGATAGTGTATTTTTATTTATTGGAGTCCAATACTATAATTGAGTCCCTTTTTCTTGTGCTTATCGATGTTTTAGAGTCGAGAGTTTGTAATTATGACCTTTTGATATTTCCGGCCCGAAGACCGGATGCGCGCCATCGGGGCCTGGTCGGGGCTGACCGGCGTCGCCACCGCGGCCGGCCGTTCGCGGCGCACCGCCTGATGGGCGACCTCGTGGCGGGCCGGCTTGGCCTCCCTGGTCTTGGTGTCGAGTTTGGCGATTTCAGCCTGGATTTGATCGAGGACGGTGCTCATCGGTTCGTTCGCTTAAAGGGTTTTTGTTTTTGAAATACGGATACGTCGCCGGTCACGCGAGAGCGGCGGCGAGTTTGTTCAGGTGGCCGGCGACGGACGCGTCGTACACGTCGTCGCCGATGCGGGCGCGGAAACCGGCGACCAGCGCGTCGTTGCGCGTCGCGACGACGGTGACCGGACGGCGATAGACGGCGGTGAAACGGCCCGCGATCGCCTCCTTGGCGGCGGCGGGCAGTTCGCCGGCGAATTCCACGCGGGCCTCGCCCTTGGCGACTTCGCGGCGGACGGCGGCGAGGTAGCCGCGCAGGAGCGGACGCAGTTCGTGCGGCTTGCGCGATTTGGCGAGCGCGACGAGGACGGCGTTGACGCGCTCGGCGGAAACGACGCCATTTTCCAGCGAAAGATCGCGGAGACGGCGGACTTCGTCGGCGAGTTGCTTGCGGGAGCTCATGGAGAGGGGAAAGTAAACCGGCGCGACCGGCGTGGTCCTGCGCCGGAAGTGTTATCGCGCGGCGAGTTCCTTGGCGGCGGACTCGGCGTAGCGCGACTTTTCGTCGGCGGAGAGTTCGCGGGAAAGGACCTTGCCGGACGTGGCGACGACGAGACGGGCGACTTCCGCACGGACTTCGGCGAGCATCTTGGCGCGTTCGAGGGCGACGGCTTCCGTGCCCTTGGCGATGATGTCGGCGGCCTTGGCGATGGCGTCCTGCGAGGCGGCGGCGATACGCTCTTCGGCGTTCTTGCGCGCGTCGGCGGTGATTTTCGCGGCCTCGGCGGAAGCGGCGGCGAGGCGGGACTCGGCGGCCTTCTCGGACTCGACGAGCTTCACCTTGATGTCGTCGGCGAATTTGAGGCCTTCCTCGATCTTGCCGTTGCGCGAATCCATCGTCGCGAGCAGCGGGCGGATGCCGAACCAGTAGAGGACGATCGCCAGGATGGCGAAGCTCAGGAACGACTTTTGTCAATTGTCCCCTAATAGAGAAGAGATGATCAATCGGCTAGTTCGGCTCGACACTAGCAAACTCTAGCATCCTCAGAAGTAAAGTAGACGACTCCAGCATTTAAGGAGCAAATTCAAGAAATAAGGTGCACACGCATGCATTAAAAAAGTGCAAAGGACCGATGGTCTGTAAGTTCTGAGGGAGATGAGAAAGATGAAGCTCCCCCAACATCTAATAAATCAAGCACAAGGCAGCTAGGCAGAGAGATAACTTCACTCCCCACACCATGAGACAGGCCGAATAAATGGCCTCAGCCCATATCACGCTCATGTCACCTTGGGGGAGAGAAAATTCACACAACCAATATGTTAAATACAATGCACAATGTGTGATGGCGTCCACTCCGACAGGGTTTGGGCCACCCCACTGCCCCTTTTATAATGATGATGAAAGATGAGCCTTTCGTTAGTCCTGCTTCTTCAATTTGCTTAGGGCCAGCATGACAGAAGGGAAATCATTGTATTGCTACTCACCCCCAGAAGTATTGAAGCCAAACCCCCATCCTCACCCTCTTCCTCTCTCTGCGAGGGCAGGTGCGAGAAGAGGAGGCTTCAGTAGTGTCGTGATGCGACAAACGCAAAGTTGGGTACACTTTCATCAAGTACCGATAAGCAAATCTGGTCAAATAACGTCCTTCTCCATTACTCTGGTCCTTCAGCCGATCGGGCCAGCAAACTTCTTCATAAGGCTCCCCATCAATTGGAAGGCCCCTCAACTGAGATAAGCTCCAAAGGTCTAAGGAAGCTTCTCCCTCTGCCATAGAAAATGTGTTATGCTCCAGGCAGAAGACCTCAATCATCCCGTAGCAAAGGCCCTTGGAAATAGGATAGCAGAAGTGGGAAGCATATACGCTGTGGTATACTCTAGCAGTCATTAGAATGGGGCCGTAATGTTGGAGCACATAATCAGTAAACTCGACTGCTCTGGCCGAAAAACCATGAGAATCAGTGGCTTTCAAATCTGCAAACCACCATATGGCAATTTGGTGCTTGACCGATCTCACCAGACAATCTAATAATAGAAAAGGTTCTTCCCAGAACTCCCATTTCAATGGCGCCAAAAATAGGCCAAAGACTGGCTTCTTCTTATTTTTTAGATTTACGGTAGCCTTGTGCTCTATCGCGAGATCGTTAAGCTCCTGAAAATGGTCTTCCTATGACCGTTGAGCTCTCCAGATTCTGGGAGATGAAGAAACGTAGAAAGCTTGGATCTTTGGCGTCTAAATCCTCATGAATCGAAGCGTGTAGATCTGTAAGCATGTTTAGGACTCTTAACGATCGACTGTACACCTAATTAGGACTCTCAATTTGATCTAATCCACAACCCTAACTCAAAACCCTATGAAAAGATCTTAATCTCGACCAGCGCAAACCCTTGCTTTGGCTCGCGTTGTTCGACAGTAAGGAGTTCATATTTTAGGTTGGTTCTTTAGAACGTTTTGTTTGTCTTAGTGTTAACAACGTTCCTCCAAATTTTATCCTAGGATATCAAGCATCCAGAGAGTTAGGAGTCCCTAAAGTTGCTATTTCGCTACAAGGCGCCCAGGAACCTACGTGCTAGTCTAGAGAAGATCTAGGGATTAGAAGCTCAAATCGAGATATGTAGGAGTTCATCCTTTAGAATAATTAGTTCATCTTTATGTCTTCTTCATACCCTCCAATTTTCACGTGATTAGGTCAAGAGAATCAGGAGATAAAAGGACTGGAAGTTGCTGGTTTGGCACTGGAAGTGTAGAAACTAGGGTCTACTTCTAGTTAGAAATCTGATGTCTAGGGATTAAATCAAAGGTAGGTTATCTCATGAAAAGGCTGAATTAATGTGTTAGGAGTAAAAGCCCTCTATTTTCTCCTAGTTTCATGCATTGTACGAAGAGAATTTCATGTTTTACTATCATCACACACTTAGGTTAAGTTCTGAATGTTTAACCTTACCCCTAATCACAAAGATGAAGATCTTTCTTAAATTGTGCACCCCCATGCATCTCCATATTTTTTATAGTCGTATCAAGCCTTGTTTACCCACTAACATGCTTTCCTATGCATCTAGTTGCCTTAGATTTAACTTGTTTCTTCGGTTTTACATTTCTGTGCTATAGAGGAAGAAATGGCCTTCC
This sequence comes from Amorphophallus titanum, assembly GCA_024336825.1. Lineage (NCBI taxonomy): Eukaryota > Viridiplantae > Streptophyta > Magnoliopsida > Alismatales > Araceae > Amorphophallus > Amorphophallus titanum. Next base: position 704,024 of record JANBPO010006887.1, on the reverse strand, counting down.
TAAGACTGCCAAGCTTCGCAAGCGGCCTTGCGATAGACCGCTAAGGTCTGTAAACGGTCCGCTTGAGACCGCTAGGTTTTTCTGAGATCTCTAATTATGTTAACCCAAAATATATCCTACTTCTTCAACAATTAGCACCCTGAATTCTGCAAAAAAATTATCTTATTTTCAGTTGTATTCATATCACTTGAATGATTATCAAGAACTCTTTCATCGAGTCACATTGCAACTGTCAAAAAGCTCCAAGAGCAAAACCAGAGGAAACAGATCAGCCTTTTCTGGAGAAAAACCTGCCAATAGCATTCTGAATTCCAGTTATTGTCTTCCCGGAGTGGATAATGCAAATTCACCCAGCACAGATTCTTCAAATGATCTTGCTAATGATGCTCTGATATCTACTGCAGAGAGAGTAAAATCCTTCAGATTGGATGAGGACCCCACTTTGGTTGAACTTTTGTTTCAATATGGTCGTTATTTACTTATCTCTTGTTCAAGGCCTGGAACTGAGATAGCAAACTTACAGGGAATATGGAGCAAAGATACTGCACCGGCATGGGAGTATGATCTTTAAGATATATCTCAATATTTCCCTTTTTGACTATAATTAGGTTTTACCTGGATGTTTTGCAATGAATTTATGTTCCTCACATAGTGCCTTATATCTATGATTAAAACTACACACACTGATTTGTTCATAGAGTTATTTTACATCAGTTGTTTTTCTCTGCTTTATGTAATCATGCCTTGTCATATCCTTCTTTAAAATTTTGAATATCAGTTAATTTGAACACAAACTGGGCTTATGTTTGTAAACCGACACACAATTGCAGTGAAAACATAAAATTTACATCCAGAGTTGTGTGCCCTGCACTGCTTAGTTAATTTTGCACAAATCTTCTTACGAGTGCAAAATCCCTTAAACAAAGCACTGTGAAACTACCAAGGAATAAGACCATTCTATACTAAAATACACATCTTATCTGCTCAATCAGGGGATCACCACAATTTGCTGGAATGACAGTGGCCAAGGATCCTGCTTCTCAAGGAGTTGGAATAAGATCAGTTGTTACTTATTACTTCTAGTGTCATTTTGATATGCAGTGTGTTCTAGAATTAGTATCTTTTTATTATTCTTCATTACTGCTCTCTAGTTGTTGAGGCCACCGTTTGTTTTTTATGTTTTTCTGATTGAGCAAAAATGGCCTGTCAATGAGAAGCTGATCTGTTAATCACCTCCACATGTTGTATGTTCTCCAGGCGAGCCAGCGTGAACCGGGACCGGGACGGATCCAGTTCCCGGGCGAACGGCGTGTAGTAGCCGCCCTGCTGGCGGAACTCCTCCACCGACTTGCCGTCTAGGAACAGGGTGTCCTGCAGGCGCCACAGATCGTCGACCACCGCATCGTCGCTACTCGGGATCGGCGGCGACCACTCGTCCAGCATCTCCAGCTGAGACAGCGCCTTGCCCTTCAGGTTGATCGGCGCCCGCAGACGGGCATCCGCCAGGAGGCCGGACTGGATGGCCTTGCCCAGCTCCGTCGTCGTCGGGGCGTACTTGCTCCAGTTGCCGAACGAATCGAGCGTCGTGGCGATGTAGTCCGCCACCCCAGACCAGTGAGCCTCCGGGCTGTCGTTCAGCAGCGGGGCCAGGTTCCGGGCCGACACCTCGTCGAGCCCGGCAAGCGGCAGGTTCTCCGGAGACAGCAGCTGCCGCATCGTCAGAGCGGCCTGCTGGTTGTGCAGCGACACCAGCTCGGCGAAGGCGGCCGGGTCGCCGTCCCTCGCCGTCTTGTACTGCTTCAGCAGATCCCGATGCTTCGATGCGAGACCACGGCGGGTCGCCATGTCCTTCGACACCGTCGCCCACGCCAGCTCCTCCGGCGTGACCGTCTCCGGATCGAACATGCGCAGCTGGGCGGTCAGCTTGTTGCGGGCCAACCAGTACCGCTCCTGCCAGCCCTTCGAGCCCCGCACGCCCGCCTGCAGCGAGGCGGTGCGGTCGATCGACGCCGACGTGAACACGAACGACATGAGGCCGCCAACCGCACGGTCGTCACCTTCGATGCCGTACCGCTCGCCGAGCGCCCGCTTGAACCCGACGTTGCGCACGTTGTCGGAGAACTGGTTGAACTCGTCCTCCGGCAGATGCCGGCGCATCGCCTCAAAGAATGTCGCTGTGGCCTTCTGGTCGTCGGCGATCTTCGCCCACGAGGATCGGGCCAGACCCTCGCCGGCCTTGCGGGTGAGGGCAGCGACAGGACCGAGGAACGGGGCCGCATCAGCGGCCTTCGTCGACAGGTTCCGGATGCCACGCCCCAGCGGGGCAGCACCAGCACCCAGGCCGGCGCCGATGGCGGCGCCCTCCAGTAGATCGCCAGCGTCGTCACTGACACCCTGTGTTTTTCAAACTCCAAACAGAAGCATGATTTTTTAGAGTTTTCTTCTATGGTGTCGACACTAGTTGCAGGTAGTGTCGACACCCTGAAACTTCCAGAGCTCAAATAGAAATGTGTTCACCCTTGGCTTGCTCTGTGGTGTCTGCACTATGTTGGGAAAAGTTGACCTATCTAAGAAGCACTTCAAAGATGCAATTAGATAACCATAAATCAATAATGAATCATGGTGTGTTATCATAAAAACCTGGGGACACAACATTAATCTCGTATCGATCATGATTATGCAACTAAGCCCATGTAGTTTTAACAGATAATATCAACTCCATATAGCTTGTCAACAGATAATATAGTCATGGAGATCAAGGGTATCATGAAAGTAATAAAAATTAGGAAAGAAATAAGCTCATGGAATAGAATTATTATCTTCCATATACTTAACTTAATCGTGTGTGGATTTAAATGATATGCAACATAACTAGACTAGAACTCAATATGTAACATATCTTGCATGCTGGACAATATAATGATTCAGTTAGAACATGAAAATGTCATGATTAGGGGAGAGATCACGCATCCGGAACGCAGTCTAAAAAGACACCGTAATTCAAAACGAAACTTTCGATGCTTTAAAAATCTTGATTAAAAACTCATGTTCAATGGTATGCATATCCCCATGGCCTATGTTACTCACGGGAACTTCTAGATACATCGTAGGGAAGTTCAATCCCCCTTTTCTCTTTCTTTCTTTTTTTTTTGAAAAATGTACAAAATTAGCTCTATAGGAAGAAGGCAGTCCCTAGGGACCATTTTCTTCAAAGGGCGGCCCTCAGTGGACCGCCATCTGATAGACATATATATATATTTTATAGACAAGAGAGAGAGCGCAGGTGGTGGTCTCCTGGTAACCGCTACCATAATGTAGTGATCCTCTAAAGGCTACTATCTCATTTTTTTTTTGAAAACACAAGGGGGGGCAAATGATTGGAAAATGCCGGGCGGGCGGAGGCTGGCCGGGAAGTCGTTGGAATATGGCACACCCCCCCGGCCATTGCAAGAGCCTGCTCCCCACTCGTATTCGGCAAGCGCGACCCCGGGGAGTTCCATCGTCGGCACGGTCCGATCACGCTCGTACAAAACACACCAAGGAGGTGTCAGACACACTAGAACAAAATAAAAAGAGGGGAGTTGAGGGAATTCACATTACAAAACAACTAAGCCCATTCTCTCACTCTACTACAAATGAAAGAAACAAGAGAAGTCTCAGTTCTAGCTTCCCTCCTGAAGATCATACTATTCCTTTCACCCCACAGCGACCAAAGAGTGACGTGCAACATCAACCACCACACAATGCAGTCTCCTCTGATGTGCCACCTCCTCCCCCATGTCGCAATGAAGAGGTGTACGTCGCACTGCCAGTGCAGAACACAGTGGGCTCTCCCAACCACCCCATCCCATACTTCCTAAGAGTAGATGAAGCCAACGAAGAGGCGGTCCAAAGTCTCATCCTCCTGACCACACAAGCAACAAGTCGGCTGAATCCCCGGGAGGAACTAGAGCAACCTATCACAAGTGGGCATTCTCCCATGGGAGATCCTCTAGATAACGAGCTTCACCTTTAATGGGCCCCGCAGCTTCCAAACTTGAAAGGCGAGGTTGTGGCGGATAACTCTGTCTGAGATGATGAAGTAGGCCGACCTCACAGGCAAAGTCCCCTCCCTGCCCCACCTCTATCCAAGCGTCCTCCCTGTCGAGCTAAGGAGCATAGGCAAGGAGGAGGCAAAAAAGGTCCTTAAGCTACAACAGCTCATCAATCCTGAGATCCCTCCTGAAGGTCGGTGCCCAAGTGCCTCCTGAAAGCTGAGAGTCAAAAGCTTGAGCGACCTACCCCAAAGGGGCAAATTGCAAAAAGATTGAGGAAGGAGTCCTCCAACTTGAAGTTGCTGCATCATCTGTCCTTTCAGAAAAGGCACTGATCGTCTTTCCCTACACGGACTCGCACGCCAAAAGAGATAAAGTCCCTACAACTCCAAATGCCACACTGCATCGGTGAGTAACAATGTTGCACTGGTGAGTCCAAATCCCACGTACCCCTCCTACCAAAGTACCTTTGCCTGATAACCTGCACCCACAAACCATCGTCACCTCCTCCCAACCTCCACAACCACTTGGACAAGAGGGCCAAGTTAAAATCTCTAACATATTTGATCCCCAGACCTTCCTCCTCCTTACTAAAAGCCAGCCTACCCCATTTGATATCATGCCAACCCCTATATCTCCCTCCACTCCCATGCCAAAAGAATCGCCCTTGAATGGACTCTAGCTTCTCTGACACAAACTTCGGAATCTGGAAGACAGAGAGGAAGTAGATAGGTAAACTATCCAAGACAGATATGCACAAAACTAACTTGCTGCCAAAGGACAGTAGTCTCGCCTTCCAACCAACCAGTCTAGACTTTAATCTTTGAATAATAAAGAGCCAGTCTGCACGCCATAGAGCGCCTGGGAACAGAGGGAACCCCAAGTATGAGATAGGAAAAGCACCTACATTGTAGCCCTAAGAAGACCCCTTTCCTCCTTATTAATCCCAACAAGAAGATTTTTGTTGAAGTTAACATTCAGCCCAGTGGCCTCCTCTAGCAATTCTAATAGGAGTCTAGCATCACACAACTGCTGCTTAGCCTCAGCCAAGAAAAGGATGGTATCATCAGCATATTGTAGGTGCGAAATAGCGGGCCCACCTCTCCCAACTTGAAAACCCCGACCAGCTGCCACGGCTCTCTGCCACATTATACACAACACGTAAGCCACCAGCAGAAAGACAAGGGGGGGACATGGGGTCCCCCTGCCCAACCCCCTACCACTATGGAAGAAAAAAGTCGGCTTTTCATCAATGATGACAGCAAAAGAAGCAGAAGATATGCAAGCTCGAATCCAAGAAACCCACTTATCTCCAAAGCCCATCTACTCCATCACATCAAGTAAATATTGCCAGTTCACTCTATCATAAGCCTTCTGAAAATCCAACTTGAGTGCTAGACTTTTCCTCCTTTGGGTCTTCATGAGAATAAACACTCATGTGTCACCAAAAAATTGTATGTCTACCCTGATAAAGGCTCCCTGAAAGCAGCTGACCATCCTGTCGATAACACTGACCAGTCTGCCTACCAACAACTTGGCGATGATCTTGTATGAACCATTCCACAGGCTAATGGGTCTGAAGTCCTTTAAGTCATGTGCTCTTTTGCTTCTTGGGAATAAACACAAGAAGGGTTCTGTTGATGCCAAGGTAGGCCGAATCGGGGATCGGGATCGGATCGGTCGATCCAAAACCGATCCGGCTCGGTGGGATCGGCCGATCCCGGCCGAGTCAGGCCAGCTGACTCGGCTATGGTCCTACATTATCAGAGTCTGTAACTTAGGGCTATGCTAGTACTTCATACTTCTTTTTAAAAGGGTTTTTCATCTTGTCATTGAAATACAATTACTGCTTCCAAAATTTATAAGGTGCATACTCATGATGTGGACAAACTTTTTTAGCAAACTAATGTGAATAACATTGCTACTGCCCAAGCATGTATCATACATAAAAGAAATTGCCTATCATATTGATATGCATAACGGTCACCTGCCAACAAAAAAATATTGATATGCATAACATTCAAACTAATTAACATTTGTGTAAATCTGGTGGGGAGAAAAAGCAGCGGGTTGCAAGTGCAGCTGGGGATAGGTGGCACTAAACTACATAGGCTTCAGGTTTGGACTTTCTTGAAATATTTATAGTGAACAGAGAGAAACTAGGGCTGTTGTTATATTAGATGCCACTGACATTTAAACATTACAGGAAAATTGGCTAATAGAGTTTGGAAAATCATGTGTCCATTATTTAACATGAATGAAAGATGCAGGTATATCTGTGTCATATAAAGATTTGAAAACCTCTCAATCCTCCAACCTACAAGTGACCGGGATCGGTCGGATTGCCCAGGAATCGCCTGGGATCGGCCGATTCGGCCCGATCCGGGCGATTCCTGGGCGATCCGACCGATCTCGGGTTGGATCGGTGGAGATGGGATCGGGTCGGACTGCCTGAAATCCGATCGGATCGGGCGATCCGATCCGATCCCGACCGATTTTGCATACCTTGGTTCACACAACCATAATACTAGTCATCTAGTTAATACATCATCCAAATTATTTTCCATGTCTAAGTGTCTTAACATTACATGAAAGACTAAATCCTAAAACCAAATGGCACTTTTGCTGGAATGGCCTCATCATGATTGTCATTCTCATCATCTTCTTGGTGAGCTTAACCTTCTTCACTAGACTCCTATGGAGCATCATCATCATCCTCTTCAGAATCTTCTTCTAGCAATTCTCCATCATCCGATGGATCATCATAATCTCTTGGTTGTGCTCTACTTCTTGTTGGTCTTTCATATGATGCTTCCATAGCAAGCTCAACATCGTGCTCCAGCTCTGGAGGAGCGGGTTGGAAGTCAATGAAATTTTCATCCTCAGTGTCGGCTTCGAGTGTTTCTTGGTCTTCGAAGCCAACGGTTGAAGCTAGGGGAGCTGAGAGGTTGTCGTTACTGAGCTCAGACTGGGATTGCTCTGGATTACCAACGCCGGGCTGACAGTTATCAACTAGTGCCATTGAAGCTTGGCTGGGGTTGCTTGCTAAAGCTGGCAATGCTTCATGGGCTTTGTTCTGGGAATCTTCCTAATCAGGAAGGTCTGCTGGATTGGGCTCTTTGACTAGCTGGGAGGCACTGGGGACCTCCTCCGTCCCACTATTTTTGGAGACGAATGGCAAAGACTCACCGAGTGCTTGAGCTGGAGCACTAGTTTTGGCGGGGAGCGAGATTAGGATATGCTCTTCTTCGTCCCCGGAGCTGTCGAACTTAGGGTTCACAGTAGCTAGGTCGCCATCTGGCTACATCGGGCCTACGATGTTGACCACGTAGTAGACACAGAAATCTAGGTCTTGGTCGTAGCCGATCCCCCGAGTATATTTATGGGAGAATGGGGTTTGCCCTCGGACCTGTGAAGGGGTCCACAGTCAGTGAAAGTATTCACGCCATGTGGAACTTTGCCACTGGGGAATATGCTGCTTGAGGCACATCTCTCGAATATGCGGCGGCAGGTCATCCAAAACTTGGACGGCCTCAAGGGTGTTGTCGGCTCGCTTGGACCACCCGAAGTTGTCTTCCGGTGGGGCTTAAGGGACCATGTCTCCTTTGTAGAAGACAATGGGCTTGTCCCTGTTAGCCTTTTTCTTGCTTTTGAGTTGCCATTTGTAGGTAACAACAAATGTTGTGAGCCGCTCAACCTGGTGCTCATCCGATGCACACGCGAGCTGAATGCAGGCTGGTGGCAGGCGTATGCTCTTGTCGATTATTTGGCTAATAAGGTTAGTCTTGAAATCAACTTTGTGCTTCTCGGGGCAATCTGTGGTTGACTTGGAGTTAAGACATAGCCGATGAAGCTTGGCCTTCTCCTCATCGACGGAGAAGAGGTCACCCTCGTCTTCTTCTGAGAGCCAGTTGTTACTCTTGCTCCTCATTACGGAGTATGGACTGATTCCTCTGAAATAAAGGGCAGCGTCGGCAAGGTTGCATTCTACTGGAGTGAATGGAGATAGGTCTGCGAAGACTATATGTTGCTCTCCACCCTTGGCATACTTAATGCATTGATGGAGAGTAGAAGGGACAACCCAGTTTTCATGGAGGCAGGGTCTACCCAGTAGTACTTTGTAGGATGTGTTAGCATTGATGTTGTAGAAAGTCACCTTAGAGGCGAAATCATTGAGTACCAGGTCGACATCCACCCGGTCGAGGACATCCTCGGTGTCTTGATTGAAGTCGGATATCTTGACTGCTTGAACCTTCTGGAGGTAGGGGGTTAGATATAGAGTCTTGAATGTCTTCAGGGGCATGATGTTGACGGCGGCACTGGCATCCACCAGGATCCGGTTTACCTCATGCCCATTGATTTTTCCCCTCATGTAAAGAGGGCAGTTATGGCATGGAGGGGAAAGTAACATGCCTTTCTCTGTGAAGAGCAACATGTCTTTCTCCGTGAAGGTGATAGTGGCAGTGAAGGGTTCATATGTGGAGGCCTTCATTTCCACTGCGTGTGCTTCGTAGACTTCTAGCTCTTGGAGAATCTTCATAAGAGTTTCTCTCAACTCTTTGCTCCAAGCAAGGCTTCCCAAATGGTGATGCTGGCAGGGAAGCGCTTCATCTGGTGGAGGACTTTTCGATCTACCTGAGCTCGAGTGTCCTCCAATGATGGTAATATGTCGGGCTGAGCTTTTTGTGGGCTACTATGCTGCTCTCTGTTAGGGAGTTGCACTGCCTTACCTTTGCCACTGGGATCAGGCTGGCTCTGATAGCCCTTGGATTCTTGGAACAGAGGTGCTAATGATGGCTCTTCTAGGGGTGGCTGGTGGACTAGCTCATCCCTACTGGACAGTCCTGCTTATTTTGCCAGAGGAGAAGGAGCTGGTGCAGGGACTGAGGTACTGGCGGCGATCTCCTCCATACCAGAAGGATCGAAGATGCTGGGTCCCTTTCAAATTTCCACCTTCGGAATGGGGGTGGGTTCCTCTCCTCAAAAGAGGATAATTCACTCTGGGTCGAAGGTAGATAGGTGGAGAAGTAACTTGGGGATCCTCTCACGCCATCTACTACGTCCTTGACCATGACCTCGGCTGCGGCCTGTGTGTTCCGGAGCTGGTTGTAGCCCGAGCAGGGTAGTAGTTCTTTTCCCAGTTTGGGAGGCCACTGGCTCACCTTGCCGAGGAGCGTTGATGTTTTCAGGGGGTGGAATAGCCACCATGTTGCAGGTGCTGCCCCGAAGCATTTCTTCCAGCTGCTCTATCGTGATCTCCTTGTCCTTATAGAACAAGGAGAGCTCTTCTAGGATGAGGAGTCTTTTGCCATTCTTGATCTTCTGGATCATGTCTTGGACTCAGCTTCAAAGGCGAGCTCGCTTCTGCATTTCTTCCCACGAGATGTAACTATCAAGTGGGACCGCGCCGGTAGGGTGAAGACGAACATATTCCTCCAGGTCGTCGATAAGCTACTGTAGCCTCTGAAGGGGCATCAGTTCAGCTGGGGATTGCAAGGCAGCTTCTTGCTTAGCTGGTTTCTTAAGCCGTCTCTTGAGGTTCTTCCTTCTATTCCTCTCCTGTCTCTTGGTGATGGCCGCCTCCAGGGGAGTGGGAGGAGGAAGTGCTAGAACTAGAGTTGATAAATCCCTGTGAGGATACCTTCGAGCTGGTGCCTTGGCAGGGTGAGGTCGACGACTTTTCTTTGCCCGGATTTCAATCCAAGCACCTTCTGCTTGCTGTATCTAGAAGGTGGTGTTGATCGCCTGCTCGATGACCTAGAGTGGCAGCTCCTGGTATGCTAGGATGCTAGGACTGGCGTCCGAAGATGTATGCGTAGTTTGATGCATTACCCACGGTGGTGAGGGAGATGTCTCCCAATGAGCTGATGCACTGGGGCCGACGTCCAAAGACATATGTGCAGTTTGATGCCTCACCCGCCGTGGCTGAGGAGGTATCTCCTACTGAGTTGGTACACTGGAGCTGACATCTAAAGATGTATGTGTGGTTTGATGCCTTACTCACAGTGGCAAAGCCTTTTGTTGAGAGGAGGACTGGGAGATGCGCTTGGCCTCCTGCTCCTTAGCCTTACCTTTGTGATATGGCTGGGAGCAGGGTCTGGCGACAGCTGACGACATCCTGGAGTATTGTCACTCCGGATGATTGCCCTAGTTTCACGTGTCGAGCGCGTCATGTGTCGATGGGCCTGACTTACGAGTCGGAGTCGCTGAAGGTTCTGAGAATGTCTTCTTTGCAGTCTGGACTAGATTGTAGGGCAGGAAGAGAGGACCCGACGGCTCAGCGACCGAGGGGACATAACACGACTGGGTTGGGACCACACCCTACTTTTGCTTCCCCTTCCTATCCCTGATGCCGGCGACGATAGTAGGGCAGGGGGAGAGCGAGAGGGACTTGAGGAGCCCATCATTGTCTCATCCACTAGGATGTCCTCTTGGTCGAGGAGGACTCAGAGTAGCCTGGCGGTATCCTCTTTGGATAATGGGAGAGACTCTAGCTCGTGCCAGGGCCGCCATTGTACGACTGAAGTGATAGGGGCTGGCCGACGGGTTATCGATGTCTGGGAGTCTGGAGGAGCCGGGGTGGCAGAAGGATGGATGACATTAACTGAGAAATTGCTCAACCCAGTCTCCTGACTGGCATCCCGCTCCCTACGCCTTCGCAATCGCTCGAGAGCTTCTCGATTATTGATCCAAAACTCAAGCCAGTCTGGGGTATATTGATAAGGCATCTCATCCCCATTTTCTTGAGGAGGGTCTGGCCACTCTGGTGCATTTCTGGCGATGCTCATGGTTTCCTCGATGGCTTGTCGAAGTCTCAGGAGCGCCATGGACTTTCCCTCAGCATCGATCTACTCCCACTGGATATGTTCCAAGATTAAGTACTGAACTTCCTCGCCAGACTCGATCGCGTGGCAGATCCTGGCGTGGAAAGGGTAGTACTGGGGGTGACTGAAGTCCCAGTGAGTGTACTCTACTGGTGGATCACGGGGCATGATTTGGCCCCTCTCGACGAGGACATCGAAGAGTCGCTAGGTCCTTTCTTTGGGAAAGGAGAGAGGTATGCGGTCATGCCAGGGCCTCCACCCCGGATACCAGAGTGAATGCTCACCTTGACTGGTGCTGGGCTCCTCTACTTCGATGTCGGAGAGGGAGAATGCTGTCATCATGTGGATCACGTTGGCCGAGTAGTGAACCACGTGCGTGTTGACATCTGAAAAATTACTACACAGTAATCACGCTCTAGACATGAGGAACCCGAGGAGAGTTTAAAGAAGGGTCCTCTCAGACTGTTGAAGCCTCAGGTCACCTGACAAGAGCACCAGGGATTTTGTAGCTCGTCGCCTTAGGATGTTCAAAGGGGATCCACAACCACAGGCAATGCCGTACGACCTGCCGAAATCAACAAACCCAACAAACTGGCATCGACTCGGTCGTGCTGAGCAAACCTTACACTTCATCCGATCAGGACGAGAATGTACCTGGTGGTCCACCACTTGATAAGAAACCCTCCCGAGGTGAAGAAACGTCCCTGGCTCCTCAAGACAAGCTGTCGAAGGCCGTGTCAGCAGAAGATCCGAGTGACCCGATTCGAGTATGTCATACTACTAGAAAGGCCCATAAGCAGCTGGGAAGCTACCCAGCTAGGGCAAAAGTGCCCCGAGTGGTGGTTCATTCACTGAGGATGCCTCGCGTATACGTAGATTAGGTCATGTAGCACAAATCACAATGTCGATGGCCGAATCAGCAAAAAACCCAAGTAGTTTGATCAGCACACGCGGAATGCCAGAATAGGCCGTAAGTGGCCAAAAAATCACCCAGTCGGGGTGAAAATACTTCGAGGGATAGCCCACTCAATGAAGATGCTCCACATACCCGTGAAATGAAGTTGGCACTACAAATTGCTGTGCCGAAGGCCAAATCAGCAAAAAAATTTGAGTGACCTGAGCCAAGTGCACATATTGCCAAGAAGGTCTGTAAGTGGCCGAAAAGCTGCCCAGTCAGGGCAAAAATGCTTCGAAGGATAGCCCACTCTATGAATAAGCTCCGCATGTCCTCAAAGATGGCCTGGTAGCACAAGTCACAGTGCCGAAGGCCAAATTAGGAAACTCGATCAGCAATCCTACACAGGTTCGGTACGTGTCTGAAATCGCTCGGAATCACAAATCGGGGTTGGAAAGCAAGAAATCTACACTCCGAGGCTATCGCATTGAACCCTAAGCTCCACCGAATGTTGGGTTTCCGTCTGAACTAGTTTTGAGGCAGCAAATAAAAACTACAAAAATGCCCCTGGGGTTAGTCGACACCCTTCCTCCTGCCTGGTGCGGGCTTCATGAGTCGGCACCCTCTTGGGTCAATGCCCTTTCCCTGGCGAGTCGATGCAAGGCCACTGAAAATGGCGGGGTGGTGGGTCGGCGGAGGCCTCCCCATCTCGTTGCCCGTCCGATACCCTGTTTCACTATAAAAGGCCCTTACCTTCAAGTGCAAGAAAGACAGAGAGAAGAAAGAAGAGAAGGAGATAATATAGAGAGGCAGAATACGCAGGAGAGAAAAGGAGAAGAGAGAATAGATAGGCAGATGGAGAGATAGAGAAGAAGGGGAGAGTGAAAGAAAGCCCCTAGGTAGGTCTCCACTACGGAGGAGTCCTGGGAGAGCCAAGAGGCTTTTGTTTATGTTCTCGTTTCTATCTTTCATTCTGTTTTCTTAAGCTTTCCTATACTCTCTCTTATCTCATTGAATGAAATAAACGTTGTTGTGGCTACACATTTAAATGACCCAGTGTTTGAGTTAATGAGTATGCTTGTCATTTCTTTTATCTGTTGCCTTCCTTTGATCGCTTTCCGGTAGATTATGTTTTTCTTTGCTGAAGCAGCAAGGTTGACGATCTGAATGTGAGGAGGCCTTGTGAGGGATACATCCCCACTAATAATCCTTTGATCATTCGGTGTCCATAGTCCCCTACTCCAGGCCTAGCATCTCGAATGGCTTCTGGCCATTCCCGATGGGCGATAGTGAAGTACCTTCCCCAGGATTAGGCGTCAATCCTACTGTCTGGGTTGGTTCCTATACATGGTATTCGTGAATACTCCTCAATGATCGACAAACCTTTTTTTAGTAATGAAGGAGATGGCCATTTGCCCCTTTCACCTCCATCCTTAGGTTGTAAAGGCAGTGGTATACTCTGAATCCCACATCATCATCTGCATAATTTCTTATCCGTTTTAATTCATCTTCGATAGCCATTATGTAAGCACCCTCCGGTGTTCGCCAATTCGCCTTGGAGAAGGTCTGCCTCCCTAGGTGACCGCTACTGTGTGTTCACCCCCTTCTTCAGATGGTTAATGAGCCACTTAGGATGGTCGTATATCCAACTCATCGTAACCTTCTCTTCCAGGCCCCCTTATATGAATAGAGTTTTTGAAGCCGTCTATTGCATCAGTGGTCTATGCACCTCAGTTCATGGGAGGACCACAACTCTGCTGCCTCTGATAGCATGTCCTGGATGACATATAGTGCGGAAGGTGAGCTAGAAGGGGAGGGGTTGAATAGATCACCTCAATTAAAAATTCTTAAGAAAATCAACCACCGAAGGCGTTGAGGGTAGAAGAGAAATAACTAGAAGATGATCTAAGCCGCAAAAGATCGAGCGATTGATGTGCACAGGTAGCAGTAGAAGAACGGAATGAGCAAACCACCAAACAGAGACAGAAGATTTTTAAGGTGGTTTGATTGCAACCCGTAATCTACGTCCACCCCTTACTCCATGGAGTAAGGCTTCCTTGCACTAAGCAATGATAAGAACCGCAGACTCAGTCTGCCAACAACTGCTGCCGAATAGCTTGCCCCGAGGAGCACCTTTCTCGAACTTCTGACAATCAGAAGCACCAATTGGAGGACCAACCTCCCTTCCTTTGCAACCTGCAAAGGGAACCCCGTAAGCTGCTCCCTGCAACTTACAAACCAGAGGTGTTATGACTTATGTGGTGCTGGTTCTACTTTCATAGGGTATCAGCTTTGTTTTTGGAAGAAAGGTGGGACATAGTTGTTCAATTGGCAGTGAAACTTGTAATGTTTTCTATATAGTTTATCAGTCTTGTATGGCTAATGGTGCTTGGATGCCAAACTCTTGAGTTTTAGGGTGACATTATTGCATTACGGGCTTGATGGCTTTTGGTAACTTCCAATTTATCTCTGGACATTGTTTTGAACTTGATGAATTAATCAGTGATGTTTCCTGCAGGTTCCTACAATGGCCATAGAAAAGGTCCTCATGGTTAACAATACATCAGTTATTGCAGATGAGGTGCTATCCCATAGGCTTGGTCTTATCCCACTAAATGTTGATCCAAGGCCATTTGAGTACTTCTCAGGTTTGTCTGAGTAGATTCCTTTTGCTATCTCCAGATGATATTCATGTTGACCTCGTGTCTAATCTTTTTTTACCTTGAATCATATTAACTGTATCAGGAAATGATTCTCCAAATGAGAGAAACACGATAGTGTTTAAATTGGATGTTTCATGTAAGAAAGGTTCTCCTCGTATTACAGGTATGGTTTTCTTCACAATTAATGCTCCATGTGGAGCTTTCTTTTAATTGTTGAAACTGAATGGTGGTTTTGCTAATTGTGCAGTCAAGTCTGACCAATTGAAGTGGTTGCCAAATGGGAGCGAACTTGAAATGGCATCACCAAACCCACCTGCCAAACCAAAAAGTTACACTTCATTTACTTGCAGTCAAGCTTCTTTGCCAGAATTTTCAGACAAACCAATTGGTCCCAAACATCAAGATATTATCATTTCTAAGCTTGGGCCTGGCCAGGTAATTTTCTAGATCTAAATTGCCTAGTCCTGGCTATTTCATGTTAACAGGATGAAATTAATCTCAGGTGTGCCTTGTACATCTCTTTTCTTTTAATACGATTGTGGTACCACCCACTTTCAAATTAAAAAAAACTAAGTGTGCCTTGTCCGTCGCTTTTCTTTTAATACAATAGTGGTACCGCCCACTTCCCCCCCCCCCTCCAAAAAAAAAAACTGCCTTGCTACCATTGCTTCTCTGTATGAGATTATTTTTTGTTAGCCCATCTACAGATGATATTTTCGAAAATCTCATTTCTATCGGCTCCCGATGGATTATGACGGGGGAGTAAATGAGTCTATCTCTCTCCTCTACTCATAATTCATTTTATCACGAGAGTATAGATGAATGACTCGTTTGATTGGGATGGCAAAGATATAAGTGATTCCAATTATTAGAATCTCAAAATCTATTTCACCATCTCAACCAAAAAGGGCGTGAGATTGCTTCTCCCAAAATCCGAAGATTGCTTCTCCCGAAGTCCCAACAGAAGGACCGGACTTTCTCGTATAATTACTTCTCCCAATGTCAGATTCAATGTAGGGAAATGGGAGGAGGAGGTTATTTTAGGCGCTCTCCATCGAGATCATTTAATTCACTCCCACCGGAGCTCATCCTGCAAGAACATGACTCTGCCACTCTACAAGCGATAATCTTAGATCAGGGTTCGTCGACTAGGTGATTCGTATCGGATCGATTCTTCTCTGATTTGATACGGTACACTCGAATCTTTAAAAAATATATTATCTTTTCCTGTGACTCGACCCGACTCGATCCGACTCGACCCGAGTCGACCTGACTCGATTCTTTCTTTCCTGATCTGGTACGACACGCCCGAGTCGACCCGAGTTAGGCCGAGTAGACAAACCATGTCCTAGACTCAATTGTCATCGTCATCACGAGCTTTAGGCCCCGTTTGATGACACTATCAAGAAAGGAACTTCCCGTGCCAGAGATTATTCATCATGTAAAATTCTGGGAAACACATCTCCAGTTGCTTCGGCGGATTACCAAAATTGGGCACTTTTGTGTCGGGTTATCTCTCCACTATAAAATCTCATTCTCATAAAAATTGAGAAATGTTATGTTTCTTTGATAAAATTTAAATTCCAGTAAAAATTCTAATGATCGAAATCCCCATCGGATTTGTTCCCAAACGTAGTTGTCAACCTACTACTTAACCTAACACAATATAAGGGCAAGGTTGATAACTGAGCAGGATTAGGCTCGAGTGGGTCACCCTCGGTTGGCTTAACCGAGCTCAGGAGGTCGATTGAGATATCTCGATTTTTCTCTGCTAACAGGTGGGTAGGGTGAGTTGTTCGGGTGTTTAACAAATTGGGAGTTAGTTAAAACCGATAAAACCGGCTTGTAACCGGCGTTTTCATGTTTTCTAAATATCCCACTGAGTTATGGAGATTCGCGGCTTACCAAGGCATGATCCCCGATGACTTCATTAGGGGAACATTAAAGAAACCACCTTATGGGGAATAATACTTCATCATTTTTGACCCTTTCGGCTCCTAGGATTTGATATGCCTCTGTTACGAACCCCGTCTCGGCTCTTCATGGATGGGTTTCCTATACACCTCCTTCGGCATACTTCGAGTCAAGGGGAGATGATGTTGGAATTCCCTCAGGCAACTGTCTTTTGATATCACACCGTGCTTCCTAGGGTTTTTCCGATCCTCCCATCGAATCACGGGCCTTGTTATGTTTTACAACGTGGGCTCAGATGTTCTCAGTAGGGAAATAGTATATTGACTGCCCTAAAGGCGAACAGTGCCTTGAGCCTCTCAAGCCCCTTGGTCCATGGTTATGCCGTCTCTCCTTAAGGCCTTCGCACATACACCACGTTGCCAAAATGGGTCAAAACTAATTGGCATAGCAAGCACTGCCTGTTATTGGGTCTGGGTTATCATTTTGATATGCCCATTTGTTTTGGAACCCGCCTCGGCTCACTGTGGGTGGGTCTCTTATATCTCTTCCCAAATAAATTCTGGGGTGGGGGGAGATGCTGTCGAAATCTTATCTGAAAATCGAAACTCGATTCTGCATTCCTTTTCTTCTGGCTTTTCTCACATCCTATTTCTTCGGGTTTTTCATTTGGTTGTTATTTTCCCTAGCTGCGATGGCCGCACAATAATGGATGCCATCTCTTGGCATACATTGTCCCGGCAAGGTGCGGGCCTATTCGAGTGCGGTTACACTTGATCTGCATCATTGGCTTGAATTTGTGTATCGTCACGATGACCATGGGCCCATAATAAAAGTAGCTACCGATTGACGACCTCGTGAGTGATTGGAGATAACTGAAGGACTAGTCCTCGGACCCCCCACTCATTGTGGGGGGTACGGGAGTGCTGTTCGGGCACTACCATCAATCAGGAGGTCATCTCAGCACTCCGTGGATGATTCTCCTATACCCTCCCCAATATTCCTCACGACAGGGGAGGTGTTGCCAAAATTCTTTCACAAAGTGCGAATGAATGATCGACAAAAGAGAAATCCATTAACCGATGAAAATGGGCTCACACACATGGTTAACATTAAAACCAGAACCATCGGCAGCCTGAACGGAGGTAGCAGGTAGTGGAGGAACATCATCGCGAGGCACGTCGTGAGGGGGCTGTAAGGCAGGCGGAGACGGCGTCGAGGGCGCTGCAGCACTACAGGGCCGAGGAAGGCCAGAAGCCCCAGGCTGAGAAAAGGTAGAAATCTCTAAATACGAGAAAAATGACGTAAAAAGCAATCATTATAGTGCTCTTGACTTCTTTGCCGTCAAGTTTTTGGAATATTGGGATTATTCATGCAATGTCTGGGGCTCTTAAGATGGATGAAGCTCTTGCAACATCTTTTATTTCTTATCTATCAGTGACTAATCCCATCTGCACATTGATCAGTATCTGAAAATGAAAAGTTGTAGATTCCACATCCTCTGTCTTGTGAAAATTATCTTCTAATGATCCCATCTAGTTTGCATTTTTTATATATCTTGTTTTATGCCCTTTTTACTTATCAATGCCATGATGTGCCCATCGAAATGGTTCACCGAAAAACTGTGGTTCAAGTTTTGAAATGGGACACATTCTAAATAGTTGTAGGGTTATTTTGGCTGAAAACATTCACGAGAATCAGCATTTACACATATCATGTCTTAAGCACACCTTGGTTTGTGTTTGAGGCTTTCCATGCTGCATTGGAAATGACACTATGAAACACTTTCTATTTTGAAAGATCATCACTGTCCTAACACTCGTTTCATCATTTTTCAGCAATCTTGCACTTGTCAGAGCAGATGTTTCAAGGCTTCCTTTTCAGTCAGGTTCTGTTGACGCTGTTCATGCTGGTGCCGCCTTGCACTGCTGGCCTTCACCTTCTAATGCGGTATTTACTGTTCTTCGTGCTTGATTTTCTTCAGTTTCCTGAGATGTCGACAGTATCACATCTTTTTTTATTCCCTTGTCATTCCAGTGTAGATAGATATCCCATCAATGCCTGCTTCTCTTGTTTTTTATTTTGGTTCCTTCTTCTTAAGGAGACTAATCAGATTTCAAATACTAGGGAATGTAGCCGTCATGTGTTAAGTGATGGATGACAATGATGTACGTTGGTGAGCTGATGCTAATTGATGTAATAGAGTTGATTAACAATTGACACCCACCGCTCCTTGCTCCCCCTCGAAAGAGGGGAGGGCCACTGACAGGCCAGTATTAACCAGCTCCTGGATCATCTCCAGGGTAGCAGTCGAGTTCTCACCTGGCAAACAACAACACAAACATGGTCAACAACTCCAGCCCGTCAAACATACAACAAAGAGAGTGCAACTCCCCCATAGCAATTTAACACTTGCCCGAGCCATCTCAAGTCGATGTCGACTCATGCTCTCCGACCTACTGAGGCACTTCTCCCTGTGCCTCAAAAGGGGCCGTAGTCCCTGGCATCCCAGCCACCTCTGTAGGATATTTGTGACTATGTCAATCTCTGGAAACAAACACAGCTACAACCAGAGTATGCCTAGTCCCAGAAGCCCTTACCTGATCGGGCACCCTCGGAGGCCTCCCATGACTCAAAGTCAGGACAAGTCTCGATATTCGGGGCAATCTCATCCATCACATGGAGAAACCCCTCCACGTCGATCTCACACTCAACCCCATCATCAGGTAATGGGTCAACCTCTCGGGGGGTGAGAAAGCCACCTCTGCCCCAGTCTCCAGCAGGGCTGCAAGAAGCCCATCCAACAATGTAGAGTTAGTCAATTCTAATAGCTAAACTGACAAGGAACAAAGAGGCAAATATGGTGCTTGCTTAGAGCTAGCTCTGCCTCAATATGTTCACCAGTCTTGAGTCCTTGAATGGACTCGCCAACCCCCAGTACGCCAGCATCTACTCGAGGGCGCTTCTGCCTAGGCTGAAGGCCCCCATCTCCACTCCCAGATGATGTCCCTACGGAAGGATGATCTCCCTCCGCCGCAGTGCCTGTCAACAAATGTAGCAACACACAACACCTTAGTTATACATCTCAGAAGAGAATAAAGCTGAGATAATGTGCTAAGGAAAGGGTCTCACCTAAGGCCACAAAAGGGGTCAATGGCAAGGGAACCAGCTACTCCGAATTCAACCCCAGCACGGGGGCTACCTTCACGATTGCCTCCCGGATATCCCTCGGAGCGCAAGCACACTCAATGTGGGAGACAAACTCCACAGGCCCGGCACAATAACTCTCAAGCAGATGCATTGGCGAAGTTGGCAGCCGCATTGAAGCTCCCACCTGAGGGTGAGTTAAATGTTATTTTCGGAACAGTACCGCCTGCTGCGTGCGGATCTGCCGGCCGTGAAAAGCCGGCTGGGTCGTCCCACGGATAAAAAGATCATTCTCTTTTCCGGGAAATACATGGAGAAGAAACGTCCGCTTGATCTTCTAAAGGCCTTCGAGCTGCTGGATAATGCCGGCTATGCCCTCGTCCTGCTGGGTGAAGGAGCGCTCCGGCAGGAAATGGAAGCCTTTATTCGTGAGCACGGCCTGCAGCACGTTTATCTTACCGGCTTCGTCAACCAAAGCGCCATCTCTGCTTATTATGCGGTGGCGGACGTTTTTGTGATGTGTTCCGGGGCCGGAGAGACCTGGGGCCTGAGTGTAAATGAAGCCATGAATTTTGAAAAACCCGTGATCGTATCGGCAACCACCGGCTGCTCCGCCGATCTTGTCGAGGACGGGGTCAACGGATTCGTGTTTGGGACAGGAGATGTCCCCGCCCTGGCGGACCGGCTGCGGAAGATCCTGGAAGATGATGCCTTCCGGGTTGCTGCGGGGAAACGATCGGCGGAGATCATCCGGGATTATTCCATCCGTCATATCGCCGAAAACATGATCAACGCAATACCCGATCCGCAGCAATGAGCATGAAAATTTTACTTGTCGGCTCCGATCAGGTGTGGTCCAACGAGAGGATCTATAAGAAATACCTGATTGCCCTTGGCATAGAGACGCCGCTCGCCGCGATTCAAAACGAATTCTATGCTTACTACAACCGCAGCATCCTGAACAAACTCATCTATCGCGGCGGCCTCTCGCGGATCATTCCGCAGATCAACCGCCGGTTGCGGGAAGAGATCACGCGGATCGCGCCGGATGCCGTCCTTGTCTTTAAAGGAATGGAAGTCCTCCCCGAGACCCTCCAATGGATGAAAAAGCAGAAGATCGCCGTGGCGAATTATAACCCCGACAACCCTTTTGTCTTTACCGGTTCGGGTAGCGGGAATAAGAATATTACCGCGTCCATTCCGCTCTATGATCTTCATTTTACCTATAACCTCGAGGTGAAAGCAAGGTTGGAAAGAGAATTCGGGGCCCGGACCGCGCTGTTGCCGTTCGGCTTCGATCTCGCTGCGGGAGTCTATGAATCCTGTAGCACGCAGGAAGAGGTCATAAATGGCCCATGGCTAGTGGCTGGAGACTTCAATTGTGTCTTGGAAATTGATGAGAAACTAGGAGGCAATCCTCCCAGTCTGGTATCTATTTCTAATTTCAAGGATTGCATTCGGGACTATGCTCTTCATGATGCTAGATTTATGGGGTCCAAGTTCACTTGGCGTAATAATCAGTCTGGAGGCAAAGGAATTTGGGCTAGACTAGATAGAGTACTGATCAATGCAGAATGGCTGAATATTCTTCCTATCTCTATTGAACATTTATCTAGAGAAGCATCTGATCATGCTCCCCTCATTAAAATGCAATCCCTTCACAAATCCAAGAGTAGATTCATTTTCCAAAAAATGTGGACTCTTCATGATAATTTCCTAAAGGATGTAGATCTGACCTGGAAAACCAGTCCTTTGGCTTCCTCTCTAGTTACCACTCTTTATTTAAAACTGAAATATTTGAGAAAGATGCTTGGGGGATGGAACAAAACTATTTTTGGGAATGTGCATTTGAATCTTGTGGCTACAGAGGATCAAGTTTTGAAGGCTAAACATCTCTATGATCTGGACCCTTCGAATTCAAATTTTGCTGAATTGCCCCGTGCTAAAACCATCCTCTCTAATAAACTGCTCCAACAAGAAGTGTTTTGGAGACAGAAATCTAGAGTCAAATGGCTACTTGAGGGTGACAAAAATACTAAATTCTTTCATATGACTACCTTGGCTAATAGAAGAAAACATCTCATTTCACAGCTTCGAAGCTCTGATGGTAATCTTATTTCAGGTCATGACCAAATGAAAGGTATTGTAGCTGATCATTTTCAGCATGCCTTCACCTCTCAGGAACATCATATTGATATTAGCATTCTCAACTATATTCCTTCCTTGATATCTTCGGATGATAACGAGAAACTTTGTGCTATCCCATCTGAAGCTGAAATTCATGATGCTATATTCAATATGTCTACGAACAGTGCTCCTGGGCCAGATGGTTTCACAGGTATTTTTTATCAGAAGGCATGGACTATCATTGCTAGTGAAGTGGTGGCTACTGTTCAATTTGTTTTCACTAACCGGTGCCCTCTACCTAGAAGTGTTACCTCTGCTCTCATTGTGCTTATTCCCAAAAAAAGTAATGCCATTGAATCATCTATTTTTGATAGAGTTATAGAAGCTCAGAAGAAGGATGCAAAATTGCAGAGGATTTTAGATAGACCAGACTTCACCCGCAATGCATATGATACTGTGTTGTTCAAGGATTAGTTGTATGTGCCTGATGATAGCAGCTTGAGGCAAGATATCTTAGCGAAACAACACAAGTCGAGTATATTATTTATCCAAGCAGTGTGAAGATGCATCATGATTTGAGTAGGGATTTTTGGTGGCCCAGTATGAGGAGGGATGCACATGAATTTGTGGCCAAATCTCACACATGTCAACAGGTTATGGCCGAGTGGCAAAGACCATCAAGGTTGCTACAAGCTTTAGATGTTCCATTGTGGAAGTGAGAGCACATAACTATGGATTTTGTGATGGGTTTGTCAAAGACTAGAAGACAACATGATTCTATTTGGGTGATCGTGGACGGGTTGACTAAGTTAGCTCATTTCTTACCCATCGATATGAGGCAATCAGTAGATAGCCTGGTGAAGCTCTATGTGGAGGACATTATATGTTTTCATGGGATCCCAATTTTAATAGTGTCTAACAAAGATTTCAGATTTACGTCTAGGTTGTGGACGGCATTTAAGGCAACTTTAGGCACTCGGTTAAAATTTAGTTTAGCATACTACCCTCAGATAAATGGGCAGTTATAAAGGACAATACAGATGCTAGAGGATATGCTCAAGGATTGTAGCTTGGACTTAGGCAGTGTATAGGATGAGCATTTTGCTTACAATAATAGTTTCCATTAAGTATTAGCATGGCACATTTTGAGGCTTTGTATGGTAGACCTTGCAGGTCCCCGTTGCGTTGGGTTGAGGTAGGAAACAAAATATTGACTGGACTAGAGATTGTTCAACAGAGCTTGGAGTAGATGGCTATGATCAAGAATAGACGATTAACAGTCCAGAGTAGACAGAAGTACTATGCTGACTAGAGAAGGAAAGACCTAGAGGAGTGATCATGTTTGGCGGGTGGGGAAAGTTGAACCCTAGATATATTAGTCCTTTTAAAATTTTGTCTAGAGTGGAGAAAACTACCTATAGGTTAGCATTGCCACCTTCTATGGAAGGAGTTCACCTTGTGTTTCATGTTTCTATGTCAAGGAAGTGCGTGCCTAGCTCATTTTTTTAATAAACTCTACCATATCAGAGTTAGTCAAGACATTATCTTTTGACACAAATCACCTCATGTCTCAGGTGAAGTGCATCCGGTTACTCAGTAAGCCCTAACCATTGCTCTGCAATGAGTGCTTTGGATAAATCTCACTTGATATGGTCGTTTGATCACAATACTCAATAGAAGTACATCAACCAAAATTGTCAATGAAAATGCATAAGCAGACCAAGGAACATTAGAACTTATAACATGAAAAGCATCAACAGAAGTAATCCTATAGAGTCCCTCCTCCAAGTTGCTAGTTTTCAAACTTCAGGAAGTTGTTGACTTTAAGCCTCAATGAATTTAAGCAACCATGATGAAAGGTGATGTAGGAGATTACTTTCAGAGAAGTCATTCAATAAAACCAAGTCTTAGAAGGGAATCTCCCCTTGAAATAGTCCACAAGGAAGTAAAGAGTTGATAAGTGAATAGGACACACTCCCTCTCAACAATTGCAAGGAATGGCATGTCAGAGTATATGCACAAACAATGTGTGGCAATGAGAAAAGACTTGGATTTAAAGTATGAAGATAAGACTATAGCGCACAGGAAAAGAAGAAGATGTACGTTGACCTGTCTTTGATAGTGCGTCCACGCAGAACTGTCTCACAGAACTCAAGATTTGGGTGATTTGAACTGTGGCGTTGACGCAAACTTATCAGTGCGTCGATGTATTAGAGTCAGACATATGAAAATCTTCTAATGCATCAAAATTAACCACGAACCTATTTCAAGAAAATTCTATCAACTCCCCCTCAATCCATGGACACTAAAATGTAGTATGTGAGTACCCTTGGTACTTGGCAGAGGTTCTCCTCATGCATAATGGGTGTTTTCAGGTAGGGTGTGCCCGTCCTTCCCTACACCACCATTTCATATATCATTGGGTCATGTAGATAGAGAAAATAATCTACAACAAGTGAACAATGCAACCAACTAATCATGCAACAAGGACTCCCCCTAACATAAGTAACCAGTGACCCCTTGGACTTAGATGAGCAAAGTCAGGCATGTGGGCGCTCTCACGAGCGCGTGGATTGAAACTGCTGTACCGCGCGCAGTGCTTTGGCGATGTCATGTCGCGCTCTCACGAGCCATCACCGACCACTCGATCACTTCGCCGCACGGCGATACGATCCATATCTGAGGCTGCCATGTACTTCGCCATCACCCAGACCGACGATGACCAGCTGCGGCAGGTCGAGTACGAGTTCTACGTCAGCGACTCGAATCACTGCCGTGGCTTGCGCGTGCAGATTCGCAGAGTCACCGTGTCGACCCGCCCGAGTCGTCGGCACCGGAAGTGGGAGGTGCAGTCGGTCTGGGTGCATGGTTGGAGGGTCAACAGCCAACGCGTGTTCTGTCAGGTGGATGATCCCACTGGCGTGCCCGAGAATGTGCGCCTGCTGGCGGTTAAGCACGTGCAGGACCACACTGAGTACGACTTCGGCCCCACCGTTTAAAACCGTTTTAACTCTGGAGACACCGTCATGACCATCAGCATCCCCACTCTCCACGACAGCTGCATGCTGGTCTACCCGCAGGTGCGGGTGTGGTCCGCACGCAAGCTGGACAAGAAGCAGACCCAGAAGGCCATCGCCGACGCCAACGCTACCGACGACGCGGCCCGCGTCAACAAGCACCTGCTGGCCAACGCCGACGACAAGCTCAAGGCGATCCAGCGCAAGGGTGGCCAGATCCGCGACTACGTCGAGTCCAAGACGCTGCCGTGGGACAACGCCGGCAACCGCCTGCTGACCAACGCCGACTCGCTGACCGTGGTCGGCGAGCTGCACAAGCTCACTGGCGAGTTCTACGCGCTGGTCGACGAGTTCGTGCTGGCCTACCCGGGCATGCGCGCCGCCGCGCTGCAGAACCTCGGCGACATGGCCGACGACAGCGACTACCCGCTGCCGGAGGTGGTGCGCCAGAAGTTCAGCGTGGTGGTCAGCTACAACCCGCTGCCCACCGGCTTCGGCGACGTGCGCACCGGCATGAGCGAGCAGGCTGCCCGGCTGTGGCAGAAGCACTTCGAGGGCAACGTGCAGACGCAGGTGGCCGAGGCGGTGCGGGCGGCGTATGGCCGGCTGCGCGAGAACCTGCAGCGCTACAGCGACAACCTGCAGCCGCGCGCCGATGACCCGGAGAAGATGCGGGTGTTTCGTGACACTATGGTGTCCAGCCTGCGCGAGACGTGCGCGCTGTTGTCCTCGATCAACATTTTCGGCGAGTGAAAACAAATAACCCTTAAATTGGTAGGATGGAGAGGCTAAGATTAAATTAGTTTTGCAAGATATATTATACGTATTGTAGAGGCGAAAAAATGATCTCCCGATCTTCGTATCACACTTTTAAGATTTATTTGTGGGGGAAGTACGTCTAGTCATCCGTGAAATCCTACAAGTAGCGGGAAGAAGGCGTCAGAAGGAGCCTTGAGTGTTATCCCAAAAGACAACCTTCTAATGCTTAAATAAGGACCGTGTTGTATGCGGGACAACAGAGGATGAAGGGGAGAGAGTGAGTTGAGAGTAGAGTGATCATGCATGGAGACAGGATGCAGCTTCTGGAGGTGCTCACTGTGTACAGCGAGTACTCGGAGAGTGCTCGCAGGGCTTGAGACGTGCTTCGAAATAGACCTGGGCGCTTCTTCGTGGATGGCTCTATGTTTTCTTAGTGTGAGTGTCCGGGTGTATCTATCAGAGAGACCATGTCTCTGCTATCGCATCGGAGGTCTATTATATTGGTTGTCGTGGCTGTGGAGACCCATCCCTTAATAGAGAAGGGCGTGAGTCGTGGGATAACGTCTTCCCGTGATCATGGGAGGTTTTTCCATTGTGCGGCCATTTTTCTGAGCCGTGCGTTCTTCAGGCGAGTTTTATGGCACCATTGGAGTGTGCTCGCCCTTGTTGGAGTAGAGGCCGGTGATGACGGGAGTAACGTTTGGTCACTGGAGAGACATCCGACGTCTGAGGTGCCTGAGTCGATGTCTCTTATGGGCTGGTAAATCTGTTGTCCATCTTTATTGGGCCGCTTGGCATGGGCTGCCGGCTGTCGAGGGTCCGCTTTGCGCTGTGCAAATCTTGGGCCGATTTGGGCCTGACGTTATCAGACCACATGTGGGCCGTATTGATTTTACCCTCCTCACATATGTTTACATAATATAGAAGGAATCTGTGGCCACCATTGGCAGCCGACAAGTAATGCCACTAATTTCAAAATCATACTAGTTAATATTATTTTTTAATTTAAATCTTTAAATTATCTCCACTATTAATAAAATATTCTAGGATTACAAGTCATATGATTCTAATATTTATTTCTTATGAATCAGACGATGCTATTCTAAAAGCAAACGAACAACTTTGATAAAGGCGAGAGGGATAGAGACGGGAGAGAAAGAGAGTGCCAGGGAGGGGTGGGGGTGGGAAGCGAAGAAGGGAGAGAGAGAGCGGGGGGGAGGGGGTGGGTGTGGGAAGCTAAGAAGGGGATGGTGTCAGAGGAGAGAAGAGAGAGAGAGAGATGAGAGGGACAAAGATGGGAGAGCGAGCGAGCGAGCGAGAGAGATAGATAGAGAGAGAGAGAGAGAACGATGGGGAGGGGGAGGGAGAGAGGAGGGCGTCAGAAGGGAGAGCGAGAGTTGCTCCATGTGAGAGTGACTTCACTCCCGAAGTCGCTCCCACATGCTCCGTGTGGAAGTGACTTCACTCCCGAAATCACTCCCACACGGAGCGACTTCCTCTCCCCTCCTTGCCCTCTTCTCTATATCAGTCTCTCTCTCCCTTCGCCCCTTCTGCACCGTCCCCCTCCCCGTCGCTCTCTCTCTCTCCCTTCTCCGCTTCCCACACCTAACCCCTCCCCACCGTTCTCTCTCTCTCTCTATCCCTTTCATCTCTCTCTCTCTCTCTCTCCTTTCTCTGCCTCCCGCACCCACCCCCTCATAGTCACTCACTCTCTCCCTTCTCCACCTCTCGCACCCAACCCCTCCCCGTCGTTCTCTCTCTCCCGTCGTTGTCCTTCTCATCTCTCTCTCTCCCTTCTCCTCTCCGGCACCCTCCCCTCCCCGCCGCTCTCTCTCTCTCCCGTCTCTATCCCTCTCGTCTCTCTCTCTCCCTTCTGCCCTCCGGCACCCTTTCCCTCCCCACTGCTTCTCTCTCTTGTCTGCTCCTCAGGCACCCACCCTCTCCTCACCACTCTCTCTCTCTCTCTCTCTCTCTCTTATGTCTATATCCCTCTCGTCTCTCTCTCCTTCTCTAAATTCTTGGTGCCGGTGTCGGAGAGAGAGACCCTCTCTGACATCCCCCTCCCTTGCTCTCTCTCTCTCTCTCTGTGTGTGTCTCTCTCTCTATGTATATCACACTCTCTCTCCAACGTCGGAGGGGGAGAGGGGGTTCAGTAATGATGTCGATGGAGGGGAAGTTTTTTATGTTTTTTAAATTGAGGATAATTTTATACTTTTACAAGTCCGATTAGAATTAATCATAGTTAATCTCACGGCCGATAATGTCTATATAGTCACAATGTCCAAGGGGACCGCGTTCTCAGTCTCATCTGAGTTATTTTTAAATATCATATATTTTTGTTTTGAAGCATCCTAGGCATGTGACACGCTTAATAAAGACGTCCAGATAAGTGGACGCATCTTTTCCTTGAATGCCTTAAGCATCGGAATCTCCATTCAGATCATAGTGTCCTTCTAGACCATGTTCTAGATTGCAGCCTCTTTGTTGACCACGTTATGCTAAGGCTCGCCTGAATCAATAGTTCATCCAGCATGATAGATCTGTTAATCTTAACGTCCAAAATCATGTTCTTGTTTAAGCATGCCATTTAAATAGCCACATGATTAGGTAAAGTATATGAAAGATAATTAATTTCTATTCCTTAGAGCTTATATTCCTTCCATGGTTCTTGTTATCTCCACGTCATCATTTGATCTCCATGATTCCATTATCTTTCTCAAGCATGTTAAAAGGAGTAGATATAAATCTTGTTAATCTTGAAGCACTCATTTTTCATAGCCTTCTATCATGATTGCGTACATGCTTAACTTATATGACCTTGATTAGCGATTCAAATGCTTAGATTATTGTTTCTATAGTTGTAAATCGTGTTATCGCGTGATTTTGTTGCTCGTAAAGCCTTTCTTTGTGAAATTAGAACCCTCCGTCGGTTATCCCTTTCGCTAGACCAAAACTTCTTCATCCAAGGCCTCTATAAGACTCCACGAGCCACGAATTTCCTCATAGCCATCGAGCCGATTGTACCCTAAAAATCTTGAGAACCGTCAGAATCATGTCTTACTGGCATAAGATATGTTCTAGCGGCCATTGGAACCCTGGAACGAGATTCTTTGAGGTTCTATCTTTCTATTTCTGAACGCGGTGTATTATGTGATTGCGTTCATCCTTTTGTCACAGAAGACAGTGTACTCTGAGAGCACCTTTAGGGTCTATTTAAGCTTCTGTGAACGCATCGTGTCACTAGGATGCGTTCATAGAGACACGTCTCCCATACTATATGCGTTCATGTAGCGGCCTCCGTTCCGACCGCGTTAATCATGATCGTGGCCCTTAGACAGATCGTGTTCATTGTGATCACAGCCTTCACCCACACTGCGTTCATTCCAATTTTTTGATTTGTTGAATTGGATGGTCTAATGACAAGCTGTTCAATTGGAGTAAACGGCTGTACTCAGACCGTGCAAAGGCTTGTCAATGAAAATTCAGAAAATCAAATAAATATCCCATGAATGGTTCTGAGCTTGTAAACGGTTCCAAACAGACCGCTCAATAACTGAACGGCCGACCGATAGACCACGCACATCCTGGATGCTTGAAGTTAATAAAATGAGCTAAATGAGCCCATTTACCCAAAAACCAAGCGAAATCAAGGCCCAATAAGCCCTAACTCGAGAGCAGACCTAGCCAGGGAGGGAGATACCTATAGAATAGGTCCAAAGACATGCCTGAAAATAGCCTAATGAGCAATAGACAACTCGAAACATCAACCAATGGTGGTAAGAGGAAGTGACCTAACTCATAGGTAAAAAACGGGTGTCAACAGATGCCCCTCCTTAACGTCCTCTTTGCAAGGGAGCGAGCGGAGGTGAAGCGAAAGTGAAATAGAACATGGAGATGAAGCAGAAATGTAGCGGAGTGGACTAAAAAATGGGCGTTAAGGTAAACGACATCCGTCCTCAACCAACGAGCAATAGGAATCTTCCGAAAAACTTCAAACCAACCACAAGGAATGGCCAAACCTGAATGATGCATGCCTCGAGGAACTGACAACTAAGGAAAATAAAATAGGACCAACCACCTCATTGGAACGCACAGCTGATAGGCGGTTAGAGTAATTGGAAAAGTAAAGAGACAAGAAACTAAACTCCAGATAGGAATCCTCAGCTAACCAAATCGAGCGAATAGATGGAAGAAAATCTTCCAACTCAGAGTGGAATGACTCTCCTTACTCAAGATCATAGATACATAGCTATCCACCATTACTGAGGTATTTTGGACGAATGAAGGCACATGAATACTCAAAGATGCGCATGATGCATGCTGGACTAAAGGAAAAGAAATCATCAAAATGAATGCGAAGAAAGGATAAAATAGGAAGATACTCGAGAATAGTATTACTAGACTGGACGAATCAGGGTCAAGACACCATTTGCAACCACGGCGTGCAAGATAGAATCATTGTCCCCTAGCTCTTCCAATCTAACGGCCTATCCAACGATTAAACATGTGCACCTAGATCATCATCATTTTTGGTAAAAAGGTCTAAACCCACTAGGATTGAGTTGAGATAGTCTTAAACAGGTTTAGATAGGATCTGGGTCAAGTTGGGATAAGACCATCTCGGATTGAGACTCTCTAAGAGAGTCCCGATCGAGTTCCCTGCGGGTTGAGTTGGGCGGTCTAGCGATAGACCACCCTTCCTGTTGAATGGCTCTTTATTGGCCACATATGTGCAGAAGGCTCACAACGTCATGCAGCTGGTTATGGGCCGCACATCCTCCACATGCGGTCTAGACTTAGCCGCATAAACCTTGTGCGGCCCAGGATCGGCCGCCCATCCCTTTACTGTGTTGCTTGAAACTCGCCCTCTATTCTCGAAATAAAGGTCTCTCCTCTCGCGTCGTCTCTCTCGTAGGGTCGGCGTACCTCTCTCCTCTCGCGTCGTCTCTCTCGTGGGGTCGACGTGCCTCTCTCCACTCGCGTCGTCTCTCTCGTGGGTCACCATACCTCTCTTTTCTCGCGTCGTCTCTCTCGTGGGGTCGACGTGCCTCTCTCCACTCGCGTTGTCTCTCGTAGAGTCGGCGTATCTCTCTCCTCTCGGGTCATCTCTCGTAGAGTTGGCGTACCCCTCTCCTCTCGCGTCGTCTCTCTCGTAGGGTCGGTGTGCCTCTCTCCTCTCGCGTTATCTCTCTCGTAGAGTTGTCATGCCTCGCCCCTCCCGTGTGTCTCACCCGTAAGTCATCCATAGTCTGAATTTGCATATTTTCATACATACATGCATCACATATGAAAATCCACAAAAAAGAAAGAAAAAGACAAACTAGGTCACTATCAAGTATAGGAGTACAAAATAAAAATTAGGCCGCTCCCTCTGGCCTGTCGCTGTCACCACCTCCCTCCTGCCTCTTCGATGGCGGGCCCATCGTAGAGGTCGCTCCCTCCTCTCTCTCCCGTCGTCGGCATCGGTCCTCCTCCTCGTTCCTCTACCGCTGAGAGGAAGTCGCAAGAAAGCGCCCGACGGTGCCGTGGGTAGTCTGACTGCTGCTCGGGGCCGCACGGCTACCACTCATCATGCTGCGGGAGCGGCTGATCTCTCGGTAGGCCCGTACCTCACCGCGGAGCTAGAACGCCTCCTGGAAGAAATGCTCCAACTCTGAGGTCGTGGTCCAGAGTCGATCCACCTCTACCCGGAGAACCGCCATCTCCATTAAGTCTGACGGTCGGGCCTGTGCCAACCGCTCTCGCAGGCGGGCTGCCTCCTCCTGCGCCACAACACGGTCACGCTCTGCCGACTCTCGCGAGTGGATGCTCTGCTCCAGCTCTCTCCGCAGGCGGGTCACCTCCTCCCTCTGGCCGAAGCCCTGCGCCAGCTCCTCGCGCAGACGGGCGGCCTCGTCCTATGCTAGGACGAGCTCCTCTCGTAAGTGCTCGCCCTCCCCGATGGCGGCAGTCAGCTCTGTCACCTGCACACATGCATTTCACCATTAGTCAATTGCATTTTTAATATAAGAACATAATTCACAAAGGGAAAGTGTAGGATGTACCCGCTCGGTGAGTGTTGCCTCGGCCACCGTGGCCCGATCGAGCATCCGTCAAAACTCTGCCTCCCGCTCCGCTCAGTCGGCTGGAGTCTGAGCTGTGGAAGAAGAAGGAGCGTCGGCCCCCTATCTCTGGGCCTCCTCCCCCCGCTGAAATCAAAACTCCAGGTCAGTCGTGTCACAATATAATAGTAATGCATCAGTTTAGGAAAAGAGAAAAAAACTCACCAAAAGGGCTAAGGCCTGTCGGGCCTCGTCCCACTCCCGGATCATCGCTGTGAGGAGCCCTGACAGCGCTGCAAGGCGTCCCTCAAGGTCAGTCTGCATTTAGAAGTCCTAAGTGTTAGCATGTCATTAAGTTGAAATCATAATCATAAGCATAAGGAGTCTAGGGTTTAGAAGTCGTACCGGTCGGTGGGCGCCCCAGAACACCTAGTCCCGGTAGTGTCTTGCATACGCGGTGTAGTACACCACGTCACTCTCCGCCCGGGCAGTCACCACCCGCCCGAGGGCCGTCCAGTCAGCTACCTGCACGGCGTTCCTCGTAGTCCAATCAAACGCCGCAGTCAGGCCTCTCACTGACCTCGATACTCTCTCCCCCGCCTTCTCTGGCGCAAGGAACTCCACCGCTGGCTGGTGAACCCCGGCGGTCCTCATCACCAATCTATAATGAAGTGGCTCCACCACATTCATGCAGTGAAGCCACACGTCCTGACCCGCAAAGGCGAGAGCCCCGACCACCCATGGCTGGTCTGCCTGGCCCTCCTCTCCATAAGGCGTCCACCACACCTGCAAAAATGAGGAAACTGCATCAGCATCATGATCATATAGGAATGCATTTAATCAGAGAGTCTGAGTTTAGAATCGTACCGAGGCGTACGGCAGAGCGTCGATGTCATCCTGCAGCTCCCTGACCTGTCGCCTCAGGGAGCCAGTCTCGCGAGGTGCTACCCACCTCCGTGCTATCGGGAGAAGCCCAGGGCGGGTCTCCTCCCCTCTGCCTAGTGCCCGAAGGTACACATAGGCCCAAACCTGCATCAAAGTAGTACGTCAACATTTAGAAAGCATATAGAAGTCATAAAAAACCAAACTAGGGTAAGAGTCGTATCTGGAGTAAGGGGGAGAAGCCCTCGAGCATCGTCTGACGTGCCGTCGAGCTCAGCGAGTCGAACAGAAAAGCCAAGACTGCCGCTCCCCAGGCATAGTCACCCACATGGTCGAGCTCCTCGAGAAAAGGGAGGAAGCGGTAGCTCATCGCGTCCGCACGAGTGGAGAAGAGAAGTCTCCCGAACATCAGCATCAAGAAACGTCACAGCACCTGATCAACCTCCACTCCCGACTGCTACCCTCAACCTGGCCAAGTCCACCAGGCACT
Organism: Amorphophallus titanum; assembly: GCA_024336825.1. Lineage (NCBI taxonomy): Eukaryota > Viridiplantae > Streptophyta > Magnoliopsida > Alismatales > Araceae > Amorphophallus > Amorphophallus titanum. The sequence continues at coordinate 671,234 of JANBPO010006887.1, read as the reverse complement.
GCAAGTGCTGCTCTGGCTCCTCGCCTACTGCTATCCCTACCCGTCTCAGCCCTAGGCTATCCTGAAGACTAGCCCGTGGGAGGAGGGTTGACTGCCTCTCGGTGCGCCGAAGCTCTAGGCCCAGCAACTCCCGAGCCATCCCCTGGTAGTCAGGAAAGGTGGTCCTGCTGACCGGTAACCCGTGCACACATAGGCCAGTGGGCCTGGCCACATCCTCCAGCGTGGGGGCCATATGCCCCTACGGGAAGAGGAAGGTCTGACTCACTGGATCCCAGCGGTCGTGCAAGGCGTAGAGTAGAGGAGTGTCAAAGTGACACACCTCAATGCTCAGGAACGGGGCGAACCCCATGGCAGTCAGCCGCTCCCGCTGGAAGTCCGGCTGTGCCAGGTACACTACACGGACCTGCAGCTAGGAGATGCGGGTCCTGCGCTTCCCCTACATTAATTCACCCATTGTTCAAGCATTTAGTTCCATAGGGGACATCCTGTAAGGAGCTTTTGAAACAGGTGCTGCTCCAGAGATAAGTTCAATGGAAAAGTTTACTTCTCTTATGAGTGGTAAACTCGGTAATTTGGCAGGGAAGGCATCAGGGAATTCTCTTATGATAGGGATTTCATCAAGAATAATTTCCTTAGACTCGATGATGATTACGGAAGTAAGGAAAACTTCACAACTTTGCGAAATAAGTGTGCAGGCATGAAAGGAGGAAATAAGGATTGGATGCTTCCGATGTTTGATGCTAAGGAAAGAAAATCTTGGAAGATCCGATTTATGGAAAAAAATTTACCTATTGCGACAATTAATGTCGACATGGTGTTCACATAGTCAATCTACACCTAAGATGGCATCATAGCCTTCCATGTCAAAGCATACGTGATTAGCAGGGAGATTATGGCCTTCTATGGTTATCTCACTATTAGGGTAATGGGTTTTGAGTTTAGTTCCAGAACCTAAAGGTGTAATGATAGCCAGGTCCGAAGGTAAAGGAATAGGTAAAATTGGTAAAGTTTTAGCAAAAGCAGTAGATATAAAAGAATGAGAAGCACCAGTATCAAATAATACAATGACAGGATGTGAATAAATTTGGATAGTACCTTCCATTAGACCATCATCCTTTGGGGCTTCATCATACATCACGACATTTAAACGAGCCTGCCGCCTGTGTCCACCATCATTTTTGAAGGGTTGCTCTTTCATAAGGGGGCAATCGGGCATGCGATGCTCCCAGCTTTCACATTGAAGACAAGCACCAAGGTGCTTCCAACACTCCTCGACCGAATGACCAAACTTTTAACAAAATGTCTAAGCCATCATGACTTGCTTCTCTTCTTCTTTGACCTTCTTGTTCTTGCCATTTCTATTGCCATTATGAGACCTCTTCTTGTTGTCACGGGATTTGTAAGTCCCGTGATGCTAAACTTTTCTTCTTTCCTTCCTCTTTTCTCATGTTTGCGGCTAGATTCTTCATCTTTCTGCTTGATATTCTACACTTTTTCAAGGGTCCTTTTGCATAGATGAGCCCTATGCACTATTTCTGAATAGGTTCGGATGTTTTGTGGGCCTAGTTGTTGGACAAACACCGGCCTTAATCCATCCATGAATCTATTCTAGAATGAAAAGTGAAGGGGTCCGGATCTGATCCCATAGACGAGGCAAAGTCCAAACGTGTGCCGGAAGCATGATTGATCGGGTGTGGCATTGCACCAACCAAAAGTAAGATTGATCTATGACCTTCTACAAGTGATTGCCATGCTCATTATTTGATTGTTTGAACTCCTAAATGTATATGGCCAATCTTATAAAGTGATAGCTACATGTTATACTCTTATGGAAGCGAGTACCTTATTGAAAAGCTTGTTATTATCTCATCATGAATGACCTTGAAACTATCTATCATCATGTTTACTTTTCTTTATAGTTCTTTAAATTATCTCCGATTCATTTATCTATCTCGTGCCATTATAGTTCTTGATTATGATACCTTACATGATCTGCATATTAATGTTAACTTGTTAATTACTTAAAGCTAGCTTGGAGCTTAAGATATAAGACCTCCTGAGCATTCGCTCATCTAGTATTTTTCAATATTTTCAAGTAATGACCATAGTGATGGCGAGACCAAACAAGATGGGCAAGGGCAAGAGTGAAGAGTTCTCCGGCACACTTTGATGAATCATTTAGTCTTGTGGTCTTTTGTCTTATGTTGAGTCTAGTTTGAGAGTCCATTGTAATTTCTTTTTTTGAGTCCTTTAATTGGAGTCAAAATTGTAATAAACTTATATTTGAAATGAAATTTTATTTTGTCCAATTATATCTTGTTTTATGACTATGCTCTGATAGACACGACTGTTTAACTATCACATTCTGAGCAACGACATGTTCTGCTGCTATCGGTTCGGGGCGTGACAAGTACGGTCGTGTGTGTACAGTGCTGCGACTGTTGTAGCGTGTGTGGATTGATCCTTAGCTGCAGGTTGTACAGTGGATCAAGTTGGAGACTATGTCTCCATGTGTGTGGTTGGAGTGTTTACTCCGTGTGCTTCATTGAAGTGAGTGAATCCTCACTGGTTTGGTGAGGGGTGGACGTAGGCAGACTGGTTGTCTGGCCGAACCACCTAAAAAATCCTCGTGTATTGTGGTTGCTTGATTACGTATTATTTTGTCCAACACGATCGAATGAGTTTGCGGAGATCGAGAGAACCAAAGTTATCTCTGTTTAGTTTATTTTCATCAATCTTGTTAAGATGGGTGAAAACCCATCCAAGCTTTGCCCGATTTGCACCCCCCTCTATAGGTTCAACGGCCAGGCAACCAATCCCGAGGGAGCCCTAAGCTTGCCGTCACTATCGGTACCCCTCCCAAGACCATCATGATTATGGTTAACTTCATAGTGATTAAGGGGATGTCAACCTATAATGCCATCTTTGGCCGAGGTACCCTCAGTCGAATGAAGGCTGTGCCCTCTACCTATCACTAAAAATTAAAGTTTCCCACCAAACACGACATCGTGGAAGTTCGAGGTAACCATGCAATAGGTATAAGGTGCTATGTAATCTCGGTCGATGCCATAAGGCCGGAAGGGAAAAAGATAGGAGTCGGGGGAGCCGAGGATGAGCCGTCAACATCAGAGCCTTGTGGCAAATTGATATCAGTCTTCCTCAAAGATGACCAAGCTCTAAAAGTAATGATCGGGGCTGATTTACCACCTGATGTACGAGAGCAATATAAAGATTTCATTTCAGAGTACGTCCAAGTCTTTGCATGGTCTGATGAGCATCTTCCTGGGATCCCTAGGGAGATGGTGGCGCACAAGCTCAATCTTGACCCATCGATGAAATCGATCCAGCAACGTAGAAGAAAGCATGCCCCAGAGAAGCAGACGATCATCAAAGAGTAGATTGTCAAGGGAAAGAAAATTGGCCTATTTCGACTGGTCATTTACCCAACATGGCTCGCTAATGTGTTCTTAGTACCAAAAGTTTCAAGCAAATGGCGAATGTGTGTGGACTTCACCGACCTGAATAAAGCCACTCCGAAAGACGGTTACCCACTGCCGAGCATCGACGAACTAGTCGACTCGACCTCCGGTAATGAATTACTCTGTTTTCTGGATGCTTACTCTAGCTACCATCAAATCTGAATGGATCTTGAAGACATTGAGAAGATAGCATTTATCATCGACTTCGGCATATACTGCTGCACCCAAATGCCTTTCGGATTGAAGAACACCGGAGCAACGTACCAGAGGCTGATCAACCATATCTTTGAAGGATAGATTAGTCGGAGCGTCGAAGCCCAGATCGACAACATGCTCGTCAAGACATCTAAGGCTGAGGACCACTTCGCCGACCTAGCTGGAACCTTCAACACCCTCCTCAAGTTATCTACAATTTATTCTTCTACCACTTTTGTTAATTCTGCACCATTTTTGAGATATTCTCTATTTTCTAAAATCTATTATTTCTTGGCTGAATTGGCTGAAGAGTCCAAGTGTTTTAGGACTCTGTTATGTGCGTCTGTGGCCTTCTTCTAAGGGCCATATCTTATAGAATTCTCCATGAATTTGATCCCTGTTTCTTTCTAACTCTTTCCCTTGATATTATCTAGAGTTTGGTCTATAGAACCTGATTTTTGGTGTACTATTTTGCTTGGAAACGTGGACGTATGTTGAGGATTTATGCAATCCTAGTTCAAGTCAAACTCTACAGATTAAGCTCCGGGGTTCCCTTCTAGGGCCTATATCTTCCAGAATAATCCACCCATTCGAGTCTCACTTATTCCTACCTCTTATCTTTACTATTATCTCGAGATTGATCCATAGATCTCGAGATTTGGTGGACTCTCTCTTAAAATCATGGTGAAAAGTTCTGGATTTTCTGTAGTTTCTATATAAACATAGCCATGTGCAACTGTGCGACGAGGGTGTGTTTCCGAGGCGATGGCTAAGCCATGCTGGGTTCTCTTCATCTTTCGTCAACCCTAGACTGAAGAGGAAAGTATTATCTTCATTTTGGTTCTATTTGGGCTTTATTTCATCATCGTTTACCCTCTTAACTTTGCCCTTACTTTTGGCAAATCATCACAGATTTTTGATTTTCTGCTACAATTTTGGGACGGGGACCTATTCTTCAAGCCGGGACAGGGTCATGTTACATCCTCTTCATCTTCCTTTGACCCTATATTGAAGAGGGGAGTATTAGGTTCAAATTTATTATATTTGGGAATCCTTTTCTTTATTCTTTTCCTTATTCCCAAGCCCCAACTTTTCAGGTTTCACCACTCTGTTCTACTAGTCTGAAACCCAGAATTCTCTACAAAGGGGGCACGTTTGCGCCGCCGAGGCGAGGCCATGGTGTTCCTCTGATCATCCTTTTCAACTCCAGGCTCTCAAGGGAAGTATACTCTTTGTTTTCCCCCGTTCCGAGCTCATTATCTCATCCTCTTCATACTTATTTTTGTCCATCTTTTTGCACTTTCATTATACATTCATACTTATCATGTTCATGCTCATTATCGTTTTTCTTACTTCACGCACTGACTCTTGACACCAATTGCTGTTGTTGAACTATACAGCATAGACAACAATGACAACGACACCAAATAAACAAAATTTGTGAGTGTGGGAGCCAACTCATGAATGAGTCAGGTCGACAAGTGTCTGTGTCAGGGATGTGTGTCAACACATTTTAGGGTAAATATGTAGTATGGGTACTCCCACAACAAGGTTGCTAACATATTTCTAGACTTGCAAATCCAATATCAGAATTCTTTCTGCAAATCTACAATGACCTTCTCTAGCCATGGATGGCAATTTCGGCCGAAACCTTATTGGTTTCGGACCGGAACGATCTGAAACCTACCGGCCAAAACCGACACCGAAACCGAAACCGAAACTGCCTTTGTCTCTAGCAACCTTGGATATGGTTTAAGTTATTTTATTATTGCATATATGCATACATATATATAAGAAGATTGCGTTTATTTCACTCTTAAAGGTTGATAGCTGTCCTAGAAAGAAGCACACTACGCTGAACTTTCCTCTTCCTCTCTTCATCTAGACTCTTCCCAAAACATGTTGTGAACCTTTGAGGGTTGCACATTGGTTGCATGTGCCTAGACTGCACAATAAGGAAAGCACTTTTCAATCTACCAATTGCACTTCCCTGTTCAAACTTATTACAGCAAGATGCTTGGCACTAACTTATAGAGGCTTGTTGGGCAGGCAGTTGATGGAAAAGTTCACCAAAATGTCAGGTCTATTAGAACCAGCGGACTACAGGTGATTGGACATAAACAACCTAGCATGAACATATGAGCCTCCCATGTTCTTCTGTCATTTTTAATGTAATCACCATGTCTGACATGCATATCTGTGAAGAGATTTGACATTTATGTTTGTCCCAAAAATCATAGAACAAAACACAAAAGAATGAAGGTACAGAATAATACCACTCCAGGGAGAGCATTCATCGGGGATGGCCTCCTGGCGCGGTCGCACCCCGAAGGTTGTCCTCGGAGTCTTTCGTTTCCCGGAGAGAGGTCGGTGTCTCTCTCTAGCGGGCTGCGGCTTTTGGTGGCCGAGGGATGGCGACTTCTTTCTCTGGCAAGGGAGGGGTCGCAATGCCTTCAAGAGCTCTTTTGGTTTATTTACAAGTGATCGTGTCAAGACCGAAAGTCCACCATACCATAAAGACTATGACGTTAATTACGCCCTTCTAATGAATGACAACCCTTGATTAATCACCAAAATAGAAGAATCCCAGTGGCTGAATGAAGTACAACTGCAATACTCATCCTTTGGTAAACAAAAATACCTACATGCAGACATTCAATGCATTAGGATTTATTAGCTCAGTTTCAGTACGTGGTGGAGAACTTAGGTCAATAGATCACCATCACGTATAGTGATAGCTTTCGGCCAGGCCTAACTTGACTTTCAACTAATCACCATTTGATATATCGGGAAACCCATAATTAGAATGAACATGGCATATTGGTTTATTATTCATTTCATTCGGCTCCTGATACGTGACGGATAACTTACATCGAAAGATCATCATCACGGATAATGATAACTTTCGGCCAGACCTAACCCAACTTTCGACTAATCACTATTTGATATACCGGGGAACCGAGAGAAATATGGACATGATGCATCAATTTATTATTTCATTTGAACGAAAGGCATTTGAACATAACCATGAATCTTCGTATTATTGAACCATCAATTATTTCATTTATTCGTTTATTAGTTTGTTCTCACAACTCAATTTGAGAGTTCGAGGGCAACGACCCTTTTTTAGAAAATTCATTTGTTACTTTGAGCCATGTCCGGTTATGGGTTATTTGATCATTGTATCTCGATTGAGGTCGTAGGGAATCCCGTCATAATGATTGACGTACCCCATGGACTGATGGGATAAGAGGGAAGCAAAACAGAGATAACTTTCTGGATCAATTCCGACATCATCTCCCCTTTATTTTGGGATATGCTAAGAAAGCATAGGAGACTGTCCATGTAGAGCTAGGACAGAATCCGTAACTAATGGGCATATTAAAGCCTGAGGACTGCATAGGTTGGGAGACTGCAAAGCCATGTACACCCATTGGGCGATTTATTCACTATTCCCCGGGGAAGCTGATGAGGAACATGTCCTTACGAGTGACAGATCCCCATGACTCATTGGGGTGTTGGAAAAGCATCATATGATTATGGACGCACTTTTTTTATCGTTAAATTTAACTATTTAGATTATTAGGTTTATTAAGTGTGTGGGCGTGCCAGTCACCGACCTTGTCATGATCAAGGAAAGAGAAGTCATGGCAGGGCATTCCAGTGGCAAGCTTCAGCCAAATTGGCGAGGCCCATACATCATCTACGATGCCTATGAGGGTGGGGCCTACACGGTCATGGATCATAAGGGCCACAAACCTTTCCCACCTCTCAATGGCATGCACATAAAGTTGTACCATGCGCCAGAACATGAGTTCACACACCATACCGACTAAGGTGTACGCTCCCAGTCCCAGCCAGCGGAACTGGTCTTCTCTCTCAGAAGATCGACCCAGTCACCCCTTTCGATCTTTCTCTCCAATCAAGCCCTAGGGCCAGCCGGGCCCCTCCTAGAGTCATCGCCAGACGTTCTCGGAAGCCAGTCTCCTGCCTTCATCCTCACAATGACAAGAGCAGGGGGTGCCACTGCACAGACCACAGCCCAGCCGTCAGGCTCCCAGGTAAGCAAAAATAATAATGGGGCTAAAACTAGAGATGCTCCTGTGGACCCAGTCATCCCCCTCCGTGAGGAGGTGGCTGGGGGCAAAAAGGCCAATAACCCGGCTGAGGTGAAATCCTGAAAGGGATGTCTCGAGCAAAATTGGGAAACCCCTTGATATGAAAACCAGCGAGGGCGCGTCGAAAAAAGCTAAAGGGGGTCAGCTCCGATGAAAACCCGAAAGGGCGCTGGAGCCGATAACAGGAAAACTTCTTTTTCCCCACCAGTCAAGGTGGTCTTCACCTACCTTCTAATAGGCCGCGAGACACCCACGCGCCGATCACCGATCAATCCACGTCTCCAAACCAGTAGCCCAACACTTCCCAGTCATCCCTCATATCACCTTCTCCAGTTTCCAATCGATTTTAGTCTCCACACGACATTCCAGTCGCTAGTCCAGTCAAACACAGTCCCAACTTACCTCAGACCTCCGTCTTTGCACACTCCCGTATTCCATAGCCCAGTACCACCAGTCACATTTAGCCAGGCCAATGTACCCCTTGGTCTCACAGTTCCTCAACTCCCAAAAGCTTTGGATCGGGGTAAACCCATACCTCATTGCTTACCTTCCCCAGTTCTCGGACACGTCCCTTAACAACACCATGCTACGGACAACGATCCCTGGAATAAAAAAAAAGAGTCAATCAAAATGGGCCTGGACTCTCCCGTGGAAGAGCTCTTCAACTTTGGGTTCTGCTTCTAGGGGAAGGTCGGGAAGAGGGCTCTCATCCTCACAGCTCTCTCCGGGGTCCCAACTAGCAGCCTCTCCTCCTCCAAAAATGTCCAACCCCCTGTAAGATTGTTCTTCACCTGGTTTTATCTCTAGGGTATCTTTCCTCCCTCTCCAAGCCCTCCCCACATAGAGTCAAACTCATTCTGATTAATCCCCGGAGGTGAGGATGTGCCAGACTATGTGTATCTCGACCCCTCGAGAGTTGGAATGGTTGCGGAGGACATGCCCGGAGTGGGCGGATCCTGGAGTTGACGGATGGTTATCAGTAGGCGGCCAAGTCAATGGTCGTTTCAAAGGGAGCTGGGCAGCCAAGGATATGGTTGTCTTAGGAACTGGGCGGCCAGGAGCCTGGCAACCTTGGGATGTATGCGGCCAGCACCCTGGCCGCCTAGGAGTGGTGAGCGGCCAGACATCTTGTTCTGGGTGGCCAGTACCCTGGCCGCCTAGGGATCAGTGTAGGGAATATATATAATACCTCAAAAAATGAGACATCTACAAATTCACCTTGGGGTCTCATACTTGTCTTGGTAGGCTCCACCCTGTCCCTTTGCGAATCCAACTTCATAGTAAGTTGGCAGGGGGTTGCAGGGGGGCAGCGCCATGGAAGGTACCCTTTCTATATGCCCAAAGCCTGTCTCTGTTTTATTTGACACTGAAGCTATGCATTCATTTATATCTAAGAGCTTTGTTGATTTTTTACCTATGTGGACTGTTCCGTGAGAATCCAAACTTGTTATTACTACTCCTATTGGAGCAGGATCGAAGATTAAATATTGCTACCCTAGTAGTGAAATTCTATTCGGCAGTTGCAACCTACCTGCTGACTTAGTATGCATGGAGAGGGAAGGATATGATATTATTTTGGGAGTTAACTGGTTATCGACACATGGTGCTAGTGTCAGCTACAAATTGGGTACGGTAACCTTTAGTGGCTATCCCAACCTCTTATTTTCTGTTGTCAAGCATTCTAGACACCTATCCCTTATTTCGGTCCTTAAAGCCTATAAATTATTGAAGAAGGGTTGTGCAAGTTTCTTAGTTTCTATTACTATGGCCGAATTATGAGAAGAATTCATAATCATATTGGATTTCCAAAAGCGACCTTCAAATTTGTCATATGGGAGTGGCTGGTTGATCATGAATTTTCATCATGGGGTCTTAGTGTCGATCGGTGGTTTCAAAATGACCTTCGGCTTTCCACTATTTTTTAGACTTTTTTGTCTAGATAATTCAATAAGAAACTTTTGACATTATTTGCATAAGATTGTTTTTCGAATCTTAATTTCATGAACAGTGTTTAGAGAAAATATTAATTATAATTATCTTTAGGTTCTGAGGAGGGTAAATTTGACTCAGCCCACGATGGGCCCATCTACGACAAGCCCAGTACAATCCCGGGCCTGCAACGCGTCCACGGGCGTCCGGTGACTGCAACCCATAAGGCATGGCCCACTACCACCCGGCATTGGATTCGACAACGATAGAAAGGCTATGGCCAAGGTGCGATGACTGCCGGAAGACTCTCCGACGACTGACCGTTACCCCCCACGACGTGGCTCCTACCCCATAAGAGGCGAGCATGTCCCATGAGCATCGTAAGACTCGTCCAAGGATCGACCGACTCCGGGGTACTCGTGCTTCAACGAGAAACTCCTTTCACGATCGCGGGAGACGTTACTCCACTACTTACGCCCTTCCCTGTTAAGGGATAGGCCATCAACTCTAGGACAACCCCCTATAAAAGAAACCTCGACAAAGAAGAGAGAACAAGGTAAAATTTTTGCCAAAAGTTAGACACAGAGAATAGAGCCACTAGCTGTGCTACTGCGATAGAGAGGTCACGCACGTCTACATTCCCTGAGAGAAACCCCTCTTGCATGACGTTACCACCCAGCGAGTACTCTATGAGTGACCACTGGGAGCGACGAGTACTCATCTGGAGGGTCTACGCGTCTCTTAGATCTATTACGGCGACCTCCATCCTTCTCTCTCTCCTCTATTATTCTATGTTTCTTCTTGAACCGTTGCTGACTTAAGCATCGGAGAGTTGTCCCCTGGGATAATACCCAGGACTCCTTCTGACTCTATTTTGACTTCTAGTGTTTCCAAATTTTCACGGGTGTCAGATGACTTTCCCGATAAATAAATAGAGAAGACAGTACGTGGCATAGAAACCAGATTTATGTCTCTAGTAGTATATCATGAAACAACATTACTTAATTCAAAGATCAGCAATTAAGCACATAATATAGCAAGAGGAATGAGCTTAAAGAGTTATTAATCATTTCAGCACATACACGGTCTAGCTCAAGGCTGCTCAAATATAAAAATGGTCCAAAATAGACCGTGAGGGCAAGGCCAGTTTGAATCTTGTCATGGCATCAAAACGGCTGATTGAGAGACTGCCTGTTATACTAAACGGTCCTTTGGAGACCGTTAGAATGCATAGACGTTACTCACCAAATGGTCCGTTATAGACCGTCCACTTGTTGAACAGTATATCGATAGACCGCGCTATTACTGTGGGTTTCAAAAAAGAAAATCGAGCCCCATCGCCTCCCTCACACCGTAACCAATGGCAAAATGCTCACATTCCTCAACCTTCCACCACCGGAGCCCTTTCCCCCTCTCTCATTCTCCTTCTTCCTCCCACACTCTTCCCCCACTCTCCCCCTCTTTATTCTGTTCATGCGTTTTAAGAGACAAGCTCTACGTCGCCTAGCTTAAAGTATGGCCGGAGAGAGTGCCGCCCCGCCGCTGCTGGTGGCCGAGGAGGCCACAGAGATAACGCCACCTCCGATCGGGGAGGCCACGGAGATAACGCCACCGCCGGCTGAGGAGGCCACAGAGGAGGAGACGGCAACAGGGATCGTTGGGGTGGCCGAGGGCACTGGAGCACCGCCAGAGATGGCGACCGTGGCGGCGGAGCGACCTGTGCGCACCTCTGAGGTAGGCACCCCCCCTCAACTCCTCTCCCTATTAATGCATGCATGTAGCCTAGGGGGTTAGAAGAGGGGCGTATGACCCCCTTAGAAGCCATTGTAGGACCCTAGGACCACCACCAATCGGTGGGGATGGGGTTGAACCCCATTCGCAACGGCAAGCTTGAACACGGTCTCGCAGGGACCGCTTAAGGGACAAACGGTTTCCTTAGAACTATTTACATTCCAAATGGCCAGAACAGAACCACCCAAAAGGCGAGAACGGTCCATGGGGGACCGTTCAAAAGGGAGTTGATCCGACAGGGAACTGGGGAGTGGACACGGTTTGAGGGAGACCGTGAAGAGTGCTAGATGGTCCATCTGGGTCCGTTCAGCAGCTGAACCATGGAAAACTAAATGGTCTCCATCAGACCGTCCATATGGCAAATGGTCAAAGGAGTGACCGTGGAGATTTAGATCATCGGGGCTTAAGGGGGGTGCTACACGGTGATATTGGGACAGTTGGATTGACAAACGGCTTGAAGGCTACCGTTTATTGGCAGGGAGACACAAGGGGTGAACGGTCCCCACAGGGCCGTTCAATAAACTAAGCCGTCAATGGGTGGCCGTGTACCATTATATCCTAGAATGGGCTTATTATAACCAGAGAACGGTTGGAGACCGACCGTTGGGGTATTATAAACGGCCTAGAGGGGACCGCTAACCTGACAGAATGCATTTTTTTTAATGCTATGCATGATTTATTATGAAATGTATGACTAATGCATGCAGGGAAGGCGCAGGACCCAGATCTCGTGGCTTCAAGTCCGAGCAGTGTATCTCGCACTGTCGGACTTCCAGCATGAGAGGCTGGTAGCCATGGGGTTCGGGGAATTCCTGAGCATGGAGGTGACCCTGGCGCGGGACGAACCCGGTCGAGACACGGGACCCTAAGCCAGCAATCAACGAGCGCAAGTCGTCTAAGCGACAAGGCAAACACACACGTGAGTCGCGGGCTCCACAGGACTCGAAGTGATGGCTCGGCGAGCTGTAGCTCATGAGGAAGCCAGACACGGTCCGAGCAGCGGGGAGGGAGGTGGTGAACCACCCGGGGAACAAGTGTGGGCGTCGGATTCAACAGGGCGGACCGATATCGAGGGGACCGGTTCTGTTGTGCACTCACTCACCGGCAGCAAGAACTCACGGGAAATAGTGGAAATATGGATCGGGCACTCCTCACCGGCGCTGTGATTGGAACTAATACTAGACAAGCAGAGTGGAGAGGCAGCCGCACGTACCTACTCCATCCGAGGGACCGGCTCCGGTCGAAGACGAGGGTGCGCCGGGGAGCGTGCGCACCCAGCGGACACGCTGCGTAGAGGAAGCTTGGCGACGATCCCTGTTAATACATTGACTACTCTCCATGCAGGGAGGGGTTCACGGGGAGGGGGAAACAATTACACGCACTACCCTCGCACAGGAGGGGGGATCACGGGGAGGGGAAACAAGCTATCGACCGTATGCCGAGCTCAGGCGTCCGAACGAGGTGCAGCCAACTCCTGGACAAAGCCCGAGGGATGCCGAAGGACGCCTGATGGTCTGGCGTCAAGAGGATGTCGCTGGATGGAGACAGCGGTCGTGGCTGTGGGCCTGTGCAGTTCTGTCGTGCAGGACTGGTTGGCACGGTCGTGGTGCGTCGACCGGTACGGGCGCTGTCGAACTCCAAACACGACGAGACCAAGCCATGGACGTTGCTGACAGGAAGATCTACGAACCCTTAGAAGATGGCGACCGTCTAAACACCTTGCTGGACGTGGTCGCAGGAATGGCCGGCGTCAGGTTTCTGGGCATACAGCAAGATAGGATGCTGATGGTCATGGTGGAACTTCCAGTGCTGATGTCAGATCGAGACGAAATCACTTGCGTTGGTTTCATATCGCCGAAAACCACAACGTTTCTGAAGACAGCATGACCTGAAACAGATAGGAGGAGGGGGTGGCATGGCCGACTTGACAACAGCTTGTCCTGGGCAAATAGAGAACTCCAGGTCTGGCGCGACTGAGGGAGAATGGACGCCCTGGACGGAGACATTGTCAAAAGCAGGTGGGACCACTCTGGTGCGTCGGCGCTTCGGAGAGGAAGAACTCTCGTGAAGAGAGCTCTAACTGATTCGCATAGGGGCGGGTGGTGGAGCTGCTACCAAATGGTGCTCAGGTTCTAACCTGAATCTGGCGCAGTTGCACGAGAATGGGCGACGTGAATGGAGCCGAGGTCGGATCACATTGGGACCACTTCTGGAACGAATCTGGCTCGACAACGTATGACTCCACAGAAGACAACTTTGGCTGTTTCACACAGTGGACGCCGGGGTAGCCTCTGCAATCTCATTCTCTGCAGCAGGCTGGATGCAGGGAGCAGCAGGCAGGACTTCTCGAACCACGGGAGGTCGTAGCAGCGACGGGCAACTCCGGGAATGTTGTGGACGCACGGAGCAGGGGAGGGCGAGCCTGGGTTGCAGAGGGAGAGAGGGCTGGGGTGTTGGATGCTGGTGGCTAGGGTTAGGGTTGATGGGGGGCGCACTGGTTTGTGGAGGAAGGAGATGGGAGGGGGAGGCCTAATTTAGACCAGCTTAGATCGACGTTAAAGCCATTTTGGATGATTGTTTGCCACTTTTTCTGATCGTTTTGGTAGCAGTCAAAAGCGCGGTCAAGGACCCAGTGAATGCTGGTTGGATCGGGAAAGTCGAAAGCAAAGCCGGTTCTTTGTTCAAGAGGTTTATCCCAGCCTCTCTGGAAACCAGGATGGACCAACATTTGCTTAGCAACGGTTTTGCATGCACTTCATCCCCGGGTTTCACTCAACAATTTTCATCGTCGATGTGCTTTTACACCGCCATTCGGCATTCTATCATCCTGATATGATATAATCAAGATATGGGCCATGGAAAAGCTTACAGCAGTGTAATAATTTCCAACAAATTTATGGGATCAAACTATGAAAATTTGATAGGTATCCCAAAATTCGCATCTTGAACAGACCAAACTTGACAAAATTTGCCAATCTTTGACGAGAGAATACATGATATGTTACAACATGACTCAGATGTAATAAGCAAACATGCAATTCCAAAAATAGATGGAGTGGACTTCACAAAACAGTGGCAGCGAACATGAATGAAAAATGAAGACTCCCACCCCATGAATTGGATTTAACACTTCCAATTCAACTGCAGAAACACTTGAATGTTGTAGGATGCCTCTGTGACTGGCAGTTGGCTTAGCTTTCCTCATCCCACTTGTTCACTGGAATTTCCCCGGAGTCAACTATGATGACCTTTTTCCTAGGTTTCCCACTGTATGTCCCAGCACCGCCTTCTATTGCATAGACTGTGTCCATACCCTGAATAACCTCTCCAAAGACAACATGCTCACCATCCAACCTAATTGGTCAGAGACAATAAAGTAAAATTTAACCGCAAACACCAAACAGTTGGGTACATGAGTTTAAGGTAGATGCATGATGACGTGAGGCACATTCTCTTAAAGGACAGACCATTGAGTCTTACCAGGTTGCCTTAACTGTTGTGATGAAGAACTGTGATCCATTAGAATTAGAGCCTAAGTTTGCCATAGAAACAACACCTACAGAAGATTTGACAAACTCATCATTTTATAGTCCAAATAAAAACTAGTGAATTTTAAGTGGGAAAAAACAAAAATGAAAAAAGTTAATATTAATGATCTTTCACTCCTAGAGTCGGGGCATGATTTGTCTACGATAGAATAAGGTCTGTGCAGAGTGAGGAGTTAAAGGTTCTAAGTCTATGCATCTTGTGTCCCTTCAAATTGGAAGAAGGGCGATTTGGTCAGCTGACTTACTTGAGGTCTGTCTAGTGTAATTTTACCTCTTTTTGCTTTTTTCCCTCACTATATTCGGACCAGTACTTCATTCTTTGAGCCACAATGGAACTATTTGGCTTGTTCTTGCAGAATATATGAAGGCATCATTCATAAGGGTGACTACATTATTAATGTTAACACGGGGAAGAAGATAAAAGTAAGATCTGCACTGTCACATTCAGTGAATACTTTGAATTAGATTGTTTTCTTCTTGGGCTGGTGACATTGATCTGAATCATTTACATCTATACTATGTTCATAATCTCTTTTCCATGTGGTCTCGATTTCTATAGACAACAGCATTAAGCACTAATTCCCTGTCTTTCATGAACAATATAACTATTGAATGCTGATACAAATTCAGTGCTAACTGTCTCATCTTCTCCACGTTGGCCTGCTAAACCTTTAAATGGGAAGTTCTTCTAAGAGAGGTTCTTTGTAGCACCTGCTTGGCAGAATTCCTATAAACTTGAATGACAGCTTGTGTTTGTGGAACAGGACATGATTAGCTTTCACAGTAAAAGCAATCAGAATTATGCTTTACATAGCATTGGGCTAAATTACACTTACATGTGTGACTTAAATATATGACTATGCTCTTGCCTACTGTTCTGTGATTTGTTTTATTGCCTTTTTTGTTTTTTTCTGTGATTTTATGTGTTGCTCATTATTGGGACCATGGTTTTATCTGTCATTGCATGTGAGGGCTTGTATGGGCATTGAAAAGTAGTAGTTATCCATATCTTTCCTCTTTTAGGGAGTGATTCATAAATCCTTACGTTAACTTTTGCAGGCAGGTTCATCATTTTCTTTCATGTTACTGTACTTAACCTTCTGTGGGAAAAACATCTTAGTATACATTCTCACGATTTCCCTAAAGCTTCTTGAATCCTTATCTATGATCAGGGTGTCAGTAGTAGACCTGTAAACGGATCGGATACGGAGCGGATAGTGTGATATCCGAATTCGTATCCGATTAATAATCGAATTATTGGGATAGGGACATCGCCCATAATTCGCAGACTCGGTGCGGGCCACGGGGCACGACTAAGGGGTGGTGCTCCCGTCAAGAGGATATCACATGGTTCGCATGCGCAGCTCAAACCCACAATATTCACCCGAGACAATTCTCTGTGGCGTGGAGGTACAAATATGTGAACAAAGACCCCCGAATATAGGGATATGTAGGTTTTCTAAGTAACACTCGAGGATTACTCTAGTGCCTACACATAGGTTTCAGGCTCTCGATTTTGGTAGCTTCGCACAGCCCCCATCTATTTATTTTGGTTACGAATTTCACCGTTCGACGCGAGTCTCCTCATGTGTCTTAATGGGGATTCCCGACTACTAAGATTCATCCTTATTATAATTCCTTTGCGGATTCCACCCTTCGACGTGAGTCTCCTCATATGTCTCAATGGAGATTCCCGGCTACTAGGCTTAGTCCTTATTGCAATCCGCTTCACCATTTCACGCAAGTCTCCTCATTTGTTTTAGTGGAGATTCTCGGCTACTCGGATTCACGGTTCTCTCTTTCTCTCTTTTTTTTACATCATTTTTTTTCATTTTTCTTGTTGCAATCCGCTTCACCATTTCACGTGAGTCTCCTCATTTATTTCAGTGGGGGTTCTCGGCTACTCGGATTCACGTTTCTCTCTTTCTCTCTTTTTTTTCCTTTGCATCATTTTTTATTCATCTTTTTCTCTTTTTTTTGGGGTAGGTAGCTTTTTTCTCATGATTACCTTTCACGTGAGTGCAGGGATTCAAGCATCCGTAGAGTGCTAAGAAGAAAGTCAGACAATCCCTATGCTCGAAAACCATTGAACACATTAAGTGCGAAGTGTGGGAGTGTTGTCTCGGGTTTATATTGTGAGTTGGGCTTAGCAATTTAGCCATGACTTTTCTCCTTGACGGGTGCACTCACCCTAATTGGGTTCCCTTCGAGCTTACGCCATGGCGCACGTGCATCCGGAATTGGGACGACATTACTTAGCAAGGAAACACAGTCCTAGAAAATTTCTGAGGAGGTGTATTATTCTATATCATAAGCAAGCATGCAAGCGGGGTAACCAAGCATTCTCTTCTTTCTCTTTTCTTGTTGTGTTTTTTTTGCATAAGAAAATATGGTTAATAAAGTTAACCCGATTACAGTGAGGGATAATCCTGATGTATCTCGGTTAAACTGATCCAACAAAACTAGTGGAACAATTTATCCCCCCATTTAACTCATTGTCTACCAAAATAAATGACGTTAAACTCTGGGATAAATTAACTCACGAGGGATATCCCTCCATTTATCTATCCCTCTATCAAAGAGGGGCTAAAGGACTGGGGACAGCAAGCTGCACACTAGAAGGCGAAGTTCTTGTCCCCTCCATAGGACCATATCAGGGTTGGCCATGTGTAGTAAAGCCTCTTCAGTGCTCTCTTAGGAGTAAAACAGCAAAAATCATCCCATATTTATGGAATTGAATGCAGGAAAGAGGACAATGAAAAATGAAGTACCTAGCAAGCCAACGTCCTCATTCTCATGAGGGGTTGGAAATGGAGACTGCAAAATAGAAGAGGGATCCCCTGCATCTTCTACATTGTCGCCCACCGACGGTTGGGGAATTTCGCCGTGCAATCCATCTAGTGATGAAACTGTTGGAACACATATATGCATTACTGAGTGTTCAATGACCTCTGAGGAAGGGTGGCGAACTTCTCCCTCCATTGGTTGGGGTGGCTCGGTAACCCCCATGGCAGGATAACCTAAAGAGAATAAAGTACCATCGAGAAAGCTAAAGAAATCTTCTGAAGATAAAGAAAGAAAGGGAATGTTTACCCTCAAACCCCACATCGGAGGTTGAAAACTGATTTTCTACCAGAGGATGAGAGTCTATGTCCATCTCGATTGGAGCATTAATTAAGTCAGGAGCATCCACACAAGTCTCCAAAATCCCAGCATTTGGCTCCGATGTTGAAGAACCCCCGCCTGCTTCTTCTGAGGTATCAGGAGACCCTATAAGGCTGTAACAGAACAATCCGTTGTTATACAAGACAAGAAGTTAACAACTAGATTAGGCAAACAACTAAGCAAGACAGCAGACCAAAAGGTTGAGGACCAGATATATTCACAAGTAATGTGAGAAATTTGGGACCCCACTAAACTATTGGAACTGTCTACCCGGGAGCTTGGCTGTGGATCTTTTTCAGCACAAATTTCGTCCAATAAAGCTTCAGAGTAACTAGCTACCATCTCCCCTTCAATGTGAAGAGTGTCAGTGACGGGGCCGGCGCGACGGCAGAGCGCGCCGGCCCCCGCCCACGGCAGGCAGTAGGAACTCCGAACCGAAAGACGAACCATGGACAAGCTGAAAGTCGACACGAACGACCTGCGCCAGGCTGCCAGCGACCTGGACCGTATCTATACGGAGTTCGAGGACGCCAACTCCAACAGCGACGCTCTCGCGGACGCGTGCGGGGACGGCGACCTCGCCGGACACATCAAGGACTTCGCGCACAACTGGTCGGTGCACCGTGACGGGTTCATGGACTCGATCGATGCGCTGCGCAAGAGCCTCCGACAGGGCGCTGACGCCCTGGAACAGACAGACGAGAAGCTCGCGGCGGGCCTGAGCCCTCAGGCGCCGGCGCCGACAACCACCGGAGGCGACCGTGCCAAGGCCAACTGACTGGAGCGCGCTGGACCGCAGCAGCGACCCCATCCCCGGCGACCCCGGGATCGTGCGCAGCTACGCGTCCGACTACCAGAAGGTCGCCGACGCGATCAAGGATGCGGCGACGCGCCTCAACTCGATCGCCGGCAACACCGACCACTACATGAGCGAGTACGTGGACAAGTTCCGCGACAAGGCCAAGGAGGTCGCAGGCGACATCTCGAAGGCCCACGAGCGCTACGCGGGAGTCGCCTCGGCGATGACCGTCTACGCCGGCCCGCTGGAGACCGCTCAGTCGGACTCGCTGGCCGCCCTCACCGCCGCGCGCAACGCCAGCGACGGGGCGAACTCGACCCACACGCAGGTCAGCACGTACGAGAAGGACCTGCAGGACCCGAGCATGTCCGAGAACGACCGTGAGCACTACACGGCGCTTCTGAACAACGCGAAGAGCGAGAACGGCGCCCACGCCGCCGCGCTGAACAAGGCGAAGCAGGACCTGCAGAACGCCATCGACATGCGCGACAAGGCCGCCAACACGGCCAAGGACGCGATCAACAACGTGCAGAACTCCGGCGGGGTCAACGACTCCTGGTGGGACAAGTTCAAGCACTGGGTGGCCGACCACGCCGAGCTGCTCAACAAGATCGTCAGCATCATCTCGAAGGTCGCCGCGATCATGTCGCTGCTCGCCCCCTTCATGAGCCTCATCCCCGGCATCGGCGAGATCTGGGATGCCATGGCACAGTCAGCTGATCATCCAGCTGACCAGCACCAAGCTGGAGCGGAAGATTTTCAAGCTCCTGCAGGCGCGCGCGAACGTGCAGCAGGCTCTGCTCGACCTGTTTGAAAGCCAAGACCTCAAGGACCTCTCTCAATGACCGCACAACCCGCCTTCCAGCTCCCGGCTGGATTCTCGCTCCCCCCACCCCCGGGCTCGCCCATGCCGCCCGCGCCGCCCCGCATCGACGTCAACGCCATGGTCGCCGAGTATCGCGACCTGCGCGAGAAGAAGGCGCTGCTGGAACTCAAGCACAAGACGGAACTGGCCCCGGTGCGCGACGCGATGACGCGCATCGAGGGGGTGCTCATGGAGGAGATGACCCAGACCGGCGCCAACTCGGTGCAGACGCCGTCCGGCACCGCGTATAAGAGCACCAAGCACTCCTACAAGATCGAGGACCCGTCCACGTTCCGTGCGTGGGCCGAAGCCAACGGGCACCTCGACATGTTCGAGAACCGCCCCTCCAAGGAAACTCTGGACGCGTGGATCGACGACGGGAACCCCCTGCCGCCGGGCGTCACCGCTTCCTCCTTCACCACCGTCAACATCCGCAAGTAATCGAGGCCCGTCATGACCGATAACGCCATCGCCCTGCTGCAGCAGGGCGGCCAGCTCTCCGCCGCACCCCAGTCCCTGCAGGCCGAAATGCAGGCCATGCAGTCCAGCGAAATGCAGGAAAACGTAGGCGCCACCTATGCGGTGGTGTCGATCAAGGGCAAGGTGTTCGCCATCCGCCACGGCGGCCAGCAGACGCCGCTGATGATCAACTACCAAGGCCAGCAGTTCCCCGCGCCGAACATGGACGTGGTGATCCTCAAGGCTAACGGCAACCTCTCCAAGACCTACTACCGCGACGGCTACACCGATGGCGACAGCGACCAGCCCGACTGCTGGAGCGAGGACGGCCAGTACCCGATCGGCCCGCTGGAGAAGCGCCCGATCGATCCGCGCACCCAGCAGCACTGCACCAGCTGCGCGCTGTGCCCGATGAACGCCTTCGGCTCCAAGGTCAGCGACAAGCTCGGCGTCATCGACGCCCTCCTGCCGCTGGGCTGCGGCCAGCGCGAGCTGATCCTGGGCGACCGGCAGACCGGATATTTTTCGGTTCAATTTGAGAAACAAGAGCTAATTATCTAGTTCTTCAATGATTTTTAAGTGAGACCTAGTTCTAGGAGGATCATGCAAGCTACCAATGATACTGTCTAACGGATGATCTTTCAGCACTCTTATGTTGGAAGAGTTGTTACCTTCATTGGTAGACATGATCCTTTGACCACTTGACTCACCTAGGTCCCCACTTGGCCCTATTTTTTCGCTTTGTTGTTCTTGCTTCTCCTTTGGATCCAAGAACTCCCCATCATCATTTTTCTTGCAAGGCATGTCATTGTTAGATACATCATTAAACTCATAAAATGTGATATGAGGAGATTCTTCAACTACTTGATCTTTGATGTTAAAGACTCTATAAGCCCTTGAGCGATTGGAGTAACCGAGAAAGATACCCAACCCACTCTTGGGTTCAAATTTGTCCAAGTCTTTCTTATCATTGCTGTGTATGTAGCATTTTGATCCAAAACTTTGAAGTGAGCAAGGGATGGCTTCTTACCTTTGAACATTTCATATGGAGTCTTTTTACTGGACGATCTTGCCATAGCACGGTTGATGATGTAGCATGAAATGTTGACCGCCTCAGCCTAGAATTTTCTTGATAATTGACTCTCCACTAGCATTGCTCTGTCCATCTCTAGCTACCAGGGTTCTATTTCACCTTTCAACAATTTCATTCTGCTCAAGCGTCCTTGGTGATGAGTACTTGTTTGTAATCACTTGGTCACTACAAAAATTATCAAAGTCAGTATTTTCAAACTCACCACCATGATCAGACATTATTGAAGAGAGCTGAAATTTACCTTCTTGTTTTATTTTCTTAAAGAATGTCTGAAATTCTACAAAGACATCACTCTTATGAGACAAAAAGAACACCCATTGGCAGAAAGAGTGGCCTTCATCATAGCAGACTCCTTGGTTACCATGGGAGGAACAGGATGGCTCCTTGGGAAGAAGAAAGTAGCAGGAAGGAACTCAGCCTAGCTTGCGAACTTTCGGGTAGAAGTCAGGTTTCGTGCGTTGGGTTCAAGGAATAGGCCGATAAGAGGGTAAAGTGAAAAAGATAAAGGTGCATAAGGTTTATCTAATGAGAGAGATAAAGAGATAAATACAACAAAAATTTGACCCACTCCCGAATCTCCGTGAGTGTGTCTATGAGCGACGAGGTCGCTTATCAGGTGAACTGTCTGCTCTCCACCGGCTATGTCACGCCGCGCAAGGATCTCGCGACCGGACTCGCCGACGGGCCGGCGCCGGCCGTGCATTACGGCTTCCGGTATCCGCATCTCGACGACACGCCGGACGGCTTCGATCCGGCGGGCCGGCGGAACACGAACCTCAACCTGCTTCTCGACGAGAACGTGCGCGCCGTCCGCCGGACCCGGCATCCGTTCGACGCGGCGTACCTGCTGCGCGTCAACAACTACACCGGCACGTCGTGGATGACCTCGGACGGGGCCGTGCCGTTCGACGGCCAGGCGGTCGTCCCGCCGGCGGCGACCGAGGCGTCGCCGTTGCTGGGTTATCTCGGATTGCTCAACGGCGACGCCCGGCGGTACGCGCTCTTCGACACGCCGCGCCGCGCGCTCGGCATCCAAAGTATCGGCGCGCTCCAGTCGGCGCCGCTGACGCGCACCGGATGGGCGCCGAACCTGCCTTTCGGCAACGCGATGACACCGCTGCAGGCGCAGGGATTGCCGCCGCTCGCCGACCGTACCGGCTATTCTCCGGAGGAAGAGGACGCGATATGGAGTCCCGTGAACGACACGCCGGCCTTCAAAAACAGTATCCGGCAACTGAATACGGGCTCGCTGGTCTGGCCGCGCGATCTGTCGGGGCAGGTCACGATCTTCGATTGGTCGTACGAATTGAACCGTGTCATCTGGGACCGGTGGATGACGTCGGGCGTTCCGAAGGCCAATCCCGGCCGGGCGAACGGCGGCCGGTGGGATCTCGCCACGCTCGCGCCCGGAGTCGCCGCGCCGAATTCCCGCCTCGCCGCCGTCGCGTCTCCCGAGTCCGGAGAGTATTTTTCCGATCCGAACTACCGGGCCTACAAGGCTCCCTACACGCTGCTCCGGAACGGCGCGTTCAACGTCAATTCGACGAGCGTCGTCGCCTGGGAGGCGCTGCTCGGCGCCTTCCGGGGCGTTCCGCAGCCGGCGCTCGACGGCACCGTGAGTTCGGCGACGCAGACGCCGTATTCCCGGTTTTTCTCTCCGGCCGCCGGCGCGGCGACCTCCGGCACGACTCCCTACGACTTAAAGGAAAATCGTCCCAGATTTAAATTAACATAAGCATGGCAAAGATGCAATATTAACCATATAATTAAGCAAACACACAAAAATTGCAAAACAAGCGATCGAACTAGGGCCGCTATAGTCTTAGGCGGTCGGACAACGAACCACTGCGTGCTACTAAACAGACTGGCCATGAAGTTTCTACGGCCATTCAGATTTAAATTATTTACGTGGTCTAATCGTCAGCTGCTCGGGTCAATAAACGATTTATGACGGACCGTTATGAAATTCAAAATAAATTAAACACGGTCCTTACCGGAGAACTGGATCCACGGGAATCATAACCGGATCCCTTCCCGGTCGACTAAGATCGACGGGAATTATTTTGACCTGTTCCCTGCCATTCCACCATCACAATATGGCAGTTCATCGTCTATGAACTCAACAATGATGGGCATGCTCCAAAAACATAAAGATGATGGTCATGCTATTAAAACATAAAGACAATGGGCATGGCATTAAAACATAGCGACGATGGGCATGGCATTAGGAACAATCTAATAGGCTAGGGAATCAACCCCCCTACCTCAACGCGATGAAAATGCTCGATCTGGCCACAAGCTAGCCGAGGGTCGTCACGGCTCACCTTTGCCCGGTCGTCTCCCCACTCCATGGTTCATCCTGGGTTGATGCCTCTGCGCTCCTCGCGTAGCGGGGAAGCCTCCGCCGGTCCTAGCATGAGAGGAAGGCCGCCGATGTCACCATGGGGTCGCCCCACCGCGTCGAGAAGGAGAGGAAGGCGAGGGGGCCGCCGGTTTCGTCCATCCTCCGTGTACCACGAAAGGAGAAAGGAGGCGAGAGAGGGGGGGCCGGTCATGGTCCTCATCCTCGTGGCAGCTCGCCGCCGGCGCTCCTCCACCACCTTGGGCCACCGTGCACCACTGAGAAGAGGAAGGCGAGGGAGGGGGGTGGCTGACTGCGGGTTCGCGGGCGTCCGCGGACGAAAGAGGGTTAGGGAGAGAGAGAAGAGAACCATCGGTTATCTTCTCAGGAAAAAAAAACTTATGATATTATATTTTTTTCAAAAAAACCTCTAATTGCTAAAAACCCTTAAGATAAGTAAAATTGTATATATACCCCATTTAATTTCCAAAATTCATGCAGTCTGGCCTATCTATAGGCAGCAGGATAGACAGAGAAAGAACGACGTGGCAACAGGGCTTCTGGGTGGATTTTACGATGGGGTTTTCTTTTTAAGGTGGGGCATGAACGTGGGAAGAGGGAGGATGAGTGGCAGGGTCACACATAGTGGAGGTTTTGGGCGTGGGAGCGGTGGATGGCGGGACCCTATTCCGTAGATCTATGCAGACAAATGGCAAAATAGGAATGGAGGATGGTGGTGCGTGGGGCAAATGGGCTCAGAACGACGTGAAATTTCTATGGCGGATGGGGTATCATGTGGAGAGGGTGTCTACCAATTTGCAGATCGATCAGACAAGTTTTGGGGGGCAAGATGGTGCCTGTGGTCACACTCTATCCTAGTAGATCTACACAGGTGCAGTCTGCACGGGGTAAATAGGCTATGAAGAGAGGTGTGGCTACAGGAGGAGTTTGGGCCTGAATATTGATATTGAAGAAGGGAGAATGTAGGGGAAGTTATAGACAAAATATGAGGGCAAATAGAGATGGGGAAGGGGGTGGACCAACCAGTTAACCATGTCTCTGTCCTAGCAGGCAGACAAATAGGGGTGCATAGGACAGCAGGGTACCACGAAGCCTCCACACTGTAGCACGACCACGAACGAGATTCTCCTGGCTTGGCTGGATGTCGAGGATGATGGTTAGATGAAGCACGAGTAGCAGAGTATCAGAGGGAGGGGCCTTGGGTGTCGCACCTGAGAAGAGGAGGTGGGAGTCGCATGCACAAGGAGAGAGGGAGAGGGAGGGCCACGGGCTTCTCTTGGAGGATTCACCAATTTCTCTATTCATTAATTCCCAAAATAGTACAAGAGATAATATATATGGGGAGGGGAAAAACCCTAATTAATTACCAAAAGAAATCCTCAAAGAATCCTAATTAATTTTAATTCCTATCCACACTAGGAAGGGGAGGGAAAAAAGGAAACCTCTAGGATAGATTCTAGGAAGGGGGCGCGCTACTCCTAGGGGAAGTGGGAAGAGAGGGCATGCCCCTCATCCTAGCCCAAGTGGGCCTAGGAGAGGGAGAGGAGGGGGTGCGCCCCTAGGTGGACCCACCCATGGGGTGGCCAACCCAGTTCCCCCAAGTCCTGGACCAAGTTAAATATCATATTAAAACCTTTTTTGGGTCTGCGACTACCTCTTGTTTCCGTCACTCAGATTCCTTCTACCCTTTTGCACTAGGGATAAAGGCAAGCTAAACAAACCAATGTCGGCCAATTATTGTTCAAACTGAACCAAACTAAATTAATTCAGTTTGATTTGATTTGGTTTAGTTTCCATGTCATTTAGTGTAGTTTGGTTTAGTTCAGGTTGCGTCTTTAATTTGGTTTGAGAAAAACTTTCTTCAAACCAAGTCAAACCGTACTCACCCCTAACAACATTTACTCTTTTGTAAAAGATGGTGTGAAGGTGATTTTAGGTCCTTCCAAGATGTTGAATATTCCAAAGCCCAACCTCGGAGAAAATAAAAGTCTCCTTATGGTGGTAGAGTTCGAGCATGAAATCAAAGAGCAAGGGGTAGTTTATGCCTTAATTGTGAAGGAGGCTAATGAAGGTGGTAGCATTCCCCCACAATTATAGTCTCTCCTCCATGAATATTAAGATGCCATGCTGAAGGCGATATCACTCAGGCTACCACCTATGTGGGAGATCCAACATTGTATAGACCTCATTATGGGGTCCACTTTTCCAAACAAGCCTGCATACTGGATGAGTCCCAAGGAACATGAAGAGTTCCAATGCCAAGTGAATGAATTCCTCTCCAAAGGAACAACAAGTGAAAGCATAAGTCTTTGTGTTGTACCTACCCTCCATGTGCCTAAAAAAGATGGTTCTTAGCATATATGTGTGGATAGTAGTGCGGTAAACAAGATCACTAACAAATACTACTTTCCTATTCCACGGCTCGATGATATGGTAGATCAATTGGCAAGTTCTCAAGTCTTCTCCAAGTTAGATCTGAGGAGCAGATTCCATCAAATCTGTATATGGCCTGAGATGAATGGAAGACAACATTCAAGACACATGAATGCCTATATGACTGGCTTGCAATGCCATTTGAGCTATCTAATACTCCTAGCACCTTCATGCGCTTCATGAATCAAGTATTCAAAGCCTTTATAGGCAAATTTGTGGTGGTTTATTTTGATGATATCCTTGTTTACAGTCGGGACCAAGAAGAACATCTCCATTATCTTCAACAAATCTATGATATTCGTAAGAAGGATAAACTTCTACTTATAGTCAAATAGTTTTAGGAATCACTTCTGCATGGCTTCTTCCGTCTCCCATGTCGCCTCATGTGGCCAAAATTTGTTCCATTAGACTTTGACCATTAGAATGGTTTTATTTCGAAGTTGACGTACATCCCGTTCAAGGCCTTTGCTCGTACGTCATATCCTTTTGTATCTCCAGATTGTCATAAGTTATGACATGGAATGGATCAGGGACATACTTCTTGAGCATAGATATGTGAAACACATCGTGGACTCCAGCTAACTGAGGAGGTAAAGCAATGCGACACCAACCCTTTCAAGAATGTCAAAAGGGCCGATAAATCTTGGTGTGAGCTTGCCTTTAGTGCCGATTCTTCGAATATCTCGACTCGGAGAAACCTTGAGAAACACATGGTCTCCTACTTGGAATTCCAGGTCGCGCCTTCTATTATCAACATAGGACTTTTGTCGATCTTGAGTCATCTGGAGTCTTTCACGAATAAGCTATATCTTCTCGGTGGTATCCTGGATGAGTTCCGGGCCTAGAATTTACCTTTCCTCAACTTCATTCCAGCAGATAGGTGAGCGACAACTCCTTCCATATAAGGCCTCGAATGGAGCCATTTGAATGCTAGCTTGGTAGCTATTGTTGTAGGCAAACTCCACTAAATGCAAGTGATCATACCAGCTTCCACCGAAGTCAATAGCACATGCCCTGAGCATATCTTCTATCACCTAATTTGTTCTCTCAATTTGTCCATCAGTTTGCGGATGGAAAGCAGTGCAAAAGTTAAGTCGGGTCCCTAATGACTATTGTAGACCCATCCAGAATTGTGAAACGAGGATCTCTATTAGAAATAATAGTAACAGGAACGCCGTGTAGTTTGACAATTTCCTTCATATATAATGCTGCAAGGATAGTCACAGACCATCGACTTTTGATTGGTAGAAAATGTGTAGATTTAGTCAATTGGTCTATGATTACCCAAATGCCATCATGTCCACCTCTTGTCTTCGATAGACTCATGATAAAATCCATCCCTATACTCTCCCATTTTCACTCTGAAATTTCTAAGGGATGTAATTTTTCAGCTGGCTTTAAATGTTCTACCTTGACTTGTTGACAAGTAAGACAGCGTGAAACAAAGTCCGCGATCCCCTTTCTCTCATCCCGGGGCATCTCGCCCCCTCCTATTTTCTACCTCTGGAGCCCCCGGATCTTATCATTGTCTTTGATTCACCATCTCTTCTCCTAGGGCATTGCGTCCCTTCCCACTCTAGACCTCATCTCTTTCTTCCGACTTATCCTCCTATTCTTATGGGACATTGCGTCCTTTATTCTTTTCTTCCTTTTAAATTGTCTCTTCCCATACCTTTTCCCAGGGCATCACGTCCCTCGGTATTTTCCTCCTCCGGAACCTCCGGATCCTTCCTCCCATCATGATTCACCCCCTTTACTTCTAGACCCTCCGGATCCACATCTCTCCATTTATCAATTCCTCCTCCTGATTCCTTTCGATCCCGGGTCCAACCCGACTTCTTTCGCATCCACTACTTTGGGCATCTTCCCATTCTCTCACTGCTTTCGAGACTTTAGCCCTCACTCCTCCTTCTAATTTTCTCTTTTCTTCTGTAGACTTTTCATGTGATCAGGGTCACTGCACCTTAGTGAGGGAGTTCTAGCCCTCACCTCTTTTCTTTTTTTCCTTATTTATCTGAGTCCGGTCTAGACATCACTCTCTCTTGTTAAGCCACTTCCAATCTTTACTTCTTATATTCTTTTCTGCCAAACGATGAGTACTGTAAATCCCATGTTGATCAACATCGCCTCCAGCAGCTGCTTCTTCAACAAAGGCTGCAAGGTAATGTATGTGCGTAAGCATGCATTTTTCATCTTCATTCTCTACGCACAGTTTTCAAAATGAAGTGCTTCTTAACATGATTAAGAGTGATAGTTCTAGGCCATTATCCTAGGTCTTTATTTTAATTCAATGTCAAAAAGAGTCTTGAGGCTTGCTATTGTAGCATCTTTTGGTGATAAGAACCCTACGCTGGGAGTTTGACATTCCCTCCCCGCTCATTAAGGCAACCCTCAGTTGGGCACTCCACACACTTCACGGCGTCCTTAGTCTTCTCCCTGGGTAAACACGGTTGCTACTTGGGCCATGCTCAAGGGCACGAGATCTTTTTCTCTTCTCTACTCGGCCAAAATATGAGGGTAGAGGTATTCTAGACAAGACAACTAACCTACGCACACCCCGACAAGAAGAAGTCTCAAATAGGGGCAGTCGCAAGATATGCCGGTCGCTGTCGGAGACTCTCAGATCACCAACCAGAGAGAGCACACCAAGAAAGAGTGTCCCTGGAGCCCCGAAAGACACTCCTAAGATGGCTACACCCCTTATATGGATCGATCGATCCCTAGGAAACCACCAACCGACGATTCCAGGGAGAGGAGGAAATGCCGTGGAACAGTTAGGCTGGCCCCCTATTTTGAACAGGGGATCGCAGCCCTATGGGACTCCGCAAATGATAGATCGACAGCCGGAGAAGATCAGCACCCCATCCACAGGATCCCTCTGATACCATGATGAATTTTAGAGGAAGAATAGATGAAGAAATGAAGAAAGGAAGAATGAGAGAGGAGAAGGATAACCGCAGCCATAGAAGCTTGCGGCCTCTCCTCACCTTGTATATTTTTAAAATTAGGGCAGTTTGAAAATTACAAATGGAGACAAAACCCCCCTCATAATAGGGAGAAATAACTTGACTACCCTAATAACTAATAACAAGAGAGAAAACATTAAACAAGGACTAAAATGCCCCTCTATCTTTCACCGCGACTACACTCCCCCTCAAGTTGAGTGTAGATATCAAGCATACTCAGCTTGTCTAGACAAAGTTAAAATTGAGCAGCGGATTGTCCTTTTGTGAAGATTTCTGCCACCTGGTCTTGAGACTTCACATAAGGAAGACAAATTTCTCTGGAGCCAAGCTTCTCACTTATGAAGTGATGATCAATTTCAATATGTTTAATGCGATCATGCTAGACTGGATTATTTGCAATGTTGATGGTAGCCTTGTTGTCACAGTAGAGGTTCAATGGCAGACAAACACGAACGTCAAGGTCCATTAAGAATAGCTTCAACTAGAACATCTTTGTAACACAGTTGACCATGGCCTGATATTCAGCTTTAGCATTGGAGCTCGCACAAACTATTTGTTTCTTACTCCTCCACGCAATGAGGTTGCCTCCTAAGAGCAAGCAATACTAGTAGTTGATCTTTTGTCATCTTTAGAACTTGCCCAGTCAGCATCCGAATAACTTTCAATTAAAAGATTGTGACACTTGGAGAATAGGAGTCCCTTGCTAGCACAAGACTTGATGTACCAAAGTATCATTTCAATAGCCTTCATATGAGGTACCGCGTAAGAGATTTCCTGAGCTATTCGAATGTAAGTACACTCTCCCTTGAAAGCCTTGTATTGAATTGGGGGACCAAATTCTCTTAAGTAGGGGAGGGTGTAATATCCCAAAATTTTATATAAAGTATTTCTAGAAGTTTTTGAGATTTTCTGGGGATTAATAAAGCTTAAATAGACTATTAAAAGAATTTTTGGGTTAAATAAATCATTATGAAAGTCAAAACAATAACCAATTAATTAGGCCCATTTAAACAAGCCCAAAGGACCTAAAATCAAGCACACAAGATTTGGCCCATCTTCAAGAAGCTTAAATTTCTGTATTTGCAAAATTTAGGAAGTAAATCACTAATTATCAGATAAATAAATGGATAAATCATGGAAGAGTTTGAATTAAATTAAAATTCGACACTCAAGGGTAAAAACGATCTATCGAGCGACCGCCTAGACCTTGAAAACGGTCCTAGCTAGACCACTTCTCAGAGTCTGATCGCGAGTAGTTTGGTCACGTGAAAAACTCTAATTTCTTCAGGCCAAATCTCTTGAGATCGATCCAATCTATTAGTTAGAAGACTCTAGAATGTATTAGGATTGATTTGGCAACCTAACTAGGACTCTAGGATCATCCAAATCCTCAAAACCCTAGCTAACCCTATAAATAGACCTTAAGTTCAACCTGCGGGACCCTTACTTTTGGCTCACATGGAACTAAGGTAAAGAGGCTGAATTAGAGGTAAGTTCTTTAGAGTATTTTATTCATAATTGTAGGGTCTAACTTCCCTCAAAATTTCACATTAGGAGATCAAGCCATCAGGGAGAAAGAAGCATCCAAAGTCGCTGGTTTGGTGCAAGAAACCCAGCAAATTGTGCGATCGACCTAGATTGATCAGCAAATTAGAAGCCCTAAATGAGGTAATTAGAAGTTGATTCTTTAGACTTATTTGTTCATCTTAGTACCCTCTTCCTACCCTCCAATTTTCGTGGTCTTAAGTGAAGTGAATCATGAGTTCGAGGGACGAGAAGTGGCTGATTTAGTTCTTGATGAACAGAAACTAGGGTCGACTTACAACCCTAAATTTGAAGTTTAAAGCCTAGCCCAGAGGTAGGTTATCTCATGAATGGCTTAAACTTAATGCTAGGAAATTGGGATTAGATTGTGCTTACTATTGACTCTGATATATGTTATTTGCTATATATTATTCATTCTGTTTGTTCTGAACTAACCTTTGAAACTAACTTTAAGTTCTAATACCTATTCCTCTTCTGGCCATGTACATCTGCATACATCTATTAAGTTGACTTCTAACTCCTTTCAAGTCACACTTACATGGATGTTGTCTCTATAGCCTTAATCCACATGATCCTTTTGACGTCCAAGCTTCAGTTTCCTAATGTCCGAGCTTCGGTTTCATTAAGTCCAAGCTTGGGCTCATGAAGTCCGAGCTTTGTTGTATCATTTGAACTTGTTGTATAGTCCGAGCCTTGCTGTGCCATCCGAGCTTGTTTGTATTGATCGATCTTAGTTGTTTTATCTGAGCTTAGATTTATCCGGGCGTGGTTTCGTTTGAGCTTATTTTCACTCGAGGTTAATTGCATCATCCAAGCTTAGTCATGACAACCAAACTTGATTGTGTTAGACTCGACTCTCGGCTGACTTCGTACAACCTACTCTTCTTGGCTTTGCTTGGCATCTATTCTTCTGGGCTTTACTTGGCATCTGTTCCTCTCAATTTCGCTCGGTATCTATTCTTCTTGGTTTTGCTCAACATCTACTCTTCTTGGCTTTGCTCGGCATCTGTTCTTCTTGGCTTTGCTCGACATATGTTCCTCTCGATTTTGATCAGTATCTGATCTTCTTGGCTTTGCTCGGCATCTGCTCTTCTTGGCTTCGCTCAGCATCTGCTCTTCTTGGCTTCGCTCGGCATCTGCTCTTCTTGGCTTCGCTCGACATCTATTCCTCTCAGTTTCACTCGGTATCCATTCTTCGGCATATACTCTTCTTGGGTTCGCTTGGCACCTGTTCTTCATGGCTTTGCTAGGCATCTGTTCTTCTTGGCTTTGCTCGGCATCTGCTCTTCTTGGCTTCGCTTGGCATTTGTTCTTCTTGGCTTTACTCGGCATCTCTTCCTCTAAGTTTTGCTCAGCATCTGTTCTTCTTGACTTTGCTCGCCATTTGTTTCTCTCAATTTTACTCGACATTTGATCCTCTCGATTTCACTCAGCATTTGCTCTTCTCGATTTCGCTCGATAAGCGTTAGGAACTTGTTCCGAATAGAAAATGGTCAAGTATGTTATGTTGTATAAGTGGTATGTTTTGAGTTTCTGAATCATGCTACGACTATTCGTAAACTTACACCTAATAATCTTTCAGGCGATTCAGCTAGGGACGATGAGGATTTTGCACCAAGCGAGTCCGAGCCGGCGGTCCGAGAGTGACCGCTGTTTAGCTTTCTTTCTATTCGAGGTAGCTTGGACAAGGCTTGAACTTATAAATTCTTAATGGTTATTGTATCAATAAGGTGGACTTTAAACGCTACTGGACTATTGTGGTATTGGTAATTGCTCTTAGCTGATGCAATGAACTTCTTCTTCCACTATAAATTTATCTCTTATTTATGTAAACCTCAACCCGTCTCCATTCTGTTGGGTGGTTCCCACTGTAGCGTTGCCTCCTATATCCAATGAGAGTGATATACTGGATCGAGTATAGAGTGGGGCGCTACAGAGAGTGTTATCAGAGTCTTAGGTTGAGAGTTTACATAAGTAAAACCATCAACTAAGTTCATATCCCAAGATCTAGATAGCTCCATTGGTAAGTGGCTTAAAAAAATAGAAGGAAGATAGATAAATAATAATATTAAGGAATCTAACTTGACTTAACTAAATTATTTCCTTCGAAGTTATGGCATCCCGTGCTCGTCATGTTGCTACCCCTGCTCACGATGAGGAGCAGAGGAGGGATGCGAGTGCAGGTCAACAAGGTTTACCGATCCTGCGACCACCACTGTTGGTCAATTATGGTACATTCATGCAAGGATTGGTGCAAGTGATGCAGATGTAGGCGAATGCACAGGCGACATTGCAGGCACAGGTGCAAGCTCAGGCCCAGGTATGGTATAGATTGGGGTGGAATTGGGCGTCAGATGTTAGGGGTGTAGGCGTCATAACTGATCTGTGTGGTTGTTTAGGCCCGACCGCACGTGGAGGTAGTGCCGAGAATAGTTGAAGGGCCGTCTATCATGGAGAAATTCCAGAGGATGAACCCACCTTCTCTTAAGGGGGAGAGTCACCCCATAGTCGTGAAGCATTGGCTACGGGCGATAGAGAAGACATTCTGGACCATTCGTTGTTAGGAGGATGCAAAGGTTAATTTGGCAACGTTTATGCTGGCAGAACGTGCTGATGTTTGGTGGTCTTCGATTTTGCAGAATCAATTTGAGGATGGAGCTATAGATGTGTCATGGAGAGATTTTGCACATTGTTCCAAGCAAAATATGTTCTCGAGCATGTTCGACACTGGATGGAGCAGGAGATCCTCACTTTAACTTAGGGGTTTATGAAAATGCTGGAGTATGAAGCTCATTTTGCGGAGTTGGCGCATTACACGCCTCATATTGTAGCTGATGAGCGGAGGAAGGTAAAGAAGTTTGTATTGGTTCTTCAACCATCGTTGAGGATGAAATTGGTTGCTTTCAACCATCACACGATGGAAGAAACTCTCAGTGCAGTGTGCCATCAAGAAAGCGACATGGAGTAGTATCAAGAAAAGAAGAAGGCCCAGTTGAAGAGGTTGTCATCATCTTTCCAATGTCAGGACTGAAAGAAGCCCTCTACTCGGTCGCCTGCTTATACACCAACAAAGTCAGCTTTGACGCAAGCAAGAGGATCAGGAGGATTATCGGCCAAAGTGAAAAATGAATGTAAGCACTGTGCAAAGTGGCATGGCGGCAAGGAGTGCTGGATGGTAGCCGAGAAGTGTCTCAGGTACGGAAGCTTGGAGCACAAGATCAAAGATTGTCCAAAGATGTAGCTACCTTCTCCGAGTCAAGTGCCAGCAGCAGCCACCGTAGCACCAGTAGCAGTGAAGTCAGCCAAACACCCTCGAGCGTGTTGGGTTGATAGACCCAGATTCAGAGGGGGGGTGAATGAATCCCCTTCAAAAACTTACAACGGAATAAAACTCTTTATCACACTCAAAGCGACTGATGAAATCTAAAGACTCAGCACAGATGTGTCCCTCAGGCACACAGTCAAACACTTGGCAACAATAATAAGTTCGAACAGAAATCACCCACAGATGTGCTTCTAATGAAGAGCACACAAGTAACCTGAGAATGGGGTAGAAGATATGGATGATCACGCCACAAGCAAACCACTGCACAATAGATTTTAAGGTGGTTCGGTCAACCAGACCTACGTCCACCCCACACTCAAACCGAGTGTGGCTTCACTGCTGCGCCTCACAGCTTGCGTCCGCTGGGCACATCGCACCCTTGATCGGCGCCGAAGCGCATATTCCCCCGCAACGCATGGGCCTGGTGTTTGCGGCCACCGTGTTGTCGGCGCTGCTGGGGGCGCTGGCGGTCGCCCCCCTGGCGGACCGCGTGGGCCGTCGCCGGGTGCTGCTGCTGTCGGGCACGGTCTCGGGCCTGGGTACGTTCCTCACGCCCTTCGCACATGACGTGGTCAGCCTGGCCTGCCTGCGGTTCCTGGTGGGGCTGGGATTGGGCGCGACCCTGCCGGTGGCGGTGGCGCTGGCCATCGAGCATGCCCCGGCCTCGCGTCGGGGGCTGGTGGGTACCCTGATGAACGTCAGTGTGGTGGTCGGTTCGATCCTGGTCGGTTTCGGGGTGGCGTTGATCGTCCCGGCCTGGGGCTGGCACGCATTGATGTTCAGCGGGGGCGGCCTGTCGCTGGCGGCGGTGGGGCTGGCCTTACGGTTCTTGCGCGAATCGCCACAGCTGCCGGCGGACTCATCCGTTTCCCCCGGCGGCGCGGACC
Source organism: Amorphophallus titanum (assembly GCA_024336825.1). NCBI lineage: Eukaryota > Viridiplantae > Streptophyta > Magnoliopsida > Alismatales > Araceae > Amorphophallus > Amorphophallus titanum. The sequence continues at coordinate 636,275 of JANBPO010006887.1, read as the reverse complement.
CGGCCGCGTTGCTCCGGGGCGGGCTGGCCCTCAGCACGCTGCTGCTGGTGCTGCAACTGGCCCTGAGCTACCTGGTGATCAACTTCGCGGTGTACTGGCAGCCCACGCTGATCCTGTCTCTGGGTCATTCGATCCGCTTTGCCAGCACTTTCGGTGCTTCGACCCAGGTGCTCGCGCTGGTGACCGGCACTTTGGCCGGATGGCTGATGGACCGTCATGGGTCCGGGCGCGTGCTGCTCGCGGGCTGCGCCCTGAGCGCCTTGATGTTCGTCGCGGCCTGGCCGCTGACCCTGGGACTGCTGCAGCCGGCGCTGTATCTTCTTGGCATGAGCCTGCTCAGCGCATCGGTGGCCGGCACGCTGGCCTACATGTCCGGCATCTATCCGGCGACGCTGCGCGCGACGGCGCTGGGCTGGGTGACGGGGCTGGCGCGGCTGCCCGGCGCAGGTGGCGGCACCATAGTGGGCGGCTGGATCGTGGCGGCCGGCTGGTCCATCAATGTCATCCTGCTGTGCATGGGGATCGCGGTGGCGCTCTCCTGCCTGGCCCTGGCCGGCGTCGTGTGGCTGCAGCGTTCAAACAACCCCGCAATGCTTGCGAGGCAGGCATCATGAGCGCTGTTGGTAGATTTAGTTACTCTCATGTTTAAATTAAATGGCATCATAGTTAGCTATTCTTAAACTGTTTAGATAGTTTTACAGTTTTATTAAATTATTATTTATTATGCCACTGCATGCGTTATTGCTCTGCTGCTTTTACATGTTTAGTTGCGAGGTAGGGATCCGCATGACCCCTACTGAGTCTTGTTGTGAGACTCACCCTTACTTTTCCAGGTGAGCAGCAGCAGCCGTCTTCCAGAGCTTCCCGTGCTTTTGACGGCCGTTCTTAGTGCCAGAAGTGGGTCGTTAGTGGTTTGTCACTAGATTGTTAGTGGTCTTTCTATCTTACTTGCCTTTTAGCCGGGGTATGCCCCGTGTAGTTGTTTATTTTGACTCCTGTAAAGTGTGTGGACTTGTATAAATTGTGGATCTGGACTATTGTACATATTTATCACTTTGATATTTAAATCACTTCTATTTATAGTTTAAATTGTTGCTATAATTAATATTACGCGTGTGTAATTTCAATTCGTTATGCATTCACTCAACAAAACCCTCCAACCCTTACGGGGCCTCATCAGCATCTTAGGTGACTTCCCCGAGTTCTTGGTATCGGTTTATCGGTATCCGGATCTCCAGGTCATTATAGCTCGACCCTGTCACTCTCCCTTTTCCCACCTCCCTCTCCCTCTCTCGGTCTCCCTCACACCCTCTCCCTCTCTCTCTAACACACGCACACATACACAGAGGCCTCGATCCCTCACCCTATCTCCCTCCCTCTCCCTCTCTCAGTCTCTCTTGGTCTCCCTCACTCCCTCTCCCTCTCTCTAACACACACACGCACACATAGAGGCCCCTCCCTCTCCCTCTCCCTCTCCCTCTCTCGTTCTCTCTCACTCCCTCTCCCCCTATCTCTCTCTCTCTAACACACACACACACATAGAGGGGGGGTGCTCGACCCCATCCCTCCCCCTCTTCCTATCTCCCTCTCTCGATCTCCCTCCCTCCCTCTCTTTCTAACACACACACTTACAGAGGGGAGGTGCTCGATCCCCTTCATCTCCCTCTCCCTCACTCTGTCTCCCTCTCTTACTCTCTCTCTCACTATCCCACACATTGATGGGCAAGATCCCCCCTGTCATTCATTCACCCTCTCTGGCCATGCAAGAGAAGTTTATTTAACAGTATCAAGACCAGGTTGGACCCAAGTATTCTATGGTTAATCTGGCCCATGAGAAGATGAAGCATGACGAGGAGTTCTCAAGCTTCGCCGACTGCTGGCGTCACTTGGCCGCTCAAGTCTTGGGGCATATTCCAGAGGGAGAGCAGATCAAGATGCTCATTTCTAATGCAACACCCGAGTATCGATTCATCTTAGCCTTAAATGATATTACCTCCTGGCAACAGCTTTATAGTCGAGCCCGCTTCATCCACCAGCAACTTCTAAGTTCCCTTGACCTTGAGTCTCCTTCACCTTCTACACCCACATACACCTCCTATCCATCATCCCCCTTGAGACTGCCCTCCACCACGTATCCTTCCATGAGTCAGCCTTCCGCTCCCACATACATACATACTTCTACATATCAACCCTCCACGAGTCAGCCTTTCACTTCTTCATACCTGCATGAACCTCCGCCTTCGGTCAAGGAAATTCCACACCCCGAGCAGGAAGATGTCATCCACTATATTCTCACTCCACGCGTGCCTTCACCAAGTCCATCCGCTAGCCATGCGCCATTACCTACACCACCCCCACAACCATCTCCATTACCTTCCCATACCCCTTGGCATCCACCTTGCCCAAAGTGGGCTCCATGTTCTCCATTCCCGGAATCATTTATAGATATTTTTAGGGCTTTGATGGCCACTCACGTATTACAGCTCCCTCCAGTTATGCCTTGCCAACTTACGGTCGAAGATTTGCTCCAATTTTGTGAATTTCATCGTCAGTAGGGACATTTGATCGAGGATTGTCCCGAGTTCCGGGAGCATGTTTATGGCCTGGAAGATGATAAGAGGATTGATTGGGCTGCCATGCATGAAGTTATTTTAGATCTTCGCAGAAAGCCGCAACAGCAGCAAGCGCCGCCCAGGCAGCTGTCTCCGTTACAAGACCAGGGGCACCCCTGTGATTCTTTAACTAATGTAGCACCCACTCCATCACCCGTTCCGACACCCACCCCATCTTCATCATCACCTTCCCTTACTCCTACTCTGTCACGCCCCGAGCGCGAAAGATTACTCGGAAGCGGTGTGACGAGGTCTATAACGATCATGTCAATCAGAGCGTAGAATTATCGGTCTCCAGGTTGCTCTTCATATAGAGATCCGCATGCTGCAAGTGTTTGGGGATTCAATATTAATCGTCAGACAAATTCAGGGACAATTTGAAGTCTGAAAAGCCGAATTGCTGCCTTACTATGTGAAGGCGAAACAACTCATGGAGAAATTTTACTTGATCGAAATAAACCACATCAGCTTAGGTCAAAATGCACAGGCCGATGCATTAGCAAAGCTAGCAAGCTCGCTGGAAATCCTGCCAGATGAATCACTCAACATATAGGTGATCAATCGACGCCAGGTCCCCAGCATGATAGAGGAAGAGACAGATGAAGAAGAGCCTGAAGTAGCAACCGTAGAAATAGTCGGCTCATCCGACTGGCGTGAGCCCCTCATGAAATGGTTTAAACACCAACAGCTGCCCAAGCAAAGGGAAGAAAAGACCAGGCTGATCAGAATGAAAGATTCTTATGAACTGAGGAGCGGAATCCTGTTCCGAATTATGGCGGACGCCAAGAAAAAGATACTCCTTCGATGCCTCTCAATGGAAGAAGCATGGAGGGTGATGAAAAAAATACATGCCATGTTGACTAGAGCACATCATGCTGGGTCGAAAATGAAAATTGAAATCAAAAACTGGGCTACTATTGATCGACGATGTTCGATGACTATTGCAAGTATGCCAAGTCGTGTCAGAAGTGTCAAGAGCATGCCACGGTCCCCAGGCGACCGCCAACACAACTACACCCAGCAGCACCCAGTTGGCCTTTTGCCCAATGGGGAATAGATGTCGTGGGCCCACTGCCCCCATCCACTTCAAGATGCAAGTACATCCTGGCAATAACAGATTACTTCTCCCACTGGGCAGAGGCTGTAGCCCTGAAAGAAGTTGAAGTCCCGCGATCAATGACACCCAAGAGGGGGGTGAATTAGGCATTTACAAATTTGAATGAAACTTTTGGCCTTTTGTAAAATATATGATAAAATACTAATTAAGGATCCAAATTTATTCAGTCACGAAATGGGTTTATCGAAATCTATTTGGTGATTAGATAGATTATTCAATATGAATGTGGATAAACAATGAACAATGATATACTCTCACACTTACGTAGAATGGGGATAGAGGAAATGGAACAAACCACACAAGGGGCATCATAGCGTAATATGAGATTTACCTATGAAAATGTCAAAAGCGGCGTGTCTACAGCTACCCCACCTTGATGTCTACTTTGTAGGAGAGTGGCACGTAGTGGAATAGAATGAAGAGTATTTAAAACGGAGTGGGAGTGGATTGAAAAGTAGATGCCAAGGTGTGATGAGACACGCTCTCAACATTACGTGGTTGAAATTTTTCCAGAGTTTCAATGAAGTAACCTTTGGAGAAGGTCCTCTGGAATCGACTATTGTTTGGATGGAAATCAAACAAGAGGGGATGATGTGCACTCAGGCACGAATAGAAAAAGAGACCAACTTCTTGGTGTCGAAGTACCTGGGTTGTAAACCTACAGGTTTCACCATGTCCTCCCAAGGCATCAGGAAGGCCCGGCTCGTTGGGTCCCACCTTTCATGCAATGCCTGGATGAGGGTGAGATCAAGCTTCATTGGCTCGATTCGGAGAAAGGCCCCAAATCCCATCACGTCTAGCCTGGCCTTATGGAAGTCTGAAAGGCCCCAATATGCAGCCACCACTAGCTCCCGTGAAATGTATGATCTCATCATGCTCTGCACATACACAAGAAGTGTGAAAGGGGTGTGTTGTCAGTAGAAAAGGGGAGTTTGGAGGAAGAAGTGAAACAAGGTCCACTCACAAGCTGTGACTGGGCCCTCTCACTCAAGTGCCCTTCGAGGTCACGGAGCCTCTTGGAGCTGCCACTGGACCTGCTCCTCTTCGAGGAGTGGGAAGATTCGCCCTCCATTCCAAGACTTAAGAACTCTTAGCTCCTCCTTTTCCTTAGAATCTTACACTCTTCGAGTTGGTTTCCGGTGCCCCTGGGAGAACGAATGAGGGAGGTGTTTATAGGAATGGAAGAGGTTTGAGCCAAAACTATCACCATTGCCTCTAGCAATGGCCCTCGTGATAAGGCACCTTCCTTACAGTCTCGTGCGTCACTTCGCAGCTTGCATAGGGTAATTGGTTCGGCAGTGTGACATGACGACTCACTCCCTACACGGTTTAGGGGTGGCCTGTCGTATTGTAAATAATAATGAATGTGAAAAAAATAATAGTAAAGTAATAAAAATTTATTTTGATTAAACTCTAGAAGTACTAAAATAAAACGTCGAAAAATAATCCTAAAAAAAACATTTAATTTGAACTTCCCTATATAATAGGCAAGGGTGGGGGAGGGAATCTCATCCCTTTCCTAAAGAGTAGGAGAAGGGGGCGTCACTCATCTCCATGGGAAGTGGGTAGGGGGGCACGCCCTCTCCCAACCCTAATGGGTCTGGGAGAGGGGAAAAGGAGGGCAGCCCACTGTAGGCTCTCCCATGGGCGCCCAGCCCAATTGGGCCATGAGAGTGAACGAAATGTAGCCCACTAGCCCTGAATTAGCCTGCAAAGCTCAAATAAGGCCCTAATGGAGTCTAATTGGCCTCATAATGGCCTAAAAAGGTCCCAAAATAAAAGAAGTAAAAGTCTCCAAGCTCCAGTCTAATCCACCAAGCCATCTCCAAGCCATAAAGAAGCATGCAGGTCCCGAATAGTGCCACGCGTCCTGTAGTGTCACTCTACCGCATCACGTCGATCTTTAGCAATGGTGTCCTCACCACAATTTAATCACAATTAACTACATATTTGGCCTTAAGAGAAACAATTGATAAGTCATGATGTGATGGGAAAAAGATAATATTCCAACAGCTATGATCAATATATAAGTTAGATTTAGATGATCCATATAACCCTAATAGTTAGGTGTGTTTTTACCCTAATCATGTTGTCTAAACAGAGAGAAATATAAGCGAATAAAACAGTGATCAGATGGTAACCCGAGCACTGATGGTGGTCAGGAAAGGGCCGCTACCCTGGGGTAGTGGTCGGTCAATGACCACTATCACGCCATGACATTCCTTTTTTTAAAAAAAATCCCCGCCAGAGGGAGACAGTCTATCGTGAGGTTACCATTATCATAAGACGGTCTATAGGGAACCCCATATAAAAACTCCCTTTTTTTTGAAAACATAGGGTAGTGATCTGTCGGGCGACCGCTAATTCGAGAGGCGGTTCCTGCAACGATTGCTATCATGATTCCCATCGTGGCCTCCGGCGAGCCCCGACATACCTTGCTTAGAACTCAAAATACGAACGATATAACCAAAAGAAATTGGGCAAAATAATGCCAATAGAAAGAAAACAAAATTTACAGATTATGGCATGCTCAATTAAAGTTTTATCCTGTATAAATCCTACTTTCAGATCGATATGATCGAGCCCTCGATCCCGTAGCTCGTCCAAGGCCGTTGCGCCGGCCTCGTCGCGTGCGGGAATTTCGAATGAGTAGGAGGTCTTGGCCTCAAGACCGAGCCACTGCTTCCAGCTTTGTTTCGTTTTCCCGGGAGTTCGGAGGACGTAATCGACGCCCTTGTTGCCCGCTCCAAGCTGCGCGCTCATGAGCAACCCGCGGCGGAACCTCAGTTGGCGCAGGTGATCGGCGACTTCCTCGAAGTAGGCGTCGTCGAGTTCGCTCTGGAGAGTTGAAAAAAGTTGTCGGAGACCGTCGGAGGCGACTGTCCCTTGGTTGGTGTCGGCGATGCTGCGCAGTTTCTTCAACGGCTCGAGAAACAGTTCGAGGACGCTCACTGAGCGGTGCAGGAGCTGTGCGGGTCGGTCCTTGAAAAATCCGTAGAAGACTTTCCGTTCGGCGTCGATCGCCCCGACCGCGATGTCGTACATTTCGCGGATCGCTTCCGCATTGGCGAGACAGTCCTTCAGGATCGCTTGTCGATAGAGGATCTCTTCGGGTTCATTCAGGCTGCTGAGGATTGCGCGACGGGCTACGTCGAGCAGGAATTCGTCCCCGGACGCCATCGCGGCAAGAAGCGCAGGGAGGTCGAGGTCTTCCATCACTTCCTCGCGACCACCGGGCACCGTTTGTTCCGGGTCGACATCTCGGTCGTTGAACATCAGGTGGACTTTCATGCGCTGATCCGATCCCTGAGACGCTCGTAGGTGAGCCCGTACTTTTGGGCGATCGCTATCGCATAAGAGAGACCGTCGGCGGGTTGGCGCACCACTTTGTATGTGCGCTCTGCTGGGTCATCGGGGTTGACGGTGCTGACCATGCTGACGGTGGCCTCGTTCAGGGAGGCGAGTTCATCGACGAAGCTGACGTACACGCAGAGAGCATCGAGCGCCGCAACCCGTTCGAGCACCTTCCGGCCGAGGAACTCGGCATCTTCGACGGTGGTCGAGGTGAAGATCTCGTTCATGATGATGATGCTTGCGGACGTGGCCCGAGCGAAGATGTCGTGCGCTCGCACCAGGTCGTCCTCGAGCTTGCCGGTGAAGTCGCCGGGATCCTCTTCCTTCTCGAAGTGGGTGAAGAGCTCGTCGAAGAGGAATCAACACTGACCGCGGTCAGTGGGGAAAGGTCCAGCACTCGAACCCTCATCGTCTGATACGATGCGCACTCCATGAAGTGGACACCACCATGGTCATTCATGTAAAACCTACATGTATACCCTTGCCTCCTCAGAGAGAGTCCATTCCGTGATCTAAGGAACTCCTAAACCCTAAACATATTAGACTTTACACCTAAAGTCGCCCAGGGTAAAAGATAATGGAGTATCCGCACCTCGTCTCATTTAAAACAGACTGGCACGCCCGGTGGGACCTTTCCCGCCTTTCTTCTTCTTGTCAACAGAAGGCTTAAACCTCCCCGAGGTTCTTATCACTCTCTCTCTTACAGGACGAGAGGAAGGACGTTCTGCTTGACTGCTTCAAGCAATCTCCGATTGTGCAACAGGAAGGATGGCGGCGGTAACCTACGGACCGCAAGTGATTGCCAACCATGCCAGGTATGGCTACCTGGCGACTCCCATCGCTTTCGGCGACTTTCCCTTGGTCGTCGGCTCCCCTTTCTTCTTAGGGGTGGTGCCAATCACCGAGGGCAACTCAGTTGCTCCTGCTGCTCCTGGTCGGGTATCTCCGACCAAGAGGGCGTCAGGCCTTCTGTTCATGCTGCTGACCGGGTTCGCCCGGCACAGAAGATATATGCCGGGGGTGTCAGGCCCCCAACAGTTGTTGCTGGTCGGGTATCTCCGACCGACAAGATGACAATGGAGGGTGTCAGGTCCTCTATTTATACTTCCGGCCGGGTCTCCCCGGCACAGAAGACATCTGCCAGGGGCGTCAGGCCCTCTACTACTGCTACTGGCCGAGTCAGGTCGGCCAAACATTACAACATGGCTGGGGGCGTCAGGCCGTCAGTCTTCCTGGTTGATCAAACGTTCTCGGTCAACGACATCTCCGCCGACGTCGCTTTGCCCCAACAGGGACAGCGCCGCCGTCGTCGCCGTGGCAGCCGCATAGAGATGGCCGCCTCTGCTCAAAGGGGGCAACGTCGTGCGAAAGATAAAGCGTGCCCGGTTGTTACTTCTTCACGCTCCGGCAAGGCTGTACTTATTGGGGGCGTTCGTATCAGGCTCGATGGAGGCGAGCCGATCATACCGTGGGACCGACATGTCCCCACCATTCCCACCTCTACCAGATTTGAACTCCTCCGGAAGGTCAGGGAGGAGGGGGCGAAGGTGAAAGATTTTACTGCGCCCTGACCCAAGGCTGTGGCTCCCAGAGTTAGATCTAGGGGCAATCCAACTAAGGAGCGGCAGCTCCAAATGAAAAAGATCTGGGTGACAAAAGAGGAACCCCGGGCCATCAAACGCGCCAGAGCGGAGAAGGGCACCCGTCGGTCGAAGTTACAACCAGTGCAGGGCCATCCTAATCATCAACAAGGCGAGTCCTCAACCTCACACGAGGTAAGGGCTCACCAGCGGCGAAGGAAGCGCCACGCAGCGCCCAAGCCGGTGTGCCCGACATCCCCCTGGGCCACTCGGGGGACTCAGGCGAGGATGGCTTCCAACAGGAGTCTACTCCCCGAGTGTCTGTCTTTGACAGACTAGGGGAAACACTGATGTCGGCGCGACACTCGCTGAGGAGGAGGCGAGTGGCTCAAGTCGCAGATGACACCGTTAGGGTGTTCGCTTGCTTCGTCTCCTCCACTGACAAGCAACCGGAGGGAGTTCCGGGGGATCTTAACCAGCCTCTGCAGGCCATGAGAAGGTCGAAACACGTCTCCCAAGTTGTGGCAGTGGACTTCACAGCCTGACCCAACTCGGCAGGAGGAACGTCAAGACGATGTCCACAACATCAGCGGAGATGGTGACCCCTTCCGAGAGGAGGGTCCTACCAGCGAGGTCTAAGCCCTCACCCTGGAGGAACTCCGGCGGGAGAACCAGGAGCTTAAGAACTTGTTGCAAGCACTCCTGTGTGAAATGGAGGCCCCATCCCCACCTTCTGCAATACCTACTGGTGTGGAGCAACAACCTTCTCCTGTTCCAGCCACCATCAATGCATCAGCTATGGCGGCCAGGCCACCTGTTACTTTGGAAGTTGAGGTGCCGTAGCAGGAGCTTAACATGCGGTTCTCCGCTACCCCTGCTAAAAATTTGATGGCTCAGAGGCAGATGATCGAGCGAATTGTGGAGGCAAAGTTCGCTCAGCATGGTGAAGGCGTGACCACTGTAGATCTATACAGTGTGCCGTATCCCCTTCATCATCAATTCAAGAAGCTCCCTCCAGATTGCCCTAAAGCCCTAAAACTACCGAAGTTCAACGGGCATGGTTCGCCCCATGAGCATTTAGCTTACTATATGACTGCCATGGGTGAGTTGGCACTGGACGAGTCCTACCTTCTGCGATATTTCGCTACTTCTCTGACGGGCACTGCCTTTCAATGGTATTCCCGATTGAAGCCCAATTCAGTTTCTGATTGGGCAGACATCCAGAAGAAATTTGTGGACCGGTTCCAAACAGCTGAGCGCAAAGTTTCCCTAGCAGAACTTTGCGCCCTGAAGCAAAAGAAAGGTGAGACGGCCTTGGACTTCATCAAAAGATGGAGGGATGTTAGTATGCATTGTGATAACCCTCCCACGCTAGAGGATGCCATCATCATATGCCGCCGAGGCTTGGTAACGGAGGTCAGTGAGAAGCTTCTGGGTTCCAATATCCAGGGCTTTGACCAGCTCAATTCAGTAGTGGTGGAGATCGAAATGTTCTTCGTGGATCACCCAACGCATCCCTCTGCCAAGGGCAAGGCATTTAAAGATCGTTCAGCTCGTGGCAAGGAAGTCAATTCAGTTGATTTCTCCCCGACCAACGGTGACAAAGGAGGGCCCAAGGCGAAAGGCAATGGCAAGAAGTCTGACGCTAAGCCGACTACCAGCGCCTTGGCGGAGCACATGAAGAAGCCATATTCCTTTAGAAAGGAGCATACAAAAATGCTCTTTGATCTGTGCATGCAAGAGAAATTGCTCTCCTTGCCAGAGCCGCGGAAGCCGGCAGAAGTAGACAAGACGGATGACCCCAACTAATGTGTGTATCACCGGAGGTTGAGGCATGCCATTGCAGATTGTTATGTCTTCAAAGACATAGCTGAAGACCTTATTCAGAAAGGTCTGATAAATATGTTGGGTCATGCGGTCGAGCCTCCACAGCCGCACCATTGGAGTCGATCAAACCGGTCGGCCAATGTGGTCTATATGGCGGCCCCAGTTTCAAGCTCACATGCTGCTGAGGCTGGACCATCCAACCAGCGGCCACAGGCCACCCCCGAGCCACTGCGCTGGCCAAGGGCGGAATGCCTTGCTGTGAGAAGACTCCTCCGAAAAATTCGCAGGGAGATCTCATTGTGGACGTCAAAAAATGATGATGATGATTTTACGGCGCTCATGGCATCACCTCCACGAGCCATCAAGCATATTTCTTCATCATTCTCTTCAGCTGAACCATCATCCTCTTCTTCTTCGTCGCTCCATGTACATACCATAGCCTTTGACTTTTCCCCCTTAGTTTTGTTGTCTTTTCTTATCAATTTTGGGCACTCTCCTCTCATGTGCCCCAGTTTCCTACATTGATAACATATAACATTTTCAGCTTTTTTATTAATGCCAGATTTGAAATTGGAACTCTAATGTACCTGTGACCTTTTCTTCCTTTGACTTTTCCTTCCTTTTTGAGAAACATTCTAAACTTTCCAGTCAGTAATGCATACTCACTGGGGTTTGCTTCACCGTCAGATGTTTCACTTTCATCACTTGATCCCTTGCTGTTACGTGAAGCTTTAAGAGCCACGGGCTTCTTTCTCTTCACATCCTCTTCTTTTCATTTTAGATTCAATTCATAGGTCATTAGTGATCCTATTTGTTCATCCACGGTCATGATGGACAAAATTTTAGAATCTTCAATAACGGTGGCTTTGGTGTGCCACATAGGAGGAAGTGACCTTAGGATTTTCCTAACAATGTCACTATCTGTGTACTCTTTACCAAGAGCTTTCAGACTATTGGTCAATACGGTCAGTCTATCATACATCTCAGAGATCGATTCATCTAGTCTCATTCTGAACATTTCATAGTCAGATATTAACATGATAACTTTTGTTTCTCTTACCTCTAGCGTACCTTCATAAATGAGCTCAAACTTATCCCACATTTCTTTCACTGACTTGCACATCGATATTCTTGAATACTTAGTTGGGTGGATTGTGCATTGCATTATATTCATAGAACTCTAGTTGACAGTATGTGGACTATCGGATCTGCTCTCTAGTCCATATGTCTTCATCATCAGGAAGATGAAATGGACCTTTGCTGACAACCCTTCATATCTCATGGTCTTGCGCTCTGAGGAAGACCTACATATGATTTTTCTAATATGAGTAGTTAGAACCATCAAAGAATGGAGGTTTGTTGACAGAGTGCCCTTCGACTAGGAAGCCTCAGGGGATGTTTGGTATCAGAATAAATTGTAGTGGGAATAGGTCCTGATCCTAAAAAAAATATTCTTTATGAGGATATTTTGTTCGATGTCTGCTCTAATGCCCCCTCTAATTCTCCATCCCACAAGCAGCTGGCAGTCTATCTTTCTCCTTCATTCCAGGCACTACAGTCCACCTCGCACAAATGACCACATCCACAAGAAGGTGAGTATATACTACATAGAATCATATCCCAAGTAAGCACATGGAATGTTTCAAATCCATGAAGGTCACTACGCCTTCATGTAAATGTATGAGGACATGTGTCTCAATTACAGGAAAGAGGTCCATGTGTACCATATGTGGTGGACAACAAATGTAGATAATATCTTTGAAACAACTTAGATTTTCCTGATCTACAGTACCTCAAGCACCAAAAGCAAGAAATTGTCTTGCTTAAATCAGTGAACCCTTTCATATCTGAGACCCTCGCATCATAAAGAAATTCATCCTGTTTAATTGAGGGAAAGCAGCTGTGCATGTTTGAGAAGGACAGATGTGTGAAGGCGCAGATATTGGCACAAAACTGTCAGCCTCTGGGCAATGGATGCACTGAGAAGCAGTATAATGCGAGAGCAAACATGCAAAAACACCTAAACTAGTAACAGAATTGAAGATATATACAAGACTTAACATGCATGCTTTTCTTCTCCAGAGCCAACATGACAAAATTTTCCTAGGTTATTCCTATAATATTTCATCCCCTATGAGCATGATCAGGCAGAGAATATCTGCAAATCTTAAAAAAACATGGGCTCTGAACTCATGAAGAAATGTTTATAAATTCCAAGAAATGTACATTTTATGGGTATAGACCAAATTCACCTGTGCGGATCCCAAGTCAAATATATTCCCTGCCAAGATCCCCCTGATTAAGTTCTCCGCACGCTTAAACTCATCCTCAATAGCATCATTCAGCCGAATTACGTCCTTAAAGAGTGAAATAGCTTTCGCATTTTCATCATCCTAATAAATTAAGAAGTACGAAATGGAAAAGGCAATGTTAGAAACATTTATCCAAGCAACAGAATGTTAGATGGTTTGAGAAAAAAGGGATGTTGTTAAAGATGAAGAAGGAAAAGGAACTCAAAAGTTCAAATTACCTTAACCTTCTTGAATATATCCCTAAACCCCAATTCTCTCATTAACCAATTGGTATGCATTACCAGGATATACTTCTTTTATTACATAAGGCCCTTCCCAGTTTGGTTAGAGTTTTGAATGTGGTCCACTAGGTTTTACGAAGATTCTTTTGATTACCATCTCACCGACTTTAAATTTTCTCTCGATCACTTTCTTTTGATAAAATCGTGAAAGCCTATTTTGATACACTCTTGCATGTTCGGTGGAGGCCAGACGCTTTTTATCTAAGAGTTGTAATTGTGCATGGAGGGATTCCCGTCATTCATCAATGGGGAGCTCCTTGTCCAATTGCACTCTAAGGGAAGGGACGAGAATCTCGTAGGGAACTACTTCTTCCATTTCATAAGTAAGAGCAAATGGGGTTTGCCCAGATGGAAGTTCTGTAGGCCCATAGAGCTTCTACGAGCTTTTCCGGCCAATCCACAAATTTATTGGCTTCGCATATTTTCTTGATGATTTTAATCAAAGTTTTATTAGTTGCCTCTGCCTGGCCATTACCCTATGGATAATAAAGAGAGGAATGATGCAATGCAATGTTATACCTATTACAGAGGTCTTGGAGCTCTTGAGAGATGAATTGCAGTCTATTGTTGGTGATGATGGTACTTGGGATGTCGAATCTTGCGAGGATGTTCTTCATGATGAATTTACACACTGTGGATGCTTTGATCTCCGCGTAAGCTTCTACTTCTGCCTACTTGGGGAAGGACTCCGTGGCCATGAGTTTAAATGATTTCGATTTTGTAAGGAGGTTCGGATCACCAAGATGTCCAATAATATTGAAAGCCCACATGGAGAAAGGCCATGGGGAGGAGATAGGATGGAGTGAAAAAGTAGGAGAATGGATTTTATCAGCGTGTAGTTGGCACTTAACACACCTTCGGACATAGATTGAACAATCCTCTTTTAGGGTGGGCCAATAGAAGCCTAATCTAAAGATTTTCTTAGCTAGCATCTGGCTATTGATGTGGCCACCATACACTCCTGAATGTGCCTCTTCCACTATCTTCCAAGATTCATCATCATCGAGGCACCTTAACAAAACACCGATGAGACCCCTTCTATAGAGCACACCTGCAACCAAAGTGTATCTTTGAGCAACTCTTCGAATGGCCTTCTTCTCTTCTGCAGTAGCTATTGATCTATATATCCCATATAATAAATTATTCCCAGAGTAGAAACTTTAACAGGGAAATGGCTTCCGTAGATATGACTACTAAAACTCTTCATAACCAAAATAAGGGACTTCTGGAGACAATCTAAAATGTTAGCCCATACTCTTGGTTGTCATGTTAGAAACCTAATAGTTGTCTCCAAAATTAAAATGCAACCTGGTAATAAGAAGAAGAATGAGCCACATATGAACAGTAAACTCACCTTTTTTATTAGTTGTACATCATATGACCTTCCGTACTTCTTCCTGATAAGAGTTGCCAGATCAATACCACTAAAACTTGCATCATCTTGCCCAACAAGCCTTTCCAAAGCATCACGGGACAACTCCTTATTCGCCTACAAGATAGATGAACAAACTCAGGTTGCTGATGGTCACCGCAAATCAATCATCATCCACAAGTACCAGCTTATGTACATGTTCTACAATGTAGAAGCGAATACATGAGTTCTAAGAAAAAACTGATATTAGAATGACTGCTTTGGTAAGAAACAAGAGGAACTTTTAATTAGCACCTCTTCGGGTTTGCCCAGAGGAGATCCCTCATCTTCATCTTCATCTCCATCTTCTCGGTCACCTGGTTCTGTAGTGTCACTTTCTGCTCTTGCCATGACCAGCCTGGTGTAGCCTAACTTCCCAGAGAATGTCGCAAGAAATTGATTTCGAGCATATAATGCTCCTCCAGAAGGTAATCCCAGACCTGAATACCCCAAACACGAGCCCTTACTTGGTCTGATCTTTAGCTGATTTTCATATGCTTGCAGCAGGAAGGTAGAGTGATGACTCGAGACTGCACTCATCATGAATCCCTGGAGACAGAGTCCTCTGTTCAATTTAAAACATACACGTACAAATAAAGGATTTTGCTTGCATTTATATTCAGCAAGATGGAGATTTTGACCTCAAGGAATGACATCATTCAATCTTAGAGAATGTTGCAGAATTGGGATTCCACAATTTGGAAGGGATGAGTGAATCAATATATACGAGTACTCTTGATAACCTTGTAAACCAGCCAATTCCATAATGAATTGAAGATAAATGGGTTCTGCTGTTATCAGAAGTCTCGTAGTCCTATAAACTACAGATTTACTATAAATGATACGGACAGAACAGTGGATCATCTTTCTTTGCAGCATCAGCAGGCCTCTTCGGCTCGGGCAATGTTATTTTATTAAATTTATATGCCCAGTTAAACAACGCACCAGTCTTCTCCTTGAGGAAGGAGTATGCTTTCCTCATCTTGTTTCTCAAAGAGACCCCTTCCTTCTTTTCTGCCGCCCCTGCTGGCAGAGGAGCATCTGCTGCCTTACTTTTCCCTTTTTGCTGATCAAAAGTTCTGAAGTCAACAGTATTGGCTTCCGTATGTGCTGGCCGCCGATCAACAGCCTTTCCTTTCTGAATGGCAAGGGTATTGGTGGCCGGGCACTTGGACAAGAAGGTCTCGACCTCTGCAACCACATTATTTAGCCAATCGAATGTCTTGACATCCGCACCAATCATCTTTTCAAGCACTTCTGTTCTGAGATTCTACTTGCAGATTTGTACAGCGTCTTCTTGATGAGGAGGCCGCCTACATCTCATGGCCAGATTCCTCTATCTCTTTATGTAGTCTAGAGCTGTTTCATCCTATCTCTGACTAGTGGAATACAACTCGGCCACAGTGATCTCCCTTTCTCTCACATAAAATCTATCTCGGAACTTCTGCTGTATGTCAGGCCAATCAGCCACTGACTCGGCTGGGAGGTAAGAATACCATTCAAAGGCCAATCCCATGAGGGATGAGCCAAAGAACTTCAGTAGATCTGCCTCATCAGTAGCCAGGTCTCCCATGACTATAGTGTAGTAGGCTATGTGCTCCCTGGGAGAGCCTTGGCCATTGAACTTCTTAAACTTAGGCGGCTTACTAACACCTGAAGGTAACCTCTTTGCAGCATAACGTGCTGGATATGGCACTTTGTAAACATCATAAGTACCAAGATCACCATCACTCTTCTCAGACAACTTCATCTCAACTATTTTCTCTATTATCAGCTTATTCACCATAGCTGGGTCCACAGGCTCTAGAAAGAAATGTGCCTGCTGCTGGGTAAAAGGGGTCGTCATGACCGTAGCATGCAGAGTGGGATGGGCTACCGACACGGTGGACTGCACTTGAGATGCAGAAGGCTGGGATGCTGCATGCTGTAGGAGGGGCTAACACGAAGCCTTCCTGGGATTATTATGATAAGAGACGATTTAACCCTCAATCTTTTGTGTCAGCTCCTGCTTAAGTTCCAAGTTGTGACCAATTAACCAGCAGAATCTGTCGGTACTGTTGGGGGACCCTGGATAAAGATAATGATAAAATGACAGAGTTCTAAATATGAGGACGCACCTCCCTACGGAAGCAAAAATAAACTTTTAACCACATAGGTAAGAAGACGACTATTAGAATCACCTTCCTCGTATCACAGTCCAAATCCTAAGACTCGGGTGACAATCTTCTGTGATCAATGCCGACGTAATATCTCCGTTACACGTCGGTGACTCATGTCATTTACTGCTGCCTCAATTACTCGGGAGGTAGAGGGAGAGGTGAAAAAAAACACAGCAACACCACTCTTCTTAAACTGTCAGCCCAATTTTGAAAACAAATGACCATCTTATATTCATATGCTGGGTTGGCTTTAAACACAAAAAAGGGACGGTGCCTTTTTTTTTCAGATCAAGGGATAGTGAGAAAGGGTCAAGGGACCCAAGAAATGGTAAAGAGGCGTGGGGAAGAGGCACAATGCCTCTTCCATGCGTCGGGGCGGTGCCTGCGGGGTGGCCTAGGCTGCCTGCACGTTTCTCTTGTCAAATGAGCATTGGCCTACATGGCTCATTAACATCTCCCTCTTGCCCATTTAGGTCTAGCAGTATATGCCCTTTCTTTTTATGGTAAACGATCTCAACAGTCATACAGGAAATGAAGCGTGTGACCTCTGGGAGATTTATTGAGTAATCAACAAGTGCTCCGTTAAATCGTCATCTTACTAACGGATCACCCAATTAATCTCGATATGTACCTCAGACATTTAGTATCCACCTAATTTGACACTCTGGATCTCTCATAACTGCAGTGCCGCCGAAGTCAACTACTAAGGGCTCATGACTTTATCACCACTCAGATAACAGGACCTCTCGGCATGTGAGCAATGAAGGATGGTGAGATATATAGTGAGATGCCTTCCCTATGCTGCTTATGCCAATCCAATTTATCTTGATCGCTTTCTTAGACATATGCTGTTGGACGGTATCAACCATCCCCCTAAGTAACATGCTAAGGTAGCGACATCAAGTATCCTTTTCATGACACAGCACCGCATGTCACTAAGGGTACATTGGAAATTATTTTTTATGTTTTTTTATAAGTTTTATTATTTTTCTGAATTTTTTTCAACATTATGAAACAGGTTTTGGTCGGTTTCAGCCGAAACCGAAACCGATACGTTTCGGTTTCGGACCTGGCCGAATCCGAGACCAAAACCGACACTAGCATCCTTGGTGAACGGGCTGATACAATGTTATTGAGCCAAACAGCCAACCAAAAAAGAGGATCAAAACTAATCCATATATGGAGTGACTCGCCAATATGGGACTAAATGGCCTTCAGCAACACTTGACATCCTCACTTATCAGGCACTGCCTGAAACTGTATGATACATACAGTTTTATACTTTTCCCCGGTACTTGCGTATGCTACTATGCTATGGATATAAAAGTCTAAAAGTCTTAAACTTCTGGTACACTGTGATTGCTAAGGTAGAATTCCTACCCACCAGGCATCAACAAGTTATATGGGTTTAGCACACATGTCAACTAAGGTTGCACTCAAATACTTGATAACACTTCACCAGGCAGGAAATTGCAACAAACTTGCCGGTGGTGTCAGACTCGCAAATACGGACAAACATTGTCTCTTTAGTATCTACACTGGCCAATTCAGACTGAATCAAAAAGCTGAAAAATTAGAAACACAACTAACACAACAAAATAATTTCACAGATGTGTAATACTTCAAGGAAAAGCTTGTCTGAAACAAAATAACCCTTTAACATCTAACTTTCTCAATAATTATATATATGCCAGTGAAAGATATGAATTTTTCTAAAAGTGCCAAGACTGACTGCATCAAATGTAACTGACTTCAAAGGAACAGAAGTGGAGAGTATTCACCTACATGATCTTGCATGGACTTGCCAATTGCAGGAAGATGTTTGACCTGCTCAACACTTTCAATCTTGAAAGGTAACTTTTCAATCACCTGTATAGCTTTGTAGTAGCTGAAAGACCTGCGATCATCTCCTAATGCTTCAAAGATACATTATTTACAACTATCAGCAAGTATGAATCTTAATGACTATAACTACACGACTTGCATCAAGATGCATCATGACCACACCTCTGTAAATGTTGATAAGTTTTCCAAAAATATCTGTAATGTTCCGATTTAAGTCTGGTGGATTGTACAATAATGACAGCTGCATTAACTTAGGGTGCAAGTCACGTCACCAACACATTACTCATAAAAAATAAAAAATATATATTAAATGAATAGTGGGGAGGGTAAATCTGGCTCGGCTCACGTAAGGCCCATCTACCACAAGCCCAACACAACTCGTGGTCCACGAGGCGCCCGGCGGGCTCCGACTGCCACAACCCGCGATAAATGGCCCAGGACGTACCATCTTTGGATGTGCCAAACTGGGAAGGCCGCGAGCAAGGCACCATGACCACTGGATGATCCTCCGACGATCGAACGTTACCTCCCACGGTGACGGTTCCTACGAAACTAAGGGTGAGCATGGCCCATGAGCGCCATGAGATCCGCTGGGGAATTGGCCGACTCCGGGATAACCGTGCCTCAACGGGAAACTCCCCCGCTATTGCGGGGAACGTTACTCCATGACTAGCACCCTTCCCTGTTAAGGGATGAGTGCCCCCCTCTCCAGGACAACCCCCTATAAAAGGGACCTTGATAGAGGACCAACACAGGGAGACATCCACCAAGAACCATCCGCTAAGAGACAAGCAGGAGAGCCACATTTCTTGCTACAGAGTGGTTACGACTATCCGTTGAGAGAGAAACCCCCTTCCGAGAACTCTTATTGCCCAGCGAACACTCCACGAGTGGTCACTGGCAACGGCGAGCACTCGCCCGGAAGGCCTACGGCTCTCCCAGAACTACTACTACAGCTCCTACCGTCCCCTCTCTCCTCTACTCTTCCTTACTCTCAACTTGATCTCGTGTTGACTTAGACATCGGAGGGTTGTCCCCTGAGATAACGCTTAGGGCTCCTTCTGACGCTCTTCTTTCTGGTGCTTGCAGGCTTCCGCAGGTGCCGGATGACTTCCACAACAAACAAATAGAAAAGTGTGGCATGAGACGTAGGAACCATTTTTCTGTCTCTACACTTTTTGGCGCCGTCTGTGGAAACCCTAAGCTCGCACTCACTTACCTTCTCAAGGGGGGGCTAGTGTAGTGGGACCTACGATCACAGGATTAGTCCCAGCAGGATTAGTCCTAAATCGGATGTTGAGAAAGCAGCCAAGTTCTTATAAGGTAGGTCTTCACCTTCTATCCCAAGAGGGCCCTTTTACAAGGACAAAACCCCACCTCCGCTCTGGGGACAATACCTCTTGGGAACACCAAAAAAGTTTATCTTGGATAGTTCAACGAGGCCAGGAATAACCAGGCAACGCGAGAAAATCTGGACCTGCTAGAGGAAGACAAAGAGCGTGCCCAGGTACGACTCGTGGCCTATCAGCAAAAACTGACCCAGTACTACAACGCTCGCATCAGAGAATGCCACTTCCTCCCAGAGATCTGGTACTACGATGAGCAACCGTACTGGACCCTAGAGCCGTCACGGGAAAACTTGCGCCCAATTGGGAAGGCCCGTACAGGGTAACTGAAGTGCTCGGTAAGGGGGCATACAGGCTGATGACGCTGGAGGGACGAGAGGTACCCAGGACATAGAACTTTATAAATCTCATAATGTTTTATCAATAAATCACTTTTTCAGCAGTCCAACAAAAGCATCACCAGCTGTATTCGACAAAGGTAGCTTCTGAGCTCCCTAGAGGCGAGCACTCCTGCTTCCCTCGAAAACGAAGGTAGCTTTCGAGCTCCATAGAGGTGAACACTCCCGCTCCCCTCGGAAACGAAGGTAGCCCATGGGCTCCCTAGAGGCAAGTACTCCTGCTCCCCTTAGAAATGAAGGTAGCCCACGGGCTCCCTAGAGGCGGGAACTCTTGCTCCCCTCATAAACGAAGGTAGCCCATGGGCTCCCTAGAGGTGAGCACTCCCGCTCCCCTCAGAAATGAAGGTAGCTTACGAGCTCCCTAGAGACGAGCACTCTTGCTCCTCTCGAAAATAAAGGTAGCCCATGGGCTGCCTAGAGGCGAGCACTCCTGCTCCCTGCACTCACCTCGGAGACTAACTATAGTGCGAACCTCAAGAAATGAGCGTACGCATGCGACAAAGAAAAGTTTGGAACGGCAGATCTGTCTACTCTTATAAACTCACCACACGCACAGAAATCTTCCACCAAGAGATGCACAACAACGCAATTAAGAGTTGAGAGATTTTTATTCTTTAGTCAAAATACAGATCGCCAAGTTCCAATACGCCATTCTCATGCGGCTAACATATTAGCCTATGGAAAAACAAAACAGACTAAAGCTACGATGGCGTCGCAACTGTTCCAGCATCCAGCCCTCGACCCCCAGCGTAGTCACTACCATGGTCAAGCAACCTATCGGCGACCACCCGGGCAACTTCGACGAACACCTCACCTTCTGGCACCACTGCTTCTGAGGAAGCGGACCAACTAGAGAGCCACCTGCTCGAAGGCCTACACTAGGAAAGGGGCTAGAGACCTTCCCTTCTGAAGCCGCGACTCCGGGAAGATCCTGCATCATCAAGTCGGCACTATGAAGATAGAGGTGGACAACAAGGCCCACCCATTATGCCAGCAGGCCTACCCACTATCACTACTATTTACAAATAGGAGACGCCTTCCTCCGGTGGCAAAAAGCGCCTCATCATGCGCCTGCGAACCAAGGAAGGAGATCGTTGAAGAACAAGCATGCACCACAAAACAAAGAGAAGATTGAAGAAATGAAGTTCTATTTATCAGTAGGGGGAGAAAGATACATAGAGGTTACTCATCCTCTTTAGGACGGAACCTGTCAGGAAGAAGGTTCAAAACCCCCTTGTCAGAATATAGGCGGTTCACCTTCACCAAGGCCTCTCGCCAATAGTCCAGGTATCCACGTCGGTAGTCCTTCGAGACGCCTCCGCCTCCACTACTCTCCCTGGACGCCGGTTCTGACACCGACAGGGCCTCCTTCTGGAAGTGTAGGCACTTGGGGGGGCTGCCCTCTTCAGAGGGGGAGCTAGACTTCTCTGAAGATATCTTCAAAGGAGTTAGCTATGGCAGACAGAGGACTCAAGATGGTCTCCAAAACCCTCACTCGATGCTACTTATAGAAGGGGGACAAAGCCTGCGGAATGAAGTGGAAGCCCAACCGCCTCTCCGGTCCCATATTCAAAGTGACGAATCTCGAAGATCGTGCCCTCTCAGTGAGATCCCCAAAACGCCGCTTCGTATCCTACGGAAAAGATTTGAAGCAGAAATGAAAGTGTTGTTTTAGAACTTAATAAAATTAAATCTTGTTGTGACAACTGTTGGGGATGCGAGGAATGAGCAGTAAACGGATCCAGAGGGGGGTGAATGGATCTATTGACAGTTTTTAAAATTTGTTCCTATCCGATAGAGAAAAACCCACAATGCAATAGAACGAAAGATCAAGCAGCCAATATACGATGAGGATAAGAAAAAGAACTCTGATAACTTGTTTGTATTGAATGCTCTTAAGGCTGCCTTGGACACTAATCAATTTACTTTTGTTTCATCTTGTAGGTCAGCCACAGTGATCTGGAATGGGCTAAGCGAAGCCCAAAAGGAAAGCTGCAATGATGAGTGCCTGTGGCAAACAAAGATATGGGGTGACCACAAGGCTTCAGGGGTGAAATAGGGTGATTTCGTGCAGGCCTAGCGGTCTAGGGAAGACTGTTTTTATCACCTAGCGATCTTCCCAGTACCACTAGGCTGTTGGAGGAAAATTTTTGGGCAGACTTCATGTGACTTTAAAAATTAGATTATATATTGAAAATGGTACAAAATTATTTAAAATGGTACAAGAAGAAATTGTAGATAATTGAAAGATGAACAACTTTTATGAAGAGAGAAAGATGAAAAGATGATCATAAGAGAGAGAAAATGGGGTAGGAAGATAGGAAAAATGCTAGGTTAGCGGGTAAACAACGCAATCTGCCATAAAAATGTGAATAACTTGAAATTGACGCTGAATTGGCTAATGGCGTAGAAGAATAAATTGTAGATCTTTAAAAATCAAACAACTTTGGTGAATGTCACATTTTGAATAGAGAAAAGGAAGGGGATGAAAAAGGACCATGTTCGGCGCTGCGCCACAAAAGAAGCCGAATGCTTGATGAAAACTGACCTGAATGGGCCATAAGTCGACTTGGAAGGCCGGAAGCTGATAAAATAAGCCCCAGGGCTCTAAGAACTCATGATCTCCAAAGTCCAAAGGCTAGGGAACAATAAAATGGGCTCGAAATCCATCCAAGGAAGGCCCTAAAAGAATGGGTAATTCGAGACATCAGAAATGATGAATAAGAGAAATGACGCAACTTGTGGGTTAAAAATGGGCGTCAACTGAGGAGTGTTTTCCCCTTGCTTTCCTGCATTTCCCCATTGTTTCAGGCCATGGTGAGGCCGAGAATGGGTTTTGTTCTTGTTTTGGGAAAAGTCGGCGTAATTCAGAGTGATCATCGAATCCGTGGTTTCGATCGCTGTTTCGTGACCCGTTGGGTCCTATTATGTGTATTCGGGGTCGGGGGATGGTTCCCCAAGCTTTCTGCTCACTTCAGAGGCATTCATTTATTTAAGTATTATCGGACCCATCACAGGTCAGGTGATACAAATAGTCGAGTTTGTAGATATTTTTGACATCCCTACTTAGTGAATCTATGGTGCAGTGGTAGGGGCCTCCATGGAGGGCACAGGGACGCAGAACATATTAGAATTGGGTTTGACCCAATTCATCTACAGATGGCCCATGAGGTGATAGTCGAACCATTATCAAATTATATGTAATTTATATTTACAAGGGGCCATTAAGGTGATCGTTTTGGATTCTCTCCCTCATTCACACTCCCATGAATGTGCACAATTAAAGGGGAGATTACAATATGTGGACTCTAAGGGGTTACATCCATGAAGTCCATAGGAGAGGGTCTCCTTGATGGAAGGGTTCCTTCTTGCTTGATTTTTCTTTTGGCCTTGGTCCCTCTCTCTCTGTAGACCTGGAGAAAGGCTCCATCACCCCATCTCCATCTCGGTGTGCTACTACAGTCTAAGACGAGGAAACCTTGTCGCCGACCCTACACCTTGCTCGAGAGGGTGACCTACAGATCATTTTGTCATCTCCATTGGGCCATAGACATCCCATGATGTCGCTACGTGAGTCTTCTTTTACGCTTTCTTGCAGGCTAATATGATGCGATCCTCAGTTCGGGCTCAATTTATTCTACTAGATGTCTAAGATTTACATAACAAATCTATCAATTGGTATCAGAGCTAACCCAATTAGATTAGCCTCTATCTTTGATCGGCCTATTGTTTCCTTACAAAACAAAAACTTTTCTATCTTTGCGCGTGCCAGTGGCCCATGGGGGTTACCGACAAGTGACTAGTTCACCTCCCTGTCGGAGGTCTCTTCCTACTGTTGATGCCTCTCTGTCGTGCCTGTCTAGTCCCTCCCGGGATGGACATCGATGCCCCACATAAAAAAAAAAAAAGAAGAAACAAAAGGAACAAGAAATTGGGGGCTCACATGTACGAGTCTTGAGTGTCACCATCCACGGTTTCCAGCACGGGGTAGGGGGCTCCTATGTGTGGCAATGAAATGGAACCCTTCTTGGCCGCGATGGGGGGAGAGGGCTCCGGCGTGCAGTGATGAAATGGTGTAATGATCCACAACAGGTCAATACCAGGTTGAAGGAGTTAAATCGACACATTCTTTAATTTTTCATAATTCATTAAGTAGCTTTGGGAACAAAATGTAAGGTTCTAAATAATCATAGACCATCTAAGATCATAGAAAATCAACCCTTGAGTTCAACACCCCAGGTTAAGAACATTGAACACCCTAGAGGTCATAACTAGACCATTTATGCCCTTTAGCGGTCTGTTCTAAACCATTTTATGGATCTATAAGGTCATGACTAGACCGTTTAACGACAGAGTCGATGAAACTAATGAACTAGAACCATGCGGTCTAGGTAGGGCCACTAGGGGTCCTTGGCGGTTAGGTAAATGGCCGCTACCAAACTTCTGGCAGTTGTCTATAGGGCCGCTAAGGTCCAAAACACATAAAAACACTGGTAATGTGCTTTCTACACAATTGGGTTTTGATGGTACAATCAGCTCGGCGTCCTAGTGGGAATCCCAGGCTCACGGAGACTTACGGAGGCCTAGAAACAAGATCACCTAGTTAGGTGGAAGGAATATCCAGCAGAGAGAATCATGAGTCCAAGATTGAGTGGTTAAGTGCAAAGTGTATCTAATGACATCATATCGGAATACGTGTCATGTACTTAAGAAAATGACTCATAGATAAGAAAGGATCATGATAAAATCGCAGTCAAATCAAACTAGACAAGTCCATGAACAATATAAAATTTATGATAAATATAAGAGTATATGGTTTTTGACATGAAATTAACATTAGTTTAAAATAAGTCCCAAGTGCATAAAGAACATGAAATCTACTAGGATTAACAATTAACGTAACCAAGTGCATGAAAACAGTACTTAAAACAGGAGTAAGACCTAATTAGCTAGGCTTACCATATGATAATTAGGACTATTCTATATTATGTTTCAGGTTAACCATAATACAGAACTCAAAAAATGTAAGCGGTCTCAGGAGGACCGTTTTAGGCGCCTTAGCGGTCTATCGTGGGGCCGTTAAAGGAACACTAGCGGTCTGAGGAAGACCGTTTCTTCCTGTCTACTGTAAATAGCAATAAAATTGAAATTTATGCTAATCTAGAGTAGATAGATGCATGGTAAAACATGTCAACACAGAAATATGGCCTGATAAAATCATATTAAGATCTAGAGATGCATGGGTTTGAGTGAAATTTAATTAAGTTTCATTGAATACTTTAGGGCGGGAGTATGCTGTTAATTATATTTAATGAAGAGTAATTAGGCAAAATCCCCAAATATGAGTCTAATTAGTAGTTAAAAATTGAGATTTTTGTCTAATTATCGCACTTTAACGTAATTTGAAGCTCAATTATGCTTCATTGTACTTACAACCATTTGTCTTTGACTGTCTTAATGCAACATTCTGACTAGATGTGAACAAAGTCAGGAGCATCAAGGGTAGGACGATCTAGGATGGGCCCACCTCACGTTAATTAATGCTTGAAGAAGAAATGTCAAATGTAATTATTGTGGTAAGGAGATATATGGCGAGATTACTAGAGGAAAGTAATATTTGGCAGGGATAAGAGGAGATGTCAAGAAATGCGATAGATGTCCTCGACAAGTGGCAGAGGAAATGCGCCAGTGCCTTCTGGGCAAAAAAGATATGATGCAATAAAGGGTTGAAGATCAGGCTGAAATGGCTGAAGAGATTTTAGGCAGAGTAAGTAGAAGGGGAAGGAGAGATGATGATGATGAGCAAGGAGGCACTAAGGATTCAGATCCAGAGTTGACTGAAGCAGTAGAGTGTGAACAAATGGCTTGAAGGAAGGGAAAAACACCGATAGGTTTAGGGACCTACTCCAGTACAACTGGTGTAGCATGACGTCCTGACACTAGTGCAGCCCCGCAGAGAGTAGACCTCATGGATAGCTATCTGCACAGAAGGCAAAGTGCTACACAATCAAAAATCAAGCAAGCATTGAAAGGGGTAAAAAAATCAGCTGAAGTTGTAGGACATGTATTTAAAAGTATTGACAAATGATTTTTCCATACAGGTGTGCCTGCACATGTAGTTGAATCAGAATATTTTCAGCCTATGCTTGATGCCATAGCTGATGCTGGCCCTGGCTTGAACTGTCACGTCGAGACATATGCGGGCGTGGCCTTGAGGGAGAGGTTGAGGAGTTCCATCGGTGGGATGAAAGTTTCAAGCATATCTGGATGGAGAAAGGATGCATCATTATGTGTGATGGTTGGATTGATATCACGAAGAAGTCCATGATCAACTTTCTGATTTATTGCATGTAAGGTATAATATTTGTTAAATCAGTAGATGCATCAAATTATGGCCACTCTACTGCGCGCCGAGAATCCGTAGGGGGATGGCGTGAAATCCCCCCCTGTCAAATGCGTCATGAGGGGGGAGTGTGCCATTCAAGGGGTGGGCTGCGCCGCTGGAGGAGCCCCGTAGCGTTGTGCCGTTGAAGAGGCTCAGGCAGCTGTGCCGTTGAAGACTATTAGTATCGTGCTGTTGAAGGGCACAAGGTGTGCCGTTGAAGGCACTTAAGAGTGTGCCGTTGAAGGCTTCTGATGGTGTGCCGTTGAAGGCTGTTGCATTGTGCCGTTGAAAGCTTTTGAGGGTGTGTCGCTGAAGGGCAGTTGGAGGTGTGCCGCTGAAGGGCATTGCATGTGTACCGTTGAAGGGCACTGATGTCGCACCGTTGAAGGGCACATGGTGTGCCGTTGAAGGAGCGATAGGAGTGTGCCGCTGAAGGGGCAACGGGCGTGATAAAAGGTGTATTTTGGGCCCATTTTGGACCCAATTGACGATCTGTTTGATTCTTTTCGGGGGCCCACGAGTGGTGAGCTTCTCCAGGGGTTGGCTTCTCTTCGTTGTCGTGCTTCCGGGGACGGCTTCACGACATCATCTTGTTTGTTCGGAGAGTCCGGACGGGACGTGTTCTCCAGGGTCTCTTCGGTTAAGGTTATTGTTGATGTTGGACAGGCAGAGACACATGGGCGTGCGATTTCGTACGTCCACAACGGTCAGCGAACGCGGCTACCGACGTCGGCAAAAGAGAGAAAAAGAGAGAGAAAGAGAGAGAAGAGAAGAGAGAGGGGGTGTAATGCATCTTCTTCACGTGGAGAAGAAAAATGATGGTTGGATTTTCAACAAAAGTTGTAAAAAGAAAATGAGTGTTCACATGGAAGGGAATAGTGTTATTTTGGCCCTATAAAAGGGACTCTTGTTATTGATGTGGGGAGAGAGCTCTTTGGTGGAGAGTGAACGTAGAGAGTTTTTGGGAGTTTATGTAGATCATTTGTGGGTTTCCATTGTTGTTATTAGTATTTTTAAGAGTTTAGCCTTTCATAGCTCCTTTACATGCATTCTTGTTCTTCATTTTGATTTACTTTCTTTTGAAAACTCGTTCATCTTTAAGTATTCTTCATTTTCTCTTTCTACCACTTCCTCTAAATCCTCTCAGGGGTGGACGTAGGGAGACCATAGTGTTTTTGAACCACCTTAAAAATCAATGTGTCCCTATGATTTGTCTTATTGTAATTTAAATGTTTATTAATGCATACATCGAGTGAGCTCGGTGAGATCGAGAGAACCTAACTTTACTTTGATTAGTATATTTTTCATCAATCTCGTTAATTCTACGAAGTTAGTTTAAAATTTGGCATATCGCTTGGGGGACAATTCAACCCCCCCTTCTTGTCTACTCGCCAACCGGGCCAACATAATTGATGATCAAAGAATAACAACAATTGTAATAATACTAATAAGTGAATAATAACAATAATTGGGCAACAACATACACATGGTTACATAAAAAATGTACCCATGCATCTAAATAAAAGATAAACAACCAAACAACAAAAAGAAAATAGAATAATGCACGCCCTAGAGACCCAGCTTCCCCAGACCCAGTGTGAAGGGAATATAAGTGACGACCCAGTAAATTAGGTTTGGATCTCGGGGACCACCTCGATATGGCCATGATTCGATGTTGCCCTGGGCCCATAGCTCACTAAACCTGACCCGTCCCCACTGGGATCTAATCCCGCTCTCCTATCAAACTTTCCGTATACTCGGCAGACACTTGTACGGGTTTTAACTCTGTCTTCGTCATGCTTTCCCCATGGACTTCCGTATGATGGCAAAATGGATGCTAGACGATCGACATTATTCAAACGTTTACACCCAAAACACGGGACATTTTAAACACTTTTCAAGATTTCATTATCTCATTTCATTAGCACTAATTTTAGGCCATAGGGCCCCTTTTCCTGGTAATCAATGAAGGATTTTCTCCCATCCGAGGAGATGTAATTAATATCCTGGCCTTTATGGTGTGGTAGGTTTTAGTCTGGACATGTAATCCACTATCGTTTGATCAGTCAGACAGTGGGCACCAGTGGCTTCTTTGAACTCTGAATAAATTGTCACTTTATGGCTGGCATGCCCACGCACTAAAAAAACTAAACAAATAAACTAAATACATGAAATAAACAAATGAATAAAAAGATGAATCTCAAGAGTGTGTCCACAAGTCTGGCACACCCGGTGGGACTGGACTTCCTTTCATCTCCACGCCAGGAGTAAGGGCCCTATGGGGGGCAGCAGGCTATGAGAGCCAGGGCAGCAGGCTTTAATAGCCAGAACAGCAGGCTGTAGAAGTCAGGAATAGCTGGCTATAGAAGCCAGGAATAACAAGCTTTAGAAGCCAAGAATAGCAGGCTTTAGAGCCAAAAATAGCAGGCTTTAGAAGCCGGGAATAGCAGGCTATAGAAGCTAGGAATAGCAGGCTACGAGAGCCAGAATAGCAGGCTGTAGAGACCAGGAATAGTAGGCTATAAAAGTCAGAAATAGCGGGCTACGAGAGCCAGGAATAGCAGGCGATAGAAGCCAGGAATAGCAAGCCGCGAAGGCTAGGGTAGCAGGCTGTAAGAGCCCTGATAGCGGGATGGCAAGCCATAAGATAAGATAGCTGGAGCATAAGGTAGCTAGTTTTGACCGTCATAGCCAAACCGAAAGATAGGATAGTGATGACATGCTATAGGGAAGTGGGCTTCCGAGTCGACATCCAGAGGGGTGGAATGTGAGCTGAAATCGAGGAGAAAGGGATTAAAAAGTCATAATCAAGGGAAGCGGGCTTCGACGACAGGTCTTAGCCCTGATAGTAAGCTTTGGCCTAAAATGGCTAAGCCGAGAGATGAAATAGTCGGAACTTGTAACAGCAGCTTTGGCCAAAATGGCTAAGCTGGAAGCTGGAATAGCTGAAACTCATGATAGCAACTTTGGCCGAAATGGCTAAGCCAGAAGATAGGATAATTGACAAATTGTGATAGCGGCTTTGGCTAAAATGACTAAACCAAAAGAGGAGATAGCTGAAGAATTATGATAGCGGCTTTGGCCGAGATGGCTAAGCCAGAGGACGAGATCATTGACAAATTGTGACAGCGGCCTTAGCAGGATGATGGAATGGCTGAAAATGTAAGATAGCGATCTCGACTGTCATGGCTAAGTCGGGAAATAGAATAGCTGGAAGTTGTGAGATATATGGTAGCGCGCTTCGACTGAGGTGGACGAGCCGAAAAATGAGATATTTGAAATACATAATAGGGTGGTGAGTTTGAAAACAAAGATAGCTGACTTTGACCGGACGTCAAAGGCCAGAAAATAGGATAGCGGATCCTGGTAGGATGTCGGACTCGGGAGCAATCTGGAATTGATGTTGCCTCAACGGACTGTCGAAGACAACCCATGCATATGACCCAGACGGGGAGGTCTGCGTCATAAGTAGAATCTAGATGCCAATCTGACAATATGTCAGAGCTGACAAACCTTGCTCAGACGGTAGGTCTGGGACAAGGGCAGAATGTAGATGTCGACCCAACAAAATGTCAGAATCAACAAACCTTGCTTGGACTGCATGTCTGGGGCAAGGGCAGAATATGGACGTCGACCCGACGAGATGTTGGAATCAACAAACCTTGTTCCGACGGGAGGTCTGAAACAAGGGCAGGATATATAAATGGGCATTGACTCGACAGGACGTCGAACTCAAGCAAATTAGTGAAGACGTGGGGTCTTGACCAAGTGTAAAACCTAGCCGACTAACGAGGGCCACGAATGGTGCCCTCCGAAGGTACTCCTGGTACAGACTAGTCCATAGTGCGGGCTGTGTTGTCCAGCGGGACTATTGATGGGTTTGACTATTTTGCTATAGCGCCGGTGGGGCTATGGATTAACATGTGAGAGCTCGACCAAGGAGGGGCGACTTGAGCCAGAGAGAAAAGGTTTATGGGTGTAGCTTGGCGGCAATACTTAAGAGCGCGACGCAGACGAAGTGCCTTGCGCCGAGAAAGAAACTTATGGACTCACCCCGGCAGGACTTGATGGGCAAAGTCTGAGAGCTCGGCCAGGGCAGAGTGCCTCACGCCAAAGGGGAAGAGTTTTATGGGCCCAGTCGGCCGGGCTAAGGCGATGTTTGAGAGCTCGGCAAGGGCAGAGTGCCAAGGGCCAAGGGAAAGGTTTTTATGGACCCAGTACAGCAGAACTGATGGGCAACATCTAGAGCTTGGCAAGGGCGGAATGCCACAGGCCAAGGGACAGGTTTTATGGGCCCAGTGGGGCAAGTTGGTTTCTCTTAGCACATTTGTGTAGCTGTTGCGGTGGAATGTCGAAGGATGGCGAGGATATATTGGTTATGAATGTGGGTTCCACACTGGGGGTAGAGGATCAATCCCAGTGTGACTAATGGGAGCATTTTGCAGGATAAGGAGCTGGCACTATCGACGAGTGTTTATTGGGTGACATGGCTGGCGGATCTAGTTGATGTAAACTTTGCAGCCCGTGGCATGTGTCAGCTCAAGTGTTTAGCCCGGATCAACATGGATCCATTGATAGCGGGGAGGTTGTTGCATGGCTGCTCTGAGTCGGCATCACCCCAGGGGACAAATGGCAGGTGGCAGTAGCTGTGCGCCAAGTCATCTTGTTGCTTCTTGTATTATTGTCTTCAGCGGGGGTATTTAGAATGTTGCAGCTCTTTGCAAAGATAGGCTTCCAGGGCTTGCACCATGTGCTGATCTCTTGACATGCCTGCCTCAGCAGTTGTGATTGCGGGGTCTTTTCAACTCCCGATCCCATAGTGCTAAATTGTATGGAGTAGCTTCCCAGAGAAGGAGAAATCTCATTCTATCATTGAATGACATGCAGCAAACGGGTCCTCTAAGCAAGGAGCTGGAGATCGTTAGCCGTCGAGCTTGTCAAACAGTTACATCTGCAGCGGGTTGTCCAGTTCACGGTGGAATGTTGGTGTGCCCTGAATAATTCCGTTCTCTTTTCTTTTTAGCTTTGGATGCCCCCAGGCTGGGGTGGGTAGTTGGAGAGTTCATTCTCCCTTTTAATGCCCCCAAGCTGGGGTGGATAGCTAAAGATGAGTTGTTCAAAGCATGTCTTTTCATTGGGTAGCTTGCTCGCTTTACGAGCGATTGCGTAGGTAGATAGTAGCAGGGAAGTTCGACCGTTGGACTCCACCCTCTTCTCTTTATTGGCCGTCCCCCCTTGCTCAGAGAGTGCTGAGCCTCCTTTTCTTGTGTGCTGGAGTGAGCAAAGCAGTGACTGTGTCATGCCGGTTTGTTCATTTTGGAAGAGACCCTTCCCTGCATCTTTATCATTCCCCAGTTGACCATGCCATGGGTTGACTTCGTTCTTGAACTGATGGCTTGAACAAAGCTGGCAACACATTAATCGGTAAAACACCATCTTTTCTTTTATTCTTGGGTTTATTTCTATTTTGGTCTTCAGTAGTTGCCCTGATGACGGTGCACCAGTTGCATTTATTCGGATGCTCGCCATAGTGGAGGGAACCCTGGTGGCACCTCAAAGGGTGTGCTGTCCTGATTGATGTACGGAGACTGTGTTAGCCGTCATCTTGAAAATGGGCATTGGGTGCTCCCACCGGTTGACATAGAGACCGAGGATGCTGGGGCTTCTTTGGCTTACGAGAGTGACTTCATGACTTTTAACCCTCCCAGGCTGCCAGGATTTGAGCAAGGGCCATCATACCCGATTGTAGGAGGAGGGTCGGCATCGTCAGAGACCACTTTTGGAGGCCTGAATATAGTACCGGTCAAGGTATGGAGCATTCCCCCACCCGTATGTAGCCTTTCTTGTCATTTCCAACTCGGCTGGTTGACATATGTATATGTGATGCAGGCTGAGGTGGTGCCACCAACTGTGACAGTGCAGATACCTCTTTAGGATTTAGGCGTGGGCCAACCGACTTTTCCACCCGTGCTATGACCCATCGCCTTACGGCTTCTACAGACTTATGCGGCAGCGACATCGCTGGAAGGACCCGGAGTGATTGTAGAAGCCGATGAGCTGATCAAAGTTGCAGAATCTCGACCGCTCGCCATCGGCAAAGAATTATTACTGGAGCAAGGTAGTCTCCCCGAGATAGAAGCGGGAGAGATTACTGAAGAACAGGCCGATGCTTCTAGGGCCTTGGCTGTCATTGAGGGATCTTCTCCCGTGGAAGCCGGTGGGACTGCACGCAAGGAGTGAGTATCCTCGGCTATCGAGATGGCCGGTACGGCTTCACCTCAGGGGGCAGGCAAAGAAGTTGTTGTAGTTGAGACTTCTCCAGTTGTATCAGCTGGAGTTGTCGAGTCTAGCGCTGGTGCCCTGCAAATAATGTCGTTGACGTCCTCCAGGGTGAGCGATGATATCTGGGCTGAGGTGGACAGCAAGGTGGACTTTTAGCTTCCTAAGACTTTGCCACTGGGTTACAATTTTCTAGCGACATGGTGTAGTAGTCCCTGGATAATCTTTAGCGAGCCATGTCGGCTTCCCCGGGCTTGACTTATGCACAGTTGAGGAGCCTGGTAGAACACCTCTCCGGCTCATTATTGGCGTTCGGGTGCCCAATGGATGATTGGACCCCACGGGTTACCATGTTGTTGAAGCACGCCAACAGGCGGGAGTACCTCAGCCGGGAGGTATCCGGTCAGCTGGCAACCATAAAATTAGAGAAGGCTGATTGTCGAGTTACTGCCACTTCATTGAGAGGAACCGTGGGGCAACTGACAAAACATAATGCATGGGAATAGGGGCGTTAAAGGCAACGGACCTTTAACTCAATACAAAGGACTATAACGCACCGGGGCAGGCGGGTTAAAGCCACCCGAACATGAAAATCTATAGGAAAACTCAGACGCGGACGATATAATGCACCACGGCAGGCGCGTTAAGTGACCATAACGCACCGGAGCAGGCGCGTTGTGTCACCTGGGTTTCGTGACTCCAGCGGTCAGAATCGGAAACCCCTCCCGACCGATCGAAATCGATGGGGGACGCGGCAAATTACAAAACTTGTTAAACCTACCAACCTATACCAATCACACAAGCCTAAGTATGCCACTAGGAATGAAATACAGTGCCCATGGGATAGATTTCAACATAAGAAGGCTAAAAATGAATTAAAATGCACTAAACAGGAACATGCACGAAATACAAGGCAACGGGCGTCAGACCGCAGCGCAAGTGGTACCAGCGGTGTCCTAACGAGATAGGGTATCCATCCCCCTACCTAGAATTCAACGAAAATGGCGATACGACAGCGAACCGGCGAGAGGGGGAAACGGCACCTCCCGGCCCGACTCGAGTCCACACTCCGCGAATCGAGGAACGGCGGGCGTCAACGCGATCCTCGTGACGCAACCAATCTAACGGTATCTCTCCGGCTTCGATCAGCAGTCGTCTAGATCAGGAAATGAGAGAGGTACGTAAATCGAGAATAAATCCCAAAATCACCCAAAGAGAGATTTACATAGAAAACGAGGGAAAAGGCGACGGATGGTGACGCAGAGGGCGTCAACGGATTCCGAGCGAGATGAGGAGTCTCATCCCCTACCTTTTGCGTGGCGAAGATCGCGAATCGGTGCCGATCGGGCGACGGGGGCCACGTCATCTTCTTACTGGCACGCGTCTCCATGCTCCACGATACGAGGGAAGAAGGGTACTGGTGCGGTCCTCGCGTCGAGCCCGTCCCATCGGTACCTCCCACGCATCGACTGGAGTCCATTTGGATAGCGAACTGTGGAATGGGGGGTTGGAGGAGAGAGAACGTGGGGGAGAGAGAGAGAGATTCGAGAGTGAGGAGAGAGAGAATGAGTGGGTGGAGATTTTTATAAAATTTTTTGATTTTTTTATTTTTTTTTGAAAAGGAACCGATGGTGGGTTTAGTCGCCAGCATGAGTGTTATGCCGAAGCAAAGAAGGTTTGTTTATCGACAGGGATGGAAGGTCTAGGTCAAAAGTTTGTTCATCGATTTCACCAATGATGACAGAAATCGAAGGTAGGTTTAATCATCGGCATGGTTTAAATGCCGAAGCAAAGAAGATTTATTTATCGACGGGGATGAAAGATCTGAGTTGAAAGTTTGTTCATCGATTTCACCGATGATGACGAAATCGAAGGTAGGTTTAATCATCGACATGGTTTAAATGTCGAAGTAAAGAAGGGTTTAATCGTCAACAAGGATGAAAGGTCCAAGTCAATGGTATATTCATCAATTCCGCCGATGATGGTGAGAATCGAAGGTAGGGTTTAATCATCGGCATGGTTTAAATGCCAAAGCAAAGAAGGGTTTAATCGTCAACAAGGACAAAAGATCCAAGTCAATGGTATATTCATCGATTCTGCTGATGATGACAAGAATCAAAGGTATGGTTTATTCATCAGCATAGGTTAGATGCCGAAGCAAAGGATTTTATTTATCAACAGGGATGAAAGGTTCGAGTCGAAAGTTTGTTCATTGATTTCGCCGATGATGATGAAAATCAAAGGTAGGTTTATTCATCGGTATTGGTTAAATACCGAAGCAAAGGATTTTGTTTATCGATAGGGATGAAAGGTCCGAGTAGACGGTTTATTCATCGATTCCACTAATGATGACGGAAATCGAAGGTAGGTTTATTCATCGATATTGGTTAAATATTGAAGTAAAAGATTTGTTTATCGATAGGGACGAAAGGTCCGAGTCGACGATTTGTTCATCGATTCCACCAATGATGACAAAAATTGAAGGTATGTTTATTCATCAGTATTGGTTAAATACTGAAGCAAAAGAAGTTTGTTTATCGACGAGGATGAAAGGTCCGAGTCGATGGTTTGTTCTTCGATTCCGCCGATGATGACGGAAATCAAAGGTAGATTTATTCATCGATATTGGTTAAATATCGAAGCAAAACAAGTTTGTTTATCGACGGGGACGAAAGGTTAGAGTTGATGGTTTGTTCATTTTGGTTTTCTAGTGGGACATGTAATGAATGTCTTGCTCGGAATTTCGTAAAGGTGAATGTCGAGGGAGCACAGCAACAGGGAGCTAACGTACTATCCACTTCTTCCCAACCCCCAGTAGATCGGGCCGAGCGGGATGCAGACTTCACGAGGGCAGTGGCACGAGTCAAGGAGGCCGAGGCCGCTCTTGCCTAGAGGGTAAGTAAACAGCTATACTTCCCCTTTGTTGATTATGATTTATGAATGCGACTAGCTGATCATGATGTGTGTATATGCAGACAACCATGCTAGTAGCGGTGCTGAGTGAGGTCACCCGACAGAGAGAGGAGGCAGAGCACCATCATGCGGATGGGACAAGGCTAGCGCTCCTCCGTGCAGAGTTGGAGAGACTCCGAGCCAAGGCGACAGAGATGGAGTGTGTCCGTGTGGAGCTAGAGCTGTCCCGACTGCCGGTAGCCGAGCTGAGGGGCGCCGTGGGGGTGTACGAGCAGATGAGTCAGTGGCCGGAGCGCAGTGGGGCTCCGAGTGGCGCACACAACACTTATAGGGGATACTTCACTATTTCCTCCGACTATCGAAGGAACGAGGTCGAGGAGTGGCACTGATGGCACCACGAAGAGGCGAGCTCCGCTATGGCCCTGCCATCGAAGAGGCATGAGGGCACTGGTGACAGTGGAGGTCCAAGAGATGGACCGGCCTGATGTACTATATGAGACACATGTACTTTTGACATGAATGCTATGACCTGACCTATTTTTGACTTTGCAAAAGACAAATTTGTCCATGCTGATGCTGACTGACTGACACACGAATCCTACGACTGGCACGGGAGAGCGAGAGAGAGGGACTGGGGAGACTCGAGTAGAATGACTCAAAGAAAGAAAAAACTAAGGCAGTAGAGAGAGGCAGTCACCCAACAAGCTGCTACCAAAGCCTGGCATTCTCACGGTAGACCGCTGAAGGTCGACCAGCCACAAGTTCAAGGAAGGTCAGAAATGGTCCTTCTTAGACCGCATATCTTGAAAAGGTGATTTCCCATTGACCATTTGTATTGAGAAACACTCTCCCCAAGATCGTTTAGGCCATCAGAGAGGCAAAGAATGTAGAAGAGGAGAGAATCGACCCTTTGGTGACCGCCATGAACTTTTGCGGTCGCTCGACAGACTGCAGATTAGGAAACCTTGTTAGCTCTGATCGCCATACTCTCTAGATGACACCTTCTAGGCTTAATCACCCATGCCAAATATTATAATGATGTACACTTTGATTGGGAGGCTATGGGAGCCCTCATAGAGATTTGGCATCCACATACACACACCTCCTATGTCCCACCTTTGAAGCCACCATACTCCTAGAGGAAGCGAAGATGCTATTAGGATTAAAGAGGTTAAAGCAAGGTGAGGAAGAGAAGATGGCAAATATGCCAAAGCAAGTAAGTGCACTAGAAGTATTAGCGGGCCTAATTCCACACTCAAAGATGATAGATCAAATACGTGTTGCCAAAGGAATCAATTTGATGAAGCTAGCGGCATGGGTGTACAAAGCATTGGGTCAAGCAAAAGAGGATGACATGGAAGAGATCATGAAGGCATTCGTGATTTGCCTTATGGGAGCCTTACAATTCCCCTCGGCGGATGACTTTTTAGAGAAGGAACAATAGAGTGACATATGTGATATTTGGGAGGGAAAGAGGATTGGGCCAGTGGTCCTAGCCTACCTCTATAGTAGGCTCACCTCGGCATCTATGGGAAGGCCCCTATACGGGTCAATGCTCTTGTTTACTAGTTGGGTGGACCTCTATCTAAAGTTTGACCCATGCGATGATGCCCAAGGTGCTTCCAAGATTTTCCACAAGAGCCCACTCCACTATATGACAGGCACTCTTGGCTTGAGTGAGAGAGTGACTAACCAGGTGCCCAAACTAAAGAAACGAGTGGAATGGCAGGAGCATTTCAAGGTGATGCCTCAAAACCTGTTCACATATGCGCCGGGGATCCTCAAGACTCAAGACCTTCGTGCACGACTCTCTCCCTGGGTGGAGCTCCCACTAATTGGTGCCTCTAAGTTCGTAGTCTACAATTCACACCGGTGCCTCTCACAACTCGGCCTACCTCACCACATCTTTGAAGATGTTTCACACCTTCCACCAATCAAGAAAAGGGACTTAAGCACAAGCAGTGATGAGGAGGAAGTTAAGACAATCAAGGCCCTATGGCGGGTTAACAAGCTACACTGGCCGACGGAGCGGGTTGAGGAGGACCAGGATTAATGGAAAGCTTATGTAATAGCACTTAGCAATTTAAGGCCTGAAGTGGCTCATTGGAGTTGTACTTGAAGAATGCCAGAAGGCTTTTAATCAGCTGAAGGAATACTTGAAACCCCACCAGTGCTGGGGGCACCTGTCAAAGGGCGGCCGTTGATTCTATACATAGCTGCCATCGAATGTTCCCTTGGGGCAATGCTGGCCCAAAACAACAATGAGGGAATGGAGCAGGCGCTTTATTACCTCAGCTGAAGACTGATCGCGGCAGAAGTAAAATATACCCCGATCGAGAAAGTTTATCTTGCCTTTGTCTTTACGGCCAAGAAAATAAGGCATTACATGCTCTCGCATGAAATACAGCTGATATCGAGGGCTGATCCGATCAAATATCTCTTGTCCCAACTGGCACTAAAAGGGCGATTGGGAAAATGGGTCGTCATTTTGATGGAATTCGATATTACATATGTGCCGTAAAAGGCTATTAAAGGCCAGGCGATAGCAGATTTCTTTGTGGCACACACTATGCCTGAGAATTTCCCTCTTGTCACAGAGCTTCTAGAAGATGAAACACTAGAAGTGGATCAAGTCTGTCAATCCATATGGCAGTTATACTTTGACGGAGCATCCAGAACTGAAACATCCCAATCAGGACACACGAGGATAAGGGCTAGAGCAAGCATCGTCCTCAAATCCCCAGAAGGAGAGGTGCTACATACATCTTTCTCGATCAACAAACCATGCCCAAATAATGAAGCAGAATATGAAGTCTTGATCATCGGTCATCAGATAGCTCTTCACATGGCGATCCGAATGCTGCAGGTGTTCGGTGATTCGATGCTGATTGTCAAGCAGATATAAGGAGAGTTCGACGTCTGAAAGCCCAAGCTACTCCCGTACTGTGCCAAGGCGAAGAAGCTCATGGGGCGGTTCTACTTCATTAAAGTGGGCCATGTCGTCCAAAGCCAGAATGCCGAGGCAGATGCACTAGGAAAATTAGCAAGCTCACTAGCGTCCGCGCTAGGTGAATCCCTTAACATAACAGTCATAAACAGGTGCCCAGTCCCTACCATGATAGAGGAACCAAGTGATGAAGAAGAATATGAAGCTACAACGGTAGAAATGACTCTCTCTCCCGATTGGAGAGAACCCCTGTTGAAATGGTTTAAACACCAAGAATTGCCCAAGCAGAGGGAAGAAAAGATCAAATTGGAGATGAAAGAAATGGGATCGGGTGAACGGAGGACATGGAGGGGCTGGCTCTCAACTCTGACAAGTACCGCAATGTGAGTGTGAATGTTTTCTGGCAGGTCTCGCTGAATGCTCGAGAGGGTTTCCGAGTGCTCCCTCTCTCTTTGCTCATCTCTCACCCTCTCTGCCCTCTATACCTCCCTCTGCCGGCTGGGGTGCCAGTGTCAGAGGGGTCTCTCTTTCTCTCACACATTTTTAATGTCAGAAAGTGAGGACAAGAAGGTAAATTTATGACTGCAGTTTATACTAACTAGACTTGAGTTAATGCTATGTTACTTCACTGTTAAAAAGTTAACGACAATGATTTATTTTGAATTGACGATAGATTTCGGGGGCTCATTTAGGAATATCGAGATGACTGGGGTATGCTTGTAATTAGGCAAGATTGCAGAAATTGAAATGTAAAATCCTCTGAATTTAAATATGTAAGAGAAGCATGACAATCAAAATGTTAGAGTTGAAGTTATTGAATTTCCATTCTGCTGCACTCTTACAGACCGTGAAATATAAAAGGTGGGGAGAGCAAGAGAGGATGAGGGAGATGGGTGGTAGTGGGTGGGATAGCAAGAAAGAGGATGAGATCAGGCAGCCGTTTCGGAGAGGGTTGTCTGATGCATAAGAGAAAGCAGATAGGAGAGGAGCTCCCTGTGAGTGGACTTGGCCCTTGGGCATCCCCAAGGGGCAGCTAGAGGTGGAGGATGGCTGGAGAGGCATCCAATGGAAGGCACTTTGGAAGTGTGTACATGGTCATTGAGGGGAGTATAATGGCTGATAAGTAATGGTAGATTGCCAATGGACAGTGGGCATAAAGGGGAGGAAAAACCCTAAGGGGAGTGCGGGGTACAGGGTGGGAAGGGCAAACAGCGAATTATGGAAAATGGAGTTAGGTCAGGTGCTTGTATCTGTCTTAATTGATCTGACATGGTTCCTATTTAGTGGGCTGGATAAACAGGCAACTTTTTTTTGAAACGTGGATAAACCGGCGACTTGGACAGCTTGGACCACCTAGACGGGTGGCAGGTGCGGGGACAAATAAGATGCATGAGCGCCCACCCTAAGAGTCATTCATGCATGCACCTTGATAGCCATGGTCTTCTTCTGAGGTAGGGGGATGGACTCTCTTCCTTGCTAGGATCATTTCCACACCACTTGCACATCCATCCACGGCCGTTTGACCCAATTAATGCCCATGTTTAGTTTCACCCTAAAATATGTTAAAAATATGTTAATTAATGTTAAATTATTTATTAATTATTTATGGGCATGTTTATTACATTTCTAGCTCTTGTGGGCTTGTATGGATGCATGGCATGGTTTGCTTTTCCGTTTTCTACAGGTTTTGTAGCGAACCCATCGATTTCTATCGACTGGGGAACGGCTCGGTCGCAAATCAAACCCGTTCATCGCCCAGACCACATGGCGGTCACCCCGTGACCGTCATGACTTTAACGCACCTTACCAGGCGCGTTATGCCCACACAGCGGACCACTCCAAGTCTGTTATGCCGCTGAGAACGGTAGATAGGTGGTTAGTATAGCGCACCCCTCCATGACCGTTATAGTCAAGGGTTTTCTATGGATTTTCCATGTTCGGGTGGTTTTAACGGGCCCGCCGTAGACCGCCATATCACCCTTGACCGAATGGTTTGACTATTGACCGTTGACCGTTGACTTGTAAGGCGGTTAGCATGGCGGTGTAGGGTAGACCCGTTATGCCGATATAACGCCCCTCACCCGGTGCATTATGTCGTGCATTTAACCGTGGTTTCCTATGGATTCCTGGTGTTCGGGAGGCTTTAACGGACCTCGACCCATGCGATATAGTTTCATAACGCATGAGTCCAGGTGCGTTATGCTCCCTAGTTTCTGGTTTCAGCTCATGCAAGTATAACGGCCATGAGAGGCGCATCATACTCAGCATAATGCCCCATGCCTGGTGCGTTATGCTCTGCATTCCTGATTGCACGGCAACATGCATTAGAGTATGATGCACTGGAGTAGATGCGTTATACTGTACATAACGCCCCATTGTAAGTGCGTTATGGTCTGCATATCTGTGCCTTGTGTTCGCCTGAGTGTTCGGGTGAGCATAACGGACATGGGGGGATGCGTTATGAATCTATGACGCCCCTGTCCTGATCCGTTATGTGAGATAACGGTCCTATAATGGTCCGTTATGCTTTCTGGCATTCTAAAAGAGCATGTTTAGTTCTTAGTGCATTTCATAGTGCATATGTAATACATGGCGTTGATGTGGCCGACATGCTGGCGAACTAAGAGAAATTACATAAGGTGTGCAGAATGTCCTTGAAAAATCTTGAGAATACGGCCAATTGCCCCTTCAACATGGAATTCATCAAACTCTTGGCGGTCGTATGAGTTAGCACCATGTGGTTAGAGAACCCCTCTTGGCGAGTGAACTGAATAGCAATGGAGTGAGGGGTAATAATAACAACGATAGTGAATCCACCAGTGGGCAATGAGATTGCTATCGGTCTCACTTGAGAAGAAACTGGCATCAATGCAAGGGAACTCTTCTTAGCAACTGTCCTCTGAAACATAGGCTCATCAACCCTAAAGTTGCAAGAGACCAGGACGTGGACCGGCATACGACAGATGAAATCTTGGATCTTGAAGCGAATAACTAGCATCGAACTGTCCTGACTCGGCTCATCATCTCCATGGGGACCAGTCCCAAGGGCCACCAATGACAATGCACACCCGCTCTGTGGGGTGGAGGTAAGTTGAGGAGAAGTAGAGGTAGAAGGTTTCGAAGGTAGTGGGGGAGGCATGATGGCGACGAGAGGTGAAGGCAAAGGGGTTGAGGTGATGATAGGTTTGAGTGCGTGCAAGGGTGAAGGTAGAGGTGTAGGTGGCGGTATAACCTGCTCAGGCTCGGGCAATGATGGCAAAGGGGATGGCAAAGATGGTATAGATAATAGAGTAGGTGACGGAGCAGGTGATGTGGGCAATGGGGGTAGTGGAGATGGAGATGTAGAGGATGAGGAAGGAGGTAAAGGGGAAGTGGAAGGCCATAGGGCCCAACGTCGGCATACTGATATGACATGCCGAGCGGCTTTGGGGGTAGGAGTAATGGCAGGGGAAGTGGTGGAAGTGGAGGCACTAGCCTGAGCAAGGGATTGGGTAGGCAGAGGTGATAGAGATGGCAAAGATGGTATAGATAATGAGGTAGGTGCCGGAGCAGGTACATCACTAATCAAAGAATCACCAGGGTGCCCCTAGTCTTGTAGAGATGGAGATGGCTGCTTGGGCGGTGCCTACTGCTATTAGTGTTTTGATGTGACACAAGCTAGGACCTACTAGCAAGCACAATAGCGAACCGAAACGGGCCGTATTTGGTGGCCGACTCACTCAAAGACTCGACGCAGATCAGCTAGGTGATCTTCCCGCCTTCTCGTCTTGACGACCAGATCATCGACGTAGCATTCAACAAGGTCATGCAGCATCTCGTCGAAGATTTTGGTCACCTGAGAATCTGATTGGTGGTAGGATTTTCTGTCCTCTTCGTGTTGCCGCCAAGCTCTTGTCATTCTAAGGTCTGTGCTGGTCGTGGCGAAGATTTTTGTAGGACTGTGCTGACCACCCTGTGCAGATCCGACCCAGAATCAGAGGAAACATATAGGAGCTGCCCCGTCTCCCTCCTCACTGATCTGACCAATCCTTATGGTTTGGGTCTTCCTCTTGACGTCACCGATGATTTGCAACAAACGGCGACCCATTTGAATGCCGGGAACCATTTTTCCAATAATTATTTATCTATCTATGTAGTTTTGTGGTAGCAGAACTAGAGGCCTAGTGTAGTTGCTATCACACCCAGATCTGATTGTGCCACTTGGCTGAGGTGTTCTTCATCCAGTCACCGACATTCTCCAATAAACGGAACCCTGATCGGACGCCTGATCTAGACGTACCGCCTCCCGCAAGATCGCTGCACCGGGTGACCTGCGCGGGCAGAACCTGTCTGGTACTCGATCGTCACCCCGATCAGTGATGACTCGATCCCCTCGGCTCCCTCTAGTGCTGCCCGTCAACATGTGTTCCAGCAGCTCTGAAATCAGCATTGTATCCTGTTATGTCTCTGCGTGGAGTGGGTGAATAATTGTGGGTTGTAATTATTCTTTTATTAGCGTGTATTGGGATTGTCAGATTCGGTCAGGATTTTCTTCCCCACGCACTAG
Organism: Amorphophallus titanum; assembly: GCA_024336825.1. Classification (NCBI taxonomy): domain Eukaryota; kingdom Viridiplantae; phylum Streptophyta; class Magnoliopsida; order Alismatales; family Araceae; genus Amorphophallus; species Amorphophallus titanum. The sequence continues at coordinate 592,963 of JANBPO010006887.1, read as the reverse complement.
TCGTGGAGGTACGTGCACGCTCCTAATTCCCAGCATTTTACTTATCTAGTATGTTGTTATATATGCTGTGTTTGTGAGAGTAGGGCCATAGCCAAATACAAATCACCGCGATTGTGAGTGAGAACCCGTTCTTTAACTCCAATCAAGCACCGAGCTCGAATTGCACACCCTAGGTGACAGTGGATCCTTAACCGCTGCGATCCCACATTTCCCTCACAAGGGACGATCATCGGGCTAGAGTGAGTTTCTATTTGGAGACATCTCCACCCAGAGAACACCACGGTGGTCAGTCGCCCAGCTTGCCTTTAGCATGCTAATACTGGCTACACATCGATTCTGTCATAAGTCTTAGCCCGGTCGCGTCATCCGTCCCGCATCAACTATACTTCAGATATATATGTATATATATAATGTTCATGTATAGGCTGACAAAAGCCATCAGATTTCACAAACCCTCCAGCTGTCAGTTCATAGTGAGCCACACCACTCCACTATGTATATGCCGCCCCCGCTTCCAGAACCTCCGGATCTTTCAGGGCACCGTGTCCCTTCCAATATTATTCCCCCAGAATCTTCGGATCCCTTCTCTTTATTCCGATTCTTCCTCCTTCTCCTTCAGGACATCGCATCCTTCGTCCTCTTCTCCCTTCTAAATCATCTTTTTCCATACCTTTTCCCGGGGCATCGCGACCCTCGGTATTTTCTGCCTCCGGAACCTCCGGATTCCTCTTCCAACCATGATTCTCCTCCTTTCCCTCCGGAGCCTCCGGATTCTTCTTCCTATCACGATCCTCTTCCGCTACCTCCGGACCCTCCCGATCCTCCTCCTTCTATCTACCAATTTCTCCTTATAATCCCTCTTGATCCCGGGTCTGACCCGACCTCTTCCACATCCACTGCTTTGGGCATCTGCCCTTTCTCCCACTACTTTCGAGGCTTTAGTCCTCACCTCTCCTTCTAGATTCTCTACTGCTTCTGTAAATTGTTCCATGTGATCAGGGTCTCTGCGTCTTAAACGAGGGAGTTCTAGCGCTCGCCTCTCTTCCTTTTCTCCTTATTCGTCTGAGTCTGGTCTTGATATGTCATCGGCACCCCCGACATTACTGCAACATCGCCGAATCAAGGCATCCATCCCGCCGGTAACACGGTGAAGATAGAGCCATACCACACACTCCTTTCCCTTTTCACTCACAAGAGGGAGTGAATGAGGTCATGAGGGCCTATTTGTATGGCCCGACAAGCACCCCCTTGGGGCGTCAGAGGTTGTTGCAAGGAATGGCCAGCGCCTCAGAAGAACAAGAGCCCCGATCACCGCCAAGCGCTGAGTCGAGGAACATACCGGAAGATGGTCACTTGTCCCCGCCTCGGGAGGAGGCATAGTTACGAGGGTCGGTCTTTGATAGATTGACCTTCCCTAGCAGACCAAGTACGAGGGCGTCGAGGAAGAGAAGAGACGTGAGGATCTACTCCTGCAACATGGCCGGGGTGTTCGGCCGATATGGAGCCCTACTCGTCGAGCCCGAGGAGATGACCAGACTGGCCAGAAGATAAGGTCCACTCACCAGGAGAGGAAGGGCAGTGGCCGAGTTAATACGAGGTCGTGCCAATGGTGCCACCCCTGAAGAACCTTTGACGACCATCACCGCAAACGTCATCACTGCCGGGGACACTAGTGGTCTGCCGTCTACCTCATCGGAGGAAGCTCCAGCTGAAGAAAGAGGAGGGGCTCCCGGCTCTGTCTTGAATGACCCCGCCATACTGCTCATGATGCAGTAGTATCAGTGGGAGATTGAATTGTTGAAGAAGCAACTGAGTGAGAGGAACTCTCCACCCTCTACCTCCGGACAAATTGAAGCATTGCCTGACACCCCTGGGGGCAATGGGCAGACTTCTGAGGCATCTCTACAGGCGACAACACCCTCGCCGGCACTCAATTACGGAGGGAGTCTTCCCCTGTTGCAACCACAGCCTATAGCACCAGTTGCGCCTTTGGCCTTTACCTTCCAAGGGTCTGTTGCCGTGCCCCAGGCCACGGTGTTGACGGCGCCACTGACTCAGCCAGCTCACTTCTACCCAAGCCCAGCTGACCCAGCGGTAGTAAATAAACTGATGCTGGAACAGATGATAGAGATGAAGCTGGCGGAAAGGGGCGACGGTGATCACGTCCCTTTCGATGCATACCGGGTACCCTATCTGGCGTACCACGTTGCTAAGAAGCTGCTGCCTGGCATCACCAAACCACCAAAGTTTGAGAAGTTCAATGGGCAAGGGTATCCTAGGGAGCACATTGCCTACTATGTGAACGTCATGGGTGATCTTGTCGCAGATGAATCTTACCTTTTGAAGTTCTTCGGATCTACATTGACGGGGCTCGCTTTTGAGTGGTACTCCGGCTTGCCAGTGGGGTCCATCGTCGACTGGCTCAACATGCAGAAGAAATTTAAAGAAAGGTTTTACATAGCCGAACGAGAGGTCACCATGGCAGAGCTTTACGCCACCAGGCAGAGGAGCGATGAGAGCCTTTGGCAGGAGTTAGGAGTTAATGTGTTATGCTGCGAGCATGATTGCATTGACATTGATTTGACATTGATTGACTCATAGTGTTGTCATCATCAAAAAGGGGGAGACTGTTGCATCCCTATAGTTTGATGATGTCAACACACTATAAGTCAAACATGTTTAGTCTATGATCATAATTGTTCTGCCATGACTTTCTGTGTTTAATCTGAATTTAATCTGAAAGATGTCTTTGGAGAATATCTTCATGAAATGTAACTCAGTGCATTTTTATAGTTAATACACATTTCATGTTCGTGTACTCATTGTTTAACTCTATGCATGTTTTAATGTCCATGCATAAGTCCGTACAAGTTTTCATGTTGTTCACATAAGTCCATGCAGATCTCTATAGGCTCGTGCATGTTGTATGAAGTCCGTGCATATCTGCATTAGGCATGAAGGAAGCCCATGCATATTCTATCTCAGAGTCTTATAAGTCCATGCACATTTCCATAAGGTCCATGCAAGTTTTTGCCTTAGGGAAAAACTCAGTGAAATCTTTCACTTGGTGCTTTGTGCGATCGAAGTCCGTGTAATTCTAGTCTGCGCAAGGTTTGCCACCATGCATGTTTTATTTTTGTTGAAAACATAAGTCCGTGCACATGGTGGTCGTGTTGAAAAACACAATGTCCTTGCATGTTTTGCTCCTTGCAACTTCAAGTCCATGCATCTCTTGCCTTTGCACATTCTAAGTCCTTGCATATCCTTCGCAAAGCAATATAAGGTCCATGCATACTTCTTTGTGCACACTAAAGGTCCTTGCATACCTTGCTGAATGCGTTTTAAAGTCTGTGCAAATTTTTCTTGTGCACACGGAAAGCCCCTGCATATTTATCGTATAGGCACTAAAGGTCCGTGCATGTTTTACTGCCACTCATATAAGGCACGCACAAACCGGTCTCATGACATTTATAAGGTCTGTGCACATTTTTCTATCATGCACACACGAAGTCTGTGCATTGCTTTATGTCTGACCTAGTCTGCCTTATGAACAGTTTTGAGTCTGTGCATATTTGCTATGAGAGTGATTCAAGTCCGTGCATATAAAGTCAGATGATCTATTGAGTCTGTGCACTTATGTTCTAATGATATATTTCCCGTCTGATCTCTATCTTTCAAAAACTAGATTTTGTTCCCCATTCGCCTCCTATTTTGGTTGATCCGTTAATGTTCCAATCTCCACTTTGGCTTGAAATGCCGCCTAAATTTTTAATTGTTACTTGTCCATGTGGGCACTGCCCACCAATTGATCTTTTCACTCCATGGTTCTCCTCCTCCGATCCTCTCCTTGATATCTTCTGTCCTTCTATTTACCCTCTTGCTCTTCTGCCTCCTCCATCAGCTTCTCCTTCATGCTGTGTACTCTCCACTGATCTTGAAAAAAAAAGGCTAATTTTGAAACTGAGATTTCAGTGGAGGATTATGCTGTGCTCTGCCCATCTTTCACCCAGGGGCACGAGGCCCCTGCTTCTCTTCCGTTAGATTTCCCATCTTCTAGGATAGATGTAGAGTCTGCTGAGTCTCCTAGGGAAGTAGAGTCAGTCGGAGTAGGGTCTAGCTCTAGTGTTTTTAGCCCTTCCACACTTGCGACTTGCCCGATGATGCGTCGTTCCAAATCTATCCCCGATAGGTTCCTCCAGGATCTTGCTCAACACTGTCACACCCTCCTTAGATGCCCGGAGTTTGTAGCAATGGCCATCATCCTAGAGGATGATGAGGAGCTAGTGGGGTGTGGAGCGATGACGGATTAGGTATTTTTGAGATCATAGATGAGAAGGACCTGGTCGACTATGAGGATAGCGGTGTGGACGACGCTGCCCATTTATACGCGCAAGGCTTGAAGAGGTTCGATGAGCCGTCGTCGGCAGTGGATGAGCCCACGAAAGAAATTAATCTTGGAACAAAAGAGGATCCCAGACTCACAATCATCTCCGCTAATCTCCCTCCTCAGGTTGAAGAGGAGTTAGTCAAGGTTTTGAGGGAGTATAGCGATTCCTTTGCCTAGTCCTACAAGGACATATCGGGTCTTGACCCTGCCTTAGTGGAACATTGACTCATACTTAAACTAGGGGCAACACATGTGAAGCAAAAATTAAGAAGATTTCACCCCCAAATGGCCTTGAAAATGAAAGAGGAAGTCGATAAATTACATAAGGCCAAGTTTATTAGAGTTGTTTTATATCCTCAATGGGTGGCAAATATAGTCCCTATGATGAAAAAGGATGGAAAGGGCATGAAAAAGGATATAACAGAATTTGTCAGCAAGTGTCTTACTTGTCAACAAGTAAAGGCAGAGCATCAAAGACCAACAGGACCATTACAGTTGATGAAAATTTCACAGTGAAAATGGGAGCATATCACTATGCATTTTGTGATGGGATTACCAATGACTAGGAGAAAGCATGATTCTATTTGGGTAATTGTTGACCGACTTAATAAGTCAGCTCATTTTCTGCCCTGATTTTCTTCTTCACTGGCCATCAGATAGAAATCTTCCTCATCTTCTAGTGCGGTCGAGCTTTCATCGTCCTCCTCGTCGTCGCTCCACGTACACACCATTGCCTTGGGCTTCTTTCCCTTAGCCTTGGACATTTGCTTGAGTAGCTCAAGACGCTCTCCTCGCATGTGTCATGCCTTCTTACATTGGTAACAAATAACATTGTCAGACTTCTTAACTTGAGTGGATCTGAAGTTAGAGTTCCTACTTACTTGTGGAGTTTTCTTCCTTCTCTGAAATTTACCTTTGCCTCTTAAATTTTTTTTGAATTGCTGGGTGAGGAGTGCATGGTCAGCTAAGCTTGATTCTCAAAAGTGCTCGCAGCTGCCTTCAATCTCATCATTATCATCATCAGATCCATTTGTGCTCTTAGCAACCTTCAGAGCCATAGTCTTCTTTGGCTTGGTGTCTTCCTCATTCCTCTCCATATTCAACTGGTATGTCATGAGCGAGCCAATCAACCAGTCAACTGTTATCATAGTTAAGTCTTTTGAATCCTCAATAACCGTAGCCTTAGTATGCCACGCTAGGGTGAGAGATCTAAGGATCTTCCTAACCAAATCACTGTCAGTGTATTCTTTTCCCAGAAGTTTTAAGCTATTGGTTGATTGGGTGAGTCTTGCATACATCTCAGAGATAGATTCATCTGGTTTCATTTTGAATATTTCATAATAAAAAATAGCATTTTGGCCTTGGTGGCCCTTACCTCGGTTGTCCCCTCATAAATTAACTCAAGCCTATCCCACATTTCTTTTGCAGATTTACAAGTGGATACTCTTGAGTATTCAGTGGGGTGGATAGTGCACTGCATGATGTTCATAGCACTCCAATTGATTGTGGAGTTCTTAATTTGGTCAGGGGTCTAGATATCCCCGTTCGGAGACGTGGGCGAGCGGGGAAGCGTGGGTTCCCCACACGCCGCGCCGGTGAAGCTTCGACCTATTTTAAAAATTTACACCACTACTTCCCCATGCAAGGGGGTTGAACATGGGGAGGGGAAGTCAATCTTACATCCAAACACTACCTCCCATAGGGAGGGGCGATAAGCCAGCCAGGCGGGGAGGGAAAAATGAGCTAGGAATTAAATAATCAGAGGATGTCGGTTCTATCCGCGCTCTAGAACAGGGGATAGGCAGTCGATGTCGACGCCACTGCGACCACTCCCGAACTCGATTGTCAACGATACCAGTGGAAAAATCTTCGAGACTGGATCAGTATGACGTCCAATGTTTGGGGAAACTCCAGGTTGGCGTTGCCAGTCGGGGAAGAGTCACAAACAGGGTCCCTTCTTTCTGATCTTGAATGCTATGGCAACTCAGTAGTAGGAAGACGAGGCCGCCAGGAGCGATCCCGAGCTCTGAATTGAGCATGGCTAGAGTCGTTGGAACCGTTGTTGAGTCCTCTTCGAAACGAGACCCATGGGAACACAAGAGGATGTCAGAGCATATTGAGAGAGCCCAAACAGTGGACAAAGGTCGGTTTAGTCCCAGAAGGGATAGATCTGCGCACCCTGGGGAGAAAATTAGGAACTCACTTTTCAGGGGCCCAATCAGGAAGCAACTTCTTGGTACTGGAAGCTAACTCGTTGTATAAGGTCTCAACCAAGCCCTGCCTCCAAATCTTTAGGTGTCCGGTCATGGGAGCCTCCGCGAGAAGCCTCAGGTTGGCAGTCTGGAGGGAGATGCGCAGTCTGGGGATATCGGCTCCCCTGGGCAGCCATGAGCCCATAACAGGACAAGACTACCACCATTGCGTAGAGGACTTAAAGACGGTTCCGACGGTGCCTCTTGAGCACCCAGGAGCGCTGGGATGAAATCGTGGTCGACTCTGCAAGTCTCTGGTACTTTGCTACCTGCAAACTGAGAAGTGTAGGTTGATGATGGGGGGGTGGAAAATGAGGTAAATGGGAGGAGAAGGAGGGTGGAGGGTTGTAGGGATGACACTTGGCTATTAGGCGGTCTAGGAGGGGACAAACCAAAGTGAGGGAGGGGGAGAATGGGGGTAGGAAAAACTTGAACAAACTTCTATGTGACTATGTAATTGTGAAGAACTCGATTTTGATGCCAACTTCTCCTAGGGTCATGATCCCCAAAAGCAGTCAAAAGATGAAGTTCTTCAAAACAAGAAAATCCCCCTCTGTTAAGTTTTTTGAATTGAAGTTATCAAGATTAACACTGACACAGAAATTGGTGATCTTGCAGGACCCGGGAATGATGCTCATTGTTTCACAACTCAAGGACGTCATACGGCCTATCGAAATCAACAAACCCAACAAACTGGCATCGACTTGGTCATGCCGAACAAACCCCATACTTCGTCCGATCAGTACGAGAACATACCTGGTGGCTCGCCACCTGATATGGAACCATCCTGAGGTGAAGGAATGTCCCTGGTGCCTCAGAACAACGTGCCAAGGGCCATGTCAACGGAAGACCTGAGTGACTCGACTAGGGTACATCTTCTTACCAGAAAGGTCCGTGAGTGACCTAAAAGCTGCTCAGTCAGGGCGAAAGTGCTCCGAGTGGTGACCCACTCGATGAGGAAGCCGTGCATATGCACAGAACAGGCCTAGTAGTACAAATCACAGTGTCGAGGGCCATGTCAGCAAAAAATCCAAGTGACCGAATTAGGAGCACGACTTGCACTGAAGATCACTATTCCCAAGTCTGATGGACTGCAGGGTGTTTTCCATGATAGTCCAGCAAGATCGAACTAATATGAGTTCGAAATGACCCCTGAAGCTGATCTGGAACTCATGAATGGGCTTGACCCGATCAAATGTAATAAAATAAAGCTTAAAATGGCGTGACCACATGAATCTGACACCTGTTAAACCGGCGTGCAACATCCTAATCCGGCGGCTCCTATTCTAGTGCGCAAAGATGTTCTCCCACACTCGATTACGGCGAGCCCATTGGCACGCCGTATTAGCCATAGAGGGGCACTCTTCTATAAATGAGCCTGATTCGCTAAAAAAAAAGAGAGGATTGCAGAAGAAGTAACTCACCCCTGAGAGAGAACCCTCAGAGAGGCTGCTACTCGATCCATCTGTAGAAGAGAATCCCAGAGCGAGGAGAGAAGCTTCCATCTCTGATACTCTGTTTCAGTCTGAGAACAGAGGTGGGTTCATGAGAAAGGCTTCGATTTCATAAACTTTCTGGACCATATAAGGTCCTAACCAATTTTCTTTTAATTTGCCCTTGGGATTGGCCGCCATGACTTCTTTTCTTTTGACCATGCCTAGGTCTCCTTTCTTGAATTTGCACCCTTTGATGAGCTTATCGAAGGCACGGGCCATATGGGCCTGATAAAATTGTATATTCTATTTGGCCTTAAGCCACTGTCCTTCTAAATCGAAGAGCTCATCTAGTCTTCTTTCTATATTTGTTTGGCCATCTTTGATTAGTTTGTGTTGGATTGCCACTCGCAGAGAAGGTATCTCTAGCTCTATTAGGACGACTGCTTCTAAGCCATACACCAGTGAGAACGGTGAGTAACCCGCTGGGGTCTTGTACAAGGTGTGGTATGCCCACAGTACCTCATACATTTTGTCTTCCCAATCCTTCTTGTTAGAGTTGACCGTGTTGCCAAGAAGTGTGCAGAGGGTTTTGTTGAAGGCTTCAGCTAACCCGTTTACCTGTGGGTTGTACAAGGTGGACATCCTCCAATCGATCTTGAATTTATAGGCCAGTTTGTAGACCTTCTGATTTCAAAAATGGCTTCCATTATCAAATCAGAATATAATGTTTCACTGGACAAATTTGACCATGATTTCTCCTATCACTTCTCTTAGAGCCACAGTCTTCACCCATCAAGAAAAGTAATCTGTTACCACTAGAATATATCTGCATCCTGATGAAGATGCAGGCAGTGGGCCCACAACATCGGTGACCCATTGAGCAAAAGGCCAGCTGGGCGCCATTGGATGCAACTGTATTTGGGATCATCTCAGGACTGCAGCATGTTGCTGACATTTATGACATGACTTGGCATACTTACAGCAGCTGTCAAATATAGTTGGCCAGTAATATCCCAGTTTCTTGATTTTGATTTTCATTTTTAGCCCAGCTTGATGGGCACTAGCTGATCTAGCATGAACTTCCTTCATGACCGTCCAGGTCTCCTCCATAGACAGACATCGGAGGAGCACCTTTCTTTTGGCATCTGCTGCAATCCAGAAAAAGGTTTCATTCCTAACTTCATAAGAGTCTTTTATCTTGATCAATTTGACCTTTTCTTTCCTTTGCCTGGGAAATTGTTGATGTTTGAACCATTACATTAGAAAAATAGATCAAAACCCGAGAAAAAGGATCCAAAAAATCTGGGGGTATTACAACCCTCCCCCCTTAAACAAATTTCATTCTCGAAATTTAGACTAAACTACAGAAACAAGGGAGATACTCACTTGAACAAGTAAGGAAACTACTGCCGCATCTCATCCTCGCGCTCCCAAGACGCCTCACCACTAGAGTGACACTGCCAGACCACCTTCACTAACGGGATAGCCTTATTCCATAAGCGTTGCGCACATTGATCCTTAATGCAGATGGGGTACTCCAAAAGGGACAAATCTAGGGTCACCTCGGGCCAAACAAAATCTTCCAAGACATGAGAATCATCGGGTATATACTTCCCCAGCATCAACACGTGGAACACATCATGCACAACAGCTAGCTCTGGGTCTAACTGCAACCAATAAGCAACTTCACCAATGCACCCGACAATGGGAAAAGGACCAATGTAGCGGAAACTCAACTTCCCATGCTTGCCGAAGCGCATTGCGCCCTTCATGGGAGAGACCCTAAAAAACACTCGATCTCCTACTACAAAGCTGAGGGGTTGCCTTCTCCAATCGACATAACTCTTCTGTCGACCTCAATGCACTACTACACTAAATCTGATCCTGTCAGGACATGCTCACCTACCTCAAACCAATCAAGCGGAGTCTGACACGGTCGCCCGCATAATGCCTCATATGGAGTCATACCAATGCTCGAATGATAGCTGTTACTGTAGGTGAACACCACTACTGGCAAATGGTGGATCCAACTCCCTTGCCACTCCAGACAACGCGACCTTAACATATCCACCAAAGTCTGGATGGCCCTCTCAGACTGACCATCTGACTGAGGATGGTACACCGAGCTAAACGTCAACTCCGTGCCCAGAGCTCTCTAGAAGCTCCTCCAAAATCCCGAATTGAAGTGAGGATCACGATTGGACACAATGGAGCTAGGAACTCCATGCAACGGAATGATCCGCTCCATATATAGCTGGGCCAACTTATGCACACTCCAACTGACTTTGATTGGCAACAACCAAGTCATCTTCGTTAGTCTATCGACTAGCAACCAAATACTGTCGTGCCCACTGGATGTCCTTGGCAACCCAACCACGAAATCAGTGGTCATATGGTCCCACTTCCACGCGGGGATCTCCAAGGGCTGAAGTGTACCACCCGGTCACTGGTGCTCTGTCTTCACCTGCTGAGAGGTCAGACACCTGGCCACGAACTCTGTGACATCCCTCTTCATTCCAGGGCACCAGAACTGTCTCTTCAAATTCTGGTACATCTTTGCGGATCTCGGATGCACAGCATACTGGCTCCCATAAGCCGCCTGTAACACTGCGCGGCTCACCTGCTCCTCGACCAGGACGTACAACCTACCTCTGAACCTCACAGCTCCATCCTCGCCAAACTCCACCTCGGCCATCGATAAAATTTGAGGTAGCTCGTGGTCCGCACGCTGAGCCTTTGTCACTTGGTGACAAATAGCTGGTGTGATGTCAAGTGCCTGAGAACAACCGAACCCTGATCCCGTGGGACCTTGAGCCTAAAAGTCATGGCCGGCACTTGCTCCTATAACCTCCACTTCTACAACAACATCTGACTGAGCACCACCTTCCTACTCAAGGCATCAGCCACAACATTCATCCTGCCAGGTTGATAAGACAGAGTGAAATCATAATCCTTTATGTACTCCATCCACCTCCTCTGCCTGAGGTTAAGATCCTTCTGGGTAAACACATACCTCAAACTCTGATGGTTAGTAAAAATCTCAAACTTCTCATCGTAGAGATAGTGCCTCCAGATCTTTAGGGCGAAAATCACTGCCTCCAACTCATGATCATGAGTAGGATAGTTCTCCTCATGTGGCTTCAACTGACGTGATGCTTATGCCACAACCCTACCATGCTGCATCAGCACGACACCCAAACTTACCCTGGAATCGTCTGTACACACTACGAAATCTCCCGATCCCGAAGGCAATACCAACACCGAAATGGTAGTGAGCAGTCTCTTCAGCTCCATAAAGCTCTGCTCACACTCCTCCGTCTAGACAAATGTCACATCCTTTAGTGAAAGTCTGGTCATCGGGGCCACAATGCGAGCGAAATGCTGAATGAATCTCCTATAATAACCTGCAAGCCCCAAAAAGCTCTGAATCTCCATGATAAAACTTAGCCTCGGCCACTGCACTACAGCCTCAACTTTGATCGGATCCACAGAAACACCATCGGTAGAAATCACGTGCCCCAAAAAATGCACCTCTCAAAGCCAAAACTCACACTTGTTGAGCTTGGTGTATAACTGGTGATCCCGCAAGGTTTGCAACATAACCCTCAAGTGATGCACATGCTCCTCAGCAGACCGCGAATACACAAGGATGTCATCCACGAAAGTAATCACGAACCAATCCATGTACGAACGAAACACCCTATGCATCAAATCCATAAACGCCACAGGGGCATTGGTGAGCCCAAACGGCATCACCAAGAACTCATAATGCCCATACCTCGAGTGAAACACAGTCTTCTCAATGTCGGACTCTCGGATCCATAACTCATAATAACCCGACCTCCAATTAATCTGTGAAAACACCTGGGCCAACTGAAGCTGATCAAATAAGTCATCAATCCGAGGTAATGGGTACTTGTTCTTAACAATCACTTGGTTTAACAGTCGGTAGTCGATACACAACCTCAGACTACCATCCTTCTTCTTCACGAATGACACGGGCGCACCCCAAGGGGAAAAGTCAGGATGAATGTACCCCTTGGCGAGCAACTCTTGCAACTGCACCTTCAACTATCTCAACTTAGCTGGCGCCATACGATAAGGGACATTCGACATAGGTGCCGTGCCCGGAACCACCTCGATCACGAAATCAATTTCCCACTGTGGTGGCAGCCCTGGCAACTCCTTGAGAAAAACATCAGGAAACTCACACACGACATGAATATCCTCCACTTCCTGATGCTGCTGATCAACCACAACCACTGAAGCGAGAAAACCCTGGCACCCCGCATCAAGCAATCTACGAGTCCTAATGGCTGAAATAAGAAAACGGGGAGAGGAAGATCGAATACCTTGAAAGTAGAAGGTGGACCTATGGGGATGCTGGAAGTGGACCCTCTTCGAGTTGCAATCCACCATAGCACCATGGGGTTCGAGCCAATCCATGCCCAAAATCACATCGAAATCTTGAAACGATAATGCATAAAGCCTGGCCGACAAGTTCCACCCCTCAACCCACACAGACACCTTCTTAAAACAATATGGGGTGTACATAAAGGCACCGGTAGGCAACTCCACCGCCAGATCACAAGACATCTCGGCCACCAGCTCCTCAACACTCTGAGCAAAATCCTCTGATATAAATGAATAAGATGCACTGGAATCAATCAAAACTCGAGCCGCACAACCTAAAATCAGAATAGTACCTTCTACTAACTGCGATGTCTCAGCCTTTGCTCTGGTCATATGCGTAACTCTGCCTCGGGATCACTGCCTCCCTACAGTAGCTGACTGCAACAACTGTGAAAATTGACCCTACTGTTGGTACTACTACGACTGTGGTGGTAGCTACTGGGGCTGAAACTATTGTGACTGTTGGAACTCGTGTGGTTGACGTGGTCTCTGAGGACAGTCACGTGCCATGTGCCTCTCCTGGTCGTACATGAAGCAGATCACAGGGGCCGAGCACTACCTGCATGGATGAGAATTATCGCACTGAGGACACCCGCCCCGAGAACCACTCACTGAGCCCTGACATTGGTAGGGTGTGGGCTGCTAAACACTGCTCGCTGACTACTGCCTTGACTCCCTGCGATCCTGGTGCCTCCTGCCAAAATCGGCGTCCCTGAATAGCTTCTTAAGCTTCGATCCAAAGGACTTCGAATCTGCTCCTGACACCACGGACGGAGACGCCCCAAAATCGCCCATTGAGGGCTGGACAGTACTCTGCTACTGCACAGCCATCAACTAACTAAGGCCTATATGCGTCTGACCGGCACTGCCCTATCCTTGAGTCCTCAGTAAATCCTCCTCTAATGTTGCTACTGCTCTGCAAGTTGTATCCAGGTTGGCCACACACGATGCAAGCAGGGGATGCCTCAGCTCTGACCTCAAACCCTTGACGAACTACTCGGTCTTCAACTCCTCATCTGTTATAATGTGTAGCGCATAACGTCGCAACTCAATAAAAATGGATCTATACTACATCACTGTCATGTCTCCCTAGGTCAACTCTAGAAACTGGTGCATCTTCTGCAATCTGATAAAGGATGGATAAAAAGCACGCTCGAAAGTTGTGATGAACTCCCACCACGCGATCCACCGAAGAGGACGAGACTGGAACACTGCCCCCCACTGTAATGACCCAAGATCCGGATACCAGGAATAACCTGATACCATTTGAATCCTAAACTGTCACCCACGAGTCGGAGGGCTCAGAAGGGTTAAAAGGATAGGTGTGGTATACATAGAAATAGGAAATAAAGCATGACAACTCAACAATTAATAGAAATAAACAATCTAACTACAACAGAGTCCAGTCAAATAGAAGTACGGTCTAAAGCAAGAAAGCGTACCCAACACCGAGTGAACACTCGGTCTGACGAGTTGGCAACTAAGAACCTCCGCGCAGTACTCTCGAACCTCGAGGAAGAACCACAACACCTGAAAAGTAGGGGTGAGCCTCCTATCACTGGCTCAGTAGGGGTCCTACGGAATCCCAACTGAAAACAACGGCGGTATGAAAAGTAGCAACAACAAGAACAACAGGAATAGCAAGCGTAGCTACAACGACAACGGCGGGGAAACATGGCCGTGCATGAATCCCTAAAGATAGCAGTCGATAGAACCATGGATCTACAACTACCCCTACCAGAAAGGAAACCACCACCCCGACCCCATAGTCAGAGGACTACCAGAACTCGAACTGCCCTAGTCACGCTACTCAGAAAACGTCACGACACCTTTGTTGTGGAGGCTTGTACTCACACACAAAGGCCCACGCTGAGACCACGCCGTCCAAAAACACATTCACGACCTCGCCGTCATGATCTCCACTAGGGAAAAACCCTCGGTGACACTCACTGAAAACCCTAGACCTCGGCTCCAGAAAAACACCCAAAAACTACATACAAATCACGTCTCACAGATGAGAAATGAAATCTCAAGTCACGACAACTCACGTCACGTGACGGGAGTACCTGCCCACTAGAGCAAGGCCAGATGCATCCATTGACGTCTTAGTCCGCGCCTCAGGTGTCTCCCTCCGATCCAGCGGGAACTGAGACACCGTACTAGTAACCATAGAACAAGGACTAGCTAAGGTTGTGCTCGTCAGTGCGGGTCTGTAGCCCCCAACCATGTGTGCACACACAGACTATGCGCTCTAAGTCAGCTCCTCTAGCTAGTTTTCCCCCCAGCATAGACTCGGGCTACAAAGGTGAGGGGCCCTATGGTAACTAGCCTAAAAACTGTCACACCTGGGAAACTCTCCACCACTCCCGAGTGGGTCCGCACTCGAGTGTGCAAAAAAGCCACAACTAGTGGGGGGGTCACTAAATGTGAACACCAAGAACCACGCACACACCCATCGCGAGTAACACGGAGTAACAGGTGACTCGAGGCCACTAGACTCTGGGCAATCCACTAGACCTAATAAACTCAACGGTCTTTGAATCACATGACTCGGGTGAAGACCATCGCACGTGATGGCACAACGCTGTTAATCTGGCCTAATCCCTAGGTCTGAAACTATGGTGACATGATTCCCAAGGTAGCTCACAAGCCGTCGAGTTGATCCCTCATCCAAGGGACACACGGGAAACCTCCAGCCCTAGGCTGGTTAACTAGACTCACAGTCCAGGCCACACACATGGCCCACTCGAAAATTGCCTTCTGGAGAAGCTCACGTCATGCGGGGAAGACCTACCGCACCCGTGCTGACTCACGGTGACTCGATCTAACGAAAACACAAAAGCCCATAACATACACTGGGTCACCCAGACCCCCAAGAACCATGGGCATGCTAATCGAGATAACTCGGTACCTCCTGACACCCCAAAAATACGAACATAAAACTCATGGTGTCTGGGACATCCACGAGGTTGAAGGTCAACCACTGGATCACAACCGGGTCAACCGGAGGCCAACACAACGCGAAACGGACACGGCGAGCATGAAAAGCCAAGTGGCGGTCCTCTCTGGACCGTCACGCCGGTTGGCGGTCCTCTCATGACCGTATAGCCTCGTCTAGCAGTCTAGCCTAGACCGTAACACCTCGGAGACACTCAGACCAAAGGCGGTCACCTCCCAGACCACCAAGCAAGGTGGCGGTCCTTGGCCTGATCGCTAGCCGTCAAGTGGCGGTCAGTCGTAAGGCCGCTACCCTACCCAAACCTAAACAACTAAGAAATAGAAAAATAATCATGCCATGACCGCAACGCACTGATTGGCGATCTCCTCGAGGCTACTACTCTCAGTGGCGGTCCATCGCGAGACCGCAACCCTCGAATCGACTTACTGGGCCTGGTGGTGGTCCTCAGCTGACCGCCAGACCAGGTGGCAGTCACTGAAATGGCTGTTACCTCCCATCGAGCCCAAAAATGGCGAAACTAGCGAAAAACTCCATTCCACATCTCATTCACACCCGTGTGAAGGGAAAAATAAGGGGAAACCAGTCCCCAACCTCTCTAGCACCAAAAGGACCCATTTAGACCCAAAAAATCACATCGAATCGCGAAAATTGGCTCACACCTCAAAACATGTATTTTTCCCAAAAATGTGAAAATTACCCCGCACGACTCACCACGGCCTATAAAAGTCGCGGGAAAGGGAGTACAGGAGTTAAGGATCGATCCCCCTACCTCCACCAAAGATTTCACGCGCCGAGGACGCCGATCCGCCAAGAAAATTAAAACCTCGCTGGTTCACAAACTCGCCACGAGCTCCACCGCGGGCCACGGCCTCTCGATTCTCGCCCATGCTCGGCCGCTCCTTGCCCGCGTCGCCTCCGCCTCACCCCCGTCTCGCTTCGTCAGCCGCCGGAGAAGAGAGGAGAGAAAGAGAGAGCGTGAGAGGGGAGAGGGTGAGAGTGAGGAAGAGAGAGAGAGGGGGGTTGCCAACCTTGGCTCTGAGGAATCATCCTCTTCACAGACATCAATATCTTGAGAATCAATCCTTGAAGGCTCCAAGTATTCCAACTTGAGATCCTGAGAAGAATACGGGGTTTTGAATAGGCTAGTCCAAGGCTGCGGATGCTAGGAGACCCGCGAAGGAATCTTGGAACGAGACCTTGAGCGACCTCGGACTCTAGGCTTCTCCCCCCTATCCAAGGTAGAAGAAGACCTTGGAAGATGAGGAGGGTTCAGGGCAGGCGTAGCAGAGTCTGTAGCAACTTTTGAGGGGACGCAATCCAAAGGAGCATCACCTTGCACGCTACCACAAGTCTGTGAAGAAACTCTGGCGTGGGAGTCGCAAGAGCTTCTCTCTCTACTAGGCGCCATCCCTCCTTATCTTTGTGAGAAAGACATTTTCCCAACTCCTATTC
This sequence comes from Amorphophallus titanum, assembly GCA_024336825.1. Classification (NCBI taxonomy): domain Eukaryota; kingdom Viridiplantae; phylum Streptophyta; class Magnoliopsida; order Alismatales; family Araceae; genus Amorphophallus; species Amorphophallus titanum. The sequence continues at coordinate 576,064 of JANBPO010006887.1, read as the reverse complement.
TTAATCTTAATTATTCCAAAGTGGCCAATGCCTCTTTTGTCAATGTTCAACGTGCTTGTTCTTTTACATTTTCTTACATTTTCCTTTTTTAATGATTTCTAAGATAATTTACTGCTGATGCGAGTTCTTTAGACAAATTAATCATCACATATTCATATTAGACATGATCAGTGTTTCTCAGAGCCTTGGACATCATTATCTTGAATGTTTTCTTTATTTGTATCCTATTGTCGTTAACTTCCTTCATTGTGATCTATGGGTGACAACAGACCGCCTCAAATGCCCAGGAGCTTGCCTAGGCATTTTAGGCTGAGGTGAGCCTTTGGTCACCTCACTCACCTCTAGTATTTAACTACATAACTGATAGGCCAACAGCAAATCCATTATCGGATAGTAACCATTAAAAATATATTTATATATTATCATATCATCCCCTGGACTTTAATCCAATGGCAGATATCCACATATTGTTATTTTTATTTTATGTTTCTTCATGATCACATGGATTTAAATTTAAGTATGCTTCTGTTATTCTTAAGAAATGATTATTCTTCACCAAGTTTAAATTTAACTTTAAATGAAGTATCTTATAGATTAGTTTGTACTCAATTTTAAATGAAGTATCTTATCCGACATACAACTTTCTAAGTGGACACAATAATGGATAGTCTATTACTCGTACCATATCCAACCCATTGACATCCCTACGTTAACATGTCATATGTCCGAGGGTGCATGTTATATGTACCAAGATGCGACCAAATTAGACCCCTAGTATGCCCTCGAAGCGAAAGGAGATCAACTACCAAAATAGCCCATCCCAACCCCGCCCGAAAACACATGGGGGAGGACCATGCTAGAGAAAACTACACTAAGGGCTTCAAGGACTGCATGTAGGAGAACTGAAAAGACTCCCATTAACCAGAACAAGCACAATTTGCAGAGTTATCACCATCACTGTCGAGGGCCTATTTCACCATCGACATCACATACTAGGCTGGCGGGGGCATCGAATAGAAGAGAGCGATCAGCACTGAGGGAGGGGATGCGTCACAATGTAGATCTAGGAGAGAGAGAGAGAACTGGTAAGAGATCTAGGGAGGGGGATGCACCACGAGAGAGAGAGAGAGAGAGAGAGAGAGAGAGAGAGAGAGAGAGAGAGACCGCAAGACGCTGTCGGCAGAGTTGACGCGCCGTCATCGTAGACAATGTGGCCATCTGAGGAAGAGGCGCCGCTGTCGAGGTTGGGGAAGAAAGCCACCTCAGAAAACCCACAACTACCCACGGTCAAGAGCTAACCCAACTCACCACCGCCTGGAAACCATAAACCCCAAAACCCTACCATGTACAGAGAGGAAACGACAAGAACAAGAAGAAGACGTTGATAACGAGCCTGATCAAAATAGCCCAGTAAGGAGACGAAAAGTCTGGAAAAGAACCCTAGATTTGAGCCATGCAAAGTAGGACTTGAGCTCCGGATCTGAGGCAACAACCTCCCTCCCAACTCTTTTCTTTCCACTGTGTGTGCACGATCTGAGGCGGCAACACGTCGACGGGGTGGGGGGTAGGGCGTCCGACGAGGCATACAAGAGGCAGCTCTCCATTTCTCCTACTGTGCTCCATCGCAGTGTGCTCAGGATCGAGGGAGAAGAGAGGGGAAGGGATGGGGGAGGAAGAGAAGCAGACAGGGGATGGGTTTGATTCGGGGGGGAGAGAAATCAGGTGTTAAAATGCAAAAAATGAAAAGTATCGGGCGGCTATTTTGTCGCCACCCGGGTCATCTCAATTACTACGATTTTATATTTTTTTTATTTGAAGCGACTTATTGTTACGTTTTGTTAAAATAAAGGATTGGGTTATTGTTACTTTTGCGCACTTTGTCTATGTGTGTCGAATACACTTACGCTCTGATTGACATGATCGAATATAACTCGTCATGCTCCGGATTCCTTCCGCGCTCGGGGCGTGACAGCCCAGCCCCCTCCAGTGGCACACTGCATAGCACCCTCCACCCGGCACGCTTCTAGCATCCTCTACCTGGTGGACCCCACCACAAGTTCATCCAGTGCACCGTCCAGTTCGTTGAAGTAGTGCACCCATGCGCTGTGAGAACCGGTGAGGCTGCCAAGCCTCCCACCCGATGCAAGGCTTCCCTTCTTCACCCTGTGCACCTACCAAAAGTCCCATCCTTGTTACTCTGTTTCGCTCGAACACAGAGCATTGAATGCTCATGCCTCTGGCTTGTGCTCCGATCGACAGCGTAGCGGTAGCAGGTCGTCGACGTCAACCTCGGCCAACCTTGTGAAGACACGCTAGCTCCTCTTGTTGTCCCTAGGCATACGCCATTTAATGGCCTCGGACGAATGAAAAAGAAAGAGAAGAAGAAGAAGGCTTGGCCTTCGAAGCTGTGAACACCCATTCGGTATAAAAGGGGATTAATCCTCTCCAAAAAGGGCTCTCTGGCGGGCTGGCTCTCTAGAGAGGCAGAACAAAACAAGAAGAGGAGAAGAGAGGAGAGCCTGCCGCTCTGACCACTGCCACCCGTACGAAGAGAAGGAGAAGAAGAGAGAAGAGCCTGCTGCTCCACCCACTGCTGCCTGTGCAAAGAGAGAAGAAACTTGGGGAAGAGGAAGCCAGTGAAGAGAGAAAGAGAGAGAGAAGGTCAATGTAGAAGAGAGATATGGAAGCGGGGGCAGCCCTCTCTCCCTCTCTTGCTCCGGTCTCCTCTCCATGTATCATCTCCCTTTTAGTGTCTGTCGTCCTTCATTTTCCCCTTTCCCCTGTGTTGCTTGCTAATCTCGCTGACCCTCCGTGGCCTAAACGATTGTACCTCTATTACCTTGCATCCAATGAAGGTGCCCCGTCCTTACTCTCCCTTTCTCCTCATCCTTCAGGTTTTGCCAATTTTCGTTTGGAAGAGTCCAACGCGTGTGCTCATTCACGGTGGTGAGCTAAAACTCAAAACCACCTCCTTCGTGATGTTACCACTGTAACCCCACCTTAATCACCTTTGTTATTCCCACGCGATCACTGTTCATCTTTCCATCTCCACATCCCAGCACCACCGGCGTCCCACCGGCAGCCAGCCGTCGACGCCGCGCCCGCCTGCGCCGTTCCGGCGCTGCCACCGCCGCTGCCCCCCTACCGTGCAGGCGCAACCACCGGCTCGGCACCGCCGCGGCACCCTTCGCCGCCGCTGCTCGCCAGACCGCCCTCCAGCCAGCTCCGCAGCAGCCGGCCAGCCCCCCAGCCACCGCAGCTAACGTGGCCGCAGCCCCATCCCGACTGCCCTGCCGATTTCCGCGACCCCACCGAGACTTCCAACCACCGCATGCGACCAGCCCCCTGGCTGGACACGAGCACTGCTACCTACACACACTGCCGGTGGGAACGGCCCACCCTCTTGAGTTGGTCCGCTCGCCCCGCACCACCCCGATGACAAATCTCCTGGACGCCAACCATAGCTTTAATGATATTGCTAACAGGTGATTTTCTAATAGCTGGAAGTGCCACTGGCGTGTCGCTTTTGGGTGTTTAATTGGTTAGTGCTTATAACCAGCAACTCTAGGCAATGATGCTCCGAGCTTCCTCCAAGTGTGGCTGATGGTTTATGCATTTATAACTCTGATTTCTTCTTCATTCTGTGGCACATGTTTAGCAATAAATAGAAAGAAAAGTCTATGATGTTGAGTTTATTTGGTTGGCTGCTGACCGCTGAGTCTTATCTTACATCATGTTAGCAGAGATTTAGAGCATGTTATTTGTTTGATAAAATGCCCATGAGAGCACAAATCACATTGACAGGGTGAATCGTTTTTGTCCTGCATCACAACTACTACAATCGAGATAGTTTTATGCACTTTTACTTTTCTCCTCTTTGTTGTCCATTCTGTCTGTTGAGTACTTGAGAGTAAGGTTGAGATTCACAAAGTTCTCTTCAAAGATGTGCTGATGGGAGAGAGGAGATTGTCTGTCTGAGAGTCATCGTATCTCTAAAAAAATATTGCCACGAGAACCACACGTTGAGGGAAGGGGAAGGGGTGCTTTGGGGAGGGGAAAGGTGGCTTGGGAAAGGGGATTCCACCTTGGGGAAGTGGATGGGTTTATGGGGGAGGGGAAAATCGGTGTCCACCTGACGGATGCAAATTCTTAATAATTCCAAAAAATGATAAATAATGAACTACAATGAAAAAATGCTAATATGATGACAATATTAATGATAAACAAGGGATAACATGATGACCATACAAAGAAGTCCACAAAAACATCCTCGGTATGAGATTAAATGGTGCTTATCTGGGGTTTCTCCCGTTTGACCCTATGCAAAGGGAATATCAAAGATTCCATCGCAAGACATGCTTGACCCTGGTGATTACGCCCCCCTTATCGTCATCGCATGACTTTGCCTCAGGATGATAACCCACAAGGTTTGAACCATTTTGACCGGGATTTAACCGAATTCCTCCATGTCTTTTGATATTAAACTTATCGTGCCTCGATAGACATTGGGGGTCTAACCCCGACTCTTCATCGCGTATATATATATTAAACTTGTCATACTCTAGCATACAATTGTCCTGGCATTCCATGTATATTTTGGATGCTTTCAACCTAGACGCCCATCCAAATATGAAATGGTCAATAAGTGAATGTTATGATTTCAAATACTGGGTTTAACGGAACTTCTTCATCTTTCATATATCAATTTTTCCACATCCCGACATACATTTGTCCCGGTATTACATGTATACTTGGGACGTTTTCAACCCTGACATCCGTCTAAACATGAAATGGTCAATATGTGACCAATATGATTTTGAATATCATCTTGCACTCTAATATAGGGGATTTTAATATTTTTCAACCCAACTTTTATTCACTTTCTGAAAATTGATCTTTAGGCTATGGGGCCCCTTATCCTGGTAGTTAATTAAAAATTTTCCTCTCTCTGAGAGGATGTAATTAACTCCGTGACCTTTATGATGTGGTGGGTTCTAGTCTAGACCTGATACCCACTATCGTCAGACTAGTCAGATGGCACGTACCATAGGCTTCGGGCCACTCTAGTCTCGAACCCTAAACATATTGTCACTATGTGACTGGCACCCCCACACACTTTATAAACCAATATAAAAGATAAAAGATATCATGATACCAATAATTTTATAATGATAAAAAGTGCGTCCACATCGGCATGCCCTCGCACTTAATAAACCGATAAAAAATAAAACGATACAAATGATAAAAATTGTGTCTCGCGGCAAAAGGCCAGGCCGATGCCATTGCCTTCCGACGGCGGAAAAGTATAGAAGCGCTTGAATATAAGCGGCAACTGGCTGGCCGCGATGCCGCAACCCGTATCGTAGACGATAATCTGCCCTGCTCCGTCGGCCTTGTCGACGATGAAGCTGAGCGCGCCCTTGCCGTGGCGCGACACGGCGCGCGCGCCGTTCTTGAGCAGGTTGACGATCACCATGTCGAACAGGGTGTCGTTGGCTTCGATGGTGAAATCCTGCTTGACCTCGACCGAGACGATATCGCGCGCCGCCTGCGTTTCGAATGGATAACGCTCGATCACCGCCTTGATGGCGTCGGCAACAGCTAGCGGAGCACGGTTGTGCTGCTTGAACTGGTTGCGCCCGGCGTTGGCCAGCATGATGTCGAGCGTGAGGTTCATGCGCTGCACCTCGGCCATGATGCGTTCAATGGCGGCAGAGGTCTCGTTAAGCTTCTGCGCCGGAATCTGGCTGCCGCGCGGAGCCAGATCTTTATGCTTCTGATAGAACTCGATCATCTTCAAGGTATAACGTCCCAAGCCCTTGGCCGACGCGTGCACGCTGACCAGGGGCGTGCGCAACTCGTGCGCCAGGGTGGCAAGCACGGTGGACACACCTTTAAGCCGTTCGTTGTCGATGATCCGGCGCGACAAGCGCGAAACCGACACCAGCAGGATGGCGAACAGGTCGATCGGAATATTGACCGTCACTTCCGGGCCGGGCACGATCCAGTATTGTTCCATCCAGACAAACATCAGGTAGGCAAGAGCTGTCCCCACCAGGTAGGACGAGATGGCGAACCACATTTCGAACAGGAACAACGCCACCACCGCGATCAGCAGCGATTGCGCATAGACCGACGCACCGTTGTTCATCAGCAAGGCATAGGTGAAGAAAAACGGCGCCATATAGGTAATGGCGATCCAGGAGTAGATATCCATCAGCCTGCGGCTCACCTTCTTGGCAAACAGCAAAGGCAGGGCAAGCGCCACACCGACCAGGCGCAATTCCAGGCTTTCCCAGGATTGCGGATAGACTTTGGTCCACATCCAGTAATAAAAGGGGAAGCCGATGGCCGCCACCCAGCCTATCATGACCAGCCGGTTCGAATAAGCGATAGAATCCTCCCCCTCAAGCTCCTGAATAATTCCTTTAGGACTATTTAATTCTGGGTTAGCTTGCTGCATCTCCTCCGCAGCCTGGTAAAGAATCTCAAACTTATTATCCATTGTCGCATTGTGTCGAATGGTCGGAGGACCTGCTAGCCGGGGCCTAAAGGCCTGCCTAGAATTCTTAGGATCCTGATCTTTAACCAATTGAAACTGGGCCATTCTACCCTGTTTCTTCTTACAACCATCAATAGAATGGCCAAGCTTGTGGTAGAAGGAGCAGAGAGCGGGAACACGGTTGTAGCTAACCGGCTACCAATAACCAGATCAATCCAAGCCACTCCCTGCGCAGAGCTGATAGATCCATGTCCACACAAACCAGAGCCTCCGAAGTATCTATCATGGCCAGTGATTTTTCGTGAATGCGTAATACCATCCCAAAGTTACCGGCAATAGACCGCAAACAATCCTAATGATACAAGTTCACCGGCAAGGCTGGAAAGCCAATCCAAACCGGCATCATCGGTGGGTCAGCATCAAAATTGAAATCTGGTGTCCAACGGAAGAACCGAAACAAGAAGCCCTTTATATATAGGTTCTTCAATATCAACAGCTTCAAAAAATCAGATTCACTATCAAAATGGAGAAGGAGATGCCTCGAATTAAGCATACCGATAACAAAATCTGAGGATAAAGCCAAATGTTGCACCAGACAGCTCTTGATTTCAGAAAATGAAGGTCGTCCATAAGCACATTTGGCCACAATGGAGAAAGACAGAAAGCGAATGGACGCCTGAACCTCCGCCTTGGTGAAGAAAATCACAGGCTCACCCCGATTAGTATATGCTGGATCCTTCACCAGAATCGTGATCCTCGGCGGCCTTGGCTTGGAATCCATTAGAGCCGGCGTGAAAGTTCGGTGAGAGATAGCTTAGGAAGATGAGGAACCAATCTCCGGTGGCACCGAGGTGGATGTTTGAGCCCCGGCCATGCCGGCCATGGCTGGCAGGGAGGGGCGCGCCAGGGGAGAAGAAGAAATAGGGCGGGAGAAAATCTGGAGTTTCTTACACTAGAAAAATCTATAGAGAGAAAATCTGCTGAGTAAAATATCAAAATACCAGTTATATTCTTGCTTGATCATATTCAAAGGAATCACTTTAGAAAATCCATATTATTATAGAAATGGACCAAAAAAAAAGACTTAGCATGATTTTTTTCCTCCAACCATATACGCACTTGGACGCAAAGAAAACCCAGGAAAAGTTGCAGAGCAATTGGAAAGAAAAGCAGAAAGCTTTTTAAAGCGAAGTATGAAATCTAACCTGAAGCGACAGAATAGAGGAGCAAGAACCTTCTCTGGAAGCAAAGTAATAGCGCGTTGGTGCCGATGTCGAGTAGCGAACAGTACTAGCCTTGTTGGCGGCCACGGGGGCGAGGCTGGAGCAGCTCTTCTAAAAGTAGGGGAGGAGGAATACGAAAGCAAAATAATAGCAGAAGAGGAAGAAGTAAGCGAGGGAGCTGGGTTCCCATTCTACCAGCTTGATCACCACCCTCATGGATGCAACCCAATTAAAAAGGAAAAAGACAAAAGAAAAGATAAAAAATCAAATCCTAGTCATCAGACAAAGAAGAACAGGGCTTTGATGAAGGAAAGTGACTCGATCACCCTCCACACTCCACAGCCTTGCAGAGGCCGTACACTAACCCTTCCAAGCGGCCACCTCCGCACACAACAAGGAACAACCCATCATAGCATCTGTCGCCCCCGACCACGGCAACAACCTGGATCTGTTGGATGTCCCAGGATCAACAGTAGCCCAATGGGAGAATGGTAGAACACAGTAGCATCTTGCCCAACCCGCCTCGACCAGGACAACGATCTCGACGTGGCGAGTGTCCCAGGGATCAATAGTAGTAACCCCCGGATCCCCTGTGCATTCGAGATGAACAGGTTGGGGAACCCATCCTCGAAAGTCCTACCAACCAAAGTGATCAAGCTAGAGAGAGAGAGAGAGAGAGAGAGAGAGAGAGAGAGATCTGAGAAGCGCCGCGATAGTGCGAACCTCTAGTTGATGCTGTGGAGCTTGATGGCGTCGCTCTCAGAGGCGACGCGGTCATCAAGGGCACGGGTCTCCTCGCAGAAGAAGATGTAGATGGTCTTATTTGACCTCTTGGAGAGCAAGGAGACCGCCATCGATGGGGCACTGGTGACGTGGGCAGGGTGAGGAGGTGGGGAAGAGCAGAGGAGAGGGATAGAAAGAGAGACAAAGAGAAGGGGAATGGGAATATGTATACCCCAAATCTTTTTAAGAGTAATTCTTTTATTCTCGTGCACTCTGACATAATTGTATTCTGATTTAGTGGAGAATAGTCCATCTGTGCTAGCAGCCCAAACACACCTGTCCAACCTCTCTTGCAGCTGGGTGGAGCTAATAAATTGCAGCATATTATTAGGAACATGAGACCATACAGTGTGCCTAGGATTAAGGATAGCTTCCCTTAATGTTATCTTTGGACTGTTTGCTTGAGGAGCCAGAGTTGTACCGCACCAATTATCCTTTAGAATATCTATAGAGTTCCCATCCATTGGAATCCACCGGGTGTTGTCCAAGGCAGTCTGCCTTGCTCTAATGTATATATCCTTTCTGACACCAACAGGAAAAGGCTTCTCTATGGTGCTAAGATGGCCCTTGATATATTTAGACCTTGCAAAGTTAGACCATAATGTGGAGCAATTAATAATTCTCCAAATTTGTTTTGCGACCATGGCAACTTGAATGTGCTGCATACTCCTTATACCAATACCCCCTTCCTCAATAGGTTTGGTTATATTTGACCAGGACACCCAATGGCGCTTATGACCATCCTTTCCACTCCAAAAGAAGTTGGCACACAATTTGTTAATAGTGCCAATTAAAGTGGCTGGCAGGTAGGTTGCACTTGCAGTGTAAATGGGAATAGATTGAAGCACAGCAATTATAAGACATCTTCTACCAGTTTAAGAAAGGTACTTTGATTGCCAGCTATCCAGCTTGATACAAATTTTATCCAACAAATATTTATAGTGAGAGACCTTTTTCCTTCCTTCAAAGAGAGGAACTCCTAAATAAGAATTGAAGCCTATTTTGTATTGAAACCTAGTTAATCCAGATAGTCTTCTTATAACTGCAGGGGTTGCTTTCTGTGCTATGATAAAACTACTTTTATTAGTGTTCACCTTTTGGCACGAGGATTCTTCATAACTTCTAATGAATGACAAGAGTCTTATGATGTTCTTGGCCATTCCATTTAATAAAATTAGAGTATCATCAGCGTAGAGAAGATGTGAGACCTGCTGGCATCCTCTAGGCACATGATAATGTTGAATCTGCCCACTAGAGAATAAGTTGGATATACCCCTGCTAAGTGCCTCTTCAGCAAGGGACCCTATGGAAACCAGCCTAAAAATCATCCCTCACCGGGTCTCACTCTCCACCACTCCCAGGTGGGTCCGCACCCGCGTATGCAGGAAGCTACGACTAGTGGACAGGTCACTGGAAGTAAGGACTGACTCACGAAAATCACCGTCAAAGAAACAAGGCTGCAGCCCACTCAGCGCAGCGCAATGCCTGGCGGTCCAACTCTGGAGCGCCACAGGACTCTGGCGGTCCAACTCTGGAGCGCCACAGGACGAAGTAAAAACTAGCTCTAGCACACCTACCTTAGGTCGCCATAGCCTCTAGCGGTCCAACCCTGGAGCGCTAGAAGACAGGTCATGTTAGCTCTGACGCCTCACCCGTAGGCAGCCACAGTGCTCTGGCGGACCAACCCTGGTGCGCCAGAGTGCACGTGACTCCAACGGCCAAAACCAACGGTCAAAAATCAACAGTCAACTCATCCCTCTGGCGGTCTAACCCTAGGCCGCCACACTATCTGGCGATTTATCATGCAGCTGCCACACGACACAGGGACCTGCTGATAAAACAGTAACCCGTGACACACCTCCCTTGGGCCGCTACGGACTCTAGCACTCCCACCTTGGGCCGCTAGAGACTCTGGCGGTCTCTAGAAGGACCGCCACACCAACCCGAGAACGGGCCGGCGGGAAGAAACCCAAAACTTTGTTCCACTCCCCGATCATCCACGGATGAGGGGAAAAAGAAAGGGAAAGCTCCCCTACAACCCATAGCATGCATCTACTGCCTCAGATCGGCCAAAAACGCGATGAAACGACGGATCGGCTCACAAGTCATAAAATATGGATTTTACCCTCCCGGCATGAAATAAGCCCCTCTCGGCCTCTCTTCGGCCTACAATTCACGGGGAACGATGGGATGAGCATGGGGATCTGTCTCCCTATCTCAATGGAGCTCAAGCTCTGCCGGATCACTGCCAATCGAAGGAAGAAGCTTTTAGAACGCCGAACTCCCCGCCTCTCATCGTGCAAGGAACACCGCCGCGCTCGCCTCGTCATCGCCGCCACCGCCATGTCGTTGCCAGAGTGTGTGGGGCCGTGCCTCGGTCGTCCGGGGAAGGAGGGTCGCGGTTGGGGTGCTCCAACGGGAGAGGAAGGAAGCAATATCGTAATATGTATTCAGCGTAAATGTCATTCACTCAGTATCAAGCATATGTCATGGCCACATATCAAATTCAATTGCAAGAAGATATGTCAGTGGGAGATACCAGTTCCACATCTTCATATTATGACCCTCAACAGCAATTTGATCGAGGTTATTATGGTATTTAAATTTCATCATTATGTTGTTTTGTAGGTTAATTACACATTCATAGTATAACTTAACTTTGGACATTTTCTATACTTTGTAGATGCCGCATGACTAATGCCACCCCGCTTAGGAGCATGGGTACATGATGGCGGATGATCGACAGATTCATTACATGTGTTATGAGCACATGATTAGTGACATATATAAATTTTCTTAGCATCTTGTGGCACTTGGTAGAGATCGTATTGCATGTCCATCTGTTCCTTCCCATATTCGTTCACAGTTTATTAGACATGTAGCAGCCTCTTCCTCTATAGCAGCAGTAGCCTCTTCCTCCACACCAATAGCCTCTTCCTCCACAATGTTACACCCTCCAGTAGAGTTAGTAAATGTGATGAGGGCATTTTTTGTAGAGTTTGATTTACCATCCAATGTTGTACATGCACCATCATATGTCAACATGATTAGATGTGTGCAGAGACATTCACATGCACCCCCACTCACTGCATCATATTTACAGTTTGAAATTGCAGAATCTCAACGTGCAGATGAGGACTTCTGATCATAGTCGTCAACTACTGAGCTTTCTAAGGATGATGACAGACTTGCATGTTCCTTTTTATCATGATGTATGTATGGAGTCTATGGATTATGGACTATTACATTAGCAGCATATATATTTTCTTTTACCATGATGTATATGAGAGCTATGAATTTTGAATTTAGTAGCATACATACTTTCATGAGTTTGATGAATTTGTGAACTTTGAATGTGTTAATGATAGGTGAGAATTATAAATTTGAATGTGTTAATTGATTTGAAGTATTAATTTGAGTGTGTTATGATGAGTTTAAATGTATTCATTTGGTTGATGTAGATTATGATGAGTTTGAATTTTAAATGTGTTAATGACATGTAAAAATTTTAAATTTGAATGTGTTAATTGATTTGAGGTGTTAATTTGAGTGTTTTCCGATGAATTTAATTATGAAGCATGGTCCTTCATGTATATATCCTTGATGTCCTTTGTATTAACCCTATCTTGGGTATTTTACAATCATGTACATGGTGTTTTCATGTTTGATCTGATGCTTTCAATTGGATATCAATTGCCTCTAAACGTCTGAGAAAATGAATGAAGTTCAAATTGATTCCAACTATGCTTGAGTCTACTTAACTGAACTGAATGGGGTTCATGTCTTCAGAAGTGAAACCCATTTCACATGCTCTTGATTGAACTATATTGAAACTGGATTTTCCTTGTTTTGGATATGAATTTAATTGAGCTGAACCCTAACCCTTGTATTCTTGGACATGATGGTTTTGAGAACCTTGAATGTGTTTAATGTGTACTGACATGAAATAGTGGTTCACTCATATTGGTTTTTGTATGGGGTATTCAGCTTGGGCTGAAACTACTTATTTCTCATAGCTTTTTGTGATGGACTGAACTGGATCTATTGAGTTGCTTGTTAGAATTCAAACCCATTAATTCAAGATTTACATGAATCTAAATTTTCAGAATATGCAGGGTTCATTCTGTTATCAACTTATTGAAACAATGGTAAGCTCCTACTCTTGTATTCTACTCTCATTGATTTCCCATTCCTTGTTTGAAATCGAGATTGAATGATAATTGTCATATCTTCGCTACTGGTACTCTATTGGCTAAGTTATACTTTTGAATGGAGTTGAACATGGGTTTCTGAATTGCTTTGTCTTAATGCTCACGAATTTGTATTGCTTGAAAGTGCAGGTTTTAATTTGCCCACATATCTCTGAAACATGGTAAGAATTCTCTTATGATGCATTTCCATGTGGGGAGATTGGGCTTAGTTTATACTTCATGGCTTTGGGGTTAATTGGCTACTAAACTGTCATTTGATAATTGTAGTTCATATTACATCATGCTCATTTTGATTCCCATTCTTTCATGCAAGATCTGATTTGATATGGTGTTTTAAAACCCCTCATGCATGCCATTTAATTGTACTTGAATGGGGTTGAATCTTGTCTAATGGGTCTTCATGGTTTTGGGTTTAATTCACAACATTTAGTCCATTTTCTGAATGTTCTCTGCAAGGGTCAACCCCTGGGGTCGACTCTTGGCCGCCTGGGGTCTATCAAGTGTTTATCCTTGGGGTGGTCCAACCTGACAGCATCCCCGGGCTCATACTTGAAGTGGTCTCTGTTGAGGATCATCAGGCGGCTAGTGTCAATAGTATTAGTCTCCGAATCTGGAGACTCTGCCACCACGACTATCCGCCTGAACCCTCGATCGAGGGAATGGACGCTCTCCCATGTCACAATGGCGTGGGACACAGAAGAATAAGAGCCGGATGCCATGATACCTACAAAATGGCATCAGGAAAAGAATGAACACAGTCAGAAATCAGTTAATCAATACAAGATTTCTGATAGAATTTTGGCAGAGTCTCCCCAGCACGGGAGATTGCCAAAAGAAAGCGGAACCGTCCACCAAGGGAGCGGTCCCTAAAAGTAGCCTCAGGCATTACACCAGGGCCGAACAGGACACCCGGGGGAACAGCTCCGAGGACAAGTCCTACTAGAAGCATCCCGCGGCCTGGGAGATGGGTTTTCAAACCCGAACGAAATAAGAAGACTCAACTCACCCTCACTCGCTTAAACTCACTCGCCGCGGGATGGAGAGAAAGGGAGGAGAGAGAAAATTTTTCACCAAATGAATAGTGGTGAACAAGAAATGAAGATGGAAGCATTATATAGTGGGGGGGTTTTACCCCTGTTAATCCGGTGCGCCTTTGAGCATGTCGAATTAACCCTTACGCAAACAAAATGCGCGCTAATTTTACCGGTGCTATTTTAACCTCAGACGCAAGAGCGCGCCGGATTAAATGGCGTCGGATTAAACTCGGAAGCAAGGGCACGCCATATTAAACGGTGCCTTATCAACTCCCGACCGCGTCGGATTAGCACCCGCGTTGGATTAAAGGTCGTTCCGAGCTTCCGTCTGCAAAGGAGATCAACCCAGACGAAGCTCATCCGTCGGTCCTGCTACACTCGTGCCTCGCTCACAACACCCACGGCTGGGGGGTATTTGTTAGCACTCAAAATATAGTCACTGGCGACCAAACTGTAAAGATGAATGGCATGGCCCGCTAAAGCACAGAAGCCGATGAAGATCGACATATTAAAGACTTCTCAAGCTGCCAGAGCCTCAAGTCACCTGGAATGAACACCGGGGACTTTACCTTGGGAGAATCGAGATGAATCCACAACCGGCCTGATTCGACCCAAAAGGAATGAACAATGAAAAATCCTTTGTGTGCAATGTAATCAAAGGCTTTTTAGTTTTCCAGCGTCAGAAAGCCACGTTGTTTTTTGTAAAATCCGCCGACAATTTTACGGTGTCGGGAAATCGTTCGCGCCGCCCAAATTTTTATTGAGGCGTCGGAACGTGCGAAGGATGAGTGGTGTCAAGGTATTGCGTGAGCGACGCGATTTGAATATCGGTCAGCGGGCCGCCTTGCGCGGTGGCGAACGCGGGCATGAGTGTGCCGGGCTTGCCGTAAGTGATCCAGGTGCGCCAAAATTCCTGATTCGTTGGCACGGTCAACTTGCTCAAATCGGGAACGACGCTCGCGCGATGTTCCGCGTCGTGGCAAATGCCGCAAACGGAATTGTAAAGCTGTATGCCGTATTGACCTTGAACCTCTTTCGCGTGGCAACTCGCGCAGTCGCCGTGAAAAACCGCCTGCCGGTTGACTTTCGCCATTTGAACGCCCATCTGACGTTCCGCATCACTCAATTTTCGGACGACTGGTGGCAAAATGTTGATGCGCATTCCGATGTCTTTCATGCCTTTATCCGTCGTGACCGTGACGTGTTTGAACAGCACGCCCATGTGACCGGCGGCGTTCAAATTCACTTTCGCTTCAAATTTTCCAACGCCGCCCGCCGCGATGATCCACGGTGTCGGCGGCAATTCCGCCGTGGTGCAACCGCAGGACGGATGGACGCTCAAAATCACGACGTCGCTTTTCGTGATGTTCGTGAAGCTGAAATTGAAATAGGCGAAATCCGCTTCGGCGGCGACGTCTATATTTTTATTGAGACTATCCCACGCGATGATGCCGTCCGGCAACGGCTGGCTGGCGTGCGAATAATCCGGCACATAAGTCGGTTTCGTGGCGATGGTTTGATTCGCCACCGGCGCGGCGACGATGGACGGCGTTGGCGGCGTTTGGGTCGCAACGGATTGATGCACGCAAGCCGTGACGAATAAACCCAACGCCAGAACACAAAAAACCAGAACAACGCCGCGCAGTTTCATCCGCGAATGTTCAACCAGCCAAACGCATTTCGCAAGCCGGAATCAAATGAGTTTGAATCACGAAAGACACGAAAATTTCAACCACCAAAGATTTTAAAATATGAGATGTTTGGTTTCTTACCCTTGTAGAGTTCATAGGGTGTTTTATTTACAAGCGGCCTTACATTGCGCGGTTTATAATGTGACACGCCGTATTTACCACTTCAGCCCAAAAATATCGAGGAAGGTTCTGCTCACTCAGCATTGTTCTCGCCATATCTATTAGTGTGCGGTTCTTCCTTTCAACTAAGCCATTTTGCTCCGGCATCCTTGGTGCATAAAAATTATGAATGTATCCTTCGCTCCTGCAAAATTCATCAAAATTAGTATTGCCAAATTCACGCCCATGATCACTTTGCAATCCGGTAATCATATAGCCTTTCTCGTTCTGAACTCTCTTGCAAAAGGCTTGGAATTCTTGCAAAACATCGCTTTTACTACTCAGAAATAGAACCCATGTAAAACGAGAAAAGCCATCAACAATGACAAAACCATAACACTTACACCCTAAGCTATGAGTCCGAGTTGGAACGAATAGATCAAAATGCAATAACTCCAAGGGGCGAGTGGTGGAAATGATGTTTTTGGACTTAAATGAAGATCTAGCCTGCTTCCCTTTGGCGCATGCTTCACAAATCTTATTTACATCTAATTTTATTTTGGGAAGCCCTATGACAAGATTATTTCTGCACAGTTTTGAAATAACACTACTACTAGCATGTCCTAATCTACGATGCCAAACCCAAAAACCTCAGTATCGCTGGCAACTAAACACAAGTGTTTGCAGGGGATCTCATTCAAGTCAATTGTCTATACATTATTTTTCCTAAGGCCTAGAACTTTTATTTCATTTACGAGACTATCTACAATTGTGCAATATGATGATTCAAAAATGACTCTATGTCCCCTATCACATGGTTGACTGATACTCAGAAGATTATGATTGAGACCATCTACTAACAAAACATTGTCGATAGTATTAGAGTTATTAACACTTACCTTTCCGATACCAACGATCTTACCTTTGTCGTTCCCGCCGAAAGCAACAAAACCTCCTTTTTCTTTAAGCTCAGCAAATACCTTCTTGTTTCCAATCATGCGCCTCGAACAGCCGCTATCTAGAAACCATTGTGAATCTTCGGCTTTGAGGCATCCCTACAACAAGATAGAAACTCATGGAACGTAGGAACATGTAATGGGATGTTGTGACAAACCGAATTTCAGAAACGTGTCCATGCATGAGTGGACAGGGTAAAAATGAAGCAAAGGGGCTTGGGACCCAATCCCTCAGACCTGAACAGAGATTCCAATCAAAGTGAATTCATGTATGGATAGGACACCACAAAAAAAAATCAAATGGTGAGCCGAATTTTTGAAGACTACCCAAGCAATGATGAACAAAAGGGGAAAAGAAGTTTGAAGGGCCTTGTGCATAGGGGTCGACCCCATGGGATGACTCCCCCTTGTGTACAGCCCCTTATTTTGTTGGACTGGCCAATCAAAACAAAAAGAACAACAACACACAAGGAAAAAAAATAAAAAAAACAAGCAAACATCGATGGCCATGAGTCTGAGCAGAAGAGAAGCAAATGGACATATGGGCTGAATCAAAGAGCTCATTGTGAATTGGTGTTCAGAAGGGTGCAATGGCCAAATGTGGTTCTGAGATCTGCTGAAGATAGAATGAACCAAACAGCAAAAACAAATGACAAGCATGAAGTGGAACGATCTAGTTCAAGAACTGAGACCTAGTGCAAATTAATAAATAAAAAAAGAGATAATGATCAGACCAATTCCTGAACCTTTGAAATCAAGCAGAACGAGGGTTTGAATGGTAAGCTAGAAATGAAGGTTCCTAGTGTGAAGATTGAGGTCCCTACACCAAAACCATTGGCATCCCTGCAGATATTTCCATATGGCATATCTAAATGTTCTATATTCCTCATGTGCATGCACTTCTCGCACAGATGCTAACAAGACCTCACATAAGCATTTCACAGGCAGATCAAAGCCTTATGTACTATCATGCATAGAAAGGGAGGAGTGGGGGAAGGTAGGTGTAGCGCCCGTGTCATATTGGATTCGTAGGGGTTCGGACCTGGATCCGATTCTGTCAGATCTGTCGATTTTTACAGATTTTTTGACTATTTTCTAGCATTTTTCTGAGAGAGTTAAAGTATTTTAATAAATAAATTGGGTATTTTACAATTTGTGAAAATTGGGGGTTTAAAGGGTAAACTATGATTTTTTTAACAAAAAAATATAATAAATAAAATTTTTTAATTAAAAACCCTCCCCCCGCTCATTCTCTCTCTCCCACTTTGACTATTGAGCCCGGGTGAATTTTCATAGAAGGAGAGAGACAAACACAATGAGAGGGTATTAAAAAAATTCATAAAATCTTCTCCAACCTTGTTTCGGGGTGGATTTCTAAGCAAATCCATCATTTAAACCTATTCACCTGCCATCTAACCATTACACTGATACTTTAAGGCCACATTAAATGCTAATCCATACTTTAAACCCACCATTAACAATGGGAGGGGAGGTGACGTATGGCAGGAAGACCAATGAGATTAACCTCTTTCAAAAATCTCTGACACTTGTCATAAATGTACGGTGCATGGATTATTGAAAGTTGGTGCTCTCCCATTAGACAAATGTAAGAGTGTCTACTACTACGCAACGGGGGCGGGCCTCACCGAATAGGCCATCTCCACTTCTTTTCATGTGAGATGTGGGCCGAGCTGTTGTGTGCCATGCCTCCTCCTCCCTAGCCCCCCAGTGCGTACGTTGGAGGACACAGCGGGATGTTACCTCGGTGACGATTGCATCTTATGTTACGTATAGTCGGCATCAAAATCTTATGGTTTGCCTTTGGAGGCCGGAAGAAACATTTGGCAATATCTAGAGCCCATGTGCGTGGGCCCAATTATGTATGTGGTTGGACTTTGCCCGTGTGTAACCGAGTGGGCCAGATACGTGCTCCGTTCGTCCTTCCAACTTTTAAGTCCGCATCAGCTGAAGGCCTTAAGGTATTAAAGGTCCTAACCATGATCTCCCAGGGAAACAAAGAAGAGACACTCAAACTTGTTGTTATCTAATAATTTAAACTATTATAATTTGTAATAATTATGAGGAAAAAGATTAGGATACTCCTACCCACTTTGGCGAATGAACTTTTGCATTCCTAACTTGGTTGTTCAATAATTTACATATAAGGAGGGTAAAACTCGTCAGGCCCAGCACGGCCCGATAATGTCAGGCTCACTACGGACCAGGATAGCTGAGCCCATAGCGGGATACTTTGTAGCGACCCGAGATCCGAGTACCGGAAAGGAACCGACGAGACTCAAATCTCGGCCCGCCTCCCACGAGACCGAAGACTCGGAAGGGATAAAGGATGGTGTGAGGGTACGTAAGAAGCCAAAATAACTGCAGAGAGAGCACATTGATATTCCGGACACAATGGAACCAAATTCACCGAGAAGGCAGATCCGGGACCTAAGGAGAAGGATCTGAAAGGGTCCAGGACATCACAGCCCTCCCCCCTTAAACAAATTTTATCCTCGAAATTTAAGAATGAAGGCACAGGAACAAGGGAAAGACTCACGCAAACAAATAAGGATACAGCTGCCTCATCTCATCCTGGCGCTCCCAAGACGCCTCACCATCGGAATGACACTGCCAGACCACCTTAGCCAGAGGGATAACCTTGTTCTACAGGCGCTGCTCTCGTCGATCCTCAATGTAAATAGGATACTTCGAAAGGGACAGATCTGGGGTCACCTCAGGCCAAACGGTATCCTCGAGAACATGGGAATCATGGGGCATATACTTCAGAAGCATTGACACATGAAACATATCATGCACAACAGATAGCTCCAGAGGTAACTACAACCGATAGGCATGGCACCCGGCCCAACGTGCCCAGGTCGATCTCCATCGGCTCGCAGCACACGCCGGACTCGCGTTGCACCTGCTTGATCGCGTCGTGCCCGTTCATGGCGCGGAACGCCTCGACGTTCTCGACCAGCAGGTTTCCGATGGCGTGCATCAACCGATGGAACTTCTGGTTGCGCGGCTTCTTGATCTCGAGCCGCACCTCGTCGCCTGCGTGGTAGCCGCGTTCCTTCATCAGCCGGCGGTCGATCGGGTGCGATGCCAGGATCGCCAGCCGTTCCTCGCCGGTGGACAGCACGGCTACGCGCTCGATGGTGGCGTAGATCGGCCTGCGGGCCCGCTTGGCTTTCACCTTCGCAGCGGCGCTAGTCGTCATCACCTTCCCCAGCCGCGGCGTCCTTCCCGCCTCGCATCCGGCCGAAGCCCTTGGATGTGCGCGCGGCCTTCTCCGGAAGCGGCTCAGGCTGCCAGTCCATCGGCAGGTTCTCGCACCGGTACTGCGCGCCGTTGAACAGCAGGCGGCACTCACCGGACGGGCCGTTGCGGTTCGCTGCCACGATGACCTCGATGGTCCCCGCGTACCGGCTCGACCGATCGTTCATTGCCGTTGCGCCGACTGCACGACGCTGCGCCGCAGTTCGGATGAGCTCATGAACGGCCGCCGCACTGTCGACTGCGACTTCGTTCAAGTCCTAATAGCATCCACGCATGCTCCCTATTTCTCTCTCTTTCCCTTTCTCTTATTCACCCCTTTTTCTTTTCCATGCCTAGTTATTTTTAATCTTTTAATCTTTGTGGATTTTCCATAATCTATAATGTCATGATGCACACATATCTAGGATTGGGGTAGTACTATTTAGCAAGGAAGTATGGTCCTGGAAAATTCAAAGGACGTATATTAAGTGTACCATAAGCAAGCACGCAAGTAGGGCAATCAAGCATTTTTTTGTGATATTCATATATTATTCGTGGACATAAGATTAATGCTGAGGTATGGGAGAAAAAGGTTTTATGCATTGAGGTGAACCTCAGTGGGGCCGAGAATAGGACAACAGACTTTGACGAAAAGTCTAAGCTGAGAGCAGGAGAGCGGGCTTCAGACAAGGTCCAAGTCGAAATTAAAAGAGCAGACTTCAACCGAAGGTCTAAGCCAAAATCAGGAAAGCAAGTTGTAAAAGTCAAAGGATAGTGAGAAAGCAGGCTGTAAAGCCAAAGGATAGCAAGAGAGCAAGCTGTAAAAGTCAGAGGATAACGGGAAAGTAGGCTGTGAAAGCCAACGCATAGCAGGAGAGCAGGCTGTAAAATCTAAAGGATAGTAGGAGAGCAGGCCGTAAAGCCAGAGGATAGCGGGAGAGCAAGCTGTTGTAGATGCTTTATCTATCCCGCTCCCCAAACTATAAACATCTAATATGCATGAAGTATGAAAGTATGAATAGAGGGAAAGGGGCGATAAGAGATTGAAGAACTGACCGTGATCGCCACCAAGAGATAACAACGCCAAAGGGTGTGAAGAAAAGAGTGCGATGACACTGTGTATCTTGGAAAAGGATGAAGACTTGATCGCGCTTGAGAGACGAGTGCAGGAAACAACGTGGGTTGCACCTCCTCACCTTCCAATCAGCCAAAAGAAGAGGGCCTCACATCCTATTCATACTTTCCTACAAAACAAAGCCAACCACAAGAGGAAAACCCATTAGAACATGCAGTGTAGTATCAAATCCTGGATGCATAAAATAAGTTCAAAGATTGAGGGAGAACGCACTAGGGGGAGATTTTTAACCCTTGTGGACGGGTGCAAAAGATAGGTGTGTGTGTTGTGATGATGTAGCCCCAGTTTGCTTCTCCTCTTCATTCATCCCCACGGGTGACATTTTATCTTTTTTCTTCTTCTTCGGCCCTGGTGATGCAAAGCGACCTTTGCTGTCCCAGGGAGGGTTCCCCGAGACTATAAAAATATTTCCAAACCATCTTTGTCATGTCTTCCTGACTGTGGTTTAGAGAGATGGCAAGGGGCAGCACTTGAACTCGAGCAAACGGCATGTACGAGAGCCGTATCAGTTTAACAACTTGATGGGAATTCCTTGAATATTTGTATACATAGGCCTGCCTTGCATAGACCCTGGTAGTGAATGGAGGAGTTTTAACCATGGCCTCCTCTGCGTGCATAATTTTGTGTCCCCCTCTCTTAGGGACATCAACAGAATTTTTGAAGTCTTGTGAGGCTGGTGCAGGGCCCCCGGACCTACTTGGGAACTCATATTTGCTTAAACTTTGGCGAGTTCGGGGTTGGCCTCCCTGGCTTGTTATCATCAAAATTCACCCTCTGGCTTGCTAGCATTTGGAAGGTGTTGTGGGTGGGGATGGTTTGGATGATCCAATCTGGTAGAACCTCGGCACTGTGGCCATTGAAGTAGACTCGGATGCCCCTGATCAATAGGGACTTCCCAGATGCCAAAAGTCAGCCCTGGGGAGCAGCAGCAATTCTTCCTCTGGAGGTCTTCTTGTTGCCCCCAGCAGGCTTCTTCTTATGTGTCGCAGTCGGGCCGGTAGTATGGTGGACGTGGCAGCTCATGATCACCAGACTTTTCAGTAGAGTTTTCTTAATCTGGCCCTCACTTTGGCGGGCCACAGCATTGTTATCCTTCAGCTTTGCAAGTTCTGAACCCTCCACGACTAAGAGACCCATGAATACAACTCCCAGGAAGTTGAGGAAGCCAACAACTGGAGGAAAGTTTCCAAAGGTGGTAGGCACGGCAAGGTAGCCTTGTACGGCATGATCGGCCACAATTTGGAGACCGAAAATAAGTCCAGACAGTCTGCTCGCCATCGCTTCAACCTACAAAGGGGAGAAATAAGATGAATGAATAGTTAGCATTTGAAGTACCTGACGTCATCCTAATCTAGTCTTGAAGAGTTTGCCACTGGTCTCGTCGAAAACTGAGTTCGGGAGTGGTCGCAGCGGCAATAGCCGTGTCAGTTTAGCAGCTTGATTGGAATCCCTTGAGTATTTGAAAATATCAGCCTGCCTTGCACAGACCCTAGTAGTGAATGGAGGAGTTGTGGCTGCGACCTCTTCCGCATGCATGACTTTGCTGCCCCCTCTCCTAGGGACATCAGTAGAACTGTTGAAGTTTTGTAGGTTTGACATGACATTCCGGGTCTTCTTGGGAACCCACATTTGCTTAAATTTGGGCAATTTCGAGGTTGGCCTCCTTTGCCTATTATCATCAGTGTTTGCCCTCCGACCAGCCAGCACTTGGAAGGCATTGTGGGTGGGAACGGTCGGGATGACCCGATCTAGCAGAACTCGAGCATTGCAGCCGTTGAAGTAGACTCGGATGCCCCCAATCATTATGGACTTCCCAAATGTCGAGAGTCGGCATTAGGAAGTAGTAGCAGCTCTTCTTCTTATGAAGTCTTCTCTATTGTCCCCAGCGGGCCTCTTCTCATATGCCCCAATTGGGCAGGTAGTGTGGTAAACATAGCAGCTCATGATCACTGGACTCTTCAGTAGAGTTTTGTGAATCTGGCCCTCACTTTGGCGGGAAGTAGCTTTATCGTTCTTCAGCTTTGCAGGTTTCGAGCTTTCCTTGCCCAGAAGATCCATGAATGTAACTCTCAGGAGGTTGAGGAAGCCAACGACTGGAGGAAAGTTACCGAAGATAGTTGGCACAGCAAGATAGTTGTGTGCAGCATGGTCGGCCTTGATTTGTGCACCAAAGACAAGTTCGAACAGTCTGTTCACCATCGCTTCAACCTCTAAAGGGGAAAGACAGGACAAACGAGTAGTTAGGGTTTGAAGTAGTTGAGCGGGGAACCCATGGTCCATTTATTTTGGTGAGAAGATGAAGGGAGGATGCATCCCACCGGGCATGCCAGCTTGTGGGGATGGATTTTTATTTATTTATCTTTTGTTTATATTTATTTATTTATTTACTTATTTATTCGATTATTAATTAGGTGTGCCAGTCACTGTCGTGACAACTTATTATGTGCTCATCTGACTGATCAGGCAATTATGGGTGATCGTATTGGGACCCAAAACCCATCGTACTATAAAGGCTACGACATTAATTACTCCCCTCCAAAAGAGGGACAACCCTCCCACTAGAGCTGCCCCTAACCACCATAACGGGCAGCAATGCTTTAGGTGCCTTGGGTGTGGGCACTTCGCCAACCAATGTCCCACCAAGGGAGCCTCTAGTTTTGATGCTGGACGGAATGTGACTTGAGACTAATTTGAAAGTGAACCTGAGACTCTAGGCAAGCTCGTGACTAGTCTCTAGCAAGAGAAGCATGTGGATCTGCGTAGTTGAGATACCGACAATGAGTCAAGGTGGCCAACACCCCTTCGTGCCTAGATCGGGTCATGGGATGGGTCCTGCTATCACTCTCACAGCAGTGATAAAAATTTATCACGCTATATATCCTATCACTCACTAGCAGCGGCAAATAAACACATGCGAAGTAAGTAAATACTCAGGGAGATAGAGATGATACCTCCACGCTCCGGGTGTGGGGAAGATGATCCCAGCCAAGACCCGCATTCCCAGTATAAATAATTATCAATTATAGCACAGAAATTATACCCACTCTATGTAGGGAGGTAATAGGTAACACGTGGGACCTAGGCAGCATTTTGGAAAGCTCCGGCACTGCCGACACGTTGCTATTCAGTGCTAGCCAGACGGCGCGTGCTGATGACTGTGGGGACCACACTCCGATCGGGTGGCCGATTTGGTTGGTAGTAGTGTCGTTGTGAATAGGACTCCTGGAGGTACAATACCTTGGATGGGATTACGCTGGATCGCCTTGTGGAAGGCCAGGTGGCCTGATTTGTGAGGGGTTGCTAAGTGCTGTCCCGAATCTGTTCTGTAATTTCAAAATTGTGCGACCCAATGAGAATAAATGCTGCGATCAGACTCGATGTTGGATCAACATGAAATCAGCGTCATTGCAAAGCTCTTTCATAGATCTATGAACATCTAGTGTCACAATAATTTTTTTGTTGCTGTATTTTCCATGGTGGAATTTAGAATTGGCTAACTCACTGACTTAGGATAGACTGGGGAAACTAGGATCTGCCTAAAAATAATATTTCACCGAGGAGCAAACGGTGGATCTAGGACTTGAAATTTTTATGGGTGAGAGAGGGGGGAGTGAGGATCATGCACAAATATTTTTTTTAATTTTTGGATATGATTTGAAGGGTGGAAAGGATTTTGTGACAAGGGAGGTTTGTGGAAAGCTTGGTCATATTATGCATGACTATTTTATGTTAAAGAATAATGAGTTAAGAGTAGGCCAAAATAGAAGGAACGATGTGGAATGCAATGGCATGGGACAGGTCAACGTTGTGAGAGAGTGTGCTCAACACACTCATGTGCAAAAGCCCAGGAATGGTTTGACTCGTCGATGCGGTCCTCAGGATAGGTCGACGCACAACAATGCCACCAGAAGAAATCTTCATCTTTGCTCCTTTCACTGTGAAAAGATTGGCCACACAATCAAGGACTGTTGGCATCTAAAAGGAAGAACCCACTCTCATGTCAAAAAGGTTAGCTTCCATGCTCATTCCCAAAAGATCAATGCCCATGCACACATAAGAAATGGGAATTGTAGCAACCTCAATAAATTATAGGAATAAAAGTTCCTGAACAACATTAAAAGCAAACAATTAGTTAAGGCCCAGACCACATACACAAAATGGGCCTTACACTTAACCCAAATGGGCCAAGGAAAGGGCGCCCCTACACAGGGTGGCAATTCATGAAATAATGACCCTTAGTGAGGGTGCTATTTCCAAGCGCTATAAATAATATCCGTTTAACATGGGATCAGTGAAGAGTGCCCCCTGCTTGGGCACTATTTCAAGATACAGCACCCCTCGCTTGGGCACCATTTACCTGAGTATGAAATATGGAAACTTCGACTGCAGTGTTCTGTTCGAACTGGGATGTTGGCTCAGGTTCTGGAAGGTTTTTGATCTGTAAGGATTGATGCATAGGAAAGTTTGATTTCAAAAGGATTCTTACATGGGAAATACTAATTCCGTTAGAACTCGTAAAACCCTAGTAGGATCTTTTCTATAAATACCCTGCCCCATCGACCAAGCCCCGACTACTGGCGTTCTGTTCTTCTTCCTCTTACGGTTGAGTGTAACATAGATGCATCTTCTTCTTTGCTGATTGTGAAGAAGCCTGTGACCATGCCCTGCTATTTAATCTTCTACTTCCTCTGCTTCGGGTGAAGCCGCCATTGCTGCTGCTTCCATCTTTTATTTCCTGTTGCTGTGAAGCTGCATATACATTCCCCTATTCTTGCCAGATTGTAGTTACTGCTACTGCATATCATTGTATTTCTTCACTATTCATCATGTCCTCTTATGATTTCTCTCAAGCCCGTGAGGACTCCCTTCCTCAGGGATTCTTGGAGGACCTGCCCAGGGTCACATCCATGCAGGGGAGAGAGGGGTCTGCCCCTCCTCTCCCATTTGTTGTTGTTGAGGGTACTCAACCCTCCCTTTCTAACTCCTCCGCTCAGAACTCGGCTAGCCAAGTCCTTCACATGATGGCCCAGTTAGATCCAACTCAGCTTCACATCCTCTGTCAACCTTTGCAGGGGCCGGATGTTTCATCCTCAGTTCCTTCTCACGGCATGTCTACTACCGCCACCTCATCTCCAATTGTTGGTTCAGAGGCTGCTTCTGCTGCGCCCATTGACCTCACTCTGGTCCATCCCCAGACTCTTTGGTTTCCTAGTATGGAAGTGGGCCAAGCCTCTAGCTCGGCCCATCAGGTTCCTAGTAAGGGGAAGACCCAAGTCCCCTCGTCTTCTTATCCAAAATTCTATACCACTACCTCTCCAGCGCCACAGGCTCTTGTGGCCCCGGTCGATTTTGTTCATCTTCAATCAGAGGCGGCTTAATTAGCTCATGTGGTTATGGGCCCTTCCTTGGCCCATTATCCCTCTTATGGGCTTCCCCCTCCGTCGGTCTATCCTTCGGCCCCACATGTCGGGTCTGCTCTCCCAGTCCTACCTCCTCCTTCCCGAGAACAGGAACTTCTTGATAAGTGGGCTGCCATGCAGCAGCAAATTGACCTCCTCCACAAGTGGGTCGACCCACAATCTCTCGCTGATATCCTCGTTCCTAATTTCTAGGACATTCGTTTCCCACCTCAGTCTGAGCTCCCCACGTACTGGAAGTATGATGGGAAAGGCAACCCTTTTATTCATATAAGGGAGTTCTTATATGAGTCGGCACAATTCCAACATGATGATCGCCTCATGGCGTATCTTTTCCGCTGCTTGTTGGATGGGGTTGCATTGGAATGGTTTTATACTCTGCCACTGGAGGAGGCAGAGAGTTTTAAAGTTGTCAAACAAAGATTCATTCGGAGATTTCAAGACCGGGTGGGTCCAGAGTATTCCTTCACAGACCTAGTAGCCGAAAAGATGGAGGCTGATGAAGATTTTGCAACTTATGCAGAGAGATGGAGGCAGATGGCCTCCGATGTAAATGACATCATGACCTTTATGTCACGACGGGATTCAGTCCCGACCCAAACCACACAATCACCTGACGAAGTCAGATCGAGCGGACCATGGGCCTCCATGAAGCCCGAATAAATCATCACCTTTGTGATTGGTACACCCACGCACTTAATAAACCAAATAAACTCATCTCAATAAACCGATAGACGAACAAACGACAGAGCCAACGAAAAGTGCGTCCACACCTATAGACTCTCAGGGATCATGAACTCAATGCTAAATTGAGTAAATGTGAGTTCTGGCTTCGAGAGGTTCACTTTCTAGGCCATGTAATTTTCGGTGATGGAGTTGCAGTAGATCCGACAAAGATTGAAGCTATTCTTGATTGGCAGAGACCGAGATCTGTTACAGAGATCAAGAAGTTTTTAGGTTTAGCATGCTATTACCGCAGGTTTATTGAAGATTTTGTAAAAATTACAGCACCGATGACCATGTTGACTCGTAAAGATGTACCGTTTGTCTGGTCGGATCAGTGTGAGCAGAGCTTTTTTGAATTAAAAAGGCTTCTGACTTCTTCTCCAGTGCTGGTGCTTCCTTTTGGCTCGGGAGGATTTGTGGTTTGCACAGATGCTTCTCGAGTAGGTCTGGGTGCAGTACTGATGCAACATGGCATGGTTATTGCATATGCTTCCCGACAACTTAAACAGTATGAAGAGAATTATCCCACACATGATCTTGAGTTTGCTGCAGTTATTTTTACCTTAAAGATCTGGAGACATTACTTATATGGTAGCACAGATGGATGGAATGCATGAATGATTATGACTTCTCACTCTCCTATCAGTCAGGTAAAATGAATGTGTGGTTGATGCTCTGAGTAGGAAAGTGCAGGTGAGTCATTTATTACTTCATGAATGGAAATTGTGGGAACAACTTCCCAGTGAGGCAGTCAGTGTGGACATTCCTGCCGATCCGATGACAGTAGTTTGTGCTAATTTGGCTATGACTTCAGCTCTATGTCAGCAGATTAAAGAAGCTCAGCAAGCTGATTCTGATTTGTCTTGTGTTGTGATGATGCATGGCATTTAGTTTGATGATGAGCTAGTTGTCAGTCTTCGTGGCAGATTATATGTTCCAGCTGATGATGATTTGAGACCTACGGGTTTTAAATCCTCATGGAGATGCCAGGGACCTATGAAGCCATCACATGGTCCCTAGATCCTCGGTTCATGGATACGAGGAATAGGGAGGCTCTGTACCTCTGTTCAGTTCTAGGAGCCAATAGTATCCCAAACCCCTCCATCCAAGTAACCCCACGTGATCATACCCCTGCCTACTCTCTAACCTTGGGATCTTTCCTCTCAAAGCAATTGGATCATCTCTCTGTCCTAAAATCCCTAAATTCTACCCTTCTCTAGCCTTCCAGTGCATAAAAGCCCTTGATACGGTGACCGGGCACTATAGCTACCGTGCCAGCCGTCGACTATCTCTCACACAGCGCTGTAGCTACAGTGCCTCAGCCGCCGAAGCTCTCACACATCCCACTCACTCCTAGGTGCTGGTTGGCACCCCTCTAGCTGCCAGATCATGTCTTAGCCACCGCCTCACTTTGCCAGCTGTCGAAGAAAGCCCCCCTATCCTGGCCACCGTATGGCCCTCTTTTATTACATTCTGGCCACCGTATGGCCCCACCTTGAGGCAGCCGACCGCCGTATGGCTCTTTCTTCTGGTCGCCTTGTGCTACACCTGATCCCTTGATATCCTGAGTCAGAGCCGAGTGTGGTACTCAGAGCCACATCAAATGGGCTTATAGCCCTACAATGTGAACACTTCTATCAGTTGCCCTGTCAGGTTGGAGAGATCCACCACTTGCTATGGTGTGTTCTTCTTCGACCTTGCATGAGGGAAAAGGAATAAAATGCCCCGATGTAGATGATGTCTCGTGGTCGGGTCTCAGGCTTTTCTTTGCCTGCATTTTATGGACTTCGTCTCGGCACTCTGTGGATGGATATCCTATGAGTTCCTCGGCATGCTCCATAGCCAAGGGGAAATGCTGTCGGAATTCATTCAAGGGGCTAATATATTGTACAGTGTTTTCTGAATTACCCCTTTGGGTCATGAGGGTCTGCCGATTCCTACGGCATGTTCTTCAGTGACTTCGTTGGGGATATAATGAATAAATCATTTCAACAGCTGATAGTATCTCATTATTCTCGCCCTTACGGCTCTCGGGCTTCGACATGCCCATGAATTATGGACCCCGTCTCGGCTCTCCGTGGATGGGTATCTGTCAAAAACTTGAACCTTGAACTTATAGATTACAGTCAGGTAGGCAAATTTGTACATGAAGCATTGTCTTCAAACATCCTGCCTGTATCTAATTAAAGGGGTAAAATTCTTCTCAGAGCAATGATTTAGTTCACTGAGAAACCAACCCTTTCACCTTGAAGTGAAAGGCAAGTTGAGTCATGAAGTGCCAGATTAACTATGTTCAAAAGGGCATTGCCTCTAAAATTATGACAGAGCAATGGCACAGGAGGTTGAGTAACTGGGTCACTTCACCTAAGACGTGTTGTGTCTCAAGTAAAAAGACCTTTCCATATGCTAACTCTATTCTCAAAAGAGAAGCACTTAGGTTACCACACTGAGTAATTGGGGATTCCTGTATCTAACCAATGTGTCTCCTCACGAAGAAAAGTGTAGGTTCAATCTTGTTGCTCATTGAAAAAAATTTGTCAAATTATGTTGAAAAACCCCCATTTGCCAAAAGTTGGCATGGCTGTTTGTCCTCAATACTACTGACAAATTAGCCACTTGCTAGATCTATTCAAGTTCAGCTAGTATAGCTTTTAGATTGCCTATTCTAGGCATTTATATGGCAAGTTGATTCAACGTCATTATTTCTATATGAAGATAATCTTCTCACTCATCATGTAAAATCTCACAATGTCATCCGTGTGAAACATCTAAGCAAGGTTAATTCAGTTAAGTTCTTTAAACTCTTAAGAGACAACTCTGCCAAATTCCAAATCTGTGAACTTACTATTTCAGGGACCTCTTGATCCCTTGGTCTGCTTTCACTGTCTCCACCTTCATCCTTAATTTTTGATGATGTCAAAGGGGGAGAAGTTCGTAGTCAAGGGGTAAGTGTAGTCAAAAAGGGAAAGTGAGAGTGGGGGAGAGTGAGAGTGATGTCAAGAAAAATAAGGGAAGAAAGAGTGATTGTCCCCTGCATCTTCAGCATCTCTCTATCATTTCAAAAAAAAATATGTTTGTCCATTCCGGGCTCTCACTGAAATACCTTGTGCCATCCATTTCCCTCCTATCAGAATGACTTTCCACAATGGACTCTGAATGTCCTTCGTGAAATTACTGCAGATAAAATATGTGGTGTGGTTTACAATGCTTCTCCTGGATTGTATGTTGCCATAATAAATGATTCTCCTTCACAATATCCCACAGTGATGGGGGGGCAAGCTATTGGAAAACTCCTAATGAGACTCGAGATCAACAAGGAAAATATAAGAAATGCAATAAAAGTCAACGTGCATGGTGGAACTAGCAGGACAAGCACGCCAAATAACAAGAAGCTAACCCAAGTAGCCATCACTCGCAAGGTAGAAATGTGGGACCAGTGGTAGTCGAGGAACTATTGCTAGTCTAGGGTATGGCAAATCCACAATCAAGGTTTAGACAAAACCTCTGGGAATGGGGTCCTGCACTCTCAAGCCAACAGTAATCTAAATCACAGGCTAGGATCCCTATCTCATACTTGGCAATAGAAGAAAGCAAATACTAGTAAAGTAAGAGCCAAGGAAGGTGGGGAACACAGACCACCACGCTAGTGCATTGTAGATGAACACCTAGCAGCCGTGTCCCCAAGAAGTGGGAAAGAAGAGGGGAAAGAGTACAATAAGTGGCCCACCCCTTGTAGGGGGATAATAGGCAATAAAGGAGAACAAGGGAGGGGCCACAGCCGATCGACGGCTCAGGTCACCCCAAACAAGGGTGGAACCAGGGCCGGTGGAGAAGCAGGAGACAATGAGGGCCCCGTCAATGTCCGCGGGTGACTTGAGGGAAAAGGCAGCGCTTGCTGGGGACACGACATTGGCGTGGCAGAACCATGCGTGCAGATGGCGGGCTGGCTGCCATGGGGTGAAAGTGCTGGTGGGTCATACTGGGGCGGTGGTGGGGTTGCAAGGCCGTGGTGATGGTGGAGAGCTGCTATTACTAGTGGCGGAGAGTGGCTGCGGCAATTGCTGCTATCCGCACGGTGGCGATAGGGGGGTTGGGGGCCGCAAGCAGAGAATGGGAGTGCCAACGGCAGGCTGTGGTGCCTAGTATGGCACACATGTACCAGTGGTGTGTGCTTGGCTCTTCTAAATAGAGAAAAGATGGAGACGAGAGAGACTGGGGAGAACAAAGAGGAAATAGAAGAGCAGGGAGTGGGCTCACGGAGAGAGAAATAGAAAGGGAGAGAGGTCTGTGGGTGAGAGAGAGAAAATGAGAAAGAGAGAGTGGAGTTGCAGGACATAGAGAGAGAGGGTCATGCGACGAAGAGAAAGAGCGAGAAAAAAAGAACATGAAGGGGGGAGAGAGAGAGAGAGGAAATTGGGTGTGGTGGCCGCACCGAAGTGGGGCAACAATGGCCGGGGGATAGAACCAGTGACCGACAGTGGTGATGGTGACGGATGAGCATCTCACCATGATCCTATCTATGGTTAGCCCTTCATCCTCCTCAAAGAAGACAAAAACACTGAAATTCGTGTAGCACATTCCTCAATAATTAGAAACCTAGGGTTTACAAGATTATTTATAGAGGCTAGTCCTCTTCCAAACCCTAATAGGCCCCCCTAAAAGACTATGGACGAGAAATAACCATGGACTCAAAAGTTGTAAGAAAATCGCACAAAAATAATCAAAAAATGAGAAAAGACCCTAAACGGACCCAAATGGGCCAAACAAAGGCTCCATGGACTTGTCGACTTGACACCTACGAATCAAATGTCGGATCACCTCCAAACCAAATCAAAGCCTGTGTAACCTGTGGAACTCTCCGAGCAGTGGTAAACATACGTCTAGTTAAAATGGACTCATGCTCCAGTGTCCTCACCACAAAACCATTTTCCTAACAAAGCTAGATTCATTACTCTAGCTTTTTAACTCCCAAACCTCCATTTTTATAGGTCTGCAAACTCTATCCCATTTAACAAGTGGGATCCCCTGATCCCCTGCTTGTGTTCATTGTATCCTCCCAAACTCTATCCCATTTTCTACAGATCCTATCAATGTTTACTCTAATTGAAGCTGGAAAGAAGAAGATTGATAGATAGTGTAGAGGGGTATTGGACAATACAAAGTTTACAAGAGCTATCCGTTCTCCCAAAGATAGATTCCTGGTTTTCCATAATGACAACAATTTCTTCTGAATTTTTTTTGAAAGTGGATAGTACCACTGCTGTATTAAAATTAAAAAAGGGGATACACAAATATAATCAAAGCACTCCCAAAATATATCTATACAAAAGACACACTAAGGTGGTGTGGGACACACTAACCCCGCAGCAAAACACAAAGAGGGGAGTTGAGAGAATTCACGTTAGAAAGCAACTCCGCCCATTCTCTCACTCTATCACCTCTGACTGCATCCAAGAGAAGAAGGCCGCGGAGTTCACCGCTCTGAAGCAAAGGACCCTGACTGTGGCCGATTATGAGGCCTAGTTTTCAAAACTGTCAAGGTACACACCTCACATGGTGTGTATGGAGAAGATGAAAGCAAGGCGCTTCTTCAATGGGCTTCGACCCCAGTTTATCACCCAGCTAGCACCGATGGACATCCTGGTGTATCCGAAAATGGTTCAACGTGTGCAACTGCTGGAAGGTGTCACAGAATTGTCTGACAAGATCCGAGGGAAGGATAAGAAGGAGAATGTCTCAAGCTCCAACAACTTCAAACCTTCTTTTAATAAGAAGCGGCCCTATAATGGAGGGGAGTCCTCCAAAGAGAAGAAGCCCAAGCAAAATAATAAGCCTTTCTCTATTATCGCATCACCCAAGGAGAATTACAAGTATTGTGACAAGGCTGGCCATAAGGCCGATGAATGCTGGAGGAGACATGGAGCGTGTCTCCGATGCGGGAGTCAGGAGCACAGGATTCCTGATTGTCCTTTATTGAATGAACAGACAACTAAGGAGGAAAAATGTCCAGTGAAGAAACAAGCTCGTCTCCAAGCTCTTCAGGAGATGGAACCAATAGAAGGTGGTCTGGTGGAAGGTAGTTTAACTATTTACTCTAAGTCTGCTCAAGTTCTATTTGATACCGGTGCAACCCATTCTTTTGTTTCAAATAAATTCGCCGCTTCATTCTCTATGGAACCTGAATGGATGGACTTAGTAATTTTCACTCCTCTAGGAAATGTGTCCGATATCGCACACCATTACCCAAAGTATAAGGTCATGGTTAAAGGCCATAATCTGCCTGCCAACCTAGTGTGCCTAGATTTGAAGGAATACGATGCCATTCTGGGTGCCTATTGGCTATCCAAGCATCGGGCAACTGTAGACTGTCAGAATGGTAAAATAACTTTTGTAGATTACCCAGAGCTGACTTACATTAGTCCTCGGAAGAGATCACCAGTTATTTCAGCTCTTCGAGCCAATAAACATATCAACAAAGGTTGTGTGGCATTCCTACCATTTGTGACTGTCACGAAAGCCAAGGTGGTCAAATTAGACGACATCAGAGTAGCTCGAGAATTTCCTGATATTTTTCCGTTCTCTTAGGCTACAGGGCCCTTAATTTTGGTAATTAATCAAGGGTGTTCCCCCTGTATGGGGGATGTAAATGACGTCGTGGCCTTTATGGCACGACGGGATTTGGTCCTGACCTGAACCACACAATCGTCTGACGGAGTCAGATCGAGTGCACCCTGGGCTTCCATGAAGGCTGAATAAATCGTCACTTCGTGACTGGCACGCCCACGCACTGAACAAACCTAATAAAACCAACAAATGAATAAACGAATAGATGTGATCCGAAAAGTGCGTCCACAAGTCTGGCACGCCCTGTGGGATCAATCCACCCTTCATCTCTTTGTCGGAATTAAGGGCCCTGCGGCCCCCTTCTTGTAATACTAATTGCACGATTTTTACAAATGTAGGAAAATCGCACTTTGACACCGACAATGGCGGCCTCCTTCGGTTCCCAGTCTCTCGAAAGCCATGTCAAGGGCGGCTACCTCGTCGTCCCCCTCAACTTTGGGAGCTTCCCTCCCGTGGTTGGATTCCCCAACTTCCTAGGGGTGGCCTTTGTCAACATACTAGACGTGGAAGCATCCGACAAGCTCAAGACCAACGCTCCCACCCGAGGGGCCATTGAAGTTGTTGCTGGCCGAGCTCCGGCCAAGAACAACGATGATGTCTCAGCCAAGACATTGAGCTACAATGTGCACCATGTGCACCAGATCGTTGGCCCACCTTACCAGGGATCGGCGTCTCACTGAAGGAGGCTCCGGAGGAACAATGTTGTCACTACCCTGGGGCGTCGAATCTCCAACTCTGGGAGATCCACCACTATCGGGAGCTTCCGAGTCCCTTGATGGACGGAGGCCTGAAGTGATTCCAGACCACATCGTACCAGCTGTCCCAGTCCGTAACTCCTTCCAAGGGCTGGAGAAGATGAAAGAGAAGGTGATGCCCGCCCCCCCGACTGCAACACCGAAGAACATGCCGGTGCGCAAGCTGGCCAAGCTCAAACAAGTCTAGATTCCCAAGGAACCCCAGACCATTGCACTTGCTCGAACGGGGCCCATCACCATCCACCCGAGGAGAGCCTAACGAAATGAAGGGGTCGAAGTGACGACCCCAGTCTACCAGCCGGCAGTTACTGCACCGGCTCCACCGGAGAATGTCTTTTGCTTGGATCTAAATCGATCCCTGAGAAATGAACCTCCCTTGTAGAAGAGAGAAGTTTGGGAGTTGGTGAGAGGGTTAACAAACGTCCCCTCT
This sequence comes from Amorphophallus titanum, assembly GCA_024336825.1. Lineage (NCBI taxonomy): Eukaryota > Viridiplantae > Streptophyta > Magnoliopsida > Alismatales > Araceae > Amorphophallus > Amorphophallus titanum. The sequence goes on along the minus strand of JANBPO010006887.1, from coordinate 541,217 downwards.
CTCTGCAAGAACTCCACCACGACTTCACAACCATTAACAAATGAGATAAATGGGGCTAGACCGATCACCACCTCATAAAAAGGAGCTAGCTAGGTTGTACAAAGTCAAATCAAGTCCCTATTGTTGATATTAAAGTCAACTTAAGTCCCCGTCGTTGACATGTGATCCTATTCCTACGTACCCCCTTGAGGGAAGGGGATGTTCTAATTAAATATCTCGGGAAAAGTCTTCCCCGTTATTAGCCTTTTATATATGTGTTTGCAAAATCTATGAAATTCACGCGTTTGCAAAATCTATGAAAGTTTGTTGGGAAAACAAAAGCACGGAGAAATTTAGCAAATGCAAACCAACACCCCTGCCCCCCATGTTACACAAGGGCTTGAGTTGATACTTAATCCGATTATGAAGGTTGAGATAATGGGATTGTTTTCTTGAACCGTATTCAGTCAAGAAGGAGCATCTAATTAAAAGATGGTGGCTAGCATAATTTATAACATCGCTGTCAAGCTTTTGCGCTTGGTTATAATCTCCTTATTATCTTTTGCATTTCCAGTGTCAGTCTCAATTGAAGAGCCTTTATGCTGAAGGGATCAAAGGATGTCACTTAGAATTTTCTGCTTACAACTTGCTCTGTGTTATTCTCCACTCCAGTAACAACAGAGAACTTTTATCATCAATGGCAAGGTACTGACATCATATTTATTTGATTCTTTCGTGCATTTTCTGTTGCGTCCCTTGTAGGTTACTGAACATATCATTTTCTGTGGTAATAATTTGAAGGTAATATCTTTATCATAATGAATTTGTGTGTTCCATAGCATATTCCGGAAGGAATTTTATGTCAGGTGGCATACATGCTTGCCCATGGAAGACTTTCGCCAACATGTCCGGTGTGTTACTTTCTTTTAATTAGAATGTATGAAGCGGTAGAGATCATGGTCTGTTCCCCTCAAATGGACATCCTTTTAAAATATTAGGGCCGTCTCTAGTAATAACTAATCCAGAAATAAGAAGGGTGGGGGAATTCAGTTGTTTGAGGTGTTATATTCATTCATCATCATTGTCATGTGGTTGTGTCTTATATGAAAACCTCATAAAAATATGAAAGTTGTAAAATCTGAAAAATCTAAAAAATGTCGTTTCGCCTTGACAGGTAAGTTAGGTATGGCTCTCTATCCCTCCTCATTGTTACATTACTATATGGTATTTACATTATTAGAGCCTCTCAAGGACCAGTTGGTTTTCCGTATGTTTTGGGATCTGATATTCCCATTTAACAAAAATGATGATGATCTAGGAGCATACGCTTAATCGTTAGATAGGCCACTCGGTTGAGTCGAGTGGGGGATGATGGACTCTGTCTCGCACGCCGTGATTGTAAGAAGATTCTTGACCCCGTCTTAGCTCAGTCTAGCAATAGTATCCTTGAGTACTGTCTATTTTATGCTTTCTCTGCATTCACTTTAACGATTTCTTTTATTTTAGCCCAGCATGCATCATACGCATCTTTTGAGTATTCATGACCCATGGTCTGTCTGAATATGTCCCACTAGTGATGGATAATTGTGCGTTCATGATTTTGGGTAAGAGGAACAATTCCACTCAGATTTGGAAGGTTCTCTCTAGTCTGTTCACCTGGTTTGGTTGACTAGGAGTCCTTGTCTGGAGTTTTAGTCCGTTTCTTTACTTTTTACTGCTTGTTTTGATTCCCTCATTAGTTAAGGATTGTGTCCCCTAATGAGGTTGCCCATTTATTTTCTCTTGCTGTTTATTTAGTTAGTTTCTCCAGACTGGGGTCATTTTGGTTCGATCACTCCTTGTGTTTGGTTCGGAGTTTTCCAGATGATTCCTATCACTCGTTGGCGAGAAAATGGGTGTCTTTTACCTTAACGCCTACTTTTCAGTCTGCTCCGCTTCATTTTCGCTTCATCTCCATGTTTCATTTCACTTCCGCTTCACCTTCGCTCACTCCCCTGCAAAGAGGACGTAAGGAGGGGCATCTGTTGACACCCATTTTTACCTATGAGTTGAGCCATTTCCTCTTATCACCATTTGTTGATGCCTCGAGTTGTCCATTACTCATTAGGCTATTTCCAGGCGCGTCCTTGGGCTTATTCTATGGGTACCTCCCTCCCTGGCTAAGTTCGTTCTCTCAAAATCAGGCTTATTGGGCCTCGAGTCTAAGGCAGAGAACGTACCACATGCCAAGTGAACACTCGGCCTGGCGAGCTGGCAACTAAGAACCTCCACGCAATGCCCTCGAACCTCGAGGAAGGTCCGTAACACCTAAAAATCAGAGGTGAGCCTCTTATCACTGGCTCAATAGGGGTCCTGTGGAACCCCAACCGAAAATAACGGCGGCACGGAAAGCAGCAACAACAAGAACAACAACAACAACAACAAGAGTAGCTACAACAACAATGGTAGAAAACACGGCTGTACACGAATCCCCGAAACACGACAGCTGATGAAACCACGACTCTACAACTACTCCTACCAGAAAGGAAACTGACACCCCGATCCCATAGTTGGGGGACCAACAGACTACGAACCGCCCTAGCCATGCTACTAGGAAACGCTACGACACCTCTGTCGTGGAGGCCTGTGCTCACACACAAAGGTCCACCCGAAACCACACGGTCCGAAAGCACAGTCACGACCTCACCGTCGTGAACTCTACGCCGTCTAGGGAAGAACCCTCGGTGACTGTAGCAACCCTGATAATTGAAGGAATAAAAGAATCTTAAATGAATTAAAAATTAAAATCAATGTTTAGGGACCAACATATGTACACTTAAAACTACTTATATATCTAACAAATGGGCCAAAAATAAAATAGTGCCTCCTCTTAAGGCGCCATTTCATGAATTGAAGACCACTTAGAGAGGCGTCATTTCTTAAAATAGCGCCTCTCTCTTGGGTGCCAATTACATGAAAGACGTCCCTTGCATAAGGCGTCATTTTCCTAAACCGCACCCTTATCTAAGGCGCTATTTCCTGTCAGGATGGAAAATAGAAAGCCCGTTACAGTATCTTGCTCGAACTAGGAAGAAGTTGCCATTTCGAAAGGATGAAATTTAATAGGATTAATACGTGGGTAATTTAACTGTCACGCCCCGAGCCTTTAATTATAACGGAAGACTAGCTCAAGGGGAACGTGTACAGCCGGCATGGTAAGCCTCTTGGAAGCAAGAAATAATCAGAGCGTAAGACAATCATACATGAAGATGCAATTGCACAAGTATTTACTCAAACTCCATCTTTATTTTATTAATAATTAAATATTCAAATACAATCACTAATCCAACTTTCTTGAAGGGTTTTTCTGTGAGATGCGAGTTCTGGGTGTATTCCTAGTTATAGGGCTTTGGTTCTAGTCCTAGTGCATTAGAATTGAGGCTAGGAGACCTCAATTTGAGTTAGGTTGGGTCTTAGTGCAGTTTGGGTGCTCCTATCCACGGGTTGGGACTCTCCCAGAGAGTCCCGCTCGGATTTAACTGTATTTTTGCCCTTGCGGTCTATCCGGCGACCGCTAGGCTCCTCTAGCGATCGTCAGATGACCGTTTGTCCCCTCCCCTCGTTTCCTTCTCTCTCGCTCTCCTAACGGTCATGACGCGACCGTTTCTTCTCTCTTGCGGTCTTGAGGAGACCATTTGCCTACTCTTCTTAGTTCTTCATCATCTACCCTTAGCGGCCTTTTACAGGACTGCCACCCAAGGGGGTAGCGGCCCTGTTTGGACCATTTTTCTCACCTGACTGCCATGTTCTTTCCTGTGTTCTCCCCCTCTCCCCCGAGCCTCGAGTCCGCTCTATCTCGCCCTCTTGCTCTCTTTGTCAGTCTTGGGGGTCATCGTTGGGTTAGAGTCAGCATTCATACAGTTGCATTTCAATAAAACCCAAAAGAAAGAGAAGAGATCATATTTTCATTAAGAAAAAGAGTCATGTACATGCATGTATAAGTCCAAGAGAACAAGGGTAAAAACTCTCAAGCAGGTCCCTCTCCTGGACCCCCGCTATCCCCAGTGCCCTCATGCTGCTTTGCCGGTGGGTCCATGGCAATGCTCTCCTCCTCGTGACAGCACCGTCGCTCCTCCTCCTCATTCCTCCGGTAGCTAGAAGAGCCAGTGAAGTAACCTTGATAAGCACTGCTGGGCGTGCCACTCTGGCTCCTGTCGGGCTCTGACTTCTTTCCCAAAAGTCAGAGGGCTTCCTTCAGTCCCGCTATCACGCCCTTCATCTCGATAACCTGCACCCAGGACTGGTCTCGCTCACCCCTCAGCCACGCAACCTCTGCTCAGAATCGCTCTATCTCCTCTTCCTCTACACGCCAGTGGGCCACTCCCGTACTCAGTCGCTCCACCTCCGCATGGAGATGGGCCACCACTGCCACCTCTGCTCGAAGCCGCTCTGCCTCACTCAGCGTAGTAGCTAACTCCCTCGTCTGCATGAGCCTGTCTTATCAGCCTGGTAGAATGAATGATGTGGCTGATGCCTTGAGCAGGAGAGTGGTGGTCAGTCAGATGCTATTGCAGAAGTGAAGGCTTTGGGAGTAGGTGCCAGCCATGACTTTTAGGCTCAAGATTTCCCAGGATCAGGATCCAGCTGTTCTTGCAAGCTTGACTGTCACGCCAGCTGTTCATCATCAAGTGACTGAGGCTTAGCGTGTGGACCCTGAGCTACCTCGTATTCTGTCGATGGCCGAGGTGGAGTTTGGTAAGGATGGATCCGTGAGGTTCAGAGGTAGGTTGTACGTCCCAGCCGAGGAACAGGTGAGGCGTATGGTATTGCGAGAGGCCCATGGGAGCCAGTATGCCGTGCACCCCGGATCAGCTAAGATGCACCAAAACCTAAAGAGACAGTTTTGGTGGTCTGGGATGAAGAGAGATGTAGCAGAGATTGTGGCTAGGTGTTTGACCTGTCAACAGGTGAAAGCTGAGCACTAGCGACTGGGAGGTACACTTCAACCCTTGGAGATTCCTGCGTGGAAGTGGGACCACGCGATCACTGATTTTGTGGTTGGGTTACTGAGGACATCCAGCGGGCATGATAATATTTGGTTACTGGTGGATAGTCTGACGAAGATGGCTCGGTTGTTGCCGATCAAAGTCAGTTAGAGTGTGCATAAGTTGGCCCGATTATATGTGGAGCGTATCATTCCGTTGCATGGAGTCCCCATCTCTATTGTGTCTGATCGTGATCCACGCTTCACTTCGAAATTCTGGAGGAGTTTCCAGAGAGCTCTAGGCACGGAGTTGGCATTCAGCTCGGCCTATCATCCTCATTCGGACGATCAGTCTGAGAGGACCATTCAAACTTTGGAGGACATGTTGAGGTCTTGTTACTTGGAGTGACAGGGGAGTTGGACCCACCATTTACCGCTAGTGGAGTTTGCCTACAACAATAGCTATCATTCAAGTATTGGAATGGCTCCTTATGAGGCGTTGTACGGATGACCTTGTCAGACTCCGCTTGATTGGTTCGAGATGGGCGAGCGTGTCCTGACGGGACCAGAATTGGTGCAGCAGTGTGTTGAGGTGGTACATTTCGTTTGGTGGAAGATGTTGCCGGCACAGAGCCGATAGAAGAGTATACTACTATATGGTCCACACTATGTGTTCGATGAAATGACATGCACACTGGATTTATGCAGATGTAGTGACTTTATGTTCACAAGGTTGACTTTGACTTTATGGGTATGCATTGTCTTCATATTTGACTTTATGCATGCATGTAAGCACACCAGCCTATATGCAATGAGCAAAGGCACGATCAAATATACTAGAAGGATGCAGAAAAACACATATTGAATCATGTAGTAAGCAGTAAAAACACAGAGACACATTTTGGATCATGCAGCAAGCAGCAAACGTATATTGACTCATGGTGTTTGTTATCATCAAAACATAGGGACACAACAGTTCTATCCTTAGTTTGCAAGTCATTAAGGTCTTATCTTTTATTTTGAACATAAGAATATTTGTGTGTGGGTACGGAGCTGTGTCTCTGTATGAGTTTTTAGTGTCAGGTGAGTTCCCCGATCATATGGGTGTGTGCTGCGGTGGCAGCATTCAGGGGCTAGGCCCCGTGTGAGTGGATTGCTGTAAAAGCAGCATGTGTGTGGTGTTAGGGCTCATCCCCGTGGTTGCTACAGTTGTAGCATCTTAGTGAAGCCTCATCGGGTTTCGGTGAGGGGTGGACGTAGGCGGACTGGTAGGTCTAACCGAACCACCTAAAAATCTCTGTGTTCCATGTGGTTTGCCTGTGTGGTTGTCAATTTCTCCTATCTCTGTTCACAGGTCTTTTTAGAGATTTTTATTGACTGCATCATTACATATCGCTACCTCTGCTATTTGTGTTTAATGAATGTTCTATCGTTCTTTTCATAGGCTATTCGTTTGAGATCAGAGAGTTCGAGTGAACTTGCTTGTGTTGAGCGAAAATTTGCCTTCGTTACACTTCGTGTTGGTAGTTTATTTTATTCCACTGCGTAAAGTTAAAAACTACCACTGCATTTAAAGGGGACAATTCAACCCCCCTTCTTGTCCGTATGGTTATTTGGGCCAACAATTGGTATCAGAGCACGATCTCTGATTCTTTAGCGGACCTTGCGGTCTAGGAGTAAAGATCTTTGATAATGGCTTGAATGGCATGCTTCCTAAGGGTCACTCTATACATAGACCCCATTCTTTGATGGGACAAACTATCCCCATTGGAAGAATAGAATGACCGGGTCTTCTACATATGGCTTTTGGCTCTTCCACACCTGCAGATTTATGGTTTTGGACGCTGAACTCTAATGGCATCTTTTCCACCGGGTCCGTCGGCAACATGTTGTCTTCAAGGGCCCCCTCACATTGGGCCCTTCTCTGGCATCACCATCTGCCCGTTAAATGGTCAGTGCTCACCTGGAGATTATTGCGTCACTGCCTCCCTGTGGATGATGTTATTTCAGCCTGTGGTGTCCCACTTTGCTCCAAATGTAGCTGCTGCTCATCCCCTCAAGCTGAGAACTGCCTTCACCTCTTCTTTCATGGCAATGTTACTAGAGATGTGTGGTCAGCCCTTTTCAACGTCCTGCGTCTCCACACCTCCTCAACCTCCTCCTCTGGTTCAGCCGTTGTTGAGTATTTGAGCAGTCTTCACCTAGGCTCCATGGAGGGCTGTCTATCTAGGTGTATTATCATGGCAGTCCTGTGGGAAATCTGGTTCAGCAGGAACCAAGCACGCTTTGAAGGCTTGACCATGAGCGCACGGCACATCCTTAGCTGTGTTTTGCTATCTGTCCGCTCCATCACCATGGCCCACAGATTTAAAGGAAGGTGCATCTCCAATGTCCAGCGATAGGTTCTTCAATCTTGGGGCGTCACTCTTTTGGTGCCACAACCCTCTCCCCCAAGAATCATCCGATGGTTGGCCCCTCCCTCGGGGCGTCTGAAGCTTAATGTTGATGGCGCATTCAAGCGTGGCATGGGACTCGTGGGTGGAGGTGGTGCTCTCTGAGACTCTTCTGGCCGCCTCGTCTTTACATTTGCAATTGCATATCCTCATGTCTCTTCAAGCCTCGACACTGAAGCACTCGCTCTCCATGATGGTCTCTCCTACTGCAGAGATCGTGGATTCTACTCCGTCTCAGTGGAGACAGACTCCCTCATGCTAACGCAGATCGCCAACAGCCGCCTCTCCTGCCTTGGCGACTTAGCATAGTTATGTGTCAAGTGGCGGACCTCCTTACATCGATGCATGTCAACGTCGTTCATATCTAGCGGGAAGCCAATCAAATGGCTGATATGTTGGCTGGCCTAGGTTGCCTTTTGTCTTCTCTTTCGTCTTGGACCTCTTGGGAGGATCTTCCAACTGTTGTACAATCATAGCATACGTTGTTAAGCTAGTTTAATTCCGCTGCAATTTATTTCAACTAGCTATAAAGAGGGTAGCATTGTGAAAAGAGGGGCAGATCTATTCACCCCTCCCCTCTAGATCCGCTATCCACCACTCAACAAGTCCCCAGCATGCTAGATATGCAGCCAGACGAATATGAAGTCACCACGTCCGAAAAAGCTCCTATGCCTAATTGGAGAGAGACCCTCCTCCAATGGTTCATGCATCAACAGTTGTCGAAAGAAAAGGAACAAAGAATGAAGCTACTTAGGATCAAAGACTCCTATGTGTTTAGAAGCAAAACGTTGTTCTGAATTGTGGTAGATACTCGTAAAAAGATCCTGCTCCACTGCTTGTCTATAGAAGAAGCATGGCAGGTAATGCACGAAGTGCATGCTAGAACGGCCAGAGCACATCAAGCTGGGCTGAAGATGACGATTGAAATCAAGAAGCTGGGCTATTATTGGCCCACTATATTCGATGATTGTTGCAAGTTTGCAAAATCATGCCAAAAATATCAAGAGTATACTGCTATACCCAGAAGGCCTCCAGTGCCGCTTCATCCGACGATCGCCAGCTGGCCCTTTGCACAGTGGGGAACTAATGTGGTTGGTCCTCTCCCAGCTTCCTCTGCTGGGTGCAAGTGTATCTTGGCGGCGATTGATTATTTCTCCAGGTGGGTGGAAGCTGTAGCACTCAGAGAAGTGACTGGAGATTTGGTGGCCAAATTTACCAAGAAAAACATCATATTCCGGTTTGGTGTTCCCAGCCGAATCATATCAGACAACGATAGTCACTTCAAGAAGTAGAAGATTTACCGACTATCTAACAAATACAAATTTGATTGGAGGACCTCCACCCCATACAACCCACAGGCAAATGGGTTGGCAGAAGCTTTTAACAAGACATTATGTACCCTCCTGTCTAAGACAGCTAGTTCTCACAAAAGAGACCGGGATGAGAAGATATATGAAGCTTTGTGGGCATATCGAATCTTCTACAGGACTGCCACATGCTACTCACCGTTTTCTCTTGTATACGGCTCGAAGGTTGTGGTCCCCATTGAGCTGGAAGTGCCGTCATTAAGGATCACCATGCAACATGGATTGATTCTTGATGAACAAACAAATGTCAAAAGGAGGCTGGAAGAATTAGCTGACCTAGAAGGGAAGCGTCTTTGAGCACAACAGAATATTCAAATATATCAAGCCCGCATGACGTGCGCCTTCAACAAGCCTGTCAAAGGATGAGAATTTAAAAAGGGAGACCTGGTCATGGTAAAGAAAAAAGAAGTCATGGCTTCTAACCCTAAGGGAAAATTTACCGAAAACTGGTTGGGCCCGTATGTGGTCCAGTGTGTATACGAAGGCGGGGCCTACGTCATCGTCAACCACCTGTGAGAGCTGTAGTTCTCGCCGCTCAACGACAGACATCTAAAACTATACCATGCACCACCACCCCCTTTAGGTGGAATGGTGAATAAATAAATAAGTCCCCCGGGCTTGTGCCTCCAAAACACATTTTTGGCGAACGACTTCATGCCTAAGCCGCTGCGATTATACTTCCATCGGTTCAGACCTCCCGTTTGAATCGATGCTTAAAACCTTTCTCCCGTTTTGCGTTGACGTCAACCCCATGTCAACAAAAACACATTTCCAGTGAATGACTTTGTGCCTAAGCTACTGCGATTATACTTTCATCAGTTCAGAACTTTCGTTTGAATTGACGCTTAAAACCTTTCTCCTTTTTGCGTTGATGCCAACCCCACGTCAACGAAAACACATTTCCGGTGAACGGCCTCGTGCCTAAGCCGCTGCGATTACACTTTCATCGGTTCAGACCTTCCGTTTGAATCGACGCTTAAAACCTTTCTCATTTTTACGTTGACATTAACCCCACGTCAACGAAAACACATTTCTGGTGAACAGCCCTAGGCTTAAGCCGCTACACTTATACTCACACATGGACTAATCCCTCCCTCGGGCCCGAACACTACACTTCAGCCTGTGCATATTTTCTTAAAAAATATAATAAAAAATGAGGCTAAAAATAGAGGTGCCTCATCAAACTTGCTCGAGTGCCCTGTCGAGCAAGGGCAAAAATGTCTATGGCCCGGCTGTGGCGAAAACCTGAAAGGGGCGCTACAGGCAAAATTACGTATCCCGCCATGTGAAAATCTAAAAGAGCACGTGGGCAAAAGTAAGAGGAGGCCAGTACTGACGAAAACCCAAAAGGGCTCCTGTGCCGGTAATGTGGTAACTAAATGATAGCAATACAATACCTCCTATCTGAGAAGCCTCTCCCACAGTTGAATTTCCAGCCCACTCGTAGGGATTCTAGCTTAAGAATATCCCTATATGTCCCACCAGCATAGGCCTTACGCCTATACTGCTAAAACTCTTCTTTGTTTCGGCATCCACCCCATGCCGATGAACAAACTACGATTGGTCCATTGACATCATCGTCAGCATCAATGCTTAAACCCGTCGGCATAGGCCTTATGCCTATACTGCTAAAACTCTCCTTTGCTCCGACATCTACCCAATACCGATGGACATATTTCCATCGACCTATTAACAACATCGTCATGGTCAATGCCCGAAGCTTTTCGTCCTGTTACGTTGACGTTAACCCCATGACAACAAACACTCACCATCCAATGAACGGCCTCACGCCCAAGTTGCTATACCTATACTCATGCACCATCTATCCCCTCTTCAGGCTCAGACGCCATGCTTCCACCCGAACATATCTCTATCTATTAAAAAAATGGGACTTAAAATAGAGGTGTCCCGCCAGACTTGCTCAAGAATTTCACTAAGTAAAGGCAAAAATGACTATAGCCCAACTATGGCGAAAACCTGAAAGGATGCTGCAGGAATAATCGGGTACCCTGTCACACGAAAATCCACAAGGGCGCATGGGTAAAAGCAAGAAGGAGCTGACTTCCATGAAAACCTGAAAGGGCACTTGGGTCAGTAGTATGAAAAAAAAAGTGACGCATCGTTACTTTTTGTCTCTTCAAACCATATCATGGAAACTCCCAGCATAACATTCCCCATATGTCCCACCGAAAAATCTGAAGCTACCGTCGATTCCTCGACATCATTGTCAGGATCGATGCTAAAATCCACCGGTGTAGGCCTTACACCTATGCTGCTAAAACAAACCTTCTTTACTTTGGCATTTATCCCATGTCGATGAACAAACTACCGTCGATTCCTCGACATCATCGCCAAGATCAATGCTAAAACCCTTCGGTGTAGGTCTTACGCCTATGCTGTTAAAAACAAACTCTTATTTGCTTTGACATTTCCCCCACGTCGATGAGAAGAAGAAATGAAGATGAACTAAGCATGTCAAGGCCAACATGAAACAAGAAGGGAAGTTGGACCATTGAGATGGGCCAGATATGAAAGGGGTAAGGGCCAATATAAAAAGGGAAAAGAAGAGGGATTTTCACAAAAAAGGGGATGAAAGAAAATGTGGAAAAATCCCACGTTCTTTCCCACTTCTCCAGGCTTCCTTCTTCCCCACGCAAAAGTCACCTGTGACCTTTCCCCGCTCTACCTCATTGTCTGATGGAAAAACGACAGAGGCTCATGGTAGGGACTAGCAGGCAACGGTGGCACCTTACGGCCAATCCAACTGCGAGATCTTTCTTCCCCGTGGTGGCATCGACGCGTAGCTCTCTCCGGCAAGGTGTCCACCCAACAATGCCCAAGGCAGGCATACGGCCATCCCGTAAGGGGAAACCCCTCTCCATTGAGCCCCCCAATGGCGAAGCAACGGATGTAGCAGCCACGGGAAGAGCGTCAACAGCAACAGGTGGCAGTGGCTTCCGCAAACCAGAAGCAAGATGGGAGGGGTTTCCCCTCGAACAAGAAGGATCCGGATCCCCTATAAAAGAAGCCCCTTGCGATGAAAACCTCTCTCCCCGTCGCCTCTATCTCCTCTTCTAGCTTCTGGTTGGTTCTTCTGGCTTCTAGTTGGCTCTTTCGGTTGGTAAGAGGATAGGAGAAAAAGGGGCCCTTTGTATTTTGTTTCTATTTTTTCCCCATCTCCTCCGATCTTGAGTGGTGGGAGCCCAGGGAGAGAAGAAGATAGTGAGAAGTGCTGTAAAAGGGTGGGTCTTTCCCCATTCCCCCCTCTCGTTCTACGATGTATGATATCTGTCATCTCCCCTGATGTAATTTCTTCTTTCAAGTCTAATGAGATAAAGGGGCTTGCTCCCTGATTTTTCTCTCATGGATATGGTGTCTACTTCCCTACTGTGCGTGCTCAAATATGATATATGGACGTGTGTATAAATATGTCTATCATACCCCTTATACTCTCACATCCCACTTTGCCTGTTTATATGATAGGGGTATATATATACGTATGTTCCAAGGGACGATCTACATATATATGCTGGTTACAGTCCTTGATTTTTCCAAATATGAGTTTGTAAATATGATACCGCCCCAGGGGACAACCCGCTGATATTTAAGTCAGTAACGGATCAATGGAGAGGAGAAAAGAGCAAGAGAGAGAGAGAGAGATCGTAGTAGGAGGCCAAGGAGCTGTGTAGATCCTCCAAACGAGTGCTCACTGCTCTCAGTGCTCACTCAGCGAGTACTCGCTAGGTGGTAAGGTCGTCGGAGGCGGCCGTCCTTCGGGTGTAGACTATCTTCACTTCTTTCTCTCTGTATGGTAAAGCTAGTCGCTCTATTCTCTTGCGTAGTGGTTTGGCAAAATGATCCACCGCGCGTCTCTTCTCTGTCGATGTCCCTCTTATAGGGGTAGTCTTGGAGCGGGAAGCCTTATCCCTTGATAGGGAAAGATGTGAGTAGTTGAGTAACGCTTTCTAGCAATAGTGGCGGAAGTTTTCCGTTGGGGGACAATTACCCCGACGTCGGTTGGTCCCCGGTGAGTCTTACGGTGCTCGTGGGGCATGCTCGCTCGTTATGGGAGAAAGGCAGACGTCATGGGGGGGGGTAACGATCGATCGTTGGAGGGTCTTCCAGTGATCACTGCGTTTGGGACGTAGCTTTTATGCACTGTAGAATCGGATGCCAAGTCAAATTGGGCAACACCTTGATGGGCCATGACTGTTGGGCGCCTCTTGGGTGCGTTGTAGAAGCGGTCTCGGTTTGGACCCATCGGTATCGAGCAAAACTTAGGCCAAATCAGATTTACCCTCCTCACTTCCCCCCTACTCTCAGTTGCCGAGCACTTTACAGGGGACTAAGAGTCGAACAGGAGAGGGTCTATTGGAGTGTGGAGTACGAAGTCGATCACCTTGTAATGTGGGCATCGACGGTCCAGGTGGTATGCTTGGCACTACTGGGAGAATGTTGTGCATGTATGGTACACGCATGATTCTCTACCTTAATGTGATTTTGATGATGTCTACCTATGAGTCACTGATGAGTCTAACTTACACTTGATAACGTTAATATTCATACATTTCAGGTCATTGCAAGTAAAGTACAAGAAATCAAAAATGGCATGTAAATTTAGGTAATTGGTAGCACAGAAATCAAGGCTGAATTTAAGATACAGAAATTCAAGAGCAAGAACCTTCCAAGTTGAAAGAGAAACTCAAGATACATGGTTGCGCCAATCCAAGTCCCATTTTGGGCACAAAAACCCAATTCAACACGGCATGAACAACCAAAACAACACCTGACATCAATGTGATGACCCACACCTTACTCTAGGATTGTAAAAGCTTCTGTAGAGGAAAATTCATTGCATAAGCAAATAATTGAGGAATCACCCATACGCAGTATCTGCCAGCAAGTTCTGATGTATCTTAGCAAATGTGAGTGTTGGTGTTGTGCTTAGCAAATGTGAGTATCTGTCTCATATGTTGAGCTGCATGTGTGCAGGGGAGACAAATTGTGCTTAGCAAATGAGCGTGTGTGTGTTCAGTGGGAGACAGATTGTATGTGTGAGTGTTGGTGTTGTGCTTAGCAAATAGTGTGTGTGTTCAGTGGGAACAAGTTGTGAGAGTGTGTGCTAAGGGGAGACAAATTGTGTGTGTGTGGACAAACTGTGCGTGTGTGTGTGTGTGTGTTCAGGGGAGAAAGATTGTGGGTGCGTGTGTGTGTTCAGTGGGGACAAGTTCTTTTCTCTCTCTCTGTGTGTGTGTGTATGTGTGTGTGTGTGTCGAGATACCGTGTGTGTTCACCCCATATCCAGATGGTGTGTGTGTTGTTAGTGTTGTGCTTAGCAAATAGTCTATGTGTGTGTGTGTTCAGTGGGGACATGTTGCGTATGTTGAGGGGAGACAGATTGTGTGTGTGGACAGACTGTGTGTGTGTGTGTGTGTGTGTGTTCAGGGGAGACAAATTATGAGAAAATTACTCCTTCCCATTATTTAGTACTCCCATTGTTCAATGTTGGTATTATACTCCTTCCCAATGTCAAACTATGGTTGGTCTGATCAGGTATCCTTGGGGCATGATGATGGGTTGGATGGCTTAACAGCAACATAATCCATGTGATTACATTATCTCATGTTCTGAGCCTCATCTCCTTACTGTTATCAAGTTCTTATACTTTACACTCATTGTTATAATTTACTCGTCTTATATCATACACATCTTTCAGGAAAAGAGTTCAAACGAGCAAATAGCAGAAATATCTAACATATCTACAGCAGAAAGAGAGATTGAAGAATGTGGATTGGTGAAAGATTTAAGACAAGCAATCGAGAAAGAGAAATTTGTAGCCGAGTTGACTGTTAAACGTTCAAACCACTACGGATCCATTAAGACACGAGCGTCGTAGCTGGCCTCTGTGACCTCTTCAGGTAGTGCCTGATATAAGGAGACCATGTTAACTGCAGCTCTTCTCAAAGGCGCATCATGAGATTGTGGAGGGTCCACCTTGTACTCCCCCAAATCTATCTCCTCTTTCTTCACCATGCCTTCAATCATGTCCTTGAAGATATAGCAGTCTTCAATTGGATGTCCCAGCATCTGATGATAGGGGTAAAATCTTGGCCTATCTTTTATTTTAAGGTCCTCTGGCCTCTTTGGCTCGGGCAGGGTGACCTTATCATACTGGGTGACCCAATCAAACAGGATCCCGGTCTTGTCCTTGGGAAAAGAATAGGCCTTCTACATCTTATCCCACAGTGACAGACCTTCCTTGTTGTTTCCAACTTTAGCAAGCTGAGGGGCAACCGCCCTCTTGCCTTTGTCTTTCTGTTGTTCAAACGCCTTGATATCAAGAGCATTTGCTTCTTTAGGCGCTTGACGCCGTTCCACTGCCTTGCCTTTCTGTGTTGCGACGGCAGTTGATGTTGGAGCAGGTCTTGCCAAGAAGGCTTCTACCTCAGCCACCACATTATTTAAGCGGTCAAATGATCGGATTTCCATCCTGATCATCTTTTCCAATACCTCTCTCCTGAGGTTCTGTTTGCATATCTGCACAGTATCCTCCTGGTGTAGGGGCCGCTTGCATCTCATTTCGAAGTTCCTCCATCTCTTTATGTAATCAAGGGCGGTCTCATCCGCCCTCTGCCTCGTTGAATAAAGTTCAGCCACCGTGACCTCCCTTTTGGTGACATGAAACTTTTCTCTGAATTTCTTTTGCATATCTGGCCAGTAGCTAATCGACCCGGCCGGGAGGCTGGAATACCATTCAAAAGCGAGCCCTGTTAGCGAGGACCCAAAAAATTTTAGCAGATATGACTCGTCGATGGCTAGATCACCCATGACGGTCATATAGTAAGCGACATGCTCCTTCGGGGATCCCTTCCCGTTGAACATGTCAAATTTTGGCAGTTTGCTGATTCCAGGAGGGAGTCACTTCGCAGTATGATGCGGCGGGTATGGCACCCTATAGGCATCGAATGCGACGTAGTCACCTTCACTTCATTGAAACCGGACCTCGAGTCACGACAAACTCACGTCATGTAACGGGAGTACCTGTCCACCAGAAGTAACGCCGGATGCGTCCACTGACGACTTAGTCCACAGCCTCAGGTGTCTCCCTACGACGCCCCAGGCGGAGACTGAGACATCGTACAGTCACCAGGAACATAGAACAAGGACTAGCTAGGGTCGCACTCGTCAGCGCGTGTCCTCTATCCCCAACTACGCGTGCACACACAAACCATATGCTCTAGGTCGGGTCCTGTAGCTGATTTTTCCCCCAGTCGAACTCAGGCTGCAAAGGTAAGGGGCCCTACGATAAGCAGTCTAAAAATCGTCTCACTCGGGTCACGCTCTCCACCACTCCCAAGTGGGTCCGCACATACGTGCGCAGGAAAGTTACGACTAGTAGGGGCTCACTAAATGTGAACACTGAAAACCACGCATGTACTCATCGTGAGTAACGCAGAGTAACAGGTGGCTCACGGCCACCAAACTCTGGACAGCCCACTAGACCTACTAACCCAATGGTCCTTGAGTCACATGACTCAGGTCAAGAACGCCGCACGTGACGGCACGACACCATTAATTTGGCCTAATCTCTAGGTCTGAAACCACGGTAACACAATCTCCAGGGAAGCTCACAAGCCCTCAAGTGGATCTCTCATCCACAGGACACATGGAAAATCTCTAGCCCCAGGCTGGTTAACTGGACTCATAGTCCAAGGCCACACACATGGCCCACACGAAAAACGCTTCTCGGATAAATCCACGTCGTGCGAGGAAGACTCTTCGCACTCATACTGACTCACGACGACTCGATCTAGCAAAGAACAAAAGCCCGAAACACAAGGGCCTCCCCTGACCCTTAAGACCACAGGCACACAAATCAAGGTAACAACACTTCCTGACACTCCTGAAAATACGAACACAGAACCCACGGTATCCATAACATCTATGAGGCCGAAGGTCAACCACTGGGTCATAATCGGGTCGACCGGAAGCCAACACAACGCGAAACGAACATGACGAACACAAAAATCAAGTGGCAGTTCTCCCTGGGCCGTCACAGCGCCTGGCGGCCTCCTCCGGACCGCAAGGCCTGGCCTAGCGGTCCAGCCAGGACCGCTAAGCCCCAGAGAAAGTGGTTTTTATGTTCCAGCTCTAAAAACCATCCCCCTTATAGAGATATTTTTTCGTGCAATGTTATTCCATACGGCCCCTTCCTCCATATCTGATCTCCATAACAATTTCATCATCAACAAAGCTTCATTTGTTGTGCTGATTGGCATGAGTCCCACTCCTTCCTCCTTTAATCTACACCCATGTGTCCATGAGATAGGATGAAAACCTTTCTCCTGTAGCCCTTTCCCTTTCCAAAAGAAGGCAGCTCTTAGTGCTTCAATCCTTGTACAAACTGACCTTGGAATCTTGAATATGGATAAGTAATAGATTGGTAAACTAGTGAGAACCATCTTTGATAAAATCCATCTGCCTCCCATTGATAGGAGAGTTTACCTTTCCAAGTGGCTATCCTGCCCCCCACCCTCTTGATAATACCAGTCCATTCCTTTGCTCTGACAGCTCCATCTGATAGGGGTAATCCAAGTTACTTGATAGGGAAAGATCCCCACCTAACCCCCAAAATCTGCTGAATATGCTCCTTCCTGTCTTCATTCCCATTAACTCCCACTACCTCACTTTTGGAGAAGTTAATTTTCAGGCCAGTGACCACCTCCAAAAGGCTGAGCATAAGTCTAAGATTAATAAGCTCATCCTCCACTGTTGGTGAAAACAGGATAGCATCATTTACGTATTGCAGATGTTTTACCTCTTCGCACCAGAACCTACCTTAAATCCTTGATTCCTTCTATGAGCCTTGTTGATGTTGGCCTCTTCCACATTCCACTCAGCACCTGACCAACTAATACAAACAGCAGCTGTGACAATGGGTCCCCTTGCCTCAAGCCTCTTGAGCTGTCAAAGAAACCACATGGAGTACCATTCACTAGGACCGAAAACGTTGCAGTCTGAACATAACACCTGACCCACTGAAGCCACTTTTGACTAAGGCACATCAGTTGAAGTACTCTGAACAAACAATTCCAGTTCACTCTATCGTAGGCCTTTTAGAAGTCAATCTTAATCACCAAGCAGCTCTTTTTTTTTTTTAATTTTCTGTTCATGTATGCACTCAAATGCAGCCATGTAGTTGTCTAGAATCCACCATCCCCGAATGAATGTTGATTGATTACTATCGATCAATCCATCAATTACACCATCCCCTATATTTACTATGACAGCTTGTAAAACATTTTGAAGGAAAGGAAAGGTCTCGAAGCTCCAACAAGAAGTGGGCAGACGATCTACTAACACTAGTTGACATGAACTTGGCGAGCCACTTACCGGCCAAAAAAAAAAAAAAAAAAAACTTGTCGAGCCACAAAATTTAGCAGGGAAAGTCCATAAACAGTAGTGAAACAAAATTTACTTTTTCTTCCAAGAAAAGAATGCTTGAGACGACCCACCGCAATATATTCTTGCAACAGTGCCTGCCTCTCGACGATAATTATAACATGCGCAGCGGCAGCAAAGTGTCTTTAAGAGCAGATTATTTTTCCTCCTCTCGCAATCACAGACCTAAACTGAGGCCCAGAGTATCATCAGTTTACAACATCAACTACCAACTTCCGAGACTTGAGAACAGACCACTTCAAGCGTCTGTAAGATGCAGCTTGGAGAAGGGCCACCGGCAAAACAAAAATCCATTTGAATCCCATCTGAAAGTTTAGAGGGCAGAGATCAGCAAAGACATAAAATGACGCAAGAGAGCTAACAAGAAGACACCAAAGGACGAAGCTGCTTCCGGAAAATAAATAGCATTTGATGAAGCTGGCAGAACACCAAAGTAATAGAAAAAGGGAGAAGCAATTACCAGTTTCCTTTCTTCCATCTCAGGCTCTGCTGCCCATGAAAGAAAAGTGAGAACATCCTTTCCCATCTACAATGTGACAGAGAAAGGCATTCCAAGTATCAAGTGTTCGGTAACTTAATTTACAACAGAACAGTACACAAGTCATTACACAACGAAAGTCAAAAAGTACCTGTGCCTCTGTCGCGGGGGTGCCATCCTCATACTCAACAGCACCATCAACAAGCATCTTGGGCATAGCTATGGCACCACCAGGAAACTAGGGATTATAGTGCAGGCCCTCACGGATCTACAGTTCCAGATAAAACAAACCATTTTTATATCGGGGTAAACAGTGTAGCAAGGTTAATCAATATGCACACGAACTCAAGCCTATTGCCAGTGAAAGGAAAAAGGAAAAGCTACTAGCTTAGCTTCACCCAAGAAACATATATAAGGTAGTGTAAGGGGTTGAAAACACGAAAAGAACCAATGAATTATGTCCATCCCCACGATCTCCAGCTCTTAAAGGGTACGCAACGGTCGCATGGATAAGCTTCTGCCAGTCGGTCCGAGCATATGGCGCTGACTTCAGGGGGTTTCCCCGAGCGATAGGCGCAAGACTCGGGTGGGATGCATAAGGCCTCGTAGAGGCCTCCCGATCGACCTGATGCTCGGACTTCTGAACCCGAAGGTCGCCTACGAAGCGTTTAATCCGAGTGAGTTATTGCGCTTTAGTGGGCCCTCGGAGGGCTGTCACTAGTGGGAGCTGGGCCTCGTTTGGTCCATTGGGACCTCATTTGGCCGCTCTATTTGGGCCGTAGAAATCCCCCTCTCCAGCCTGATACACTAGTCTCATCTTAGTGAACCTGACTCTACACACCTCCAACATATCATACCACTCAAAATAGTGGTCCATGCTGGACTCCCAGTCAAGATAAACTCGTGGGACAAAAGGCCCATCAAAGCTAGAAGCCTCCACTCTCACACTCCTCAAGATTCGATCGTCTGGATCTACTGGGTCACGAGGAAATCTCTCCACATGGTCACGATCCTGGTCTTGCCTAAGGTCCTGTCTATGCATCCTATGACCTATCGGAACACCATGCTGCCCCCCTAGCAGACCACCCAACTGATCCTCTACACCCTGGTCTACCTAGAGGTCCTCTAATATGGCTACCCTCACGGTGACACCTTTCACAGATCTATCTAGGGCGGTAATACTCTTTGTGGCCGCCCTAACCATCCCCTTAAGATCATTATTTTCAAGGCGCCGCCTAGGCGATAAGGCACTCCAAGGCACCCAAGGCGACCAGGTGCCTAGGCGAGCAACCCATTGAGGCAGTCACCTGGCTTCCTTGGTGCACATAGGCCACCTTCGGCCCGCCTAGCCTGCCTTGGCAGGACATCCACTTCAAAAAGTTTTGGGATAATTTTGAAAAATTGACAAATGGCATGTCAAGATTGGAAAGAGAAGATAAGACTTCTAGTTCTCTTTCCCCTTTCTCTCAAACTCTTCTCCTTGTCGGTTCCTCTTCCCTCCTCTTAAGAACAATGATTCATATTTGCATAGTGCACTTTTTGAAGTTAATACCATTTTTGTGTCTCCTTTTGATAATTCACAAGTGAAAAATTATGAAAGGGCAACAGACGAAAAAAAGAAAGGTGAAGAGGAAGAAAAAGAAAGAAACAAGACCATTTTCATACTTTGAATTGAAATCTTTTCAAAACATGCCTATTTGACACGTTCTACAAATTGGCGATCATGGTGGGACACTTTATGTTTTTATTTTGATTACCACTTCCTTTGGCACCCTCCCGTGCCCCTCCTTTGGCACTCTCGCGTGCCTCTCCCTTTGGCACCCGCGTGTGCCCCTCCTCTCGGCACCCGCGTGTGCCCCTCCTCTCGGCACCCTCGTGTGCCCCTCCTTTTGGTACCAGCGTGTACCCTTCCCTTTTGTGCTCCGCGTAGCACTCTCCTCTATTGCACCAAATGTAACTCACCACCGGATTAGCCAATTTTGGGATTGCATATAGCATGTTTTGAAGGAAAGATTAACATTCTATTTGTTTTACTTATCCCGCGACTGCCACGCAGCCGCCATTTCTTGATAAGCACCCAACCCCAAGGCGCGTTTCATCCATTTTTGCTCTAAACAGCACCTCAGATAGAGGCACATTTTCCCATAAATGCTCAACACCAGGGCACCTTTCACCCATTTTACCCCCCTCGCGGATACGTTGTTGCTGTGACCCGCGCCTCTGCCAGGGGCACTTTTCACCTTGGTAGTGCCTTATCCACCGGTGCCATTTACACTATCACTACCCATGGGACACACTATTCTCTGTTGGCCGTGCCCTGCACTCAGGCGTTGTTCACTATTAGCGCGACTATCAAACAGCCACCATTTCGGATATAGCGATCCCGCCAAGGGCGCCATTTCACTGTGTTTTAACAAAATTCTCATCTTATCTTGATTTGTTTGATTGATCGATATTACATTTCTATCTTTGATTGTTGATTATGTTATCTTGCATTTGAGCATGCGGTTGAGAGGCCTCCTCTCTCTACACCCATAGGACATCCTCACAGTTTCTTCGAAAAGGGATGACCCTCCATTGAGCATTCCGTCTCTTTGGATCGAGAATTCCTTAACCAAGGCCTCCGTAAGTCCTTGCACCCGTGGATTCCCTCACGGACGCTAGGCTGGTTGTACCTTTGAAGTATCCCGAAGTTTAGTCAAACCTTTGCACTTGTAAAGAGAGAGAAAGAACCTATAGTGAAATTCGAGTCGGGACCAAAACCCACCGCGTCATAAAGACCACGACGTTAATTACATCTCTCCGGAGGGGAGAACACCCTTGATTAATCGTCAGGAGTAAGGGCCCTACGACTTAAAGAATTATGTTGATGAGATAAGACTATGAAAGTCTAGAATCATATTAAAAGTTTCGTGTTACCGATGTCAGCGTTCAAACCATATCGGTCACTTATTGACCATTTCATATCCAAACGGAGGTCCGTATTAAAAGTATGACGAAGACGGAGATAAAAATCCGTGCAAATGTCTGCCGAGTACACAGCAAGTTTGATATTCAATACGAAAGCGGGCCAAGTTTCAGAGGGATATCGGCCCAAGCAAGGCTGGCTCATGACCATGCCGGGGAATGATCCCTAGGGCTCATGGCTGGCCTGCAGGGCAGCATTGGTGTTCCCTTGTCTAGGGTTCAAAGGAGATGAGATCTTCCGAGATGCCCGTCAAGACATACGCGTTTTGCATTTTTATCTTATTAGTTTAATTCTTATTTGTATGTCGATTTTATTCCATTTGCATCTTATTTATCATGTTTTTTTATATTTAGATTAAGTGCTCAAGGCCCTTCTTTTATTATTAATTATTTCTTTTATCATTTATTATCGTTAGGTTTATTTATTTATCATTATTACATGTTCTTTTACTCCCTTTTAGTACCCTGCTCAAGGTGGAGTCATTCTCTTTTCTTTCTTTTTTTAAATGGGGGGAGTTCGGTCGCTTTGTCTTCATCTCTTTACTCTTCTCACTTAGAAGGGGAGGTCGGAATCCAAATATGTGTTTAATGCGGGCGGAAGATTTTTTTATTTAGAGATGACATATAATCACCCATGAATTCAAGCATGCACGAGGTTTAACTGAGTTCGTGGAATCGACCCCTGATACTAGGCAGAGTGATTTACTCATGCATAGTGGCGACTTCCGACCGGACATAATCCAACCTTCCACACATCACCATTTTATATGCCGCAGGGTTGTAGCACGCAAGCACATGTGAGAAAGAATGCAATGCAGCAAGTATATGCATGCGGGGAGATTTTGTTAATTAGATGCAAGTGGAGAGCTTTGGTTAATTAATGAATTTCCACTTTTTTTCTTTATGTCTTGTCTGAAAAATTCTTAGATCCCATACCCCTATTTGGCACACTAAAGACACAGTTGTTGAAGAATCAAGAGATTTAGCTACGACTACAGTGGATGAATGGATAGGATTCCTAATGGCTTATGAAATCAACTTGAAAAGAAAAGAGGAAGATGTGATGAAAAAGAAGCCTTTTACTGTGAAGGCCACTCCTAGCAACCAGGGATCATCAGAAGAAATCGAGTCATCCAACAGCGAGGATGACTCAAAAGAATTTGCAATGTTGACTAGAAAGTTCAGGAAATTTTTGAGAAAAGAAGGTAATGGGTTTAGAAAGAAACAACTATAGGTGAGAAAACCTTCCCGATTTAAATCTGAAAATGTAAAGAAAACTGACAAGCTTATATGTTATAACTACAGGATGCCAGAGCATGTCAAATTTGAATGCTTAGAAGTTGTGAAGAAAACTCAGCCAAGATGGAAAGGAAAAAGGGCAAAGGCAATGGTAAGCACATCGAGTGATGAAGAGGAAGAAGAAGAAGATGGAAATACCTCCGAGGAAGAGAGTGATGGCAAACTCTACTTGATGGCAAAGGGAGATAAACAAGATGAGGTGAGTTCACCTTTTGAAATCTTTACATCCATTGATTGGGAAGATGCATATAGTGAATTGCTCGATAAATACGATCATGCAAAAAAGGAAAACAAATCCCTAAAGAAAAAGATGAACAACGTTGCCACTAACACAATCCCAAATGAGAAAAATGCACCACTAGAAAGTGAAAATGTTTCTTTGAAGAAAACTATTACTGAGTTTGAAACTGATAAGGAAGATTTCAAACACTTAATGCATGAAAATGAACATTTGGAAGAAGTGATTGATGAACTTAAGGTGAGAATGCAAACATTTGAAAATGGTACAAAAATTGCCACTGAAAAGTATGATGCCGTAAAAGAAGTCAATCTGAAACTTCAAGAGGAAATTAAAAGTTTGCAAAGTGAAAATGAGGACAAGCAAGGCTCACTTGAGAAGATGGTTCAGGGTAAAAGGATAATCTGGAGGCTCTAATGAGTGTTAAAAATAATTTTAGAAAAGAGGATCTTGGTTTTAACCCTACAAGCAAGAAGAGCTTCGGAAGTCATACTGTTGCATTTACCCCTGATAAAGGCTCCTCTAAATACACACCCTGATAAAAATGAGCTATGTTGAGAAAAACAAAGGAAAAGAAAAAATGACCAACAAAACAAATCAGAATGACCATAAAAACAAGGGTAAAGGAAAGGTGGAAGTGCATAGAAAATAGAACCAACATATTCTTGAGTCAAAGCCCAAGTTCATTGGTCGATCGAATGATCAAGCTACCAAGCCAACTCAATCTCAAACCCAAGGTAGTGCCACCCCTAGAGTGCTTAAGTCGCGTCAACGTAGCACCCATGATGCATCAACACATCCTTCTAATGGGCAGAAAAACATTGAGTTCTGGTAGTGGTCGCGTCGACGCATGGTCCACAGTGCCTCAACGCATCCCCAGTTCCAGAACACCCATTTCCCTGAGATATCGCAGTCGCGTCGACGCAACCAGTTCCATGTGTTGACGCTGCCTTCATACCAGAAGGTCCTTCACCTTGTCACACCATAACAGAATTCCACCAAGTCAATGCAACCACGGTCCAGATATTTCTATACTCCAGTCTCATGCAAGTTTGACCAAGTCAAGTATCCCAATGTGTCCACCTCATCCAATACTCCTTAGAAAAACAAATGGAGTAAGAAAACAAAATCCTCCACTAACAAAGAGGCCTTGAAAGAACCAAAGTCTCAAAGGCAACATGCTTTCTCAAAAAGGAAAATAAAATTGAAACTGCCAACCAAACATCTGAAAGGAAAATGTGGATACCAAAATAATTGTTATCTTGCCTGAATGACTTGAATGCTCTTGTGGGGCCCAAATGCCTTTGGGTTCCAAAATTCTCTGTTTGATATAATGTGTAGGAATGCCTTGCAACCGAACATAATAGATGGTATCTCGACAGCGGCCGTTCAAGGCACATGACGGGCGACAAGGTAAAATTCTACTTTCTGGTTGAAAATGAAAGTGGACACGTCACATTCAGAGGTAACAGTAAGGGAAAAATCATTGGAAAGGGCAAGGTTGTTAAGAATCTATCAAATTCAGTGGATGATGTTTTGTTAGTTGAAGGTTTGAAGTACAATCTGTTAAGTATCAGTCAACTATGTGATAAGGGACACAAGGTAATGTTTGACTCTCATGCCTGTACCATCCTTGAGCCGAATTCTGAATCTGCTAAATTCATTGGTAAGCGAGTTAATAATATCTACATGGTTGACCTAGATGATCCTGCTTATAACAACATGTGTCTTGCTACAAACAAGGATGATCTGACTTGGCTATGGCATCGTAGACTAGGGCATGCTAGTTATAATGTCATGCATAAGCTAGTAAAATTCAACATGGTAAGAGGTCTCCCTGAAATTTTATTCAAGCAAAATGATAAAATCTGTAATGCATGTACCCAAGGAAAACAGACAAGAAATTCTTTCAAAAATAGAGCTGAAATTCAGTCCACTAGACCCCTTGAACTTGTGTATATGGACTTGTTTGGTCCCACACGGATAGCAAGCATAAGTGGAAAACAATATGGCTATGTTCTTGTGGACGATTTTTCATGATTTACTTGGGTCTTCTTTTTGTCACATAAAATGATGCATTCAATGAATTTTAGGCTTTCTTCATGAGAATTAAGTAGGCTGGAAAGTTTAAATTATCTATTGTCCAGTCGGATCATGAAGGTGAATTTGAGAATGCTAATTTTGATGAATTCTGCAGGAAGCAGGGAATAACTCATAGGTATTCTTCACCAAGAACTCCTGAGTAAAATTGAGTGGTGGAGAGACGAAACAGAACCCTTGTGGAGATGGCCAGGACGATGCTTATAGAAAGTCAGCTACCAAGAAAATTTTGGGCCGAGATGGTAAACACAGCATGCTACATTATGAATCATGCCATGGTAAGGTCCACATACAAAAAGACTCATTATGAGATGCTGAAAGGTAAAAAGTCATCACTCATACACTTTCAGATTTTCGGAACTAAGTGCTTTATTCACAATAATGACAAAAAGGATTTGGACAAATTTGAACCAAAGAGTGAACCAGGTATCTTCCTTGGATACTCTGAACACTCTAGGGCATATAGGACCTTTAATGTCAAAAATCAAGTTGTTGAAGAAATCCCCCATGTCACATTTGAGGAATTTGGTTCCAAATCTAAAAATGAGAATTCTTGCAGAAAAGAGGATGATCGGGAGTTTTTGGAACCAAGGGACAAGCAACTACCTCAAGGAATCAATTTTTTACTTAATTTTTAAAATTGATAAAAATAAGTCACTCTTTGTTTGACAAAAACATCATAATTTTTAAAATTAAAATCGACTTGTTTATTAGACCAAACAAATACATGCAACAAAGGAGTCTGAGCTGAAGTAAACATGGTTGATTCCCTCTCGTCATGCCCCGTCCGACCCCACCACGGGCACCCGTCGGAGCCCCGTCCCATTGCCCGTAACAGTTTCTCCTGGTGACCCATCTCAATGACAGCACTGTTCATTTATTTTCTCTATTTCCCAAAGTTTTCTCCCCTATTACTATTCTTCTTCTCTTGCCCTTTCCGTCGCGGTGAGTAACCCCGATAACCTCCCGCCCCTGCCGTTGACCCGACTCGGCACCGCGACAGCACCGACGCCCACCCCACCGGCGTGCCAAGGGGTCGTCACCATCCCCGGTGGACCCACTCCACCGACTCCGCCAGCTCCACCCCCGTCCCGTCGTCCTTGTTGCTGGACCGCCATCGGAGTAGACCTGCCGTGGCTGCGGAGGCCCTATCTCCGGCGGGCTTGGCTCTGCTTGCCTCGTGACCGCCATTTCTGGCCGCGAGCCTGCTCCATCGCCGCCAACCCTTCAAACGGCCCCGATCGCCAGCCCGCCATCCTGTCGCCACCACCCACACCGACAGCTCACCGTTGGATGCCCCTCAACACCCATCCCTACTCCCTGCGGGTTTCGGGGAAGGGGGGAGGGAGGGCCAGCGGGAGGAGGCAGGGGGAAGGGAGGAGGGAGAGGGAAGGGCGTACGGCCCCAGCACGATGTTGGAGCCCTTGAGCACTCTCGCGCCCCTGGTACCGTCGCTGACGGGTAGCTCCACCTCTGGCGGGACGAACAACTTGTCGAGGGGGAGTGGCACAGGGGTCTCCTCGGGGATCAGCGGCGGGGGAACAATCTCGGTCTCGGCATTAACGATGTCAAGGTGTCGATCGTGGAATGAGAGGGTCAGGTCGGCCCGTATGGCGATGGAGGCGGAGCAGGTGGAGATGAGAGGGGACTGTGACGGCGGCGATGGCCTTCGTCTGGGGATGGAAAAGTGTTGGTGGGCGCAGAGGAAAGATGAGGACGTGGAAAGGCCAAGGAGGGCGGTGCGGAGGGAGAATTGATAAGTGATCCAATTTTAAATGATCATTTAACACATGGAGGATATTTCAGCAGTTCAAGGAGACAACTTCAGCTTGCAGGATACATTGACAACAAGACCGCCCTATAATGCAATGACTATAATGCATGCCTATCATGCAAGGATTGAACGCATAAAGTTTATTTACATACCTGTGCCTTGAGCATTTATTTGCTGGTTGAGCATTACTCAGCTCCAAGGCACCTACACTCAAAGTTCTCATTTTGAGTTTATAGGTATCCAAGCTTGTTGGGGTCCTGGTTGGTTAGCAGCACTTCTAACAAATGACTTTATCTTCTTTGCTGCTTTCTGGTCACCCACTCTTATCCAAGGACAATGATTGGATGTATGTCCATATTCACCACAATAGAAGCAACGCACAAGGAAGTTACCATTCTTTCTATGTGCAGGTGTATTGAGCCTTTGTGAATGAGCATGGATACTACGATGTTGATCATGAGGATGAGTCTTACCTTTTAGATACCAACCCTTTAGATGCCACCGGTCCTGGACAGAGTGGCCAGTTTTACCACAGTGGAAGCAGCGAGGAGGAGAGGTTCTTCTACTGTTGGCCATTGGGTGCCTCAGCCTGCCTTTCTGTGTGCGTTGATGCATCTGACCGCCCATGCCATTTTGAGCAGACTTGTGCTAAGCAGGTTTTCTGCCAGCGTCGACCTGTCCTTTACCTTGGCCTTCCACATGTTGTTCTGTTCTTAGCTCATCATTCCTTAAAATGAAGCAATCATGCACAATGTGACCATGTCTACCACAGTAAAAATAGTAAACATTTATTTTATGAGGAGCATGGTGCTTAGCATGAGATTTCCTAGCATGCATGTCAACATTAGCAAAAATAAATTTTTGTTTATGCCAGGGAGCCTTCTTTTTTTGATCACCATTCTGTCTTTGGTTTTTCTGAGCAGCATGCAATTTTGGGGGACCACTAGAGGTGCTAGTTTCATTTAAGCCAGAGATCAAAGAGGTATGTAGCTTGTTTCCAAAGGCCTTCTTGTTCACAGGTTTATAGCCCAAACCTTTTCTTTGAAGGTTGACCCTTGTGACGACCCAGGATTTGAGCACCGAAAAGAAACCGGCGCGACTCGAACCTCGGCCCGTTCTCATTCCACCCACGCCTGGTAAACCTCTGATCCTTTATGTCTCAGTCCTAGATGACTCTGTGGGAGCCATCGTGGCACAAACAGATGCAGAGGGCAAGGAAAGGGCAGCCTATTACTTGTCCAAACTTCTAAACCCCTGTGAGCAGAAATACACGGCTATGGAGAAAATCTGTGTCGCCCTTGTCTAGGTGGTACAAAAATTAAAACACTATTTTCTGGCTCATGAAGTCCATTTGATTGCCCGAATGAACCCTATCAAGTTTCTTTTGGAAAAATATGTCCTCACTGATAGGCTAGCATGCTGGCAAAGTTTCCTCTCCCAATTTGACATCACTTATGTTCAGCAGAAGGTGATTAAAGACTATGCCATAGCCAAGCATCTCGCTTACCATCCTCTCCCCAAATTTGATCTTGTCTAATCAGAGTTTCCAGATGATGAACTAATATCTAGCAACCAATCGGCTGATCGCATGTGGACATTGTATTTTGATAGAGCTTTGAATTCCCAAGGAAGAGGTGTTGGCATTACCCTCCTATCACCTGAAGGTGTCACCATCCCACAGGCATATTAGCTCGCATTCCCAATCACCAATAACATAGCTAAATATGATGCCCTTCTAGCTGGCCTAGAAGCCGCCCATTCTCTTGGTGTCACTGAATTACGAATTGTAGGTGATAGTCAACTTATTCTCTACCAAATGCTCATCAAATATCACACACTTGATCCCAAGCTCAAGCCCTATCAGGAGCTCACTTCTGCTTATGCCAAACTGTTCACCAAGCTGATCTTTGTCCATGTCCCTCGTGACCAGAATATTCTGGCCGATGTCCTCACCTCCTTTAGGTAGATGCTTTGAGTTTATTGCCATCTAAAAGTGTCTTACCCCTACTGTCCAAGACGTTGCCTTCCCGAGGATTAAGGAAGAGTTATCAAGGAAGGTCCGAGAGGGAGAAATTATTGAGAAGAGGGAAATTATGTTGGCAGAATTGAAAGAAGAACTGGCCGACAAGGAGAAGCCATAGTTCTATGAAATTACCAAATACTGCAAAGATCAATCTGTTGTGTATGGGCTGAGTAGATCTAGAGGGGGGGTGAATAGATCTATCCCCTACTTGAAAAAATTATGATAAACTCTAAAGATAGACTGAACAAATAAGCCATCAAGTGTTGGTCGTGTCGAAACTGGGCAGACTCATAAACAAACTCCTTCAAGTGCACAAAGGGGTCACTAACTCCACCATAGCGGCGATATGCAGGAATTTGCAAAGGAGATGGAAGTCAGAGATTTTGGAATGCAAGTGGGACACTCGAGGAGGGCTTGGGATCAATTCGGCGTTGGAGTTCATCAAGCTGGTGTTGGGTTTGAGCAATCATCTCCTGGATCAGGAGAGATCGAGAAGAATATGGGCCAGCTTGAGAAAGAGGTTGTAAATTTGGGCCAGAACTATGATAATGGGCCGGATAAGAGGATCCAGGCCGAGAAGAATATGGGCCCATTCTGGGAATGGAAGGATATGCAGGGTTGGAAGGAACATGGGCATAAGACCAACTGGGCCAGCAGTAACATGGGTAGAAGGAGGAGGCCCATTAAGGGAATAAGGCCCATTAAGAGAAGAAGGAGGTCCATTAAGATGAGAAGAAGACCTAGAAGGAGACCCATTAAGAGAAGAAGGCCCATTAAGGTGATTTGATATCAATTTTTGGGCCTAGGCTTGGTTCATTTGGCGAACAAGGCATGATAGATGGGCCATAAGATTAGCCTGTTCTTCAGATGGGTCAGAGGAACCACGGGAAGATGGGCTTGCGTGGGAAGGGGACTCCCCGCAGGAATAGGAAGAAGGTTGGGAAGAAGAATGATACAAGAGGTTGAAATGATGCTCCATGAGGGCAAATGGAGATGTAATACAAGGAGGGAAGCAAGGGCTTAATGGGCTTGAGAATAAAAGGGGGGATCGACCCAATAATGCAAGGACAAAGAGAAAATAGACCTATGACAATGGGGCTAGACAATAGACACACTAAATAGGCTAACCTAAATGGGCCTATCAACAACAGAACATGTAGATGATGACACAAAACACAACTAATGGGCCTGGACAAGCCCAAACCACAGAAACAATGCAATGTGAGAGTTTTCACCCAAGTCAAATAAGTTAATATGATGAAAAATATTTTAGAAGTTTCAACAGACCTTTTAATGATTTAAATTAAGAATAAGTCCCTCAAGATAGGAATCCTATGGGAATAAGGTTCAAACTTTGGGTTGACTTCTCTTATTACGCCATTTCAATTTTGCACATTTCCATTCCAGTTAAAATCCAGTGGAGAGCAACCTCTCGCGGCGGTCTCTCTGTTTCCATTTTTTTCCCGACATCTCATCAAGCGCATGTGTTGCTATTGATATCTTTCTCGTCCCCCCTCTCTTTTCCGCTTGACATCATTCACATTTTGGCGATCACGGTGGGACCACTTTTTATTTTCTTTTCGCTACTAGTGTGTTTTCGGCACCCGTCTTTGCTCCTCCACTTGACACCCACGTCTACCCCTCCTTATTGTGCCCACACGCACTATAGTTGTGCTCTCAACAACACCTTTGCAATTTCATTTTCTTCCCTCGTGCACCACGTGCACTCCCCCATAGTCCCTTGTGATTCATCGAGAAGTTTTACGTGTTGTGGAAAGGCGATCCGATTTCGAGTAGTTCATTCATTCTGTGATTGCCATATCAGGGTGTGTTGAAGTTGTGGAAATCCTGTCATGCTCTTCCCTCTGTCATTTCTAGAAAAGTGGGCTTCAGTCTGAGAACGCATCTGGGACCCTAGATGTGTATTTCTATATGTGTCCCAGTACTCAGACGCATATTCAGCAGCATCGCTTTCAACTGTTGACACTCATTTTTAGCCTGCAAGTCGAGTTATTTCTCTTATTCTCCTTTATAATGTCTTGAATTAGCCCTAGTTTTGGAGCCTTCTTTGAGCCTATTTCGAGCTCATTTCTTAATCATTTTTTGAGCCCATTGACCTTTGGATGCTATTTACTTCAATCCCCCACTTTTGGGTCCATTTTGCACAATCCAAAGGATCGAACGGACGTCTGGCATAGCCCTGCGTTTTCCTTGAACACGGTCTTCCAGGAGACCGCATTCTGAGATTTTGTAAAAATAAATAAATCTGAAAATGGTCGGTCGACCGACTGCCTTCTTCAAGCGACGGTCAGTCGACCGACCGCCTCTTGCCTAAAGAGTCCAGCTCTCATTGGATACTTATTTCTGCACGTCGGGGGTCCCTTTTTGGGCCATTATCTTCTAGAATATTCTTCCGATTCGATTTCTATCTTTTGTCGGCTCTTCCCCTTGATATTATATCGAGATTGTTCCATCAAACTCGATTTATCTCTGGCTTTATCGCAAATTGCCAAAACTTTGGACATCTCTGGGATCAACATGGTTTTTCCATAGTTTACATAAATTTAATTGAAAAATACAACTTAATTTCCTCAAATGGGGGTATTTATCAAATATGCCCTTTGATTGAGGGTTTTACACAAGGGAATTTCTTGAAGTTCTTCAAATCCTTAAGAGAAAGCCTCTCCCCTTCGCTTCCTGCACAGGTGCTCCTCCAAGAAATCTCCAAAGCTCTAATTCTTCTTGTGTGTGTGTCTTCTTCCTCTCATGACAAGGCCTCTTATTTATAGGAGTTGGAGGAGGAAAAGTGGAGGAAGCCCCTCCTAGTTCGCATTTAATGTTGTAGACTGCACCTCCAACTTTGAGAGCAACGGCTGGCCCCTCCAAGCCTCCCTCCTATAGGTATGGCCTCCCTTTTTAGAGATAGGAGAGAGAGAAAGGGCGAAGGAGGTTCCTCCAGATATGCATGAGTCGAAGGGACCTCCCGGTCACAAGACCCAAGGAAGGCCTCCCCCGGGTTTGCATGACCCGAAGGAGCCTCCTCCGAGTTCATCACACCCAAAGGGTTCCCTCTGGGTTTGCAGAACCCGGGACAGCTCCCTCTAGGTCTGCCACACCCAGAGGGGCTCCCTCCGGGTCTGCAGAACCCGGAGGAGAGTTCCTCCAGGTTAGCATGACATGGAGGGGCCTCCTCCGGGTTTGTAACACCCAGAGGAAGTCCCTCTGGGTCTCCCCTGTGCTAAACGACAGACATATAGAGGAAAGGAGGGCAGTCCCTCCTAGTATCCAAGTCCAAAGAGGGTTATAAAAAACCCATTGACTTGTCCCTTTCTGGGATTTTTTGTGGTTCCCTGTCCCTCTATTCAAGGCGGCAGTGCGTGGAGGCTCTTTCGATTTTTCTTGACCTTGCTTGATGTCGTTTTACGGCCCTTGGATCCCGAAGTGCAGGGATAACACTGTGGCAAGTTAAGAATAGTCCACGGAAGTCGGGAGACGTCATTTTTTGGTTGATTTTGCTACGTAGGTACATAGATTAGCGCCACCTACCAAGTGTTTGACAAAATTACTGTGTATCAAAACGCATAACCCTTGTGAAAATAATTTTGCCCGACCAGATTCAGAGGGCGTTTAAGTTAACCCCCTGACAAGCAGCTACACTATTTTCTACTCTCAGCCCCTTGTTGTCAGGCCCAAAATCGGGTAAGCCCAGTCCACTGCCCCCTATACTGGTACACAATAGTGGAATCGAGCATGACTAATAGTAAGTGGTCGCTAGTCCATATGAACAGCACCATTCCACAAAAGAGGAAATGGGACAACTCAGTAAATAGCAAAACCCAAAAATCCAGAGTTTGTCATTGATACTCTATGAAAAGGAGCCCAAGACATGCCGTTGGGGTAACAAATGACATACAGTTCGGACAACAAAAAAGAGGGAAGGGGGAGATGCAATCAAATCCCAGGCTTGCTCCCCTCTAGTGCCGCCAGGTGAGACTCAGCAGCTGCAAGCTCCGCTTCCAAGGTCGACACAAGTTGTACGCTAGCCTTAGCCGTGGTCTCGGTAGCCCGCCACTCAGCTCTAGCGAGCTCCACGGCTTGCAACTGCTCCTCCAAGGCCTTTTGTAAGGCCTCAGCCCGACTCTCTTCCTCGCGTAGTGGCATGAAGCGGTGAAAACAACATGGCTGCTTTAGCATGTCCCCTCCGCTCGGCCATGGCTGACGTAAGCTGGGCCCGCTGCTCCTGTGCCTCTCGGATGGCCCCTAGCCACCGAGCCCTCTGCTCCTGAGCCTCCAGAAGTCGCAGGTACTTTGCCCAGATCCCAGCCAAACCAGACATCCAAAGCTCACGTGGAAAACCAAGGCTATGGTAGCCCTGGGTACACTCCCTCAACTGCTACCTAAGCTCCTCTGGAGAAGGTAGGGGGTCACCTTGTAGGTAGCCTCGGGCTCGTTAGAGCAAGGTGGCACCCACGCTCGCATCCAGCAGTGGCTCTGGCGGGGAAGTGCACGTGGGCCACTCAACCCCCAGGTCCAGGGAAGAGTGGCCCATCTCAGCCAGTACACCAGTAGGGCCTGCACAATCCAACCAAGCACAAAGGGAAATAAGCAACATCTAAAATTTCCCTTGACAAGACAAGGTGGAAAACCTGATAAAAGTCCCAGCCCTTACCTGGTGCGGCTCCCGCCATGCCTTTAGCCTCGTGGACAGGGGTCGATGCGGACAACCTCTCCTCCACATCTACAACATCGCCAGCTGGGGTCGGAGAGGGCAAAGGCGACTCTCCATGCCTCCTCCATAGAGAGGCACCAGAGCAATATTTTCTTTCTGGCATCTGTCATAGTTTGGAATAAAATTCCATTTCTAACTTCGTAAGAGTCTTTCATCCTAATCAGTCTAATCTTTTCTTCCCTTTCCTTGGGCAACTGCTGGTGTTTGAACCATACATGAGGGGCTGTCGCCTATCGGGTGAGCTGATCACTTCTGCGATTTCTATTTCAAGTTCTTCTTCACCTGGCTCTTCTTATATCATGCTGGGGACCTGCCATTGGTTTATCACCCGTATGTTGAGTGATTCATTCGGCAGAATTGCCAGTGAGCTTGCCAACTTTGCTAATGCATCGGCTTGTGCATTTTGACCTCGACCGACATGGCTAATTTCAATGAAGTAGAATTGCCCCATGAGTTGCTTTACCTTGGCGTGGTAGGGGAGTAATTCAGATTTTCAGACGTCAAACTCTCCCTGGATCTGTTTGACGATTAACAT
This sequence comes from Amorphophallus titanum, assembly GCA_024336825.1. Taxonomy (NCBI): domain Eukaryota; kingdom Viridiplantae; phylum Streptophyta; class Magnoliopsida; order Alismatales; family Araceae; genus Amorphophallus; species Amorphophallus titanum. The sequence continues at coordinate 506,850 of JANBPO010006887.1, read as the reverse complement.
CGAATCCCCAAATACTTGCAACATTCGGATCTCCATATGGAGTGCAACTTGGAGACCAATGATCAGGACTTCATATTATGCTTCGTTATTTGTGTAGGCTTTACTAATCGAGTAGGAGGTATGCAGCACCTCTCCTTCGAGGGATTTGAGGATGATGCCTACCCCATCCCTTATTCTTGTCTATCCTAACAAGGATGTTTCTATTCTTGAAGTCCCATAAGGGTATACCTGCCAAGTGGCTTGACGGACTTGGTCTACTTTTAGAGTTTCATCTTCAAGAAGCTCTATAATCAATGGAGAATTTTCAGGCACCGGGTGTGCTGCAAAGGAATCAGCGATGGCCTGGCCCTTGATAGCCTTCCGTGGCACATAAGTAATATCAAATTTCAATAGAATGACTGCCCATTTACCCAATCACCCTTTTAGAACTGGCTGAGAGAGTATGTATTTGATGAGGTCAGCTCTGGATATTAACTAGACTTCATGCGACAGCATGTAATGCCTCACCTTTTAAACTGCAAAGACCAGCGCAAGGCAAACCTTTTCAATAGGCATATACCTTCCTTCTACCCCGACCAATCTCCAGCTACAGTAGTAGAGAGAGCTTGTTCTTTCACTTCATCATTATTTTGGGCTAGCATTGCCCCAGTTAATAGCGACAATGCTAAATCTACCAGTAGAATAAACTTCAGCTAACCAAGAGAAGTGAGAGACAGAGAACTCACTAGAAGGTAGAAACCAGAAGCGTCCACTGACGGCTTACATTGCATTTCAGACAACTCGCAAGTCAGACAGACACAACGTGCGAGAGGCATAGAAAGTACCAGAACAAGAGCTAGTCAGATTAACACTCGTCAGTGTCAGTCCAAGCCTCTGACCATGTGTGCACACACCAACCTCTACCTAGGGTCAAGTCTCTAGCTAGTTCCCCCCCCCCCTAGGACGCTACGGTAACCGTGGAGGCTCACGGTAACTAGCTAGAAATCGTTAAATGGGAAATGCCCCTCCACCTCTCCCAGGTGGGCCGACACTAAAGTCATGGGCTACGACTAGTGACCCCATCACGAGGAAAGAGAAAGTAACTCCACTGGGACTAAAAGATGTACTTTTATTCATAAAATAACTTAAACTGGGTGAAAAATACATTAGAAGAATAGTTCATTACTCTTGGGATAGCAGAGAGCATAACGGATCAGAGCTGCCCCATTATGGTATATAATGGATCATTTCTGGACCGTCATGGGGAATAACGGATAAGGTGGGGCGCGTTATGTCAACATGGCGCACCTCCCTTGGTCCGTCATTCTCATTGCCTACACTCCCAAACTCGGCGGCCATGGTGGGTCAGTATGGGTGCATTATTTGAGCATGGTGCACCTCCACTGGTCCGCTATGACTACCCGAACGGTTTTTGATAAGATTTACTACTCAGAAACCGTAACGGCCCACTGAGGGTGCGTTAAAGTCACCCGAATGTGGACAATCCACAAGAAACCCCTGACCATAATGGTCGCAGGAGGGGGCGTCATACTAATGACATATCTACATAATACATGAGCATAACAGACCAATGGTGGTCCGCCATACGAGCATAACACGCCAGAGGTGATGCGTTAAGCTCATGACGGTCTCTGGTACGATCGCCATGTGAGCTGGGCGGCCAGCGAGTTTGGTTTGAAACCGAACCACGCCCCGGTCAATAGAAATCGACGGGTTCGCTTACAAAACCTGTAAAAAACATAAAACCTGTCATGCCCTGCATTCATACAAGCCCACAGAAGCTAGAAAACACATTTAAAATGCCTATAAATGATTAAAATGAGAATTTAACACATTTTAGGGAAAAAACTAGAAATGGACATAACTAGGCCAAACGGCTATGGATGGACGTGCATGTGGTATGGATGTGCTCCTAGAAAGGAGGTGAATCCATCCCCCTACCTTGTTCGACCCGAAATCAGCGATTCGGCCACATGCAGGCGAAGTGGGAACCGCGCTCTACTCGTCCTGTCTCACTTCACTATCCCTCGAACTGCGTGATGGAGGGCATCAACGCGTTCATCTCATCGCACTGGTTCCAACGGTACCCTCTGCGTCGTGGTCTGGCCTTGAAATGGACAAACCAGGAAGGAGAGAGAAAGAGAGAGAAACGTGGGAGAGAGAGGGAGTGAGAGAGGTTTCGAGAGAGAGGGAGAGAGAGTGAACGGGAGAGAGAGAGAATGGGTGGGGGGTTTGTTAATAAAAAAGTTTATTTATTATATTTTTTTGTTAAAAAATCTTATTTTACCCTTTAAACCCTCAATTTTCACAAATTACATAAATATCTAATTTATTTATTAAAATACTTTAACTCTCTCAGAAAAATATCAGAAAATAGCCAAAAAATCCATAAAAATCGGCAGATCTGACAAAATCGGATCCAGGTCCGAACCACTACGGATCCATTAAGACACGGGCGCTACATTGAGCCTGTGTGTCTAGACCTGATCCTAATCCAGGTATTGAGGGAGTGATGGGATGGAGCGAGCGGGGCATTCCTAATGCCCTGGGGGCATATGGTGCCCACCCTGGAGGATGTGACGAGGAGCATGGGGTTGAGAGTTGATGGAAAGGTGGTGAATGGGGTGACTAACCCCCATTTCAGAGTTCTAGCTCAGAGGCTCCTGGGTTTAGACACAGTGGCGGATCCCCCTAGGGATTGTAGGACAATCTATAAGACAGAGCTGATGGATGTCCTCAGGCTAGGAGAGGCGCGCCAAAGGATGGGGGAGCCTTTGGGGGAGTTTGCTGATCAGATGGTTGTGAGGGCTCGGGTAGCCTATTGCCAGGACTCAACCTAGAGGGAGAGAGTGGATAGGGATCTGAGGAGATTTTTGTTTCTAATGCTAGGGAGATTGCTTTTGGGGACGAAGGGAGATGATGTGAACTGCAGATTTTTGGGGCTCATGGAGGACTTGGACCAGGTAGGGCAGTATGCATGAGGTGCTGCCATGCTGGCTCACTTGATAGCCAACCTATCTACAGGGATAGGTCATGAGATGACTGTTAGCGACTTTTCACCTTTTCTTCAGGTATGTATTTTTTATTTTTTTTCATTTTTATGCTTGTGATTATGCTTACAATTCATGCTCATGCCTATGATTATGATTTATGATGATGATGCTAATGCTTTGTGAATGCAGGGGTGGAGCCACTTATACATGCCGATGGATCGAGTCGGTCCTCGACATGCCGATGCGTACCCGCTGGCGTAACGGTGGCTACTGTGGATGTCTGGGGTGCCCCACTCTTACGAGCTGTAGGTTCTCAGGCGGGTGTTCTGTGACTATCCCACTTCCCTAGTACGTGTGTAATTATAATGCATTTTGTTCTACTTCCTGCTTATCATGATATGATGATGACATGTCTGTATGCAGGTTGTGTGGAGGCCCTACCTTGGGATGGTTGATGAGGGCCAGCCTTGGGTTGCAGCGGGCCGACATCTGTTCGGGCCTAAGATTTGGCTTCACTATCGGAACAAGATCGAGCCCCTGAGGCTGAGGCTTGTGATGAGGACGTTGGGCCTTCACCAAGAATGGGTGGACATTGCAGAGCCCCGTGGGATAGGGTGGAAGACCTGAGGGCGCACAGTTGCGACGGACTGGTAGCTGTGGTTCCCTGAGTAGTTCACTGACTGACAGAGAGGCAGGACCCCAGTCATCTCCCAGGCATAAGATAGCGTAGCATATCTACATCGCTACTGGGAGACTTATGTCGGCCAGCCTTAGATGAGGCCCAGAGGGGTACGTATGAATGCATGCTTTGATTTGATTTTAATCCTATATGCTTTGACTAACATGTGATGAATGCTTTTGACTGACATGTAATGAATGCAAGATGCATGTGATGCAGTGGTGATGGACATGCAAGTCAAACTGCATAGTCTTGAGGCCCAACTCGCAACCACACGAGTGGACTTAGAGACCCTGGTGAGTATGTATTCTATATGAGATCCTCCCTCCACTAGCTAATCTGCTCCCTCCCCCACTCTACCCTCCACCTCTAGCCACAACTCTCCCCTCTCCTCCTACTAGCTTCGACCCAGCAGCCCCTACACCCTCTCCCACACCCTGGGACATCCCCCCCTGGCCCCTCTCTCAACCAAGAATCCTCCCGAGACCCTCTCCCACCAGTTGCTCCTCCTACACCCTCCATTCTTCACCTCTACTTCTCACTACCAGTCTGGATCCTGCTATAGCAGAATACTACAAACTTTTAGAGGCTGTCATGTCTTCACCGAGCATCTCCTGGAGGCATACCATATATTTCTGTAAAGGCATTCAAGTCAGTCGTAGCTGAGGTGATTTCAGTGGATTTCGACATCGGATCTGTCCGGGAGAGCAGTTCTTCCCCGACTGCGCAGATTAGGCTTGTCCAGCAACCTGAAGTGACTTCCCAGAGCTCCCATGGCCACATCCCTCGACTTATGGAGGTGCCACTTGGCCGAGAGCTTCTACCACAAGTCTACTTCCATCACAAAAAAGTGGCATCCCGTTTGGCATCCGGAAGATCATTTTCCAAATTTTCTCCCCCCAGGTGCACAGATTAGTCTAGTTAGGACCTGAACTGACACCCCTTCACTCAACGAGCTCTATCTCTCTGCCCCGACCTCCTCTGGTGTTCTTCCTGGTTGTTGATCGATGAGGATTTGACTACGTTCGCACTCATTTTGGTCCCTCCTCATTCAGACTTTGGGAGTGGTCGTCGCAACTTCATCTTCCTGCTGCAGTACTCTAGGAACAGTCTGAGCCAGAACGCAGAGGTCTAGCTCCAAAGCCTTCCCCGACCTTTGAAGATGTCAAGACCTCCCACAAAAATTTAGGAGCCTACCTGGGTCCATTAGTGACATTTTGGCACCAGTTTCGGTGACTTCCCAGTTCGGCAGAGCGCGTGGCAACATCTACAGCAGTTACCTATCCAGCTGTTCCAGAAGTGGGTAGAACCAGAGGAGTACCCATTCGGCACTAGTTTAGCTAATTTTCCCCTTCCCCGCCTAGCCGGCTTAGTGCCCCTCCCTACGTGGAGGTAGTGTTTGAATGTAATCTCTATTTCCCCACCCCTAGTCCATCCCTCCTGCGTGGGGAGTAGTTCCAACACGACCTACCAACGCCTACACACCAAGACATGATGAGGGACAACCACATAGCCCTCACAGGTAGTTCCACTACCAATGGACAAGATGATTCCAGGGACCTGAACACACCTGGGGAAAAAACACAGGCACAAGGAAGCACAATTATAATAGGGAAAACAACGGAATTAAGCACAAGCACAACGCACAATAATCGAAAATTCACGTACACCTTCTATAGAGTGAGCACAACAACTCCACCCGGTTAAGTGCCTCGCGCACGCCAGGAACCCTGACTCGCCAGGCTAGTGGAATGCTACAAGGATGGTTGGAATGGGGGTGGCTGCCATGGGCACTCGCGAGCAACAAGACCAACCTGACCACACCTGAAACACTCTAGCTCGGCTTCATCCACGGCACACGGCCCACCCGCGGGAAACCTGCCACATCTCGAACACTGTCCTGGCTGCTCACTCACACCATGCCACAGTGGTCGAACCGCTGGATGCTGAATAGGCACTACAAACACCTGCTCCTCTTGCTCCTGGCACCTCCTGCCAGACCTACTCCTTCTGAACAACCTAGACATCCGATTGAACCTCGATCCCGAAGGGAAAGAACTCAAACCAGGAGATAGAAGAGACACCAATTCCCACTCAGTGGTCCACCATGCCAAGGTTAGACGCTATAACAAATATCTCACCAGCAGCACCTTCTCATCCTCTATACACTCCATAGGCCAGAACACCCGTTCCATCACAACAATCCATGATCTCATGGCATTAGGATCCGGTTGGCCTCCAAACATCGGCGGTGACACTGCAGAAACTCTCGCAAGAGACGTCCACGACCACCACACAACGAATTGCCCTCGCCAGCCTCCTGACCATCACGCTGCGCCCACAACTGCCACAAATAGAACTGGGACATGTCGGCACAAAACTCAGCCTAATCTGGCACACCCTGGGCCGCTACCTCTTTAGGAAAAGACTCGCCACTCGGCTCCTCCTGAGCCCCCGCTGACACTCCTGACCACGCTCGAACTCGCCTCCTCGACGCCAGCTAACCATTAACACAAACATGGAAAGTATAGGGGAGGGTGAATAAAATAAAACACCATGAGCCAGCTGTCGACTGTACTGGACTCATAATCACTTACTACCCATATAATTACACTTTCACACTATGGAGGAATAGTCCTGGGTGTAGATTGTGGTTCATGCTATTCATGTATTCTGTGTAGCATTCCCTTTACGTATGCACATCTCTCTTACTTGTGCTTCGTGAGCCGCACTCTGTCAGTGAATTATGGGCGCTGTCCCTATCCTATCCCCGTTATAGGGAATTATGTTATATGTATCTATACTATGCTTGCGGACGATGAATGTCTGCGTGCTTGGATGAGGCCATAGAAGAGATAATAAAAATAAATGATGAGGTAAAAATGAATGAATAATGACAAGTGAAAATGAGACCAACAAAAAGAATGAATAATAAAAAGACACATGCAATATTTTCAGATGGGCTATGGGATACACCTGCGCATCTCACTCTTTCGTCCCTCTATCGCGACACCCACAGGTGGGGGGCATTTGTTGACACTGAAAATATTCTTAATATTTCCTAACTTCTGCTTCTACAGGTCTTAAGTTCTGATCGGATGCTTCTATGCCAATGGAGAAGAAAAGAAAGAAAAGAAGAAAAAGAATGGCGGAAGCCAAATAAAAGATGAGACCAAAGAAAGAGAAGAAAAGAAAAGATGCTCGGCTTCGACGGAAAATCGCTAAAGCAGGACCTGAGAGCCTGGAAGAATATTCGGGACCATCACCGAATAAGCAATCAAAAATCTACAAATACAAGTGAAGTCGGCCTGGCATCACAAATCATAGTGCCGAAGGCCATGTCAGCGGAAAACTCGAGTGTCTGAACCAAAGGCACAAATAGTTTCGGAATTGGCTATTCAGTGGCCTGATGGCTTTACCAATACTTCTCGTAGCGATTTTCACGAAGCCGCGATGAGATGAAGGACCAAGTCAACTCCTGAAGCCAGTCTAGGGCCCATCGTCTAACCCGTGTCAAACAAACGCGACGAAGGAGATTAATACGGCGCGCTACCCTCCCTGGCGTGCCCTCTTTTTCGGCGCCCTATTGCCTGACTGTTGATTGGAAAAATGGCTTTTCCTCTTTTAAAAGTACCGGCAATGAAACCAGACCACCTTTTGCTCCTCACGACTAGGAAAGCATGAAAGAAGCTAGGAGACCAGAAGAGTAAGGTGGAGATAGAACCTGTGTGACTACGGTGATCTCTATCTCTCTCTCTTTGTCTCTCTTGCTCTTCTCTATATTCTGTCATCTTGTTGCTGACTTAAGCATCAGAGGGTTATCCCCTGGGGTAATACCTGGGACTCCTTCTGACGCCTCTTTGGCTTCCTAGTGTTTGCAGGCTTTCACAGGCGCGAGACGACTTCTCTCAACAAATAAATAGAGAAGGTGGTACGTGGCCTAGGAGCCATTTTCTAGCCTCGACACTTCTTGGCGCCATCTGTGGGAACCGAAAGCAAAAGGCTATGGCGCCCTGTGGAAGTCTCCGCAACACCAGCAACCGGGGGCAAAGGTCCCACCAGGGACCCAGCTCTCGACGGGAGTTGCAAGAAGCCTCTTCCGCCCATCCCCGTCAGGAGGTCACCCCAGGTGACCTCGACAAGCTACGTCAACAGATCCGAGCCCCGACGGAACTCTGCCAAGAGCTCCGGGACCAACAGGTCGACCCCTAGTGCATCTTGTCTGAACGACGGGAGGACGAGAGGTGTCAAACTGGGGGGAACCCTCACCAAGCGCGAGAGGCATCCCACACCTCGATGACTAGGACTCGGTGATCCCGTAGCATGCCTGCGCCAAGGGTGCGTAGCCCACTCCACTCCAATCTGGAGATGGACCACCGACTCCAGCGCTTCGAAGAGATAGAGGACAAAGTTCGGTACTTGGATGACGTCCTCTTGGCCGCCAAGAATCATGGTCTAATCGACGATGATTTGGATTTCCATGCCCCCTTCTCTAGGGAAATAATGGAAGTCCCCATCCCGCCGAAGCTTCAACTGTCATCGTTTACTTCCTACGATTGTACCACCGACCCCGTCGATCACATGCACAACTTCGAGTCCCATCTAGTGTTCCACTGGGCCTTAGACACTGTGAAGTGTCTGGCGTTCGTGACGACCCTCCGGGAGAATGCCTAGGCTTGGTTCGAGTCCCTGCCGGCCGAGACTATTTCCTCCATCCAGCAGCTCAAGAAGCTATTCAAGGAGAACTTTGTTGGCTGTCGAAAGGTGGCCAAGTCTGCGGTGACCCTGCTTGCGCTCAAGCAGGGTAAAGAAGAGATGTTGTAGGATTTCGTCTCCCACTTCTGCTCGGAGGCATTATGGATCCCACACGAGTTGGCCGCCAACATCGGCCCGTTCGGATTGCTTGAGTGCTTGCTTGCTTACGTCTTAGGTTGTGTCACATCAGAACATCAGATCCTGGAGCATATGAATGACCAGTCAGTTCTCGAGATAATATAATGTAGCTAACATATAGTAATGCACTTTAAGGGATCGAGGAACGAGATACAATACCTGACTTACCTGAGTGGGTGAGTGGATGATTTCATGATGGTATTCATAATTTAGCTTGCTAAAAGGGGGTTAGCCATAAATAATAATAATTAAAACAAGGCATAATCTTTCAACCAATGAAACATAAGCCAACCATGACGTTAACGGACTCAGACAGGTGCGCCATAGATCATAACGAACTGGATGGAATTCGTTAGAGTCCACTGATTCAAATTCTTTAATAATAAATGACCCAGTTACTTGGTGGACCAGGTACCATGTGTTATGATAACATAACAGATCCACGACTGTCCATTAAAGTTCCTGGGTTACCAAAAGAAACAAACGAGCCCTAATTTCCTTCATTTGTTTAACAAGCACCGTAATCACCCCAAAACTTCTCCAAAACCCTCTCAACCTGCTCCGACGACAAGCTCCGGTGACAACTCCCTTCAGCCACGATGACGCGCGAGAAAGGGAAGAAAAGAAAGGCGATCCGGAAGATGAAGGCTAGGGTAGAACGGGAAGTGGTTTCCCCACTGGCGAGCTCATCAGAGGAAGAGGAGACGGCGGCGGCGGCGGCGACCCAACCGATGGAGGAACAAGCCCCCATAGCCCAGGAAGAAGTAGAGGAAGTAGAGGGAGGAGCCGGGGAAGCCATTGGCATTGAGGAAGAGGCCATTGCACCAGAGAAGAAGAAAAGAGGCCAAGACCCGGAGGTAGGCCGATTTTGCCCTAAAAATTTGATTTTGAATTTCAAAGCTTGATGCATGTGTGATTGGAGGGGAGAAAATGAGTCTGGGGACTCATTGGGATAAATTGTAGGGCTCTAGGGCCATTCCCACCGGCTTGAGAAATAAAATCAACCATGCCAGTTGTAGAGGAGTATAACGGCCTTTCCAGCAGCCGTTATGCCCTTAATGCGCCTGAACTAGCGCGTTAAGTGCACCAGAGCCAGAAACTAATTTTTTGGGTAAATAGAACAATATCAGTGCCAAGGACAAGGGCAAATGAAAAGTGGACATGCCTAGAGAACCTAGCACACACACCACTGTACCTAAGCCTAAAGGTCAGGTTAGGGGTCAACCAGTTAGAACACAAGTCCAAGGAAGCCCCAAAACCAAAGTAACCTAGTCACAACAGAAAGGTCGATGCAATAACCAACCTGCACCGATGTGCATCTCATCTAGGTTTCACACCTTTAGAAGTCAAGGTCAGAGTAGGGGCATCTCAGGTCGATGTTACTACTATGGTGCATCGAGTCATTCATCTTTCCAAAACCACTCTTATCATAACTCTGGTAGGATAGGTCGAGGCAACCATTATGTAAGGTCGATGCAACAGAACACTCAAAAATTCCATCCTTATCAAGTGCATCGACGCTACTCTTGGAATATGACTGCCTAACGTAGGTTCTTTACTGCACCCACATATCCCAATGATTTTAGAATCCAGAATTGGCAGAGAAATTGTTATGTTTCTAAAAAACACTCAATTGTGAAAAATCAAAGCTTAACAACAAACTCTCAAAAAGTCCACAATAAACAGAATAATAACAAATCCACAAAGCAAGTAAAGTCTCATAAACAAATGTGGATTCCCAAATAATTCTTGTCTTGCTTATGTGATTTGACTACTGTTATGGGGCCCAAGTAGTTTTGGGTTCTAAAATTCTCTACTTGATCATGTTTGCAGGTAAGACTGGCAGCCAACCACAACAAGTGGTATCTTGATAGTGGCTACTCCAGGCACATGACTGGGGACAAAGAAAAGTTCTACTTGCTGGTGGAGAAAGATGTTGGTCATGTTACCTTTGGTGGTAATACTAAAGGCAAGATCATATGGTCAGGTAAGGTTGGTAAGTGTCTTTCATGCAGCATTGAAGGCATTTTACTTATTGAAGGTCTTGCTTACAATCTTCTTAGCAACAGTCAACTGTGTCATAAGGGTCATAAAGTAGCTTTTGACTCACATGCATGCACCTTTTTTGAACCAAATTTGAAAATTGTAAAAATTTATTGGAAAAAAAGTCAATAAAATTTATATGGTTGATTTAGATGATGCTGCATACATTAATTTGTGCCTCACTACAAATAAAGAGGACTTAGCCTACAGCAAGCTGCTGGTCTTCTGGATGACAGCAGGCAGGATGGCAGCTTGAAGGTATTGGGAGGGGAATGGTGTTTATGCACATGCCCTAGGCCGCCTCCAAGAGGAGAACCAAGTTCTGGTTGCCCCTTCCATTCCACCCTCCACCCACCCTTAGCACATCTCCCTCTTCCCCCATCTCCACCTTGTGCAGAGCCAGCCATCTTCCCCCTGCGTCCCCTCCCTCTTCCTCCACCTCCATCACAGCCCTAGTCCCCTCCACACCTCCCACATACTCCCTTCTGGTCCCCTTCCACCTCCCTTCACCTTTTAGCCTCATCCCATCCCCATCCCATGTCCTCTCGGAGCAACACCGGCAGGCCTGCTCGCAGCTGAAGACCTGCAGAGAACCAGTCACTTGCAGCTCCAGCCACGACATCATCCTGATGTCCCTGGAATCCCAAGTGGTACTGTTGGAAGCGTCTCTCCGTCCTCTTCGCAACGGCAGTGGCCTCATCCCAGTCTGAGCTCGTGGCTTCCCAAAGGAGTCGATCTCCCCAAACTGCACGCCATCCTCCAGACTGCCAACCTGAAGTTGCTTGCAGAGACTCCCACAGACAACCACCTGAGGATTTGGTGGCGGGGCTTGGCCGAGATCATCTACGATGAGTCACCTTCCAGTACCAAGAAGCATCTCCCCAATTGGATCCTGAACAAGTGAGTTCCTAATTTTCTTCCCAGGGTGCGCTGTTCTATCCCCTGTGGGACTAAACAGACCTCTGTCCACTGTTTGGTCTCTCCCAATATGCTCCGACCTCCTCTGGCATCCCCTCAGGTCTCCATTCGAAGAGGACTCGACAACGAATCCAGAGACACCAGCCACGCTCGAATCGGATCCCAGGAGCGCCTGTGGTGACCACATCTTCCTGCTGCAGTGGTGCTGAGACAGTCGGAACCAGAGAACGGAGGCCCTGCTCGCAGCCCTGCCCCGACCAACGCCGGCCACCAGAACTCCTACCAAAATTCAGACGTCCTCCTGGGCAAACCCAGGAGGTTTTGCCACTGGTCTCATTGACAACTAAGCTCGGGAGCGGCTGCAGAGATGACAACATCAACCATCTGTCTCCTTTTCCAGAGAGCAGGTGGCACCGACATCCGCCGGAAAGAAATGAATGGTCTGATGGGACCCAAATGTGCTTGGGTTACAAAATTCTTGGCTTGATTTGTCTTGTAGAAATGCCTTGCTGCCATACACAATAGGTGGTATCTCGACAGTGGTTGTTCAAGACACATGACAGGGGTCAAGAGCAAGTTCTGTCTATTGGTTGAAAAAGAGGCTGGTCACGCCACCTTTGGAGGAAACAACAAAGGTAAAATCATCGACACAGGTAAGATAGGTAAGAATTCTTCCAATTGTATTGAAAATGTGCTCTTAGTCGAAGGCTTAGGGTATAACTTGCTTAGTATAAGCCAATTGTATGACAAAGGACATAGAGTGATTTTTGATTCTCAAAATTGTAAGATAATGGAGCCTAACTCCAGCTCAGTCAAATTTGTTGGCAGAAGAGTGAGCAATGTGTATATGGTAGATTTAGATGATCCTGCTCATAGTAATTTGTGTCTTACTGCAAGTAAAGATGATTTAGTGTGGCTTTGGCATCGTAGATTAAGGCATGCTAGTTATAGTGTCATGCATAAATTAGTTAAGCATAGCATGGTCAAAGGATTGCCTAAAATCTCTTTCAAACACAATAGAAAAGTATGTGATGCATGTACCCAAGAAAAGTAGACCAGAAAAACTGTCACGTCCCGACACAGAATATCGAGGCACGACAAGTAGTACACTCGTGTCGATTAGAGCATGTATAATAGGGTTCAAACTATAAAAAGAGATAAGAAGAAAAGATAATTCTATTTCATCGAAATAAAGTCTTACAACATTCTTAAGCCTTAAGAGGCATAATACAACTTCCAAAGACATAATTCTAGCAAGAGCAATATTCATAAACCTAGGTAACTAAGGTAACTTGTTCCATTGTTCACTCTAGCCCATCCCCATGTGTTTGGGGTTCATCGTCGGAATTACCTGCGATGTTAATTGAAAACGTAGGGTGAGCGACATGTTAAGTAGAATTTTATATCTATATATACCAGACAACATTAAAGTAATTAACATCTTTGGATAAAGGTAAATTACCATGTCAGGAAAACGTAAATAAATGTGGATCATGAGTAGGAGAGAGAGTAATGATATGCAAGAAATTGGAATGATAAGTAGACAAGATATCAAAAGTAAAGGGAGGCCAAGAGAGAGAGAGAGCCCAGTCGAGAGATCAACCAGAGAGAGTGACCATAGAGAGTGATTGGCTTCGCAGGGGCCCATCTTATAGGGATGTGAGGATCACATTCGTAGTCTTCTCACACTGCTATTTCATTGTTTCTCTCGCCGTTGCCGTCGCTACTGCTGCATGCTATTGCTACTGCTATCGACCGTTGTTGCAGCTATTATTTCTTCTCAAGGGCATGACAGAGCAAGAGAGGGGGTTTTCGCTCGTGGAGTGGCCGTGCACACAGCTTCACCGTTGGCAGGCCAAGGCCTTGCCGAAAATGTGCTGCACGCCGTTGCCATCTCTAGCAGAGGCCTGCAAACATTCAATGGTTGGGATAGGCAGGAAGGGGCTCCCGTTCGAGTTGGTGAGAAGGTCCTCCAGATGCTGCGGTACCCCACTGATCAATGCCCTAGCCTACTAGTTCAAGGCACAGGTGATCGAATAACTATGCGAAAGGGCTTCGCGTGAGGGAAAAGGGAGACATGGGGGGAGAGACATAGACACATGCGTGGGATTTTCCACCTATTTTCCTTTTTTTAAAAAAACCCTCTCCCTTTTATCTTTAGCCCCTCCTTTCCTCTGTTTTACGCATCTGCCCCACCACATTTGGCCCATCCCCTTTTGTTTATTTCAGTTGGGCCTTTTTCATGTTTGGGCCTTCTTTCCTTTCTTTTTTTTCCTTCTTTTCTAAATGCCAACAGACACGTACAATCTGGTCTTCTCATACCTCTACCTGATGAAGGCATACAGAAATATATTCTTATCATATCATGATGACAGTGAGAAGTAGGAAGAGAGAGGAGAGCCAAAAAGAGTCTACATGGGCGTGTGTTTGTGATACTTCTTCCTGTGTGAAAAGAAGTATGACAACTTTCCTTCAGCTGGCGCAGCTCCCACACATAAGAGGCTAGGGAGGAGAAAGGTAGATCTTCCGAGCTCCACCTTCAAGGGACACAAGGATGGGCCCAACCCCATAGGCATCGATGGGATGACCTACTGTATAGCCTATATGCCATATTGGCTATGCGCTTTCGCTCTGCCTTATGGGGATGAGAGTGTCATTCGATCGGAGGCGATATACCTGCCATGCCAAATGGCTTGGGGCATCAAGCTATCTATTTGCCTGTCCACTTTGTGCTTAATTTACCAGACCATTGGGGACATCAGTAAAAGCAGGATTCCAAGAAGACTATGTATTATGGGGCCGATTCATTTCTTCAACGTCGGGGTTTGCACGCTATTTATGGAGTTCACCCCAAGCACCATACAGGCGCCCACTTTATTTCCCTGGATGATAGAATTCGCAGGTGACGAACCCGACTCAACCTTAGCCCAATTGTATTCTCTTAGGGGAAGACTTACGTCTATTCCCATGGACTCTCTGGGTAGCATCCACATTTGGAGATTGGCGGTGCACACAAGCCATCTTGTGAATCGACTGAGGGAGAGTCAGGATGACCAGGTGGAGAACTATGTTCACCCCCTCAACAAGAAAATTGTCACTGAATCGATACTGGAGCCACAACTGAGAGATTGGGCTTTTTCAAATCACCCGAGTGTTCTGGTTTTCAGGAAGGGGAGCACTATGTACTTAGAACCATATTACCCCTTCCATTTCGGTTGCAATTTTAGGTTTGACTAGCATATACCACCACATGTTGCTCAGTTCCATCTGCCAGCTAGGGTACTTCAAGGAGTGCTTGCTGTAGAGCAGGCTCGCTCTTGGTGGGACTTCTTCCACCAATAGGATGCCCTAACTTTTAGAGTGCTAGCTCCAGGCTGTTTCCCACGTGTGACTTCGGAGTGCATTAAGTGGTGGAATGCCCGGATTGGCTTTTATCGAACAAGTAAATTGGAGTGTTGGGATGCAGCCGAGAGAAAGTTCTTGAGTAAGCAGGGGTTGGTTGTTTTCAACATACATGCGGACCGTGGCTGAAATCAGGCAAAACCAAAGAAGTTCAGGAATATATCTTGACTCGAAAATTAGTGAAGAAACTTAGACAGATGCCTAGCCCTATATTGCTAGAAATTTCCATTGATAACTTCATGAAGTCTCTTCAAAACCTAAGCCAGGTGGGGATGACCAGGTTGGACCTAATGAACTTTCCTTTTTTGACCGAAGAGAGCATAGCTCGTTCTCGTAGTTGGCATCCTGAAGTGGATCATTCTTATCCATTCCAAACTTTCATGAGGAAGGAAGATAGATAGCCCTAATATTATCAACATACAACCTGGTTATTTGTTCTTCTTCAGGTTCATGGGCTTACTATCAAGGAGCGGGCCAAGGCTATACTAGATCGGGACCCCAATCTGTCCTTTAATTATGCGGATTAGTGGGGAATGGAACACCTTAGCTAATATCATTTCCTCTCCTCTCGCAACGATCTAGATTTAGATAATCTTGCTGATCGCTACCTCAAGATCGGAGATGTATGTTGGTTCATTAGGGAGGTGGCTCGGGGGGACAAGGAGGTGTCCTGGACCTATTGGTCTGTTTCTTGCCTTTACAATGGCCCGTCAAGTAAAGTACCTTTTTCTTTCTAGTTCATATTCAGCTCATTAGGCTACGGTTGATGATATTCTGATACTTATTGTTTATTATATTCACTTTCGTGCAGATAATCCTACAAGCCATAAAATGAATAGCTATTGGCGGCTCATTTCAATGGCAGGAAAACTAGTACATTTTCGCGAGCTGATGAAAGCCCTGACAACAACCCTACTGCCATTCAGTAGCAAGCGTGCACGTATATGATCACCAGTGAAGGAGGCGATTTCTCAGGACAAGGGGGCCTGAAGAGGGTAGCCAAGTAGAGGCATACTGATGTAGAAGATCCATCTTCAGTTGTTCCTCCTACTCCTACCATTCCCTCTTTTGAAAAATTTACTACGTCTAGTCCCTCATCAAGTTCCCTTGTGAGTAAGGCTCTTGGATTTCACGATTTAATTGCATGCAAGGAGTATTGCTTTCTGACTATACTATTCTTCAAATTGTCACGTAGCACTCCAGAACCTTCTCCACTTACCATCCCCGAAGAAAAGACTATTGAGGCTTCCGCAGGATGGCCAAACAAAGACATCCCCGTATTGTCTGCTTCTATTATTGAAGGTGAGAGAGGCATCTTCCTTGGTTAACTAACACCCCTTAACTTTAAGCATTCTCTTGTATGTTAAAGCTTGCTTACTTGAGCCAATTCCTATTTGACAGTGCAGTACTAATATCAGAGCCATAGGTTATCCCAGCCATCCCTACTGCACTGCATGTGACTCCACACATAATACTAATGTTGGGTGTGCAATTGGATCTAGAGGCTTTAACAAACCTGATCAGTGAAATTTAATTGCTTACTGTTATATCTGGGACTTCAATATACTCCACACACTCCTTTTATCCCTTCGGAGCTTTTATCGCTCTTGGGAGGCTTCGCAGATTCCAAGTGGCATCAGGTTTACCCGGTTTCTGGAGTCTGGGTCGTCACAGGCTGCCTCCGATTTCTTCTTTCATCATTTGCTGCTTTAAGGAGATGTTGCGTTCCTAGTAGAGTATTTCCAAGGCCATGGAGATATCCTCGCATGGCCTGAGTAATGTCGTCTTGCCCATTGGTAGGGCAGACCATAGGGGATGGCACCCTAACTGGTGCCAGTGGCTTATAGGTGAGGTGTCGCCGCTCGGACCTCCCACTGCCTCTTCCATCATTCAAATAAATATTGGCCTGCCGGCCATAAGCCTGGATGGCTGGCCTCCGAGACACTCGGGTTGGCACTTCGGGTTCTTCTTCTCCTTCACCTCTTCTTCTTCTTTCGATCCTTCCGATCATGACATGTTCTGGCTGGACTGGGGCTAGAGCCCGCTGCTTGTGCACCCACACTTTCTTGAATCTAGTTGGCCTTGGAGGTGGCCCCTCCTTTGGTGCGAACCTAGTGCGGTCCGCTCAGTCCCGGGCCAATGCCTGAACTGGTTGTGGATTGGGATGGTTGGTATCACCCTGTCGGGCGTAATCGTGGCCTTGCGGCCGTTGAGATACACTCAGACTCCTCCGATCATTATAGATTTACCCGATCTGGAGAAACGACTCTGAACTGTCCCGGTGGCCTTCTTAGTTGCCCTCCTGGCAGCCGAGGTATGCTTCCTTCTTGTATCAACATGGTGGACGAAGTAGCCCACCGCCTTTGCTCCCTTCTCGATCGCTACTCTTCCAATGAGGGTAGGCTCGGCCTCCTAGGCTTCCAAGAGGTTGGCAAACACAACCCCCAAGAAGTTGGGGAACCCAACCTTAGGAGAGAAGTCTCAAAACATGATCGGCATGGTTAGATAGCCGTGCTCGACGTGCCTTGCCACCATGAGTGGTCCGAACGTGACCACCATCGAGCTCATTTAGAATTTACTTCCCCTCCCCCCTGCAGTTAAAACTGGCGATGTTAGAGTTTTAGAAGGAGGCCACAAAGTTGCCTTCTTTGACCCTTTTGACCCCTTCACTGGTGAACCTCCCGAGCTATCATATTCACTCCACTTCTTCCAAGGAGTTTACAATCACACCCTTTCTCCATGGGTCAGTCAATCAATTCATAGGGGTGATGCGAGTGATGCATTCAACTCTCCTGGCCCACCCAAACCTCCACAGTCTTCCACACCCAAGTCCCACGGGAGTGCAATGCATGCTTGGTTTATACTTAGATGTTTAGGAGTTCCATATGACATCAACCTTTGATTACATCAAATGCATGCATGGCACACATTCGGGTGCCCTGGTCTGCCACTACATATGTATGGGTTGGACTAACAGTAGGTTTAGGGTCATGTAAGAGCATGTCTTTTCTTTGTTTGTCTAGTTTGTCGTGAGTCTGTAGAGTTGGGTCAGTCTTTTGTATGCTCGTGTTGATAGTCCCTTTCGAGTACGAGACAAGTCAGATTTATGCGTACGTTGTGGATTTGCTAGAGAGATTCGGGTTCAACTCTTCTTAGCGTATCGGATCTAGTCACCAATGGGACAAAGCGGTGATTCCTAGTGGGCCATTGAGCCGTCTCCCTTCTTTGAGAGTGACCCCACCCCAAATTATCTACCACTAGCCTCATTCCACGCAACGTAGCATATAAAATGTATACGGGATGAGCAGGTGTCGATCTCTAAGAGTGGAGCATACTCCGCGCTACCTGGTGCGGTGACGGATCTGCTGGAGTGACACACGAGCAACTATCCTTTACTCGATGGGGTCGAGTTCTTCCCACCCGGGGAGAATTGATAGGAATCGACACCGAACACTAACATTTTATTTTGTATTTGTGTCTTTTTAGTTTACTTTTATATCCTTGGAAAAGTAGGTTTGTAATTGTAAGGCTTTATAAGCCAATGTGGGATTCCCTAATGATCTTTAGATTTTTATGTAAAAGTGTAGTAGGTCCAGCAATGGGGCCCCCACTCCTTCCCCATTGGTCCACCTAAGTCCTAGAGGTCCATGTGGGACTAGTAAAATACCAAGGTGGCTTCTAGAAGGATTCTTTCCTTCTTGGACAAGTCAAGGAGACAATAGGTGAAAAATATCCAAGATGTCTCCCCTTAACTCAAGAGGGTGTCCCCAATTAAAATGCTTAACTTGTTAAACACAATTTAATCTCCAGATAATGATAGGACCATCTAGGAACTCAATAAAATCAACCCCTAAGGTCAAACCTCGGGTTAGACACAATCAGGAACCAAGCGGTCTAGTCTTGGACCGTTAGGCAAGATCATGTGGTCTAGTCAAGACTGGCTATGACGAGTCACAGCCAGAACAAAGAAAGCTTGACTCAGAAAGACATGCGGTCATAGGTGTAGGTTCCTAGGTTGATGTATGGGTATAATGGCGTGCCGTGGGTGTGTCCTCCCTATTTCGATCTACTACTTTGGCCTACAGTGCAAAGGTTAAAAAAATAAAAATAATGTGATCGCCAGAGACCTATTCTTGGGCCTCACAAGGGTAGGATGATCGTGAACGCCTTAGAAGTGGGGAGACGACGTGTTCTTCTGTCCTCGCTCTCGGCTGGCCAAGAACAAGGAGCCCTATGCGTCGAGGATGAAGTCCCAGTAAATTATCCAGCAAATAGAGAAGATACCATTAGACTATAGAAGTGTAGAATGTGTTCAAATCAAAGATAAAAGCATGCAAATGGTGGTGATCGTACCAGGGAGGGGGGCAAGATGGGGGATGGCTGAGACTTTCGACCATCCGCCTTCCCTATGTTTTGGGATTGAAAAAAAAAACTTCTTTAAAATAGGGAGCTAGGAGGATCTAATATGCATGCAACGCAGTAAAGCAAATGAAAGTGTAGCAAGGCAAGGAACAGGGGAAGAAAGGACAGGTTTGCCCATCAACAACAGAGGGCGCCCAACTTAGTGGCTGCTCAAGGGTGGTGGGCAGCCATGTCGATGGCCGCCCCCCTGCAACTTGGAATCGTCCGCGGCGGAGCTCTCCAACGTCGTGTTCTTCTACTAGGGGGAAGATCGGGGAAGGCGCTCTCGTTCTCACAGCTCTCTCTCTGAGCTCCCAGGAACTAGCCTCCTCCCCTCCTCTAGAGAATGTCCAACTCTCCCCTCACGAAGTGTCCCACCTCCCAAGTGTTCAACTTCAAAATGTTCTCCCCCATGGAGTCTCCGAGATGGTTAGGGAATGGCTTTTATATGTGGGGTCAATCTCCCTCCAAAAATATTTGAAAATAGAGTGCGTGTGAGGCTACGTGGGTCTCGAAAGGACTCTAATTCGTCCACGGCGTAACAAAGGAAGAACAGTCCTGACAGGACTCTCTATCTTCGCAAACGGTCCTATGATAGACCGCCAGACTGAAAAAACAGTCCAATGATAGACTGCATAGCTCGGTCATTCATCAAAGGATAAGGCTTTGAAATATGGGTGTTTGAACAGGACTCTACCACTGGAAAATGGTCTAGACTTAAACTGCTAGAGAGCCCCTAACAGCCATATTATAGACCGCATGGGCTAAATCGCATAGTAAAGGATAAGGTTGACAGAAAGGATGCTGGCTAAGGACTCTGACATCATCAAATGGCCCAGAGTGGAACCACCATCAGACGGCCTAGAGATAGACCGCTAAGGAAGTAGGTGCGGCAAGACAAATGAAAGCCCGATAAGCTTTAAGTGACGGCAAAAGTCAAGGAGCGAGGTCCAACCAGGGAGAGTGACCCATAAAATAAGCCCCAATACTGACCAAAATGGCCCAACAAGCGGTGAACAACTCGGGACATCATAAAGATGAATAAGAAGATGACTCAACTCATTGGTCATAAAACGGGTGCCAACAAATGCCCCTCCTTAATGTCCTCTTTGCAGGGGAGCGAGCGGAGGTGAAGCGAAAGTGACATGGAACATAGAAATGAAGCGAAAATGAAGCGGAGTGGACTGAAAATCAGACGTTAAGACAAACGACGTCCATCCTCAACCAACGAGCGATAAGAATCTTCCGAAAAATTTTGAATCAATCACGAGGAACGGCCAAACCGAACGACGCATGCCTGGAGGAACTAACAACTAAGTGAAAATAAAACACGACCAACCTCCTCACTAGAACGCACAGTTGATAGGCGGCCAGAGCAAACGGAAAAGAGAAATGAGCAACTAAACTCCAGACAGGAATCTTCAGCTAACCAAATCGAGCGAATAAACTGAAGGAACCCTTCCAACTCAGAGTGGAATGACTCTCCTTACTCGAGACCATGGATACATAGCTATCAATCATTACTGAGACACTTTAGACAGACTAGGGCACATGAATACTCAAAGATGTATATGATGCATGCTGGGCTAAAGGAAAAAGAAAAATCATCAAAACGAATGCAAAGAAAGGATAAAATAGTAAAATACTCGAGATATCCCATTAATCCTTCTTAAATGATAATTAATTACTTTTATTTCCAAAAAAATCTTGAAATTTCCTTGAAAATTCTAGGGTGTTACATCAAAGCTACAATCGGGCTAGTCCTATGAGGGCCTCTTACCCTCCTCTACCCCAAACTTTGGTGGACATCTTCTTCACGCTCTTGTCATCTGAAGCCATTCAATTACCCCCTCAAAGGGATTGAGTTCCCCCCAATGCCGACACGTCCAAGTACTACCCGTATCACCGCACTTCTGGGCATGGCATCTATAATTACTTTCAATTCTTGGACTGGGTATATGATATGAATGATGAGGGGAGAATCAACTAGTCTGATGTCAAGCTTGCAATTGTCAACCTCAAAAAGCCCAATCGTGACTTGGGCACTGTTCAAAATCCCCTACCTGCTCACCAACCAACTAAAGATCCCTCAAGTTCTAAGCAGAATGAAAGAGTGAACACTGTGAACAGGTTAGAACCACGTGTCCTCAAGAGACCCAAATGTGGGGGTATCGAAGGTTTTCCCAACTAGTATGGCAAGTTTGAGGCAGAAGTAGAAGAGCCTTACGATGAGGTCAACATGTTCACCTAGGAATCTCAGCCCTAGATGTTAATTTCACCTTCTAGCCAATTACCGACATCTTGTCAGGGTCCTCTCACCTTGATCACACCCCCACAATTTCTGTTTCAAGCATCAGCTACTCCTAAAGACTCCTGGGAGGGGTAGGAGTGCCCGTTGGTTCTGCTAAAGCCTCCACAACCTAAGCCGGCCCCTACAGTTGCTCCTAGTGCTCCAGTTGAAGAACCCACTTCCCTTTCATTTATCTTCAGATCTCCTACTCCCCTGCAGCTGATTCACCTAAAACCATTGGAGTTGGAAGTTATGAAGGAAGCCACTCTCAATGTCACCCTCTGCAACCGCATCATTCCTCTATCACGCCCCGAGCGCGGAAGATACTCGGAAGTCACGTGACGAAGTCTATAACGATCCTGTCAATCAGAGCGTAGTGCATTCAACACATACAGACAGAGCGCGCAATATAGAAATAACTCAAGTTTTATTAATAACCATTTTTCTCTCAAATAGTATGAAGACTAAATGAGTAGAAACTACAATCTTGACTCAAGAAAATTAATAAATTAACTATAGAGTCTAATCTAACAAAGTACAGTCTACAAGGAATGAAATGTACTCTATCGTCGAGCTCGCCCCCGGCTCTGGCAAGCTAGCAACTACGAACGGCAGCGCTGCAACTCCGAATCTCGAGGAGGAACCACTACACCTGAAAAGTAAGGGGGTGTGCCTCATCTCATTGGCTCAGTAGGGATCCCGCGGATCCCCACCACGAAACAACGACGATAAACAAGAGCAATAACAGAAATAACAATAACAACGGTAACAAGAGTAGCAACAGTAACAATAACAACGAGAGTAACAATCGTAACACGAACAGTAAAAATGATAGTCAGTGGAACCATGACTCTCTAAGCTACTCCTATCGGGAACGTAAAGCAAAGCCTGATCTTATAGTCGGGGACCGCCGAGCCAATGAGAAACCCTGGCTACACTACCAGGAAGGGGAAATCCACAACAACTCTATCGTGAAGGCCTATCCTCGATGACGAAGGCCCAACCGAAGACCATGCGGCCCAAGGGTACAGTCACGACCTCGCTATCGTGAATCTTACACTAGCTACAGGTGAAATCTCGATAACTCTACAAGAACCCTAGACCTCAACATCGAAAAATGTATGCAGAAACCACCCCAAAGAACCACGTCTCGATTACGTGTAACAAGGACACCGAGCCACAAAAATATTGAACCTCATTAGAAAGAAACCTGAGTCACTACCTCTCGAGGGATAGGAGCACTAGTCACTAGAAGTAAGGTCAGATGCATCCATTGACGTCTTAATCTATGCCCCAGGTGTCTCCCTACTTGCCCCAAGTAGAAACTGAGACACACTAGCCATGTAACCACAGTACAAGGACTAGCTGGGGTCGCACTCGTCAGTGTGGGTCTGTCACCCCCAACCATGTGTGCACACAGACTATACGCTCTAAGTCGGGTCCTCTAGTTGGTTTTCCCCTAAGCCTAGACTTAGGCTACAAAGATGAGGGGCCCTACAATAACCAACCTAAAAATTATCTCATCAGGAAAGCTCTCCACCACTCTCGAGTGGGTCCGCACACGCATGCGCAGGAGAGCTACGACTAGTGGGGAAGGTCACTAAAGGTGAGAACTTGTTGAAGAAGTATAAATCATAAAGGACTAAGTTAGTAACCCACTGTAAAGATTTCATGCTCATAGAAATTTTGCACTAGTAGTTATGAATTGTTTTCTACGCATGTGTCATCTAGAAATAACTATGTCTTCTTTTATACGAAAACCATGCTAATAACTTGGTCATGTTCTATTCCATAACAAGTAAGCTTATGAGTCGGTTTAGCCCACTTAAACCATATGGAAGCATGTTTACGTTATGTTAAATAAGAGTAATGCCTGATATTAACATTGTGATAGGAATATGAGTGTGGATGCAATAAGAATGTTATGAATGGAAAATAATAGCATTCTGTGAGGTTGGACTTCGGTCCCTTCTGTGGGACAGCGATACGTAACGTCGCAGAAGTAAAAGAACCTAGGGGATGGCGATACATAATGCCTTGGTCAAAAATCCTATTGATTCGGCTGGTTCGTTCTATGGGACGGTGATACGTAACACCACAGAACTCGAGGGACGGCGATACGTAATGCCCCGTGCTGCAGGAGTCTTGGTGGGAGTTCGCTCTTGGGTCTACGTAGTACTCTTTTGTTCATTTGTGTGTGTGGGCCTTTTGTGTTTGTGGCAGCTGTTTGTTTCCATGAATAACCATAGATGTGAAACACATGAAAATGTGAGAATGTACATTTCGTCACCCACCGTAGATTTAGATTTAGTGCATGCATGGATATTCTTTGTGCAAATTAAAGATTCCACTATAGGGTTCTTCTACTGTGTCGACGCACCAGACTGGCTGCGTCGACTTAATAGTGCAGTTTTGTCAATTACAATTATAATCATGTTGGTTTATGGAAATTTCTAGAATTAGCACCCGTGCACAGAGTCGCTAATTTTTAGTATTTCCTTGGAAATTTTGCTAAATCTTGATTGAGCGACACTTCACACAAATGCACATTCATGAATGAGCGCCTGTCTAAATGGACGCCATTTCTTACTATCTCTGTTTCCATCGCATTTTGATCCTACATCACTGGATTTTTTGGCACTCTCATCTTACATCCGTAGATGGAGTCCCTATTTTTATTTCTACCTTTTACACCCTAACTCTCGGCGATCTTTGAACCCTTCGCAACATATTCCTTCCTTTAGACTGGTGATTTCATCATTCGGACCTCCGTAGCCCCCATCCCACTGCTTCCCCCACATCCCCATCTCTCAAGCTCGCCCACAACCCCCCGGAGGCTCCCACGTCGTCGTCCTCATCCTCACCTTGAAGATCACTCGGCTCTGCTACCTATAGATCCAGGACAGAACCTGAGACCCAGATTGCAGACACTACCTCGACCCCATACGGTGGGAATCAGTACAAACTTTATTCTGAGAAGTTGTTCTGATTTGAGTCGGCTTCGCTCAAGAAGTGGTCCCGCCCCGTTCTGGCCTCATCACGGATCGCGTCGCCCTTTCTCGTGTGGCTACGCCAGATTCAAGATAGAACCTGAGGTCCAATTGGCAGAGGCTGCACCGACTTCTACAAAGTGATTCAGCCCAAACTCTCTTCTGATGGTTGGTTTGTCTCTGAGTCCTCTGAGTTCCAGATGTGGTTCGCCCCATTCCTATGTCGTCACAGTCCGTGGTGTCCTTTCTCGTGCAACTGCACAAAGCTGGTGCGAACCAGTCTGCCTAGGGTGTGCAGCGGGCTTGTAGATCATGCCACGTCTTCCCTGATGATTTTCTTGCTGATCTCTCTTCTTAAGAGTCATACCTCTCGATGTCCTGAAACCAACCCTGGTGGTTTCGTTGCGTTCCACGTTCGGTGCTGCTTGTGCCTCCCTGTGCAACCCAATTGCATCTGAGTGCTCGCCCAGAATCCAGAGCCCCACCAAAGTGCCGACCATGCCCATATCGGTGCTCTGTTGGTGCTCATCTTTTGAGGGTACGTAGATCTGTATGTCAGTCATCTGACCCCACTTGTCTTGCTTCGTTCGGAGTCCAGTGGAGAGCGCACCGCCCTCTGTACACCGACTGCGTAGACCAGTCCCGCAGGACAGATTCGCACAGGCTGTCTTCCACGACCTGCCCCGCCCTCCTGCGACCTCAGAACGACGCCAAACTTTTAGGAGTGCATCTACACTTCTCAAGCTTCGTCTGGGAGTAAGCGGCATCCTTTTCAGACCCATGTGTGCAGCATATCACTCAGATCAATTCGGTTCTATCCCGCAGGATAGACATAGGGCAGCAGGTCTGTGACGACCCAGAGCTCGAGATACCGATATACCGATAATACCGACATACCGATACCAGGAACTGGGGAAGCCGCGAGAACCGAGGACCCAAGTCAGAGCGAGAGTGCACCGGTCGAAGACCTATATCTCATCCAAGTGGGGGACGACCCAAGTAAAACACTGAGGATCAGTGCTACCCTGTCCGAGCACAACAAACAAGCCTACGCGAGCTTCCTCGCGTCCAACCAGGATGTGTTCACGTGGTCTGAAGACGAGCTCCTCGGCATCCCGTCGGAAGTCATCTCACACTAACTTAGGTTGGACCCTACCTGCTGCCCGGTGCAGCAGTGCCGAAGGCGGTGCAACCCCACGCGACATGCTATCATTAGGGAGCAAGTGAATGAGAAGTTATGCTCAGGGCTACTCAGGCCTACCCACTATCCAAACTGGGCAGCCAATGTGGTTCTAGTCCCCAAGAGCAATGAAAAGTGGCGAATGTGAGTGAACTACACCGACCTTAATAAAGTTACCCCCAAGGATAGCTTCCCTATGTCACGGATTGACCAACTGGTCGGCGCAATGGTCGAGTACGAGATGCTGAGCTTCCTGGATGCCTACTCCGGGTACCACCAGATCAGCATACACCAGCCCGACTAGGACAAGGCAGCATTCATCACCGACCATGGCCTGTATTGCTACACTCGCACGCCGTTCTGATTGAAGAACGCGGGAGTAATGTACCAGTGCCTCATCAATCATATGTTCGACTCGCAGATCGGCTGCAACATGGAGGTCTACATCGACGATAAGCTCGTAAAAAGCCTCCAAGCTGTCGAGCATTTGGGAGACTTGGCAGAGACCTTTGCCACACTTAGAAGGTACAACATGAAACTCAACCCCGCCAAATGTGCGTTCAGAGTTAAATTAGGGAAGTTCCTCTGCTTTCTCGTCACCTATCGAGGGATCGAAGCCAACCCCGACTAAATTTGAGCAGTACTGGAAATGCGGTGACCCGAGCGAGTAAGGGACGTCCAGTGCCTCACTGGACGCGTCGCTGCCCTAGCTCGTTTCCTATCCCGGGCCGTTGAGAGGTGCCTCCCTTTCTTTCGACTCATCAAGCAATCCAATCAGGTGTTGGACAAGAAAGGGCAAATTAACTGGGACCAGGAGTGCGAGCAGGTGTTTGAAGAATTGAAACGTTATCTGACTACTCCTCCCGTCCTCGCCAAACCGTGGAAGGGAGAGCAACTACTCCTATACCTATCCGTGACACTGAGCACACTGAGCGCTGTGCTCACGCAAGAAGAAGCAGGAGTCATGAAGTCTATCTACTATGTCAGCCGAGCACTACAAGGGCCGGAATTTCGGTACTCAAGAATCGAAAAGTTCACCTTAGCACTCATTACAGCTTCTCACAAGCTACGTCCATACTTCTTGTCGCACCCAATCATCGTCCTCACCGACCTACCGCCGTGACAAGTCCTCCAGAACCCTGACGCCTCAGGAAGGCTGATCAAGTGGGCTATCGAGTTGGGGGAATTCGACGTCAAGTTTCGCCCGAGGACCGTGATGAAGGCTCAGGCCCTCGTCGACTTCGTAGCCGAATATACCATACCTGTCGAAGATTCGCCCGAGCAATTTTTAGGACCTACTTGGGAACTATACGCCGATGGATCATCCTGTGCCACAGGTAGCGGAGCATGGTTAGTCTTACTCTCGCCAGAAGGGTTAGAACTCTAGTATGCCTTGCGGTTTAACTTTCCGACCATGAACAATGTTGCCGAATATGAGGCCCTCCTCTCGGGGCTACGCATGGCGAAACACTTGGGGGCGTCCAGCGTGTGGGCATACAGCGACTCCATGCTCATCGCCAACCAGGTCAGACGAGAGTTCGAGGCTCACGATCATTTCATGGTCAAGTACCTGGAAAAGGCCAAGGCTGTGGCGAGCGAATTCACCCACTTCGAGGTGGTACACATCCCACAGGAGGAGAATGTCCGGGCAGACGCCCTATCTCGCCTGGCATCCGCCACCACGGTCTCCAACCCAAGATCAATCCTGGTGGAAGAATTGTCGACACCGAGCATAGAAGAGCCAGTGTCCCAGGTAAATGTCATTGACCACGAGCCTTCCTGGATGGATCCCCTGTTGGATTTTCTCCAACGGCAACAACTTCCAAGTGACCGCGCCAATGCCCATCGCACGCGAACCCGAGCAACCCACTTCACGGTGGTGAATGGTCGGCTGTATCGTCGATCCCTCTCGGCTCTACTGTTAAAGTGCTTATTCCCCATGGAGGCCAACCAGTCCATCCAAGAAGTCCACGAAGGACTCTGCGGAAGCCATGTGGGGGCGCGAGCACTTATGCGGACATTAATCCGACAGGGGTACTGGTGGCCCACCTTGTAGCAAGACTGCCTTGAGTATGTTCAGAGGTGCCCCCAGTGCCAGAAGTTCTCTCACCTGCACCACCAGCCGGCTACACAACTTCACGCCTTGATGGAGCCTGGCCCATTCGCCCAGTGGGGGGTGGACATACTGGGTCCCTTCCCCGAAGCGCAGGGGAGGAAGAAATTCCTCATAGTTGTCATTGACTATTTCACCAAATGGGTCGAGGCTGAGTCGATAGGGAAGATTACGAGTGAAGTGGCATGGAAGTTCGTGCTACGAAGTATCATCTATCGGTTTGAGATTCCAAGAGTTCTCACAACCGACAACGGCGGGCAGTTCGCGAGCACCGCCTACCAGGAAAAGTGCTCGGAGCTGGGGATTTGGAACCACTACACGTCAGTGGGACATCCCCAGGCTAACTGGCTGGTAGAATACGCTAATAGAATGCTCCTCCACGGCATCAAAACTCGGCTGAATCAAGCAGGCAACTCGTGGATAGACTCAATTCCGAGCATTCTATGGGCTCACCGGACTACTGCCAAAGCCGCGACAGGGGAGACACCCTTTCATCTCGCTGACGGCGCTAAGGCAGTAGTATCAATGGAGATATCCAACCCCTCGTTATAAGTGGAATACTTCGACGAGGCCAGGAACAACCAAGCAATGCGAGAAAACTTAGACCTGCTCGAAGAAGACAGAGCGAACACTCAAGTAAAACTCATGGCTTACCAATAGAAGTTGGCCCAATACTACAACGCTCGAGTCAAGGAACGACACTTCTTTCCCGGAGATTTGGTGTTACGACGAGCAAGCATAGCAGACCCCAGAGGAGCCACAGGAAAACTCGCGCCAAATAGGGAAGGCCCATATATGGTAACTGAAGTGCTTGGCAAAGGAGCATACATGCTGGCAACACTAGGGGGGCAGAAGGTACCTAGGACATGGAACTCTATAAATCTCAGGAGATATTTCCAGTAAAGTGTCACCAGCCATATTCAACTAAGGTAACCTACGGGTTTCCTAGAGGCGAGCACTGCTCCCCTTAAAATTTTGAACAAGCGTAATTATTTATTAGCAAGGAAAGTAACGACTGTTTACTAGGTCATTCAAAGGAAATAGCGTCCTATATAGGGGCACCCTTTTACAAAAACATGGAAAACAAATAGAAAACTACCGAAAACCTTACTGAAAGGACTGTATGCATGCACATGCTCTGGGATTTATTAGATTGGGCTAGTACTTGAGAACACCTACCTTTTTTGGTTGATTTAGATGGCAGAATCGTGAAGAGATTGAAGGATCAGTAACAGTAACAACTACAGAAATAGTACTCTATTTGTAATCGTGAAACAGAGCAACTGGACGGAAGTAGCTTCCTTGAATCCGAAGAACGATGAAGCAACAATGACAGTAGAGGAAGCAGCAATTAGCTTCTCGACGTTCAGCCACAGGAGGAAAAGTAGTAGGGATCTATAGGGTCGTCGGATGAAGCAACAATAGTGTAGCAATTACCTTGTTCTACCTTCTTCGTGACCGGCAGATGCAGAGTAAGGTAGCAGCAACCCGGAGGAATAAAGGAAGTAGAACGGCAATAGAAGTTTGTGGGGGTATGACAATAGAGAAGCAGTAGTTGGGGCTTGGTTAAAGGAGTAGGGTATTTATAGAGAAGCAATCCTACTAAGAATTAAGAATTCGATGAGGATTAATATTCCCCAAGTAAGAATCCTATTGCATCCATAATTTCCTACGTATTAATCTTTCCAGATCGAGACCTTCCCGATCATCAACCGGTGTCCTACTTAGAATGAACCATGGTTGGTAGTTTCCAGATTTCTCCCTCAGTGAAATGGCACCCTAACAAGAGTCTTCATTTCATTAAATAGCGCCTTATCAAGGGGCACCCATCACCTTAACCCTTTTAATGAAAATACATTTAGCACCCAAGGAACTAGCGCCCACATAGGAAGTCTCCATTTGATGAATTGGCGCCCTAGGGTTGGGCGCCCTTTTCCATTGGCCCATTTGATTTAGGTGTAAGGCCCATGAGTGTATCTAGGTGGTTTAGGAATATATATATATATTGATAAGACTGTATGGACGCCTAGAGAACAAATCCTACAGATGGAATGTCTGTAGGAGATCAAGAAAGGGGGGATTGAATGGATCTGTCACCCGATTAAAAACACTCTCAGCTCGCAGTGGCTCTTGCAAATCTCCTACTCAAACTTTCTCTCTCTTGTAGCACTCTGTCTCAGTTTCTTTCGAGCCCTTCTACTTCTCGTTGTGGAATTCGAATGCTCGATCCCTATTTATTACTGTGAACGTGAATCTTGTGGTCTCTATAAGTTTTCAAATTGGGCACATAGAAGGAACGCTCTGGCCCAAGAATTTCTTCTAAAAAGTGCACTTCGAGGGTCCACATGTCAGGTGGAGATGGAGAGCTATTCCACATGGCAGAAATATTTTGATTGGCCTCCAACCTTGGATCACATGCCAATCAGGGTTATATGCGACCCACGTGACTTTACTAATACTTCAATTTATTAGCTACCTTCGAACGTGCTCAGTAACAAGGATGTTTCATACTTGGGAGATTTTGGGTGAATGTTGACTTGGCCAGTTTGGTTCTGAATTTTGCAGTCTTGATGTTTGAACCTTTGGCCGAGTCACTCTGTTGTTCCCACTATGATATTCCTGTCAAGACAAGCATGAAGATTCATTATTGAGAATAGTTTTATGTAGCTAATCATAATAAATGTTTAGAGAATTTAGACTTAACCATATCATGAGTACAGAATAAACCCTGTGAATGAATGCATGAAGGTCTCCATATGCATCGATGCACAAGCAAAGTGCATCAACCTGTATACTCTAACATGATTAACAAATGCAGCAAGATAGAGCAATAGCATCGACCTTTAAATCACAGAGGTTGATTTCATGTCAACAGAAAGACAACAGATGCATTGATGCACGTTTTAGCTGCATCGACCTGACTTTCAAGAAGATATAGAAGGTGCATCGACCTTATGAATGATAGCCTTTATTGCATTGACCTTATGCAGCAATCACTGGCTTAAAGTTGAACAATAACATCGACCAGTCTATAGAGTGCATCGACCTGATGATGCAATAGCTAGCATATAGAGTATCGTGACATCGACCTGTGTACAATGTGCATTGACCTGATAGAGCATGACTTTTATAGCTGCATCAACCTTCTAGACTAAAAATCATATATGTATCGACCTGATGTTCTATGCAATGGGAGATGCATCGACCTTTCAATGCAACCACATGAATATGCATCGACTTGATGTCATGGGGGCCTAGATTCCCATAGGAAGGGGTCATAGGGGTTATGGTAAGGGTCCCCTAGGGACCCAAGAGTTGACACTTTCACCTGAGATCTGGTTTTTTGTGTTTTGCCAGAACGCCCTACAAGAAGTGTCGACTCTGAGAGTCGACACTTATGCAGAGTGGTCTGATTCAAGTTTTACGAATTGGATCCATATCCCCATTATCCTAGACCATTTTGTTTGCCCTTTTACACCTTTACCCTTAGGGCTTCTCTACATGATTGGGTGTGATTTTGTGAGGATTTTATCATGGGTTTTGTGGTCTTTTTGCATCTCTTTACTCTGGGTATATGTAGCCGCGATTTTCATACGATGGACAATCCTTGAGCTAATAGTTTTCATCTTTCTGGCAGAAGGAGGAAGTGGAGGGTCGCACCTTCGTAGGAGAAAGAAGAATGCCGCTGAACGCTGCTATCCACGAGCCACCGTTGTGATCTGAAGATCGTTGTTGCTGCTCCTCGTGGGTTTCCTATCTTGGGTGATTCTCACAAGCCCAGCTTCTTCCCACTCCGAGGATCAAGCTCCAAAAGCACCCTACCATTCCGATGTACGGGATTAACTTGAAGATTTGAGAGGGATCTCTTGTTCTCTTACTTCTATACTTTTATTTAAACATACTTTAAGAAATGTGAACTGGGCTTGTATTTCTCTATCTTTTCCTTTATAGACGATATCGGAGCATCATCTCCGTGTGCGTGGTTGCTCGTTGTCATACGAGAACGCGCTTGTGTGTGGGGAAGTTGTGCCTGTGTGTGATCCTTGTGATCGTTTTGCTGCCGTCGTGCAGCGGTTTTAGTGAAATCCTCTCTGGTTGAGAGGGGTGGACGTAGGACGTCATGTCAAGAATGAGTACCCATTGTTTATATGGTTACTTATTCTCATTGTCTTGGCACCTAGTTATGGAGCCATATCCCACCTAGATTTATCGGAATCGAGATTGTACCGTTATTATCGTCAAATTATCACTTACGTATCTTATTCAACCTTGGAGTTCTAGTCACAAAGATATTCTTTAAATTCTTACAATGGATATTCCTTGAAACTCTATATTGGCTATAACTATAGTGGATGTCACATTACATGTTCAATGCCTGGCATATAACGACAATTGACCCCTTAACCCCAAAAACTCAATATTTATTACACCTTAATTCTGTTGTAGGATTATGGCCGCCGAAAGAGCACAATGGCACGAGATGCAGTGCACTGTGCAAGGACTTATGTAGGCGCTACAGCAAGTGGCGTAAGGCAGTGCGGGTGGTACTTACCGCGGAGCTGGTGAACTTCATTGAGATTTTCGCAACATGAACCCATCAAGGTTCATGGGATCGGTGGACCCCGATGATGCCGAGAATTGGCTGAAGGAAACTGAAAGACTTTTCCGTGTGATGCAATGCATGGATGAAGAGAAGGTTTTATTGGCTACATTTTAGGTGGAACGAGATGCTCGATGCTGGTGGGAATCCGTAGAAGCAACACTACCGGATAACCATGTCACATGGGTGGAGTTTGTCGAGCATTACAACAGCAAGTATTCTCGGACCGTGTGCAAGAAAAGAAGGCCACAAAATTTACCGCATTAAAGCAATGGACCTTGAAGGTGGCCGAATATGAGGCTCAATTCTCAAGACTTTCCCATTATGCACCCCACTTGGTATGTTATGAAAAAGATGAAGGCGAGGAGATTCCTCAATGCGATACAGCCCCAGTATATTACACAGCTTATGCCGATGGACATCCAAGTCTATTCAGAAATGGTTTGGTGCACTCAATTGCTAGAAGACGCCACTGAATTCTCCGAAAGGATTCGAGGCAAGGATAAGAAGGAACCCGTCACTAGTCCGGGAAGCTTCAAACCATCATTTGGCAAGAAGCGATTCTTCAATGGAGGAGAGTCTTCTAAGGAAAAGAGATTTCAAAAAAGCAACAAGCCCTTCTCCACTATCGGCAACAAGCCTTTCCCCACTATCGCACCTTCCAAGGAAATTTATAAATATTGTGACAAAGCTGGCCATAAGACCGAGGAATGCTGGAGGAAATTGGGAGCGTGTCTTCAATGTGGGAGTCGAGAGCATCGAATCCCTGACTTCCCCTTGATGCAGGAACAAGCCAATAAAGACGAGAAGCGTCTGGTTAAGAAAGAAGGCCGTTTACAAGCTCTTCATGGGATGGAACCCATGGAAGGAGAAATTATGGAAGGTACATTAACTATTTGCTCTAAACTTACTAAAGTTCATCTAAAGATATGCTTGATGGCAGTCAAGTGAGATTCTTTAGGACTAGTCTAAAAATGAGCACACAGGCAAACACTGAACTGGATGTCTGGTCTAGATGCAGTTCAGTAGAGTAATGAACCAATCATACCTCTATAGTTTTTTGCATCCACCAATTTACCTTTTTCATCTGCATCCAGTGATGTAGTTGTTCCTATAGGAGTTATAATAGTCTTACAGTTTATGTCAAACCTTTTCAGCAGCTCCTTGATGTGTTTGGTGTGACTTATAAAGCATCATTCATCATTTTGATTGATCTATAAGCCAAGGAAGAATTGAAGCTCACCCATTAAACTCATTTCAAATTCACTGGTCATAAGATCAACAAAATCCTCACACATTTTAGATTTTGTAGAACGAAACACAATATCATCAACATAGATCTGAACTAACATGACATCCTTACCTTGCCTTTTAGTGAAAAGTGTTTGGTCTACTTTACCTCTAGTGTAGCCTTTTTCAGTGAGGAAGTACCTTAGCCTATCATACCAAGCTCTGGGTGCTTGCTTCAAGCCATAAAGAGTCATGTCCAACTTATACACAAGTACATGCAGAGAAGATGAATACAAATTTGGGTGTCTCTTTTGAGATATTGTCTCCCACATGTCAGAGGGCGGCTAGAGTTTTATCTTTTTTGCTGGTAAAAGAATCCCCAAAGGAGAAGGCTTAGACCTTGCTTACAAGCACATGCCCATCTTTGTAGTTTCCGATATGGGATCTTTTGAGCTCCCTTGTTAGGCCATTACATTATCCCCCCCAGCAAAGGTGGGCTTTTGTGCTTATTAGGTCGAGGTTCCCACAGATGGCGCCAATGAAGACATACAAATTTGGGTATGTCCTTTGAGGTATTGTTCCCACCACGTTGGAGGGTGGCTAGGGTTTTGTCCTATTTATTGGTAAAAGAACCCTCAAAGGAGAAGGCTTGGGCCTTACTTATAAGCACATGCCCATCTTTATAGTGTTCGAGAGATCTTGTGAGCCCCCTTCTTAGGCCTCTACACTATCGCCCCAGCAAAGGTGGGTTTTTATGCTTATTGGGTTGAGATTTCCACAGACGGCGCCAATGAAGGTCTATAAATTTGGGTTTCTCCTTTGAGGATTAAAACGGGAAGGGGGACCACTATGGGAAATGACTCTCCGCGGGATTAACAAGAAGGAAAATGGCAAAAATTAAATGGATAGAATGAAACTGCCGCGAGAACTCGTTCTCCGCGAGATTTGAATAGGAATTAAAATGGGATGGGGGACCACTGTGGGAAATGACTCTTCGCGGGATTAACAGGAAGGAAAATGACAGAAATTAAATGGATAGAATGAAGTGATGGAATGAAACAGCCATAAGAACTCATTCTCCGTGGGATTCGAATAGGAATTAAAATGGGAAGGGGGACCACTGCGGGAAATGACTCTCCGCGGGATTAACAAGAAGAAAAATGACAGAAATTAAATGGACAGAATGAAATCACTGTGAGAACTCGTTCTCCGTGGGATTTGAACAGGAATTAAAATGGGAAGGGGGATCACTGCAGGAAATGACTCTCCGCAGGTTAGACGAGAATGAAAATGGGAATGGGATTAAAAGAAATGAAGTGCGCGTGCGTGTGGGGGTGTGATTGCTAGAGATTGGGTACCTCAAATAGGAGGGAATGATCGCATCTCATCTCCGAAATGAGGGATTACGTGGGTTTCTTCTTCCTCTTCCTTCGGCTGGCCGACGAAGAGGGTTTTCCTTTGAGTTACCCTTGCAAGAAAGATGAAACCAACGGCAAATGGATTAGAATGGAAGTAGCGTAGTATCAGTCTCTTGAAATAAGAACGATGCAATCATGATCAAACACGCACCTGGTCGGTGTTGTTTGAAACCCCTTTTAGTCACAAAGGGAAGGCAAATGATATGATGAATGAAGATTTGTGCAAGAGTTGCACTTAGAAGATGATTACAAACAAAGGTATGCGATGCTCGTAAAAGCTACATGAATAAACGAGAAAGAAAGAGGGGGTGAGAAAATGCTTATTGGTGACGCTGGTGGCGGGCTTCGGTGGGAGCTTCAACAGCTCGAGCACGGCATTGGCGTACGACGCATCGGAACAGCCATCCCTTGCATGAACGAACATCCAGAGACTGGATAAGACCTTCCCGGTGTCGATGGCGCCGTGAGAGAACTCGTTTACATATATATATATATTAGAATGATTTTTTTAAAGAGAGAGATAATAAAAGAGAAGGAAAAATATGGAATTCAAAGTTTGAAATAAAGGAGAGAAATGATGAGCCTTGAGAAGGGGGTTGCCCAAAGGCCAAGGAGGGGGTGCCCACCTTCTTTTTCTTTTCCACGTGCATCATCTTCTAACTAAATCCCAGCCATCCATCTCATTTTGATACAATCTCCATTCTCCATTGACCAAAATTTCCCTATAAATAGCCTATGTCAAGGAGGAGAAAGGGTGTGTTTTCAATTGGCATTCTTTACTCTCTCTCTCCCTCTCACAGCTTAGGCCGTCGATTGCTCCCCCTTCTGTATGTCTTCTCCTCCTACATTCTTCATGAAAGTTCTTCATTTTGATGTTCTACAACTTCTTCTTCTACATCATCTTCTAATTTCTTCTAGTTGTTATGTTATTTCCCATTTTTGAACTTACTATCCTATGATTTTACTATTCATCTGAGAGGCTAACTTCTGTTATTTCTCTATTTTGAAGCCCTTATACTCTTCGTTTCCCTCTGCATTCGTCACAAAAGTTCTTCCCCTCTTGTCGATTTAGATTTTCTCTTCTACCAATTCCTCTAATTCTATCTAATTTTTAAGTTATTTTTGATTTTTTTCAGTTCAATTTTTTACACAATTACTGTTCATCTGCCCAGACACCACCCCCTTCTTCCTCCGATTTCACCATCTTCCTCATATTTTCTCTCTCTGCACCCTTCATCAAAGTTCTTCCTATCTTCCTCCTCTTCAAGTTCTTTTTCTTCGGCATCCTCTAATTCATCTTGATTTCAAAGTTATTCACCCTCCAAAAGTTGCTTCAACGATGAAGGTGACTTCCTCCCCATGTAGACGACATCTTCCGCAAGGTGGTTCGTGATCCAAGGCCAAGATAGGACGGCACCATCATCACCATTGCTGCCACCATCTTCACATCTCAGGCTCCTCTTGCTGCTACTACTTTAGTTTCATTTTATTTCATTGTAATCTTGTCACATCTTTATTATAAGCTTGTCTTGCACTTCATGTACTCATTTCTTTATATTAATGAAAGAAATGTTCATTTGATCTAGAGTTTGCTCATCTTCCCTCTTTTCCTCCTTCTTCTACCTCTTCTTCTCAAGGTTATACAATTATTTTTCATGGCATAGGCTCATAGTCATAAGTGTACATCGCATAATTCTCCCCTGAGATCTCGGTTTTAAATTTGGCATTTTTTTTGGTCAAGCTCAGTGGATAACATACAACAAGAAGAAGAATCTGTTGGAGATGGAGGAAGGGCCTGAGGGCATAGAGTGGGGAAAATCACATCAAAGAATGGCTATAAATCAGCAGGTGCGTCGGGCGACCACATGGACACCAAGTCAATTGGAGGGCACTGCCTGCATGGACAATTAACAATCAAAAACTCAATCGGCCTCTCAGACTGAAAAGGAGACATGGATGGATCAAAGAGAAGAGGAGGTGGGCGTGGAAGAAAAGTCAGCCTTTGGAGAATAGAAATAACGCGGGAAAGAGACAAAGTGGTAGTCAAGCTCTCCATTCCCGATAGACGTCGAGCCGGCTTCTTACAAACTTTCTTCACAACCCGCACCTCGAGTTCCTTCAAGCTCTCTCTCTTAGCAAATATCTTGATGAAAACTTCAGAATGATCATCAAAATCATCAACGGGTCCTTTCTGTAACACGAGCGGCATGGAATAACCAACGTCTTCTTTCTGGGACTAGCGGGGTGGCGGCGTCTTCAAGGTGCCGGGCTACAGAGGCCCCCTGACAAAATGCTGACTATGATCCCATGTCAATGGCCTAGAGTCCCCTAGCATAGACAGTGATGACTCCCAGTAGCCGGAGCCTCTTTGGCTCATCTTTCTACCTTTAAGGATGGGCTTAGTCCGCCCCTGTAATTGTGCACTGAGGCCCAAGCCCGGCTAATAGCCTAATTTCAGAATCATATGCCAACCCTTAGAGTCTCAAATCTTGGACTTGATTTTGACATCAATCGGTGTAGCAGCGGGCTTGCATGTCGCATATGCCAAAGAGTAGTTCAAGTCCATCACTGATAATACCGGCCTATTACTTGGCCACAATGTAGGCAGAATATTATCCACAATTGCATCAACTGTATAGACTGTAGAGATACTTTTCACCTTGACTACCCGGCCCTGAAAGGGGAACTTAAGGCATTGGTGGGTAGTCGAGGGCACTACAGTCAAACTGTCAATCCAAGGATGACCCAGAATTACCTTGAACATTGGGTCTATGTCCAATACATAAAACTCCACATCCATCTTCAAAGGCCCTAGCTCGAGTAACTCTACTGGGACATAAAGATGTATTTTTATTCATAAAATAACTTAAACAGGGCGAAGAATGCATTAGAATAACAATTTATTACTCTTGGATTAGCAGAGAATATAACGGATCAGAGCTACCCCATTATAGCACATAACGGGTCAGTTCTGGCCCGTCACAGGGCATAACGGATCAAGTGGGGTGCGTTATGTTAACATGGTGCGCCTCCCCTGGTCCGTCATCCTCTTCTCCTACAATCCAGGACTTAGCGGCCATGGCAGGTCAGTGTGGGTGCGTTATGTGACATAACGCGTCTCTACTGGTCCGCTATGACTACCCGAGTGATTTTTGTTAAGTTTAACTACTCAGAAACTATAATGGCCCAATGTGGGTCCGTTAAAGTCACCCGAACGTGAAAAATCCACAGAAAACCCATGACTATAATGGTCGTGGGAGGGGGCGTTATACTAACGACCTATCTACAGTACGCATGAGCATAACGGACCGCTAGTGGTCCACTACAAGAGCATAACGCGCCAGAGGCGGTGCGTTAAGCACATAATGGTCACTGGTGTGACCGTCATGTGAGCTGGGCGATGATCGGGTTCGGTTTGAAACCAAACCACTTCCCGGTCGACCGAAATCGATGGGTTCGCTTACAAAAACCTGTAAAAACGTAAAACCTGGCATGCCATGCATCCATACAAGCCAACAGAAGCTGAAAACGTAAATACCATGCCCATAAACGATTAGAAACACAAATTAACACATTTTTAGAGAAAAACTAAAAATAGACATTAACTATGCCAAACGGCCGTGGATGGGCGTGCATGTGGTATGGATGTAATCCTAGCACGGAGGTGAATCCATCCCCCTACCTCAATCGCCCCGAAATCGGCGTTTCGGCCGCATGTGGGCAAGGTGGGAACCGCACCCCACTCATCCCGTCTCGACCAACCATCCCTCGAACCACGCGATGGAGGGCATCAACGCTTTCCTCTCGTCGCACTGGTTCCAATGGTACCTCTTGCGCCTCAGTCCGGCCCTGAAATCACCAAAACCGAGAAGAAGAGAGGAAAGAGAGAACGTTAGAGTGAGAGAGTGTGTGTGTTACGGGAGAGAGAGAAGGAGTGGGGTGGGTGGGTTTTGGTTGTTTTCATAATCCACGCCCCTTCACAGAGGCTTCATTCACATATTTAGCGCCTAACTCTAAGGTGCCAATTCTGAGTACTGTTGACTTCTTCCTGCAGACATTCACTGTCTGCTGCGACTAGTGTCCTTTCACAGAGGCACCAGTCACGTTTTCAGCGACTGTCACACAGTCGCTATTCACTGATACAACGACCACTGTCTGGTCGCTATTTCCCTCTGTTTTCACAGAACTACTATATCTGTCATTATTTTGGCTTGATTGATTGGATTATTGATTATCTTTATACTATTGATTGATCCTGCTTGCATTGGCCTGCACTCTAGGGCATTTGGTTGAGAGATCTCCTCTCTCCACACTTTTAGGATCCCCTACATTCTCTTGGGAAAGGAAGGACCCTCCATTGTGTATTCCGTCTCTTTGGATTGGAAATTCCTTGACCAAGGCCTCTGTAAGTCCTCACACCTGTGGATTCCCTCACGGAAGGTAGGCTGGTTGTACCCTTTGAAGCACCCCGGAGTTAGTTAACCCATGCATTGGTGAAGAGAGAGAAAAAACCTAGTTAACCCAGAGATTACACTCAAACTGAAACTAGGATCCGCATTGAAAGAGGGCTAACTACTCCTTTAAAATCCACCCTTACTTCACCTCAGAGAACACTAAAACCTTCCGTAAGCATCATAACTTGTTTGGCAACTTGTTTGATAACCTACTTGAGTGGTTGTTTGCTAGCTATTTTTGTTTAAATAATCCATCATATTACTCATGAAGCTTCGTTCAGGTAAAATTGTCAACATGGCCAACTACGAGTACACGTATGACGGTTGTGAGGAGGGTCAATTTGGCCCATCCTATGAGGTCCCTCCTCAAGATCTCATTCACTATAAGGGAAACTATGCTCCCTCTCCTTCTCATTATCCTCAAGTTTATGTGATGGACACCACCACTCAAGGGGTTGAGCTCCCATCTCAATCTCAACCCACCACTCAGCACATACCCGAGGAAGCTTCCCCGTCTTTCAATCTAAATGATCTTATCAATGCTCTGTCCCAATTGGATGATACTCAACGTCAAGCGGTCTAGGCCACTCTTAAAGGGAAATCTGTCCCTTCTTCTTCTTTCAATCCCCCTCAGGCCGCACCCTACTTTATTTCTTATTTCTGTGTACACCACGCCTATCCATTTAGCCCTTCCGAGCCCTCCAGCTCATAGGCGGCGGGCCAGGATTCGATTGGTATCGGGTCATTCCCAGTATCTGGATCTTGGGTCGTTACAGTTAGTATGATTACTATTTAGGGATTTTATGTTGAGTCAATTCAGTGTACTCATTTGGCTAATGAGTATCTGCACACGTACTTCAGTGTCACCACACTGATGACTATGAGAACAATCACACTCATCATATAAATAAATATCATGTGTGCCACTCTATCTGAATTGTTAATGTCCCTTTTTGAAGATCTTATGATTGGGAATATTTGGAACATGTACATCTGGATGACTGATCTCATTATCATAATCTCATTATGATCCAGTCATCATTGCACATGCTCAGGGAGTTCATTACATTCAGGTCATAAATACAAATTAAAATGTAATGAAGAAATGTCATCACTATTATTAATAAGAATGAGATATTACAAGAAATGACACCATCACAAATCATGTGATTGGCTTGCAGGGCATACATCTCAATCAGGATCTTCCTCTTACTGTCGTCTTCCCTTTTGCCTCCTAGTGTGACATTGCCTTCCTTTCTCTCTTGCTGGTGTTCGTCTAGTGAGTCACGGCTTCTTGGCTATTTCCCATAGGCGGTGCCAAGTTGTAGTGGTTGGGATCCCGTAGTTGCTCCAACCTGTTGGATGTCTAGAGATTTGATGGTGAGAATTACTTCCAATGTCCTCCTAGCCAACAATCCTATCACTCGAGAAAGAAGATCAGAGGGGCCCTATGAGTTTTTCCCAAGGAAAATCCTCCAATGGTTAAGTTAGAGCAAGGAAGGTGATGGGTGTTCAGGATAAAAGGCTTATGTTCTATTAGAACACCTCGTCTCTTCTTTGTTATTGTGGAAACTGATGTTATATTTGTAAAATGATGGTTAGTGGTCTTGATCACCATGTCACCGAAAAGTCTGGAAGCTATGATACATGTCTGATACTTGTTCGTGACTTTTCCTTACTGACATCTGGGTGGGGTGAGCTATGCCACGTGTAGAGATTAGGGAGCTATTTGTCTTGATAAGCCGCATATGATCTTGCCATTGCACGGGGTCTACTAGCAGCTTTGACGCCATCATTGTGTTTTTCTCATCATGATTGCGAGACGATAGTGGCTGGAAATGGGGAGATGCCGATGCGTGACATTGGGAGCTGACTTTGCCAATGTCATCTATAATCATAGTGTCCACTATGAAGGCATGGATCCCCTCGTATGATGTCACCTTTTGCCGCCCACTGCTACATGATAGGACATAGATAATTCATGCTGGGGAATAGCCCTATTTGGGTTAGGTCGATGATCAGGTTCTACCTGCCTGAGCTTAGGCTTCTAGCAGAGGCATGTCCGTGGAGGCCGGGCTAGAGTTATAATGGCTCGAGATCGGGCTAAAGTCTCCCTCTATCTTGGGATCGAGCCAATGCATTGTTTTTACTGTAGTTGGTAATCGAGTTAGTACTCGAGCTCTCTCTGGTGCTCGGGAATCAAGTTAATGCTTGATTCTAACTCGGGACTGGGGACCGAGTTAATACTCTAGATCTCCGACGATGGCTCGAGGACCGTGGGTCAAGTTAGTACTCGAACTCCCTCTAGTGCCTAGGGATGAGCTAAGGTTTAATTCTCGCTCAGGGCTCAGGACTGACTTAATACTCTGGGTCTCCGACAATGGGCCGAGGGTCGTGGGTCAAGTTAGTACTTGAACTCTCTCTGGAGCCTAGGGATCAACCTCACACTTGATTCTCACTCGGGGCTCGAGACCGAGTTAATACTTTAGGTCTCCGACGATGGCCCGAGGGTCATGGTGATTTTATGGGACTTTCCTCTTGACCTGATACTTGGCAGAGGGACTCATTTGCTTCGTGGTACATGCTAGGCTTGGCCGTATCTATTCGGCCTTTGAGTAAGCTGGGTGGCCTTATATAGTGGGGCTTTATGGATGTGCCGACTTTGATGGGCTAGCGCTCTAGATTATAGAATTGGCCACACTATTGGGCTCATTTGGGGAGAGGAAAATCTCCCTTTCGAAGTATTAACCCAATTCAATCCAAATTTAAGAAAAGAATGACCTAAATTAGTCCAACTTGCAGGGTAATCAGACCACCCACATACACATGGGCCAAATCCGATCACTAAATGTAACCAAACCATAATTATTTGAGGCTGAAGCCCCACCCAAATTCAATAGGATCAAATGTAGGCTGGGCTGGAATCAGTACGCACACAGTAATCCAAAAAATCACGAATATCTTTACGTGCTCAGTATGTGTCATCATTATAATATACTACATAAATATATTATACACTTATTATAGGGCGCACAACATTATGTTCTGGTGGTCTTTCGCAGCTCATCTCAGATATGGTTGCCTAATCTTCGGGAGGGAGGGCGAGGGGGCCACAGCAAATGAGAAGCCTGGATAGCGGCCCCACACTTGTGTGGAATGCCCTTGGCTCGAGATGCTGGTCCCGGTCTAACCCAGCTCGGGTCAAGCCCTCCTCGGCCTAGTCGAAGCTGCCAAAGCCGGCCGAGGGTGAAAGATGGCACTGAAGAATGGGTCAGTGGATCGGAACCACATACCCGACAGATTGGCCAGGTCATCAGGGGACCACCTAGATGTAAGATCAACTGGCGGGCAGCGCCCACATGGAATCAATAATCAAAAATTTAATTGGCTGCTTTCGGAGAAGGGGAGACCAGAATATGGAAGGATCAACCAACAGAGGTGGTGATCGGGGAATGAAGCTGAGCTGTTGGAGGAGGATTCTGATGCGGAAAGGAGATAGAATAGAAAGATC
Organism: Amorphophallus titanum; assembly: GCA_024336825.1. Taxonomy (NCBI): domain Eukaryota; kingdom Viridiplantae; phylum Streptophyta; class Magnoliopsida; order Alismatales; family Araceae; genus Amorphophallus; species Amorphophallus titanum. The sequence continues at coordinate 463,735 of JANBPO010006887.1, read as the reverse complement.
AAGCGAGCTTACCCATCCATGGAAACGACAAGCAGGCTTCTTCGGCCGCCACTGCATGAGCTGAACCTCCTGATTCCTTTTTGGATCAACCACAGGCTCCTTGAATAATCTGGAAAACGCCTGGCTAAGATTTATCATGTCATCAACTAGCCCCTTTAGCACCTGGGGTGGATTAACAACTGCATATGCCGCACTTTTCTGTCCTGACTGAGCTGACTGTGGCTTTATTGTGCCTGGCTAGAGAGGGCCTCTAACAAAATGTTGACGGTAATCCCATGTAAGCGGGCCAGAATCACCCATCATGGATAGTGCAGACTCTCGGTAGCCGAGACCCTGTCTGTTCATTTTCCTACCCTTGGGCACTGGCTTAGTGCGTCCTTGGAGTTGTGCTTCGAGGCCTCTCCCTGGTTGATAGTCTAATTTTAAAATAATGGACCAGCCTTTTGAATCTCGAATCTTGGGCTTCTCTTTATGTTTTATATCGATTACCCTCAACTCTCCGTGACTTATAAGCTCTCCATTGGACATTTCGTTCCTTTGGACTAGCGAAATTGTCATAGAGACCTCCGTTAGTCTCCGCTAGTCTTGGATTCCCTCAAGACAGTCGAGTAGGTTGTACCCTTAAAATCCAAGATACGTTTTGTATGACATGTCACTGTATTGTAACATGTGCAAACCGGCCCTCATGAATGGTTAAGTGGCTATCATGAGAAAAGTCTTTAATGGAATGGGGAAAACCATGCCATTAATATCCTTAAAAGAGTTATGTGTCATGGACACTAATTCTTTCAGCTTGCTCATGTCAAGGATGAGTACCCATTGTATATGGATGCTTATTCTTAACTGTCATGGCACCTAGTTTGGGAGCCATATTCTACCTAGGTTTAACAGAATCGTGATTATACTGTTATTATCGTCAAGTATCTCTTACGTATCATATTCAACCTTGAACTCCAGTCTCAAAGATCTACCTTAAATTTCCTACATGGATATTCCTTGAAACTCTATATTGGCTATGACCATAGTGGATGTCGAACTACATGTTCAATGCCTGGCATTTATAGGGCCGGATCTGGTCCTAGGAGGAGCGCCCGAAAGTACTTGTGCCCGAGGGAGATGCAATGATCACGGTGTGGCATTACACCGAAGTACTTATTTTTCTTGAGACATTTCACGAGTTCTTGAATTGACATGACTTGACTTGACATGACATGACATGACTTGCGTGACCCGCAGAAGGGTATATACTTGTTACTTGCTTGAAATTAATAGCCAATTCATGACTTGATATACATTACTTGCTTAAATGACTTGACAACATTATCTTGAATACGTGCTTGATATACTTGTTCATCAAATCTCTATTGCTACCTATTCTTGATTATGATTATACATTCTTTCTATAGAGTCGTTTCATGCAAACATGCATAGCTTATTACATTTCATGACAATTGGTAATCTACTTAAAGTAATGCTAGTACTTGAGGCCTAGTACCTACTGAGCTTTTGCTCATATAGTTTTTTCCCCTTTCTTTTTCAGGTAAGTCCGATGAAGAAACAAACTCGGATGGGGAAGAGCAAGAGTGAAGTTATAGAGCTTTCCAAGTGTATATGTCTATACTTGCATTTAATTCATAGTCAATTGCATATCTTTGTGTATATCACTCGTCATATAGCATCTTATTATAGGCGAGATTGAAGATTCTTCAAATCATTATTTCACTACATATATTGAGTTTACATACACCTTCGCATGCTATCATGCACAAAAGTTAAAGAATCTACTTTCCAACTAGAATGAATTCATGTCATAATGCATTGCATTTCTCTTGCCTTCATCACATCCATGACTGCATATGGCATTAAAATTTTACAGAACAATTCGCATTCATGCACATATTGAGGGTGAGTTATCAAACTCGTCACATGAACTCAGTGCTTAGGTTCACACCTGAGTCATGCATCAAGTCTGGAGCTCTTAAGGGAATGTTAGTTGTCAAAGAAACTCTTCATGTCATTGTTAATAAATCTGAATCGAAATTGATAAATCAAATCTCTTTATCTTTGGATGCAGATCACACTCCTAAGAATACAAGTGAGATTGGGCTAGCTATATCTATTTTGGAGGATGGACCTACTAGGAGAGAGAAGCTCTGGCGCGTTTGGAGGGCGAAGCTTTGGTGTGCTTGCTGGACCTTCCAGCCACACCATTGCTACTCGTCTGCCTTTGCTGCTTTCCTCAGGTGATCATCCGAGGATCACCACGGAAGTCCCAACCCCGTCATTACTTTTTCCTGGGAGCAAGGCTACATTCGAGCAGAGGAGCACGGTTGGTTCTATAGAAGCCAGTCTAGCTAATGTTCATCGGTCGTCATCACTGCTCCACCGTGGTGATCAACCAAAGACTACCATGGAAGGTCCACCAGTGTCACTGCCTCCAGGAGGCCCCCCCAAAACAAGCTCTACTATGGTCAACAAGGCTTCTCGTGCTTCTAGGGGACGTTCAAGATCACGCTCCAGGGCTCCTATCCGTATATCTTCTACTCCACAACCTTGTGTTAGTTTAGGTGCGCCAGATTCAGAGGGGGGGTGGATGAATCCTTCTCAAAAATGCCTTGACCAATTAAAACTTTATCTAACTATCAACGATGCAGAATTAAAACGAACTGATCAGACCCAATGAAAACCTGTTGAGAAATAGTGGCTCAGCAGTTATCTGGGTAAATGGCTAGAACAACATGGGAACCCAGATCTGACCCCCAGTCACCATAAAACCCATAAAGAATATCAAACCACCTTTTCAAAAATAAAAAAAAATACTCACGTTTTCCTTGCTTCTGCCTCTATCTCCCATAAAAATCTCAGCCTCCAGATCCACTGTCTTCCCTCTGGTCAACTCATGTTCTCAGGCAGATCTAAATCTATCCTACCAGATCTGGTTCTATGAACCAACAAGTTGTAAAATCAACCAAGTGGGTTACAGAGACATGAAAAATTCTTTCTCTGGCCTGGGGTCATAGCTCTTTAAAATATCTTTCCAACGGCACTGGTCTCGCGTCGATCTGATGTCAAGGTTGATCGCAACAGGTGTTCTCGTCGAGTCGCACACTGCAGAAATAGAAGATCTAGTTCGTGGATAGCAAGCCACGGCAATCGCCCGGCCGGCCGCCTTGCCTTCCACGGGACAACCAACACGCTTTCATCTAGGGGACCATCCCTCCAAGAGTCACCGCCGCAGCAGTACCTCTCCCTGCCCATTCGGCCCACCAGCTAAGATGTAGGCCCCACAGTTACCGGCGAACGCTACCATCGGAGCGGCTCAAATTGCTGCCCGTCAACCCATGAACGGTCCTCTCGGGCCCCACTGGTAGCCTTTTACCTCCCTACGTGGAGTGGTTAGTGATTTTTAGTTTTGTAATTATTGATTAATTATATTTTTCAGGAGTTACCATACTTGGCCGGGGTCATCGTCCGCACGCCCGGAGTGTGGAGGTATCATGTTCGCTCCTTACTCGACATCTTGCTTTACTTGTATATATTTTATATGCTGCTGCTAGAGAGCATGCTTGGATAATTTAGTTCGCCATATTCTTTCAAATCATCACTGCGAGCGAGTGAGCGAAACCCGTCTCATGACTCAATCCGAGTACACGCAGAAAAATCGATACCCGAGACTCATAGCCGGTTCCTCAACCGCGCACGGTCCCACGTTTCCCTTGCTTAGGGACACCCACGAGCTAGAGTCTCAGGTTCGCTGACTCATCCCACATCAGGATAGCTCAGAGATAAAAGGATGAGCAAGGGAATGGCTATTCAGTGAAGTTTTTGGTTGACAAAAATGAGCAGTATTGGTCGACCGAACTAGACAGTGATGAAAAAGAACCGGCACTTGCGGTCCATGCGAATACTTGAATAGCTGGCCGTCGATGTCGAAGGTGAACTGGATGATCGACTCATCGAGTTCGATAGGCTTGATTTCCAGCTTCAGGCTGGGCACGCGGCTATCGCGGAAGAACACGTCGCGGATGACGGCGGCACGCTGGAAGGCAATCAGCCCGGCCGAGCCGCCATAGGAAGAGCCGTCGATCCCCTTCTTGAAGCTCCATGGCTTGGTGGAAGTGTCGACCATCGATTGCAGATTCTTTTGGAAGAAATCGTCCATCAAGCCGCCGGGTGCGAACATGTGGGCGAAATCGTCCGCAGTGATATCGCGCGGCGAGGAACGCGAAATCGGGTAACGGTCGTTAAGCGCGGCACGGCAGAATTGGCCGACCGAAGCGTCGAGCAGCGAACCGACATTGCTGCGAACCACGCCGGCAATCTGCGCCGAGCCATTGGTCGACAACTCGGTCAGCATGCCGCGTACCGGTTCGGGCAGTCGCGCCGCTTCCGCGCGCATCTTGCTGATCACTTCCGAAGGCGGTGCGGGCGTGCCGCTGTTCAGCGCAGCTTGCGTGGCACTCAAGGCGACGTAGAGTTCATTGACCAGCTGCAGCGTCGAATCGATCGGCGCTGCAGCGTTCGGGCCCGCCTGGGCCAAGCGATGCAGTGCGTCGAAGTGGGCATCGACGATCACTTCGGGGCGGTTCTGGGGTGTACCCTCGACAGGCGCATTGTTCGAGCCGATGGCGCGTTCGAGGTCGTCGCGATAACTCTTGATCTTTTCCGAAGCCTTGTCGGCGATCGAGGTCGTCGAATCGTCTTGCCGGATCAGCGTGGTTTCCTTGGCGGCTGCCTTGATGAAGGTGCCAAGCGGAGAATCGGGCGCCGAAATGATACGCGCCGATACCACGCTCTTTTCCAGCGAGCTGGCATGGATCAGATGCACGTCGTTCAGGAAATCATCCCATACCTTCACATACTCGTTCAAATACAGGACGCGAATTTCGCTGGTCAACGCTGCTAGCAACACACGCGCGGCCGGGTAATCCTTAGCGGCCACGGCTGTCGATGCGTGCTGCCCAAGGTCCTTGATGAGTCTAACGTCGTGCGGGGCAGCGTCGATGATGTCGACGTTTACAGACTCAAAGATAGTACAAAAATGGCACTCAAATCTAGAAAAATAAACAAGACTCTAGATGAAAGTCAAAATACATAATAAAAATGAGAAATGGCTCTATTGGGTCGTTGATTGTCTTCCACGGCGTCGTTGTCATGAAATCCATTTATAAGCTTGGATAAATCTGGACCATCCATCAAAATCGCTCCGCATCAATAGGTGGTGTGGGGATTTTATTCCTGAGGAGGCCTTCCTTAAGTTCTTTGCTATTATTGCTACACCTCTGGCTTTTGTGGCTCATTCTTTTGACAATCAGCTATCGGGTGGTACCTGGTCGCCTATCTTCAGGAGGAATCTTTTGCATGAGGAGGTGGATCAAATTGAGAGCTTGTTATCTTTGCTTACTCAGTTTTGGCTGGTGGACGGTAGAGACGATAGGTGGGTGTGGAGATGGGAAAATGAACTTGGTCAGATCGGCATACTCTCTTATCTCATAGGGGTGCATGCGCCACTGCTTTGCTCTGCAATTTCGGAATCCGAAGAGCCCGTTGAAGATGAAGTTGTTGATTTGGAAGATTTCTCGTGGCTGGCTGCTCACTTGTGATAGGATTACACCTTTTTATCAGGACATCACCGCTTTGTGTGGAGAGGTGGAGGAGACTCTCAATCATCTCTTTACGGCCTATTCCTGTTTTCAGTAGGTATGGTATCAAATTGGTAGCAGAATACATCTTCCCTTGGGCCGGTTCGACATTGTGCAGCAACTTTTTCTCAAATGGCACAAGAGTTGGGTCCTGAAAGGGGACAAAGTTATCTAGTGGCTCATCCTTCATGCGACCTTATGGGCCTTATAGAGTGAAAGGAACAATAGAATTTTCAGAGGGGAAGCAAGAGTGGAGAGGATTGTCTCTTTTATTTGTGAGAGGGTGTGTGAGTGGGTTAAACATCTCTGGAGAGTGGAGTCCCATAATTCCTCACTGTTTTCCTTTTTGGTAGGGGATAGGTAGCGGTCTGCCATCTTGGCAGAGTCGTCTGTATAAGGATTCTTTTGGGAGTTGAAAGTTTATACTAGTAAATCCTTTTGTTTTCTGTGAGATGCCGACTTTCAAAAACACTTTTTTTCATTTAATACAATAGTGATACTGTCTACTTTTCATTTGGCATCACTATCTTTATGGGGAAAAATTCATGATATTTTTGGACCATAAAAGTCTGAAATACCTTTTCTCTCAGAAGGAACTAAATATGAGACAACGGCGGTGGCTAGAATATCTTAAGGATTTTGATTTCGCCATCCAATATCATCCGGGCAAGCCGAATGTTGTAGTCGATGCGCTCAGTAGGAAACCAACGAGAATGCTGTCAAGTATCATGAAACGTATGACTAATCTCATTACTAAATTTGCCCAGTTGAATCTTGATATTAGTGAGGAAAAAGAAGAATGTTTTATTGCCAACATCTGGTCACAACCTATATTAATAGAAGACCTGATCAAGTTGTAAGAGAATGACCCCACATTGATGAAAATCAAGGACGATATTGATCAACAGTCAGATTTCTCTATTGCAACTGATGGAAGATTACTTTTTCAAGGTCGAATTTGTGTCCCGGATCATGCGGATACTAAGAAGATGGTTATGGACGAAGCACATAAATCACGGTATGCCATTCACCCCAGTGCTACCAAGATGTACCAAGATCTTAAAAGAAATTTTTGGTGGCCTAATATGAAGAGAGAAGTGGCAGACTATGTATTACGCTGCCTCACTTGTCAACAAGTTAAGATAGAACATCAAAAGCTCGTTGGAAAATCACATCCCTTAGGTATTCCTGAGTGGAAATGGGAGAGTATAGGGATGGACTTTGTCATGGGTCTATCTAAGTTGAGAGGAGGACATGATGGTATTTTAGTGATCATTGACCGCTTGACCAAATCGGCTCACTTTCTACCCATTAAGAGTCAATGGTCCGTATATGTCTTGGCTACCTTATATGTAAAGAAAATTGTTAAACTACATGGAGTCCCTTTCACAATTGTATCTGATCGAGACTCTCGATTCACATCTCAATTCTGGAAGGGCCTACAACATTCATTAGGGACCCGGTTGAGTTTCAGCACTACATTCCATCCACAAACAGATGGTCAAATCAAAAGGACCAATCAGGTGGTGGAAGATATGCTGTAGGCATGTGCACTTGATTTGATGGAAGTTGGCATGACCACCTGCCCTTAGTGACGTTTTCCTACAATAATAGCTATCAAGTTAGCATTAAAATGGCACCATTTGAAGCACCAAGTAAGCGAACACTCCAACTTGTGCATGGTGATAGAAGATAGGGATCAATCACGAAAAGAACAACCCATTGCACAGTGCATTTTTAAGGTGGTTCAGTCTGTAAACCCACAGACCTACGTCCACCCCTCACCAAACCGGTGAGGCTTCTCCACATGCTGTAAAAGTAGCAACACATGGAACGACGCCCCAACCGCACAAGGAGGAAACTCCCCACGAGGATGAAGTCCTCACCACACATGGGGACAAGCCCCACACGAGGAGTAGACTCCTCACGAGGACAAAGTCCTCACCACACACGGGGACAAGTCCCCCCCACACACACTCGCAAAAATAAACAAACACTAAGCTGCAAGTGTAGCAACCACACTTGGGATAAACCCCTAAGAACACACAAGGCTGAACATAGCCAGGGACTGACTTCCGATCTCTAAACATAGCACCGGACATAAACTTGAAAGATTGATTCAAAAAACCAAAATGAAAGCTTAAAGGCAAGGCAGGAAGAAGGCATTGTGGCTTCTGATCAATGTGATGAAGCACTACTAAGCTTGGGGCTGGCTACAAAGATGGGCTGCACTCCCATCAACTTCTTCTTCCTCTTTCACCACTGGTTTAGCTCGAACCATGGCTGGGCTGTTCTGGCTCCTTCTTTTCTCTCTCACGAATATTCTTCTTTGAATGCTCAATGGCATGGCACTCTCTCTGGGCTGCAGCAGTAGCTCTTTCTTCTGAACAACAGTGTCTTCCTCATGCATGGGGTCCTTTCTTTTTATAGGCGCAATCAGCCCTTTCAGAAGGAGATCTCAGGTTGTATGTGATTGGCTCTTCGTAAACAAATATTTGTCTTCAGGGAGCTTTTGTCTTGGCAGCCTCTGATTGGTCTGGGAGGCAGCAAAATAATTTTTGGCATTCTTGTTACTTTAGTTGACCTGACAGTATATGAGTAGATGCTTCCCCAAGTAAGATCTGCAACATCTTTTTCTTCTACTGGTTGGACAGTCTAGGACATCCTTTTGTCCTGTGCAATCTCAGTGATAGAGCAACTGATTGGCTGGAGGTAAAAAGCTGGGTACCAGGAAAGGTGACTATTCCCAGATATGGTAACCTACTTCTCCATTGACCAAAAGGACTGATTCCTCCACCCGGGAGGGCAACCACTAGTGACACCCAGTCACTAGCAACCAGAGACCGAAGTCTCTCTTCCTCCAAATGGGAGGGAACCCACAAGTGACAACCTGTCACTTGCAACTAGAGACACCAAGTCTCCCTTCATCCGAAACCCAGAGGGAAGCCACAAGTGACACCTAGTCACTTGCAAACCAGAGACACTAAGTCTCCCTTCCTCTGAAACCCAGAGGGAAGAACCATGAGCAACACCAAGTCACTCACAAACTAGAGACACCAAGTCTCCCTTCTCCTAAGTTCACAGGAGGAACCCGACCTCAAACCAGAGGATCAGAAGAACAAAGTAGAAAGGGTAAACAACAAAAGAAGGATAGAACAAACTAAAAAAGGAAACGAATGTAGCCCTCGCAAGAGCAGATAGATTTGGATCTGATCTAGAAGCCAATAGATAGCTCAACTCTGGTTGCTTTAATCTTGACCACTCTCTCTTCTCTTTCTCTTCACTCAGTCCTCTCTTCTTCTTTTCTAATCACACACTAGCTCTCTCTCTTCTCTTTTCTTCTCCTCCTGGCTCTCCGCAACTTTTGAAGGTTTGTTAAAGTTCGAAGGCACTAGAGCTTCAGATTTCCGAGAAATTAAGTTATATTGGTTATCTAACCCAGAGTTAATTCTTTCAAGATATGTGCGAAGAAGTTGGTGATTGAGACAGAAGATGTTTTCAAGGGAATTGTGTATCTGGTTGGTCAACATCAGATTAAGAGGCTCGTCATGGGTCTAAGGTGAGAATTCTTGAGAGTATTTCACCTACTGTTCAGACCTCCCAAACCACCACCAGGAACAATCTGTCAGCCTTGTTTACAGGAGCATTGGTAATTATCTTATTGCACTTGGATGACAACATTAGGCTCAATAAACTTGAACTGAAGAAATAAAACCTGTGGTATCACTTCAAAGCTAGTGGAAGAAAAGCAGCTACGGAGTTTGTTAACATTCTGTTGAAAAGGGTGCCCACTTTATTATCTTCCAAATGTTCTTCAAAAGATACTCATCAGGCAGCTTTCCTCCCCAAGAAGCCAATGTAAGATGTTTGTACGCATAGTAGATTGGAGGATTATGTGATGCAGATTCAGAACTATTTATCTTCTTAGAAAGAAAAAGACATACAAGACAAGAAATCAGGATTTCTCCCAATTTCGGAGGCCTAACTCTTACGATCGAAAATCTGCAAGGATCAGTCCAAACTGATCCAGATATGGACGAAACACATGACACATGGATAGCCAATAGTAGCACGGGATCACCAACTTAATCACGCCAGTGCTCAGTCAGACGTTACACCTGATCGAGTCACAAGCTAACCCTTCCCGAACGAGGGGAGTACAGCAAACTGACTGACAAGATCACGGTCCACATAGTGCCCAGACAGACTCACAGGAAAAAGACAACAAAACAATAACCACAATAACAGCAACAACAACACTCGTAAAATCCTGGCTCCGTTACCAAACACAGAACTACGGAACGCAACTGCAAGCTGGGTCATATCAGGGCACAATAGCAGCTGAGCACCTGACTATAAGCGACTAGTCATGCATCAAGCAGTCATCAAGGAAGACCCACAACAACAACAATGATAATCTTGGGAAACGTATCTCAAGGACCACAATCACATCCCGAGACTACAACACCCAAGAAAAATTACAGAGAAGCGAAGGGTACTCGACCAGCTGATAAGCCGACAAATTCCCCAATGCTCTCAAACACCGGTGCCAACACCACAAGGCTTCCAATAATCGTGGCACGACAACCGACAATATCAAGGCACATGAAGCCAAGACGAAGTCACATCAAGAAAGATAATTCTCTCAATCGGCCAGAATCTTACAATTAATGATCCTCGACCCGTGGGTTGTCAGCCCACATGCTTTCGCTGCACACTCATACAAGACACAATGCACACAGGCAACAGACATACCTCAACATCTGCATCCCAGTACCGACCCGGCGCCATTGCAATTCATAAAAATGCAATATAACACGCCACGAGTACTGATCCTGCTAACCACCGATCATCAATCACCTAGTGCTATCGAAGAAGAGTACCGGCTTCAGTACAAAGCACAAAGGAATGCTATTCTTAGCTTACCTTCAAGTCCTAAAAATAATTACTGAACCTTCACAACACATCGGCCGTTGGACACGGCATGACGAACACGGTGCACAACGGCTCTTGACACCATAACGAAGTCCAAAGCCAAGCAACCGTCAACAAAGGGCAGGTCACCGAAGTCACGCCCGGTGACCTTGAAGAGATCCCCCAACAGATTGCAGCCCTGACGGGGCTATGTCAGGACCTCCTAAATCGACAGGCAAACCCCCAGTGTGTGCCCTCTAAGCGACGGCAGGACGAGGGGGCCTGGGTTGCGGCGAACTCTCGCGAAGTGCGGGAGGCCTCCCACGCCTCCGTCGCCAGAACGCGTCGGTCACACAGTACGCCCTCACCGAGAGTGCGCAGCCCGCTGCACTCCAACCCGGCCATGGATCGGCGACTCCAGCGCTTCGATGAAATTGAAGATAAAGTCCGCTACGTTGATGACGTCCTCCTCGCCGCCAAGCACTAGGGGCTCATCAACGACGACCAAGACTTTAACACACCCTTTTCCAGGGAAATTATGGAGGCCCCTATCCCACCAAAGCTACAATTACCGTCTTTCACTCCATACGACGGTACCACGGATCCTGCGGATCATATGCACAGCTTTGAGTCTCACCTGGTCTTCCACCGAGCCTCCGACATTGTGAAGTGCCTGATGTTTATAACAACCCTCTAAGAAAACGCTCGAGCATGGTTTGAGTCCCTGCATGCGGGGACAATCTCCTCCTTCCAATAGCTCAAGAAGCAGTTTAAAGAGAATTTCATTGACTGTCGGGAGGTAGCTAAGTCGGCGGTAACCCTGCTCGCCCTCAGGCAGAGGCTAGATGAGACACTGTGGGACTTCGTGTCCCGCTTCCCCGCAAAGGCTCTCTAGATCCCGTGCCTAGACGTCAACATCACTACCACCGCGCTCACCCAAGGGACGCGAGACCACATCCTCCAACGAGCACTCGGGGTCGAGGCCCCGACTACTCTCACCGACCTCCTCGCCCTGGCACAGAAGCACGCGCGGTGTGAGGAAAACACTGCGGCCCTGGGCCACGCAGCCGGAGCCGAACGCTCCGACCCAAAATGATCCGCCAACTCATCCCGCGAGGGGCGAAACAAGCGGGAACGGCAAGATCGTGACCGTCGTGATCGCCCGGAGAGGGAAAGGGGAAGCTACCACAACTACACGCCCCTAATAGCTCCTCCTGATTAAATTCTGATGGAGATCTGCGATGAGCCATTCCTTAAGTGGCCTCCTCGGATGAAGTCAGATCCCAACTCAAGGAGCAAGAAGAAGTACTGTCGCTTCCATCGTGACCACGGCCACGACACCGAAGAGTGTATCAACATACGGGACGCCATCGAGGATCTCGTCTAATGAGGGCTCCTCGACAAGTACATCGCCAAGGCCATGAAGAAGCGACAACGAACTCCCCCGCCCATCGATAACCGACCCAACGGCAAAGAGATCATGATGATCTCGGGAGGGCTGGCCTCAGGCGGGGACAGCGCATCCAGACTGCGACAGTACGCGTCTGCCGTTAACGCCGTAGAGCAGGGTGACATCCCCTAGAGGGAGGCTGCCGCCAGGGAGCGCCTGAAAGATCCCATTGTTTTCTCAGACAATGATTTAAAAGGTGTAACCACTCCTCATTCTGATGTTTTGGTGGTGTCAGCCACCATCAACCAATGTACCGTGCGTCGCGTGTCAGTGGATAATGGAAGCAGATCCGATGTCATCTCGTACGAATGTCTAGTGCTAATGGGTGTGGAAGTGTCCTGAATTACACTGTTACACATGCCTCTGCATGGCTTCTCTGGTACCACGGTCCGCCTAGAGGGACGCATCTCATTACCAATCTCGTTTGGGACCGTGTCGAGGGGGGTTACCTTCCTAGCCAACTTCACGGTGGTCCGAGCGATGACGGGATACAACGCCATCATAGGAAGGGGGATTCTCGGCACCCTCAGAGGTGTCCCCTTGTCATACCATCAAAAGCTCAAGTTTCCCACTCCCCAAGGGGTGGGAGAGGTACGAGGAGACCAGAGGGAGCTCAGGAGATGCTACCTCATTTTGATGCGTGATCGACAACCTGAGGAAGCACCACTTGAAAAGAAGGCGAGAACAGAAGACCTGGGACCGAGCACGAGCACCCCAACCGAAAACCTATACCTCATTCAGGTGGGAGAGGACCCAAGCAAGACTCTAAGGATCAGAGCTGCGTCGTCTGAGCAGGATAAGGTAAAATACGCAAACTTCCTCACGCCTAACCAGGATGTGTTTACTTGGTCCGAGGATGAACTCCCCGGGATCCCACCAGAAATCATTACACATCAACTAGGGTTGGATCCGAGCTGTCACCTGGTTTAGCAGCGCCGCAGATGCTGCAACCCCGAGCGACAAGCCATTATCCGAGAACAAGTGAGCGAGAAGCTGCGTTCAGGGCTACTTCACCCCACTCGCTATCCAGACTGGGTGGCGAATGTAGTTCTCGTTCCTAAGAGCAATGAGAAGTGGAAGATCTACGTAGATTACACTGATCTTAGCAAGGCTACGTCAAAAGACAGCTTCCCCATGCCTCAAATCAACCAACTAGTCGACGCAACGGCTGGGCACAAAATATTGAGCTTCCTAGATGCTTATTCTGGGTATCACCAAATCAGCATGTACGGGCCCGACCAAGATAAGACTGCGTTCGTGACCGACCACGGCTTGTATTGCTACACGCTCATACCGTTCGGATTGAAGAACGTAGAAGCTACTTACCAACGCCTCGTCAATCACATGTTTGATGCACAGATCGGCTGAAACATGGAGCTACTTACCAACGCCTTGTCAATCATATGTTCGATGCACAGATCGACCGAAACATAGAGGTCTACATCGACGATATGGTCGTTAAGAGCCTCCGAACACCCAAACATTTGGAAGACTTGGCGGAGACATTCGCTACACTCTGGAAGTATAATATGAAGCTCAACTCCAGCAAGTGCACATTCGGAGTAAGATCAGGCAAGTTCCTCGACTTTCTTGTTACACACAAGGGAATAGAGGCCAATCCTGATCAAATCTGAGCCATCCTGGAAATGAAGCGACCAATGAAGGTGAGGGATGTACAATGCCTCACTGGACGTATCGCCGCCTTGACCCGCTTCTTGCTCCGAGCAGCAGAAAGGTGTCTCCCCTTCTTTCGACTCATCAAGCAAGCCAACAAGACGCCAGAGAAGAGGGGACAAGTCGAATGGGACCAGGAATGCGAGTAGGCGTTTGAGGAGTTGAAGCATTACCTATGTGATGTCCCGGACCCTTTGGATCCTTCTTCTCAGGTCCCGGACTTACTTTCTCAGAGAATTTGTGCCCATTCTGTCTGGAATTATCCTCTAGACATCTTGCGTGTTCGGATCCGTGCGATTTGGGTCAGTTTCGGAGGTCGAAACATGTTTCGCGATTTTTTTTGCGTGTTTTTCGATTCCCGTGTGTGTGGTTAGTTGGTGTGTGAAAACCTCTGGTGAGATTCCAGGAAGCTCGTTCTCGGACCACGCGAACACATCCTGATTGACTGTGAGAAACCTCACATAGGCTTGCCTGTCATGCTCGGGTAGGTTTGCACCGATCCTCAGTGTTTTGCCCAGATCCTCTCCCACCTGAATGAGGTATAAGTCTTCCGCTAGCGCGCTCATGCTCGGGCCCGGATCTTGGGTCCTAGCCTTCTTCTCAGGCGGTACTTCTTCGGGATGTCAATCACGCGTGGAGACAAGGTAGCATCTCCTGGACTCTCTTTGGTCCCCTCGGACCTCCCCTATTCCCCGGGGCATGGGGAATTTAAGCTTTTAGTGATAAGAGGAGGGGACTCCCCGAAGCGTGTCAAGGATCCCTCGGCCAATGATGGCATTATATCCTGTCATCTCACGAATTATAGTAAAGTCGGCAAGGAAGGTTACCCCTTTCGGCGCAGTCCCGAATGTAATTGGGAGTGAGATGCGCCCTTCTGGGCGAATGGTCATTCCTGAGAACCCATATAGCGGCGTGCTCAAAGGTGTTAGTCGAGACATATCCCCAACCATAAGCACAAGGCAGTCGTAGGCAATGACATCGGGTCCGCTTTCATTGTCCACTAGAATGTGATGCACTGTACATTGGTTAATGGTGGCTGAGGCCACCAATGCATCGGAGTGGGGCGTAGTTACACCATCTAGGTCATCGTCGGAGAAGATAATGGAATCTCCTAGACGGCCTGGCATAGAATTCTCTCGCGGGGTGTCATCGCCTTGGTCCGTAGCGCGGGCCACCATCACGTACTGCCGCCTCCTGCTCGCGCTGTCTCCCCCTGCGGTCGGCCCACTAGAGATCATCATGTTCTCCTTCCCATTGGGCTGGTTGTCGATCGACGGGGGTGTCTTCTGTCGACGCTCCGCTGCCTTGGTGAGGAATTTATCGAGGAGTCCTCTCCGAACGAGGTCCTCAATGGCATCCCTCAAGTTGATGTAGTTGGCGGTATCGTGGCCATGGTCGGGATGGTAGAGGTAGTACTTCTTTTTGCTCCTCGTCCTCGGATCTGACTTCATCTGAGGAGGCCATTTGAGGAATGGCTCCTTGTAGATCTCCATCAGTATCTGGTCCGATGGAGCCGTCAGGGGCGTGTAGTGGCGATAGTTGCCCCTCTCCTTTTTGGGGCGATCGCAGCGGTCTCCGTCGCGTCACTCCCGCTTGCTCTGACCCTCTCGCGGGGGGTCGACAGATCTCTTACGGTCAGATCGATCGGCTCCGGCCGCACGGCCCAAGGCCGTTGTATTCTCCTCACAACGCGCATGCTTCTGTGCTAGGGCGAGGAGATCTGGAAGAGTCGTTGGGGCCTCGACCCCTAGGGCGCATCGAAGGATGTGGTCCCGCATCCCCTGGGTGAGAGCCGTGGTTGCGATGCTGATGTCTAGGTGTAGGATCCATAATGCCTCCGAGCGGAAGCGGGAGACAAAATCCCACAGCGTCTCTTCTTTACCCTGCTTGAGTGCAAGCAAGCAGGGTCACTGCAGACTTGGCCACCTTTCAGCAGCCAACAAAGTTCTCCTTGAACAGCTTCTTGAGCTACTGGAAGGAGGAAATAGTCCCAGCCGGTAGGGACTCGAACCAACCCCGAGCATTTTCCCATAGGGTCGTCACAAACACTAGACACTTCACAGTGTCCGAGGCCCAGTGGAACACCAGATGGGACTCGAAGCTGTGCATGTGGTCGGCCGGGTCAGTGGTACCGTCGTAGGAAGTAAACGATGGCATTTGAAGCTTCGGCGGGATGAGGACTTCTATTATTTCCCTAGAGAAGGGAGCATGAAAATCCAGATCATCATCGATTAGGCCGTGATTCTTGGTGGCCAAGAGGCCGTCATCCAAGTACCAGACATTATCCTCTATCTCTTTGAAGTGCTGGAGTTGGTGGTCCATCTCTGGATTGGAGTAGAGTGGGTTGCGCACTCTCAGCGCAGGCACGCTACGGGATCACCGACTCCTAGTCTCCGAGGCGTGGGACACCTCTCGAGCTTGGCAAGGGTTCCCCCCAGTCTGACACCTCTCGTCCTCCCGTCGTTCGGACAAGATGCACTGGGGGTTGACCCATTGGTCCCGGAGCTCTTGGCAGAGTTTGGTCAGGGCTCGGATCAATTGACGCAGCTCGTCGAGGTCACCTGGGGTGACCTCCTGCCAGGGATGGGCGGAAGAGGCTTCTAGCGACTCCCGCCGGGATCTGGGCCCCTGGTGGGGCATTCACCCCCGGTTGCTGGTGTTGCGAAGACTTCCACGGGGTGCCATAGCCTTTTGCTCTCGGTTCCCACAGACGGCATCAAGAAGTGTAGCAGCTGGAGAATGGTTCCTATGCTACGTACCACTTTCTCTATTTATTTTTTGGGAAAGTCATCTCGCGACCGTGGAAGCCTGCGAGCACCAGGAAGCCAAAGCGGCATCAAAAGGAGTCCCAGGTGTTATCCCAGGGGACAACCCTCCGATGCTTAAGTCAGTAACAGGATGATAGAATATAGAGAAGAGCAAGAGAGATGGAGAGAGAGAGAGATTGCCATAGGAGGTCGAAGAGTCGATGGAGATTTCCCGAACGAGTGCTCGCCGGTCCCAGTGCTAGCTCGGAGAGTGCTCGCTGGGTGGTAAGGTCACCGGAAGGGGCTTTCCTCAGTGTGTAGATAGTCGCTCTCTTCTTCTCGTTGTATAGCAGGGCTAGTAGCTCTATTCTCTTGAGTAGCGTAATAGCAGAATGAACCATCGTGTCCTTCTCTTCTGTTGATCTCTCTTTTATAGGGGGTTTTCCTGGAGCGAGAAGCCTCATCCCTTGATAGGGAAGGGCATCCATATCCATAGTAGAGTAATGTTTCTCTGCTATCATGACTGGAATTTCCCATTGGAGGGCGATTACCCTAGCATCGGTTGGTCCTGGGGTGAGTCTTATGGTGCTCATGGGGAGTGCTCGCCCATTATGGGGTCAAGCCTGACGTCGTGGGGGCAACGGTCGATCATCGGAGAGTCCTTTGGCGATAACTGTACTTGGGCCGTAGTCGTTTCGTATTGTAGAATTCAATGCCCTTCTGGGTTGGGCTTCCTCTTATTGGGCCGAGCATGTGTGCCTGTCTCTTGGGAGGGTTTATTGTGCTCAATCCTCAGTAGGCCTGCCAGTATTAGGCCGTTCCTGGGCCAAATCAAATTTACAAATGAGATTTACCCTCCTCACTTCCCCCCTACTCTTAATCGCCGAGCACTCTGCAGGGGGCTGAGAGTTGATTAAGAGAGGATTTCCTTGAAGCGTGAGGCCCGAGGTTGGACTCCTCGTATTGTAGGTGTTAGAAGCTTCAGGATTGGCTTGGCGTGCAAGGCACTTTTGGCGGTGGCAGCGGCCATATAGGTAATGATGACCCACGTCTTGTCTTGATCTGGGAGCGCGGGCTCCGAACAGTCGCCTGGCACTGTGGCAGGCGCCTTTTCACCTACCTCACAAAGAGTGGTGTCGACCTATTATAGTTGGTTATAAGGGTGACTACGTGGTCTTCCCATAGCCCCGATCCATGTTTCGCCGGTTGCAGTGCTCGTAGTAGGTGTCTTCATCTCCTGGCTCAGTGAGGATTCTTCCTTCTTCTGTGTCTCCCGTCTTCTGTAGTCATGCCTCCACGTAGGGGAGTCTCTCGAGTCAGTTCTTCTCCCTCCGAAGAAGCGCCTCATGGTCGAGGTGGTGTGTCGAGCACTTTGGGTGCCAACACTAGTCGGCCCAGTTCCCCACCTATGGTGTCATATATGGTGATCCACGGCCTGCGGGGAGCTTTTCAGATTCCCCCCGAGTACAATATTATCTTCCCATCTGTGGGAGATGAGATAATAAGCTATCCTTCCGACAGGATCATGGTCCCAATGGCCTCTTTTCAGGCGGGCTTCTGCGCTCCAATCCACCCTTTCATCGCATCTATCCTCCATTACTATGGATGGCATTCTGGGAAAATAACCCTCAATTCTTATAGCATCCTTTGTGGGTTTGTCTACTCGTGCCATAGAGCATCGGTGGAGCTGAGTGTCGATCTGTTTCGGCACTTCTTCCTCCTCCAGAGTTGATCGGGCAATACCTATTTCGCCTATTTCAAGGCTCGTACCCACCAACACTTCATCAAAGTTTCCCGTACCGCGTCCAACTGCAAGGGTTGGGCGGAGCGGTACGTATTCCTCATTAAGTCGAGAGACTTGGAGGAGGCCTCCAACAGGTGGATGCGCAGAGGCTCTCGCCGCACCTGACGCGATAGGAAGCCTCCTCTCATAGTTGAGGACTGCCAGAAGTTGAAGGAGATTGAGCAGTATCCTCTCGTTGATGTGGATTTTGCTCTGACTCCAGCGCTGCTCCGAGAGCTAGGGTTGTGTCCCTCGTTACCGCAGGGTACTGGCTTTATTTCACCACCATGTTGCTCTAGTTGTGAGAGGTGTTTTAACTGATTTTTCTCTTCTTCCAGGGGCGACTAAAGTACAGGGTTGGACCTGTGAGAGTGTCAGGCAGCCGCGAAACGTTCCTCGCCCTATGGACCACATCGCTCCAGGGGTCAGTCAGGCGTCAGTCGTCGCCCCCTAGGCCGAAGTGGTATTTGCTCTGGGGAGGCTACTGTACCTGATCCCGGCTGGCGTCCCTTTGGTGCCGACAGCATCTACGGCGAGTGGAGGTGCTATCCCACTGAGGGGCTCACCCGAAGGTGCAGCCAGTATAGCTGGCGAGAAGTCTGACATGGCCGGTGGTAGCCGTGTCGTCTTGACCGATGATGACCTGGTAGCGTTGGACACCCGATGCCGGGCGAGAAAGAGTGCGAGGACTTCCTCTACTGCTCGAAGTTGCGTCCCACCTCCTCCACCATCTGAGCCGCTTTCCTTTGAGGCTCTGCTGCCACCGTTGGCTGGGGAGTCGGTGGCCGCTACCTATGCGTCAGTCTCCACAGCATGGGGGCAAGACAAGGGAAAGGCTCCGGTGGCGGGGGACACCAATGCTCCTTCCCTGCCGGTGTCTCCTCAGCGCAGCCCAGCTTCTCCTCCCGGGGACTTGACTTCTGGGCTAGCCGGGATCGCAACGATTGTCGACCTCATGGGGAGGAGCGTGCAGTGGTTCAAGCACACCAGTTCGTTCGGCCCCAGGGCTGAGAAGGAGCTGACAATGGTGGCTTCAAGGAGCGCGTGCCTGGTAGTCAGCGCTTTTGGTCTGTGTAGGCATCACTTCCTAGGGCTCGCCCAGATGTTGGAAACCAATCAGGCCACTCAGGCAGAGCTCGAGGGGCACCTGGAGGAGTCCGAGGCGGCTATCGCTAAGCTCCAAAGGCAGTCGGTCCAGCAAGGACTAGCCCTCGCTGGCATGGAGCGTGATCACGATCACTTTTGGGCATAGGTTGACGCTACTAAGGGGTGAGCAGCCAAGCTGGCGGCGGAGGTTCGGGCCATGAAGACCCACGCTCTGGAGGCAGATGCAAAGATTTCCACACTACGTTCCTCGATATTAACCGCAGGTGAGGAAGCAGTGGAACACTTATGTTCTTCTTCGGTCTACCGAGACGAGCTGACGGAGGTAGCCCTAGAGTTTTATGGGCTGGCTCGCGACCGTGGCTTCCGGGAGGGCTGGAGCGCCACCGTGAAGGCCACAGCGGATAGCTTCGGTCATGCGGCCCCATCTCTCCCTCCTCCTTCGTCCCCTTATGGCCCGGAGGCCGACGACGGTGAGGGGAGGCCTGATGGTGATGGTGCTGAGGAGTCGGTGCCTGTGCGGAGCGCGGAAGGGCAAGCACCTGTGGATGTCTCAGTGGAAGGAGGCCAGGTGGTGGACCTGGATGAGGACTCGCCTCCTGCTGGGGCTGAAGATGCACGTGACCCCAATGAGACTGGGGCACGTGATGATGTACTCGGGGTGAACCCTTAGAAGGGTGCCCCTACTTGCTTCTTTTTGATGTTTTTCTCTATTTCTACCTAGGTGGCAGATCTCCTTTTTTGTAAGCTCTCAACTTCAAAATAGAAAACTTTCCCTCATTCTAAAAATCTTGAAACCTCCTTCGTGTACCTTCCCTCTTTTCGAATGGCCATGAGATCCTCTGGGGATACGAAATGGGGCTTCTGAGGGGACTTTGAGAGGGCACGACTTTCGGGGGCCTATAGCTTCGATTTCTGGAGATTTGCTTGAGGCAGTGGGAGTCCTCATGCTTTTGGGGACTTCACCTCCCTAAAAATAGTGACCTTCGGGATACCCTTGAGACCATCTTCGAAGTAGCGAGCTTTGAGCGGAGCCTTCTGGTGGGATGTCATTGGGCGAGTCCGATACTTCATCAGACGATAAATCTCTACAGGCTCACCGCCAGCCCTTGATTCTTAGGAGGGATCCTCCACCGGCTCCTTGGCGGCCGTGGGCGGAACCGGGGGCACTTGGTCTCATTTCCGAATAATATCAGAACGGGTACTTGGATGGCTAGCACGAGGCCTTGGAGAAGGTCAACCGCTTATACTATGGCCGGGGAGTCTTACTCCTTGAGCCGGACAGGTTTCATCCATAAGGGGATGAGAGATAGCATTGTACTTGCTTTGTCCTCACTTTTCAAGATTATTCTTCTGCCATCTTATATCCTAGTAGTGACTGCTTTCCTTTATACTTGTAGGTGCATAATAAGGTGCTTCCCTGAGCTGAGGGGTGTGCTTTAGTGCCTAAAGAGGGCGGTGGGCGGGGTAGCAGACCTCGTCTTCCAGTTTGGAGGCATGGCTGACGCGCTGGGTCGGCTTCTGTAATGGGTGGGCCTTGTTGCTCCACTATGCCCCATCAGGTGAGGGAGGATGGCACACTGGCCTTCCTTGCTGGTGCAAGCCATTTATTGTCGGTATCCCTAGTTGGTCCGCCTCCGCGGATCAAAAGGGATCCGAGGTGCGGAGCTTGTCAGATGAGGTCATCACCATCCATTCCAGCACTCGTGGCCACCTCCTCACCTCGGATGCATCTAGCATGGTCTAGTTATTTATTTTTGAGTCCTATGTAATTTTTATTTGAGTCATATCATTGTATTTTCCTTTCATTTGAGTCAAGTACCTAGGTTAAGAGTCATTTACATAAGTCATATGTCAATTGGGCCAAAGGCTTATTCCTTTGACCAAAAATCAAGAACTAGTCTTTTCCTAACTTGCTACAGGCAAGGGGTTAAGCCTTAAATAGATTTAACCTACTTTCTTGTTTATATGCGTGCAGGGGCAGGCTGAAGACAAAGGGTCAGCAGTTCCATCTCTGAACAGTCTTATGGCGAGCGTTCTTATCCCTCCAACGGTCAACATCAGACCGTTCCATCATCTACATGGCCTAGTTCAGACCGCTTCCAAGCTCCAGAACCTTCAAGTATCAATGGTCTCCTCTAGACCGTTTACAAATCAGTATGGTTCCGTTATGACCACTCCACACTATCCACGGTCTATATTTAGACCATCCAAAACCCCAAGGATCTTGTCCTTAACCCCTGCTGTTGATCTTATAAACGGCCCACGTCTGGCCGTTCATCTCTCTAGAATGGTTAGGGACTAACTGTGCATCCAACAGGGCGGTCTAACTGCAACCGCATTCATCCCGAGATCTCAATTCACTCAGACACAAAAGAAAGGCCAAACTCAAAGTTTGCATTTAATCAAGCTAATTCATTTATTCAACATTCAATTTTCCAACATCCATTTCCATACATCCACATCATGAAAAGAACAAAATCACTCAATCCTCCGCAGGACATCCCCGCGAGGACGTATCTCTCTTAGCTCTCTCACATAAGCCTGGTACATCTCTGGAGCCTCTGTAACCTTTGCCGGTAGGGTACGCACCCTGTTAACCTCCCACATGATCAGGGCACTCCTGACTGCTTGCTCATCCTCCTCTATCCTAAACCTCATCGCCTGTAGTGCGGGAGGGTGGGATAGCACTGGGAGTGTAGTCCGGGGTAGTCTGACCTGTAGGAAACACTGGTGTGGGCTGTACATCGCCAAGGCGGTGTCGCTCACGAGCCTCAAGTCCATACCTGGCCTCCTAGTAAGCCTGGCAGTGGTGTCATGGAGGAAAGCATGGCGCATCATAAACTGATCTAGGGGCAATGTGTTGATGTAGAGATGCCACTCATCCCTGGTCTTCTTATCCACTGTCCTACACTCGACCTGTGGAGAGAACCTGAAGGCGCCACCTATAAAGAACAATGGATGGCTCCTGAAGATCCGACTGACTGACAAGATATCCTCCCTATAGTCGACATGCGTCTAAAAGATGAAGTCCAACAATGTCCTAAGATATTAATTATCAACATCCGCACCGACAGATGTTCAAGCAACTTTCAAAAATAAAGGGTCAAATGGCAACCATTGGCGATCAAGTCAATAGATGTTCGATCATTGGCGATCAAGCCAGCAGACGTTCAACCATTGGCGTTTAAGCCAGCCAATATTCAACTATTGGCGTTCAAGCCAACAGATGACAAGAATTCAGCCATCGACATCCAAACTGATACCTATCCAACAATATTGAAATATGACAGATATTTCACCATCGACATCCGGGCTGACAGATGCTCCACCATCGGCATTCAAGCCAACGGATGTTCAAAGAGATTCAACTATAATCAATGATATGGAAAGATGTTCAGCCAATCGGGGCTCAAGCCGATAGATGTCTAGCCAATCAGGGCTCAAGCGGATAGATGTTCAGCTGATCGGGGTTCAAGCCGATAGATGTTCAGCCAATCGGGGCTCAAACTGATAGATGTTCAGCCAATTAGGGCTCAAACCGATAGATGTTCAGCTAATCGAGGCTCAATCCGATAGATGTTTAGCTGCCAATCGGGACTCAAACCGATAGATGTTCAGCCAATCGGGGCTCAAGCCAATAGATGTTCAGCCAATAGGGGCTCAAGCCGGTAGATGTTCAGCCAATCGGGGCTCAAACCGATAGTTGCCAAGCCATCAGCGCCTAAGCCGACAGATGTCAAGCAATCGATGCTCAAGTAGATAGATGTCCAGATGTTCAGCTTTTGGCAATCTAACCAACAGATGACCAACAGAATTAAGCCGACAGATGTTCAATGTCAAGCCATCGACGCTCAAGCCGACAGATACTCCACTAGTGATAGAAGTTTCACCTAAGCCAATGATTATCCTACCTTTGGCCCAGAACTTTCCTCTGAGCCAATGAATTAAATGACTCTCCTTTGGTTAACACTAATCCTTTTTGTCCTACTGGACTCACCTTAATACATCAAGGCCCTCCTTTCTTTGCCTCAGCATTAATTTCATGCTTACAAATAATCAATAAACAAATATTCCCATCAAGCCTTTAATAAAACAGTAATGATACGATAAGGACACAAAAAAAATAACAATAATAACAAAAAGCACTCTTCACATCCATTTGTTGAAGTTTTATGTTATGAGAGCATGCAAAAGATATTAAAATTCTAACGGTTTCCATCCTAGCAACTAGTGCATAGGATTCATAAAAATCTACCCCTAATTCTTGATTATATCCCTTGGCCACCAACCTTGCTTTATTCCTAGAGATAATTCCATCTTCATTCACTTTATTCCGAAATACGCACCTGGTTCCTATGATAGAACCATTTTCAGGTCTGGGAATGAAGGTCCAGACTTTATTTCTTTCAAATTGACCCAATTCTTCATGCATTGCATTTATTCATGATTCATCTTTTAAAGCTTCTTCAATGGATTTGGGTTCAGTTTGGGAGACTAATGCTACTAGATCCTGATTATTGACTTACTGATGAAAAGATCTAGTCCTAGGGGGATCATACAAATTTCCTATAATATTGTGAGCAAGATGATCTTTCAGAAATGTAATGTTATTTGAAGACTCACCTTGTTCGGTCGACTGATGAACTAGTTCGGTCGACCTACCTTGCTCTATGTCAGTCTGTGCAGCTGGTTGTGTTTCTGCATGTAGCTTTTCGTCCATGAATTCTCCATCTTCTTTCTATCCCCTATCATCATCACTTTGGTCAGCACAGTGAATTGATTCATCAAATATTACATGGGGAGATTCCTCTGCTGACTGATCTTTCATCTAAGTCTACTATGTGAGGATTCTATGCCCTACAAATTTTATTGTGTCAGAGTTTATTTCAAAAATTTTGCATGCATGATTATCAAAAATAACTTTGTGACCCTTGACACAGGGTTGACTAATGCTCAACAGATTATGTTCGAGGCCATGAATAAGTTAAACTTTCTTAATTGTGTTTGAGGGAAACATACCAATGGTGCTTGATCCAATTATCTTACCTTTATTTTTCCCTCCAAACTTGACCATTCCACCTACCTTCATCTCCAACTTGCTGAATTTAGTCTGGTCTCCAGTCATACTCCTCGAGTAGCCACTATCCAAGTACCATCTATTGTGCATGGCTGCCAGGCTAACCTGCAAGACACATTATGCAAAGTGTTTTGGAACCCAAGATAAATTGGGTCCACAAGCATCATTGAGACTCTTCAGCAAACCTTTTGGAATCTCGGACAGCAGATAAGAAGACATGCAACGATTGGCGTCTCTTCCTCAACACCATACCAATAGACGGATTCAAGATGCGTCCAAATGTGCTTCGGAATGCCACCTTCAGAGTACCACAGTGACTTGGCCTAGACCTTCAGCTAGTGGGGACACGACCCTGGCGATCTACAACCCTCACCGATGCTATCTCCAAATTGGGCTACCTCAAACCAACGCTCCTGCACTTGCACACGACCCTCCCCTTCAAGCTAGGAAGATAGGGACCGAGGAAGATGAAAGAGCTGTTCGGAATGTGCTAACCATGTGGGAGATCAGGAAAGTGCGTCCGTGGCAGGAAGAAGTGGAGGAAGATGACGACCGTTGTCGGGCCTACATGAAGGAACTGCGAAAAATCCAACCTCAAGCCGATAAGAAAATGAATGTATTTTGATCTTCTTTATTTCTTCTTGATGTAAATGAGAAGAGTGGAATTTGGATGATTTGATATACAATGTAGCTCAATTGAATAATGAAAAATGAAAGCTTTTTGTTGTATGAAAAGGACTTGATTTGATCCCCTTACTGAGTAAACTGGTTCTGGGAAACACAGTTTCTGCGTGGAATAACGGACTTACATCGATCCGTCACAGGATAATAACGGACACGACACCATTCGCCATAAGAGTGACTCAGGAAAATCAACCATTTTATTACGTTCTGAAAATATTAACAGACTATACCTGATTCGTCAATAGTATAACGGACACCTTTGAGTGTGTTAAATGATCATTTTCTGAGAACTAAGCTTTAGCCTCCTGTATAACGGGGTGGTGCTGGTCTGTTAAACAACATATAGCGGTCTAGTGTAGGTGCATTATATTACCAGAAACTGAATCTTCGGGCTTCGAACCTGCGTTCTGCACACACTTAAACAAAAAACAAGTTAGATTCATTCTTAGACTCAACCCCTTGCCTTGAGTAAGTTAGAAATCGACCATTCTTAATATTTGGTCAAGGGGTGGAGCCTTTATTAAATAGGTGAAAAAATACGAAAGGAAAATGCAATGGATGCAATGCAACATGATGGTCTTTTTTGGAAATTTTTAAATATCTGATTTTTTCAAATTTTGAAATATCTTATTTTTTGGAGTTTTGAAATAATGGAGTCTACGAGATCACTGATGAAGAATACCCTATCGAAGAAGGGGACGAAGAATATGAGGACGTAGCTGGTGCATATGCTAGTGGAATGAGGAGATTTAATGAACTGTCAGTCACTGTAGAAGAACCCACCAAAGAGGCCAACTTAGGAATGAGGAAGACCCTAGGATCATCCTCATAAGTGACAATTTACCATCATCTAAGGAAGAGGCATTAATTAAGATTCTCAAGGAGTATAAGGACACGTTCGCATGAAACAATTAGGATATGCCGAGTTTAGATTCCGCCCTGGTCGAATACCGTTTAACTCTAAAATCAGGGTCCATCTCGGTTAAACAAAGGTTAAGGCATTTTCACCCTCAAATGACTTTGAAAATGAAGGAAGAGGTCGACAGGCTCCACAAATTTAGATTTATTAGAGTCATCCTTTATCCTCAATGGGTGGCAAGCATCGTCTCGGTCATGAAGAAGGACGAAAAGGTGAGAATGTGTATTGACTTTCGGGACCTTAACTGCACATGTCCAAAGGATGATTTTCCCTTGCCTCACATCGATGTTTTGATTGATAATACGACAGGATATGAAACCCTCTCATTCATGGATGGATTTTTGGGATACAATCAAATTTACTTGATAGAGGAGGATCAAGAGAAGATGTCATTCACAATACCATGGGGAACTTACTATTATATGGTCATGCCATTTGGGTTGAAAAAGATTGGAGCTACTTACCAAAGAGCTATGATGGCGATATTTCATTACATGATGCACGTAGATTTGAAGGTGTATGTGGATGACATGTTGGTGAAATCAAGGACTACAGTAGAACATGTAGAAGTTTTGGCCAAAGTGTTACAAAGATCGAGGGAGTTCCAATTAAAAATAAATCCAAAAAAGTGCGTATTTAATGTCTCATTAGGCAAATTGCTAGGTCTCATCGTGACTAATAGGGGCATCGAGATAGATCCCAACAAGGCCAAAGTAATTAGGGATATGCCACCTCCAAAGAATCTGAGAGAAGTTCGAGGGTTAATCGGGAAGTTACAATTTCTTCGTTGATTCGTGTCCCAACATTCACAAAGGTGCAAACCTTCTATGAGTTAACCAAATCGAGAATCGAGTTTTGTTGGGATTCTTTTTATAATTTTACATTTGTGGAATTTGAATTTGATAATAGTAATAGCCCCTTTTGGCTAGATTTATTATGAAAAACTCATATTATTTTGGGTCAAGACTACCCCTATTTGAGACTTCTCTCGTATTGAGGAGTACCTAGGTTGGACCTTGTCTGTCAACCTCTTGCCCTTGCACTTGATTGAGCAAAGAAGAGAAAAGACTTTTAGGTATACTCATGACATGGCCAAAGTAGCAACAGTATTTACCCGAGAGAGACGGCTAAGGACGCCGTGAAGTATGTGGAGTGCCTAGCTAAGGATTACCCTTAACAAGTGGGGAGGGGATGTCGTACTCCCAACGCGGGGTTCTTAATAAACAAAGGTGCTGCAAAAGTAAGCCTAAAGACTCTTTCTGATTTTTGTTAATTTTTTGATAAAATTCAATAAAGATAAAGACCTAGGATAAGGGCCCAGAACAACCACTCTTAATTGAGTTAAGAAGTACTTCATTTTGAAAACCATACGTTAAGTAATGAGCAATGACATTATGAAAATGTATACTTACGCCAATATGTTACCTTGCAATCTTGTGGAAGTAGCTGCCAGAAGCGATCTTGATCATCATGGGATCCGTCCTCAAGTGGCAAAAGGATTGGAAGCTAAGGTTTGAAGTGGCTTAATCAGAAGGAGTGGTACCAAGATCAGACTTAGACAAATAAGGATAAAAGGAAAAGAGGCAAGGGCTAGGACTCCCTCACTAAGGTGTGGAGACCCTGATCACATGAATGGGAAAAATCAAGAGAAGGAGTGAGGACTAAAGCCTCGAAAGTAGTGGGAGAACAGGCAGACGCCTAGAGCAGTGGATGTGGAAGAAGTCGGGTCGGTCCTGAGATCGGAAGGGATCAAAAGGAGAAATTAGTAGATAGAGAGAGGAGGATCTGGAGGGTCTGGAGGCAAAGGAGGAGAATCATGGTGGGAAGAAGAATCTGGAGACTCCGGAGGGAGAAAATACCTAGGGACACGATGCCCCGGAAAGAAGTATAGGAAAAGATGATGGAAGAGGAAGAAGAGAACGGAGGACGCGATGTCCTAGAGAAGTAGGAGGATAAATCGGAAGAAAGATGGGAAGGAATGGGTGTGATGCCCGGAAAGGATGGTAAATCACATGGCCAAGAAAGTGAACCTCTCGAAGCCAGAACTCACATTTACTCAATTTAGCATAGAGTTCATGATCCTTGAGAGTCTGTAGAACAATCCTTAAATGTTGTACATGATCTTCCTCAGTGACAGAATACACTAGAATATCATCAACAAAGATCACAATAAATCGGTCTAGATAAGGTCGGAAGACACGCTACATCAAATCCATAAAGGCTGCAGGAGCATTGGTCAGCCCGAAAGGCATAACCAAAACTCAAAATGTCCATACCGCATGCTAAAAGCTATCTTATCAACATCAGACTCCCTAATCCTCAGCTGGAAATAGCCTGATCGAAGATCAATCCAAGAAAAGATAGAAGCAGATTTGATGCGGGATGGACCACGGACACGACTCCAATTAGAATGCGACCCTTGGATTCTATGCAAACTCGCGATCATCCCTTATCGAGGGAAGCGTACGGACGTGCACGGTTGAGAAATCGACAGTGAGTCGGGTAGTCTTGCCACTCTCGTGCCCGGATCGGGTCACGGGATGGTCTCGCTCTTTCTAGTAGCAGCGGTGATATAACAATTTAAACGGGCTACAATCCTAGCATTCTCTCTAGCAGCGGCATAAACAAGTATATATGAAATAAGCAAGAGCCGAGCAAGGGGCGAGTATGATACCACCACACTTCCGCTGCGATGGTGGTCAGCCGCAGACACCGGTCGGAGGCCGATCGGCTCTGATCTCCCAACTTGGGAGTTACTGCCCACGGACCTTCACTTTTGTTTTCAGGCGCGCGACCTGGCAAGGATCACTGGCTGCGACCAGCACCGATGTCGGATTGTGACGAAACCAGTGCCGTTGGAAAGCTGATCCGAAGTACTTCAACCTTGTGGACTTCAAAAAATTTTTTCCGATGCAGTGATTCTGTTGGGCGAATTTTGAAGCTTGCTGTTAACAGGGTCAGATCTGCAGGTGTAGAAACTGATTTTCCTGTAAATCAGCGTTGACCGGATAGTAGACCTCTGAATCTGAAGTTAGATTCTTCAGAAACGTTGTAGAGGTTCAAGAGTGGAAACCAGTGATATTTTTAGATTTGGATTTGGTGGCAGTTTGGATTTTCTAGAGAGTTTATACTGAAGATGGGTAAAACTCGTGATTGAATCAAAGAGCGCCGCCTAAATTGGTGAGAATCGCCATTCAAACTCTGGCATGAATTTCAACCCAAAAATGGCCAAACTCACTCATTCTCACCCGTATCAGCTCGAAACCGTGGGGAATCCCTACGGAAGAGCTAGGGATCCATCCCCCTACCTCAAACGACACTTTACCACATTAGCGAAGCTGAATCTATGCGAATCCACCACGCTCCATCCCGCAAAATCCTCGAAACTTTGCCACCACACTCGCTCCTGTGCCCGCCACATGTCGCTTGCAACATCTTCCACTCATCTCCACGCCTCTGTGGCCACCGGAGTGAAGGAGAGAG
This sequence comes from Amorphophallus titanum, assembly GCA_024336825.1. Taxonomy (NCBI): domain Eukaryota; kingdom Viridiplantae; phylum Streptophyta; class Magnoliopsida; order Alismatales; family Araceae; genus Amorphophallus; species Amorphophallus titanum. The sequence goes on along the minus strand of JANBPO010006887.1, from coordinate 434,255 downwards.
GGGAAGAGAGGGAGAGATGCAGGGGAGAGAGGAGAAGAGTAGAAGGGAAGGGGAGTGTAATGTGGGGGAGAGAGGGGGTGCGGCTAGGGTTTCGGAGAAAAAGAAAAATAAAAAAATTTCTCTAAATGTAAGAAGACCCATATTGTATAAATGCCCATTCTCTCACCCATAATTTTTAATCCTCTTTTATTTGGGATATTTTTAATATAGCACAGCACAATTAATTTTATTCAATTTCTGAACTACACAATTCAAAACCCGCAATACTATTTCGAACCTTCAAATGTCGGATACACAAACCCGAGTCACTACACACCATGCCGCTTGATTTGTCATATCTTCGGTCAATACCCCTACACGTAGAGCCGCCCCCCTTCCCCGCCTTGGCCTCCCACCGGTCGTAGGCAGACATGCCTGGCTTCCCTACTACCATTCTCTCTCTTTCTCTCTCTCTCTCTCTCTCTCTCACTCCAAAGGAGGTGACACTGTGCAATGTACAGTGTTGCAAATAAACCCTGGTTCACATATCCCAAAAATGATGATCAATGAACAATAATCTTTGGTAACTTGCGTATTTTTTTCACAAGAAAGTAATGAATTAACCCGGTTGAGTTAACCCTCCCCCTCCGTCAAAGTAAAAATGAGATAATTAGCCCCACTTTGTTTGGGGTTTATCTCAGGATTATCCCCACTTTAGTCTAAACTTAAGTCATTTTATTTTGACGAGAATAGATTTCGATAATCCACTTAAAAGTGACTTAATCCGACTTAAGTCGGATTAATCTATCCCACCTCCTAAAGGAGCATATAGATTGATGACTTTAGATGGACAAGAAGTTCCACGAACCCAGAACTCTATAAATCTTAGAGCATTTTATCAGTAAATGAACTTTGTTACTCCTTCTCACTGCTCTGAGCCCCCATTGCTAATGGATCGTCATAAGTCATCCATCGAGCTAAACTATGGTGGCTTCCAAGCTTCCAAGAGGTGAGCACTCATGCTCCCCTCAGAAACTATGGTCACTTCCAAGAGGTAAGCCCTCATGCTCCCCTTAGAAACTATGGTGGCTTCCAAGTTTTCAAGAGGCAAGTATTCATGCTCCCCTCAAAAACTATGGTGCCTTCCTAGCTTCCAAGAAGCAAGTGCTCATGCTCCTCTCAGAAACTATGGTATCTTTAGAGCTCCCAAGAGGCAAGCACTCGAGCTCCCCTCCAAAACTATATAAGTCCCTTGAGGCGAGCAAGAATCCTCTCCTGTTTAGGAAGAAGGATGTATGCTCACCTCCGAATGTTCAAAGGTGACTTCTAAGTCTCTCAAGGCAAGCAAGAATCCTCTCCTCTTTAGGAAGAAGGATGTACGCTCACCTCTAAGTAATCAAAGGTGGCTTTCAAACCCCTAAGGGTGAGTAAGAATTCTCTCCTCCTCAAGAAGAAGGATGTACACTCAACCCCAAAGTAATCAATGATGGCTTCCAAGCTAGACATTTACGATTCGAGTAATAGCCCTCTCTTTTTTAGGAGAAGGGCATACACTCCCTTCTATGATCACTGACGGCAACTTCTACGCCTCCACGAGGAAGGATATGACATCCCCTTTGGAGATTGCACAGTTATTCCATCCCTAGACACATATAGAACCCCTTCGAAGACTCGGCCTACTCTACGAAACCTGCAAGCACTCCGCTTGAAAGTAATCTGATAGGGTCTAGACAACACTCGCGTAATTGTGCCATGAACTAGCCCCGGGAACATGCCAAAAAGAAAAAAAACAAGAACAAAGTGGAAGAGAAAGATTGAGTATTTATTCATTTATTGGTGATATAAAGGCCCTCAATCACTATCTACAAACTCATCTGTCCAAGAGAAAGATGGTGAGGCGGGGTCGCGAAAGTGAATCGAGCACACCAGGGCCATGGCGGCATTGGTGCTGCCATTGAGTATGGTCTTGCTGCCACTCCTACTTGTTAAGCCACTTCCAATCCTTGCTTCTTTATTTCTATCTACCAATTGAGGATAAATCCCATAATGATCAAGATCACCTCCGGTAGCTACTTCGACACAAGGTCGCAAGGTAACATATTTGCGTAAGTGCGTATTTTCAATATCTCCTTCTTCCACACATGATTTTAAAAATGAGTGCTTCTTAACTTGATCAAGAGTGATGGTCTAGGCCTTTATCCTAGGTCTTTAATTAAAGTCAATGTCAAAAAAAAAGAGCTGAAAAAACTTGAGGCTAGCATGGTACGTAGGCTAAGAGAGACTCAAAAGATCAAAATCTCTAATTCATTCTTCACTCTTGGCAGTTTAATCTTGGGTCAACACCAACTCATACAACATGCTTAACTCTTAAACTCAAATGGCACCGAATCCAAGGCAAGTCAAAGCCAAACTGATAGTGAAAGGTATCACCCATTCTCTTCTCTTCGGTTCACACAGGGGGAAGCGAGGCCTTGGCTAGACCATCAAACCCACCCGCCACCTTTGTAGGTGGAAGTCATAGCCCAAAAGGGAACAAATCTGCCAAAAGCTTAAGTAAAGTCGATTCCAATCAAAGGAGCATGTTAAGAGGGAAAAGTCCTCACAGGGAAAAGCTTGGGCGTAAGCATGCACAAAGCCAATCACATTAATTAAAAAAAAAGAGCATGTCGAGAGGGCAAAGTCTCCGCAAGGAAAACCCTATTTGTAAGTATGCAATCCATAAGGGCAAGGGCAACCAAAATTTTTCTAAGCCAAAGACTAAACCCTAACAAGCAATAGGGTAGGGGAGGGAAGTCACCCAACCTCTTAGAACCCCTCATGAACTTCCCCTAATTATTTTCTTCCTTCTCCCTTCATGGTGCACCATAAGCTCGAGGGGCGGCAAAGACGAACTTAGGAGGATGTGCTATGCGAGTTGCCGAGTGAAAGCACAAACTTCAAGCACGTTGATCCTTTGTTAAGCTATTTAAGAATGACCAATGAATTTAAGATGGTGAATGAGTAAGGTTTCATGACCTAAGTGCCATGCTAAGTCTCTCAAAAATAAATCTATTTTTTTGAATATTTTTCTAAATCTAAAAAAATTAAATATCGGTACGGATCACCGAGTCGGCGAACCCTGCTTCAAACAAGGATACTTGATTCCAGTAGGAGAAATACTTAGAGCAGTTTGTGATGTTAAGGGTCATAAATTCAGTGACTTAAGAGGTCAAGAAAGATTTTTATTCCATTGTATGGCAAGGGCAAGGTGGTGAACGCATGTCTGTGGCTTTGTGGCTCAACCAAGTGGAGGCAATAATATATTCAAAGCCATGAAGATCTAGGTTCCTTTCCCCATCCATCTTCCAAAGACAATTTAATGGTTATTGGTTCCAGAAGGATCTTTGGGATCCCTTTCTCAGGACTTCCTTCTGAGATGCTGAAGCTTTGCATCTTTGGCATACTTAGGAAGTCAGTCTCCGGCATGAGAAGACATAAGGCACCCATATGTTCTTTGCTTTATTTTGACATGGGATGTAGACAATGACTAAGGTTAACATTTCAAAAAAGATAGCTTCCAAGGGGGGTACGTCTGCTCGTTTTCATGAAATTAAATCTTTGGCACTCTTGTAAAGTTGTAGGGGATGTTCACACAAGTGGTTTTAGGTCACATCCTCCTAATAGTTCAAAATATGAAATTTGGACTGAAGTATTTGTTTCCAGAAAGAAGAAAGAAAATGGCATTCACCTTCTATACGAGCATTCCTCAATTTTCTGCATTTACTCCTCTACTGATAGACTTTACTAAGCAGCCAGTCTAGGAGTGCATGTACTTGCACAGTTTCCACCCGTGCTTATGTCCTTAATGTTATTATTATTAGGGTTAGTACCCTTATACCCCTGAAATATTTACAACTAACCTCTATACTCCTATCTTTATCTAATTTACATGTGTGCTATTTACATGTATGCTCCTGAAATCTACTAAGGCTCGATTTCAGGGCTATACGGGTATTTTCTTTGAAGGTACGGTGTAGGGTTTAGGGTATATAGGTCTTAAAGATTTTAGGGGTGTATAGGTAAATTAGTAAAGCTAGGGATATAAAGGTTATTTATAAAGATTTCAGGGGTATATGGTAATTTTCCCTCATTTGGTATCATTATTTAAGGGACAGGGGACCCCTTGCAACTTGCAAGGATAACCAAGGGGGCCCTGCCAATGGGCATGGGTGCAATGGGGCAAACCTGGAGCTCCCTGCCGTCAGCCAAGCTGATGAGGGCAAGATCCATGGGTATTTTAGGGAGCGCAATCTGAAACACCCTTATGTTATATGCACAACAGGTTCCACCTTATTGCAACGGAAGTTGGAACCTTGGGAAGCAAATCCAGTTGTCAAGCCAACTGGTGACCAATTTATTTTACTTGTCATTCTTCTATTCCCTAGATCTCTTTTTTGGCTGGAACATCAGTGAGTCTATTATCTATCACCTTCATTGTTACTTGTTAGAGTATTCACAAGGATACAACTCTCCTACATTCTCACCTTAGGCATATGCTATCATCTAACAGTTTTATAAGCCATTGCAGTGAGGCACAATGTTCATAACTTTCCTGTCCAACACAAATGGGTCCCCATTTTCCATTTCCTAATTTCATACTTTCTATTTGCTAATTTATGTTTCTGCATTATTTTAATTGTTCTTCTATGTACAATTGCTTATAAATGTTTCGTATGATGGAAGGACAAGGATCTAGAGGGGGGGTGAATAGATCTACCCCAAATTCAAAGCCTCTCAAGCAGATAAAATAAGTGCACAATTTAAGGAACAGCTAACAAGGGAAACTACTGAGACAATATGAATTAGCTATCACAATTAAATCAAGAATTAGTCAGACATCTAGGTATGGTACTTGGCTGAGGTTCGATCAGAGATCTCCTCATGCAAGAGGTGAATTTCCAAATAGGTGTAACCTATCTTTCCAGCCACGCCTTTTTATATACGTACTGGATGAGGGAGTTAGGCATGCATTGTAGATAAATGAATCAGACAATTAGGCGCATGCTTTCCCTTAAGCGCTCTTAAACATTCATCTAATCGATGAATAGAGTAGAATTGTAATCGCATAGAAGCAAACTCAATCACACACGAGACAGTAGATTTTTTAGGTGGTTCAATCTCAAGCTTGAGATCTACGTCCACCCCTTACTCAATCGAGTAAGACTTCCGCTACCTAAATCCCTACAAATCGCTGAGCTTCACAGCTTGCTGTCCGAGGTTCAGACCTCGCCTGCTGAGCACCATAGCTTACTCTGCTGATTCATAGCTTACAGAGAGTTTAAAATGAAAAACTAAGAAAATAAGAGAAAGACTATAGCAAAGATGAGAATGTAGCTCGAATGGAGCAGTCTGACTCTAGATCGGATCCAGAAGTCAGTACAGAGCCGAGTCACACAATCTCACTTCACTCTCAGACCAACACAACGATGCTCTATTTTTCTTCCTTACTCCTTCAGACCCTTCTTGCTCTCTTGCTCTCTTTTCTCTTCTTCTGCTAACCCGCTCTCGGATCTTCTTCTGCTCTTCTAATTCTTCTTTTGCTCTCAGATTCTCCTTTTGCACTTCTGATTCTTCTGCGTTGTCTTCTTTTTTACTTCTCAGAGATCTTCTTCTATATATACCAGCGAGACGGATGGCGTGAACCCTGCATAGATTGGCTGCGGTGCATGGAGGGAGAATTCCCGTCAAAAGTTCTATCAGGAGAATGATTCCACGTGTCAAATATCGAGGATTGGGTGAGGCCATGTGTCTGAGTGTTCTTGGAGAGCAAGTTGCCATGGATCACGTGTTTCCTTAACTTGGGTCTTGGATCACGTGTTTCCTTAACTTGGGTCTTGGATCACGTGGCCACTTGAGTATCTGCTAATCTCAGTCCATTAAGTGTTTGAGTTAATCCTGCCAATAAGAAATGAGCCATTTCGTCAAACACCTTTGTTATCATTATTGCTTATGAGAATGCATACTTGGACAATATCAGAAAATTCAAATGCTCAGACTGAGGAAGTGTATGATTATGTAAATGCCTTAAGGTATGGATTTTATGCACAGACTTGAAGACCTAAATTCACATGTGCATCGACCCTGGCTTCTTCATGTGCACAGACATGCATATGCATAGACTCTATGGATGCGTAGACCTTAGACTCTATACATGCATAGACCAAGTACAGTATGCTAGAGCATATGCATCGATCTTATGGTGTATGCTACAATACATGTATCAGCCTGTAGGACATGCTGCAAAACATGCATCGACCTGAAGTACATAACACAAGCATGAGCATCGACCTTGTAGAATGAGTATAAGGATGTGCATCGACATTGCCTTACACAAGATGCAATGTGCATCGACCTTGCCTTACATAAGGTACAATGTGCATTGACCTTGCTTTGCACGTCCAGCCCAAAGGAAAGACGACAAGTCTAACAGTATAGTCGACAGAATAGAAAAGACGTACCGAAAGACTCGGGGGAAGCCCAACGAAGGTACCAGCTAGCCACTACGATACGCTATGCCAGGACCCACGGAAACAGCATGAACCACGGCCCACCTGAAAAGTAGGGGTGAGTCTCGTATCGCTGGCTCAATAGGGGTCACGTGGATCCCCATTGAAAAATACGCAGTAACACGCTAAAACAGTAGATAAATAACAGGTAAGCAACAGGTAACAACAGTAGTAAAGCAGGAAAACTAAACTACAAAGCTGTAAAGAAAAGGGGTGTAGGAGTAGGGAGGAAGCTAAGAGCTGGAGGAGCTAAAAAGGAAAGGGAAAGAGCCGTATCGAACAGGCGCGACTGCCAAACTAACCTCGGCTCCCTGAACTACTCTAAGCAATGACAGAAGGGCAGACTCTGATCTGACAAAGTCAGCAGTTGCCAATCTGCCGACAAGACACCAGGCCTAACGTGAAGACCTACAAGAACAACAAGAACACTTAGGAAAACCTAGACAGATGTAGACCCAGACGACACGACTAGAACGTCATGCACACTATCCCACACATGGCCAGAACGTCATGCATACGACAGGACACTGACCCTGAGTGTAGCCACAAGAGGGCTAACCCAGGAGGTCACGACGCACAAAAAACGCAAAGTGAACCACGAAGAGTCACGTGCCACGTGACTAGAGTGCCTCTCACTAGAAGAACAGTCAGCTGCATCCACTGACGTCTTATGCTGCGCCTACTAGTGCAATGTCTGCGTACCCTACCGCAAGGACTAGGTCGAGACCAAGACACTATCAGAACCAAAACCAAAGTACCGTCATGAGTGACTAGTCAAGGTCATGCCTATCGACGTGAGTCCAAAGCCCTTAACCACGTGTGCGCACACTGGCCCACTGCCTAAGCCAGGCCTCTAACTAGTATTCCCCCTCTGAAGGACGCTACGGTTGGATCGGGGGCCCACGGAACTAGCTTAAGAATCGTATATCGGGAAAGTGCCTGGCTACAAGAGCCGTCACGCCGTAACGTGTCGTAAGGCTATGACTAGTGAAGGCTCACAAGACACGGAGATTCAAAACACGGGTGCGCGCGCCCCCCATCAACCCTAACCCTAGCCACCAGCATCCCACACCCCAGCCCTCTCTCCCTCTGCAACCCAGGTTCGCCCTCCCCTGCTCCGTGCGTCCACGGCATTCCCGGAGTCACCCGTCGCTACTACGACCTCCCGTGGATTAGGAAGACCTCCCTACTGCTCTCTGTAACCAGCCTGCAGCAGAGGTCACATTTGCAGAGGCTACCCCAGCATCCACTGCTTGAACCAGCCAAAGTTATCTTCTGTGGAATCGTTGGTTGTCGAGCTAGCTTCACTCCAGAAGTGGTCCTGCTGCGATCCGACCTCGGCACCGTTCGTGTCGTCCATTCTCGTGTGACTGCGCCAGATTCAGGTCTGAACCAGAGCACCTTTTGGTAGCAGCTCCATCACCCGCCCCTGTGCGAATTAGTCAGAGCTCTCTTCACGAGAGTTCTTCCTCTCTGAAGCGCCAATGTACCAGAGGTGGTCCTGCCTGCTTTTGATAGTGTCTCTGTCCAGGGCGACCATTCTCCCTCAGTCGCGCCAGACCCTGAGTCCTCTGTCCACCCAAGACAAGCTGCTGTCAAGTCGGCCTTGACACCCCCTCCTCCTCTCAGTTTCAGGTCAGACGGTCTTCAGAAACATTTTAGCTTTCGACGAAATGGAACTAACGCATGTGGTCTCATCTCGATCCGACGTCAACACTGGACGTTCCACCACAGCTATTGGTGACTGGTCCAGCTGTTCACCCAGGAACCTGATGCCGGCCATTCCTGCGACCACGTCCAGCGAGGCGATCAGACAGCCTCCATCTTCTGAGGGTTCGTAGATCTCCCAGTCAGCAATGTCCCCGACTTGGTCCCGTCACGTTTGGGATTCTGCAGCGCCCGTACCGGCCGACGCACCACAACTGCGCCAATCAGTCCTGCGTGGCAGAACTGCACAGGCCTGCTGCAGCAGCCGCCGTCCCCATACAGTGACATCAACTAGGTACCAGACCTTCATGCATCCTTCGACATCCCTCGGGCTCCATCCAGGCGTTGGCTGCATCTCGAGCAGACGCCCGAGCTCGGCGTACGGTCGGCAGTTATTTTCCCCTCCCTGTGATCCCCCCCTCTTGCACGAGGGTAGTGCATGTAAATATTTTCCCCCGTTATGTGCATAACCCACCAAGGCAGGGGCGTTATGCTCCGTGGGTTTTTGAGTCTTGCTTTCGTGGGTTTAACGGTCCCACGACTGACCATTATGTTTCACATATCGCCCCGGTGTTGAAGCGTTATGGGTTTCTGACCGTTGGGTTTTGACCGTTGGGGGTCCTAGTCACATAACGCGCCTAGAGAGGTCCGTTATGGCCTATGACACCCCAGGGAAGGTGCGTTATGCTCATCGCCCTTGCCTTCCACTTAACACACAAGAGATGGTCTGTTAAGGTCTATAACGCCCCTAGAGAAGTGCATTATAGTCTTTTTCACTCTATGACATAACGCACCATGGCTGGTCTGTTATGTACATAATGCCCCTAGAGGTGTGCGTTATGTTCTCTTTTGTGACTCGAGGTGTAATGCACCTGTGTCGGTCCGTTAAGCACTATAATGCCCCTGGGCAGATGCGTTATAGGCCGATTTCCGCTGGGATTGATGGACGGCCAGGTTGGACCGTCTTTCTCTCATGCGCGGCTGAGACTTAGCCGTGCATCCTTGAGCGGTCAATGATGGACCGTTCATCGTCTGAGGCCTAGATAGTGATTTCTTCCATGCCGATTCAAGTCTCGGGTGAGCAGATCTCGATCCACGTGCTAACCCGTGGTCTGACTGATGCTAGGCATCATGTGGGGACCATGTGTGGGGCGCCGTGGGGGTCCCAGGATGTGGCGTCGACTTACGTCACCATGAGTCGGTGTTGGCATGAGGGGTAGTCCCATGTACTCCGTCTAGTTCAGACGTTGTTTTCTATTGACTGGAGAGTCTACCATCCAGTGACCTGTCCACTAGTCATACCTTCCTGCGCACCTGTGTACGGACTCACCCAGGAGTGGTGGAGAGCTTGACCCGAGTTAAACCATTTTTAGGTTGGTCTCTGTGGGCCCCTTGCCTTTGCCACCAGAGTTCGGTGGGGGGAAAAACCATCCAGAGGACCCGACCTAGAGCAGATGGTCTGTGTGTGCACACGTAGTTGGGGGCTTAGGACACACGCTGATAAGCGTAACCCCAGCTAGTCCTTATTGTAGTACTTATGCATGTCTGAGTCTCGCGCCCGGGGTTGTATAGCTAGACACTTGTGACACGGAGTTCATTGTCTTGGAGTCCTTGTATTTCAAAGAGTAGATTCGGTTGTATCCTCAGGTGTGATAGAGTAAAACAGCCACTCTCCTTGTCCATGCTTAAGTTTAGAGAATTGCTCCAGTGCCTTCCATTCTTGAATCATATAGTTGGCTAGTAGAGCTCTTGGCTTTCGATTGAGGGCATCAGCTACAGGATTACCCTTTCCAGGATGGTATTATATAGTTAATGTGAAATCCTTAAGATATTCCAACCAACGCCTTTGTCTCATGTTTAATTCCTTCTGAGAGAAGAGATACTTGAGACTATTGTGATCGGAGTACACGGTGAACAGTTCTCCATAGAGATAGTTTCTCCAGATCTTTAAGACAAACATCACTGCGGCCAACTCTAGGTCATGCACCAGGTAGTTCTCCTCATGCTTCTTCAGTTGTCGACAAGAGTAAGCTATAACTCTTCCATGTTGCATCAACACACATCCGAGGCCAATGTCAGACGCATCAGTATATACCTCAAATTTCTCTTCTTCAATTGCTAAGGCCAAGTTAGAGCAGTAGTTAAGTGATCCTTTAGAACTTAGAAACTTCTTTCACAATCTTCACTCCATTCATAACGAATCTCCTTGCAGGTTAGCCTAGTAAGAGGCATGGCAATTTTGGAGAAGTCCTTAATGAATCGCCTATAATACCTAGCTAGACCCAAGAAACTACGAATCTCGGTAGTATTGGTCAGTCTTTCCCAATTCTTTACAGCCTCGACTTTTACAGGATCTACTGATATCCCATCTTTAGAGATCACATGTCCTAGGAATGATACTTCCTCGAGCCAGAACTCACATTTGTTGAACTTTACATATAGTTGATTTGTCCTTAATATCTGTAATGTCATCCTTAAATGCTCTTTGTGTTCTTCCTTGGCCTTTGAATAAATCAAAATGTCATCTATGAAGACCACTACAAATTGATCCAGATGAGGTCTGAATATACTATTCATCAACTGCACAAAGGCTGCACGGGCATTCATTAGTCCAAAAGACATAACAACAAATTCATAGTGCCCATACCTGCTCTGAAATGCAGTCTTATGAATGTCCTCATCCTTGATCCTCAGTTGGTGATATCTCGACCTGAGATCAATCTTTGAGAAAAAAAACTGACATTTTCTGTTTAGTAACATCGTCATAAATTTTAAAATTTATGTAGGCATGACTGATAACTCTTCATAAATTAAAATTATCCTACTTTAATCGTATTCATCCACCTGCGTCGTCAACCAGTGGATTGCCATCGTCTCCGATCACGTTCTTGGGCAGAAGCGAAGAGAGGGAGAGGACCGCAGGGGGGAGGGGAGGGGAGCCGCAAACTCCCAGGCCACCCTCCTCCATCGTCGCATCCCCCTGTATCCCACTTCCCACCATACCACCGAATCTCCTCTCTCCATACCACCGCCGCGGCAGCCCCCGCCTCCCTTCACCTCTCACCACCCGCGGCCACCTCCGCACACCCACTCCATCCTCTCCCCACCGCCGGCCTCCATCCTCCCCACTCCCTCTCCTTTTCCCAGAACCCAACCGGACCATCCCTCCTGCTAACCACCTCCTCTCCCTAACTCTCCACACACCACCGAACACCCTCCCCCTCTCTCCATTTCTCTCTGAACCACCTCCCTTCTCACCACTGTCCGTCGGCCTCTGCCTCTCTCCACCCACCGACGGCAACCTTCTCCCGATCCCTCTCTCCCACTCTCCTCTCTCCGGTGAGCACCACTCAGACACCCGCGGGCAAACCCCTCTCTCTTTTCTCTCCCAGGCAGCACCGCGGTTGCACCTCTCTCCCGGCTGCCACCCTCCCTCCCTCTCTCTCTACCATTTTCCCATCGCCGGTGTCGTGGGGAGGCGACCGGCCGCACCGGACAAGACGACGACGACGACGACGAGGGGGAGCATGCGTGGGCCGCTCCTCACCCTCTGCCGCATTGCCGGCCTAACCGTGGTCTACGTTGTCTTCCTGGAGCCGCTGGTGCTCTTGCTGCTGGCAGCGGCTGGCGATTTTGTGGGGTTTGTGGTGGCGGGGGTGATGTTGGCGTCCATGGCCAGACCGCTGTCCTTCGCCATCAGCATGTTCTGTGGGTGGTTAGCAGCGGCACAGGCCCAGCGAGCACGTTCCTTCTCAGGCTGAGTACGCGGAGGCGAGATAACCCGAGGAGCGAGGCGCTGGTGGGGGTGACGCTGGGGGAGGGGGGAGAATGGTATTTGCAATAATTTCTCTTTTTCTTCAGTTGATTCTACACCGAAATCCTACAAATCAATCACACGGGATTGCCCATTAGAACTGAAGAAATGAAATATGAGTTCAGAAATTCAAATGGGAAGCAACAATTAGGGGCCGTGCTTACCGGGAAGGGGGTTGGGAAGGGAGGATGGCCGAGACTTTCGACCACCCGCCTTCCATTTGTTTGGGATGAGATTAGAAATCTCTTAACAGGGATCTACGATATTCTATTATGCGTGCTATGCAATGTAAAAGAACAGAAACAAACTAGCAATGCAGTAAGAACGAAAGGAAGAGTGGGGGGAAGGGGGACTACCCGTTGAACCACATAAGGCGGCCAATTGTGCGGCTGTTCAGAGGAGTTGGGCAGCCAGTGATCTGGCCGTCTGGCCGTTCTCTGTAGAAGTTGCCGACTCCGGCGGTGGATGCAACACTTCTCTCGTGGACGATGCTCAATCTTCCTCGACCCTCGACTCACGATTTTGATAGCAGGAGGGAAGGGGGAGGGGTTGTTAAGGATCTCACTAGGTTTGTGACCTCATGTCTAACCTCGTAACCTTTCTCCAACTGTGTGCGTGTAACCTTCTAAGTCTCCAACCTCGTAACCTAGGGTTCCAGGAAGTGTTTTATAGAGAAGCGGGTTTCCATCCTTCGATTTAAATTCAAAACCCCTCTTGAATCCGCGTGAAGTAACTTAGAACCAATCTCCGTGAGAGTACATGCATGCTTGCGCGCGTAGCAACTCCCTGGAGTGGGAGGTGTCGCGGAGGGCACTCCCGGAGTGGGTGAAATTCATGGGTTGTGGGGTTTAATGAACGGTTACAGGTGCGACCAGAAGGTGGTTAGATACCTGGCCATTTTGACAAGGTAGGCGGCCAGATATCTAGCCTTCTTTAGGTCTAAGCGGCCAGCAACCTGGCCTCCTTCTGGGGTGGGCGGCCATCGTTCTAGCCGTCTCAGGTCTGATGGGCAGCCATCGATCTGGCCGCCCAGCTCGTGGACTTAGCCCACTTTCGTAGGTTTGGGCTCAATTAGGTTATTGGGCTGGACTTTAATGTGTGTGGGGGGGGGTGTTAAAACATCACAAAGATAGCATCACTCTTATGATGAATAAATCAAGGTCCGCAGGATGTCCAAAATTAGGCGTCTACGGGTGGCGTCCCCAGTTCTTGGTGGCGGTAATTTGATATTATCGGGTTATCGGTGCCCTGAACTCTGGGATGTTACATCGCTCCTCGTACAACACCAACTCATAGTGACGTAAGTCGAAAACGCCACACCCCGAGACCCCTCACGGCGCCCCACACCTGGTCCCCCATGATGCCCAGCATCAGTCAGACCACAAGTCAGCACGTGGATCAAGGTCCTCTCACCCGGGACTCGAATTGGCACAAAAAATTACCAGCTAGGCCTCAGACGATGAACGGTCCATCATTGGCCACTCACGGATGCACGGCTGACTCACAGTCGTGCGGGGGAGAATGGACGGTCCAACCTAGCCGTCCGTCACTCCCAATGAAAACTAGACTATAACGCGCCTGCCCAGGGACGTTATAGTGCTTAACGGACAAACAAGGGTGCGTTAAGCCCCATGCCACGGAAGGAAACCTAACGCACTCCTCCAAGGGCGTTATGTACATAACGGACCAGACATGGTGCGTTATGTCATGGAGTAAAACAGGCTATAACGCACTCCTCTAGGCGCATTATAAACCTTAACGGACCAGCTCTAGTGCGTTAAGTGGAAGGCAATGGCGTTAAGCATAACGCACCTTCCCTAGGGCGCCATAGTACATAACAGGCCTCCATAGGCGCGTTATGTGACCAGGACCCCCAACGGTCAAAAACTAACGGTCAGAAAATAATAACGCACCAACACTGGGGCGTTATGTTCAATATAGCGGTCAGTCGTGGGACCGTTAAACTCACGAAGATCAGACTCAAATCATGTGAAGTATAACGCCCCTACTTGGGCGCGTTATGCTCATAACGGTCACTGGGGCGATCGCTATATCGTCCCGACGGTGAAACGACGCGTGAAACCCAAAAACACCGACCACCCCCCCATACCACCATGGGAGGGTGGAAATCAAGGGGGAAGCTCCCCAATACCCCTAGGCATGTACTTCCGAAGCATCGACACGTGAAACACATCATGCACAGCAGATAGCTCCGGAGGTAACTGCAGCCGATAGGTAACTTCCCAAAAATGCTCGACAATGAGGAAAGGACCAATATAGCGGGGACTCAGCTTCCCACGCTTGTCGAAGCGCATTACACCCTTCATGGTACACAGACCGACAAGACAAAGGATAATTTTCAGAACTCAGCAAGGGCAGAGTGCTCATGCCGAAGAAAAGATTTTATAGACCCAGATCGGTGGGACAGAGGGTAATTTTAGGTTGGCTAGGGTGGAGTGCCTCAAGCCAATGAAAAGAGCTTTATGGACACAACCCGGCGGGACTGGTGGGAAAGATTCTCGAGCCCGGCGAGGGCGGAGTGCTTATGCCAGGAAAAAGGGAGATTTATGGGCTAGTGTTGGGCAAGATGTCACGTCCCGAGTCTTTAATTATAGTGGAAGACTAGCCCGAGGAATGTGAACAGCCGGCATGCGTCAAATTAGGACCGCTACTATGATATAGCGGTCTAGACAGGACCGCTACCATAAGGACAGTGATAGGGCCTACATTAACACAAGAGATCAACGAGTCGATGCACAATAGACAAGAAAGGAGAACGCGATCTTCTGGGAACCGCTTCTTGATGATGGCGGTTCAGGAGGAACTGCTACCAGGGCTGGCAAGGTAGGGAATTCAGTCAACCCATTCAAGATCCTCTGTCGACCTAGGGTCATGGCTAGACTGAAACAATGCTCAGTCTACCTAACCATGGTCATTGAGGTGACATAAGTCGACCTAATTAGGACTAAGTCAACTTGGAGCAAGGTGCAGTCGACTAGGCAAAACAGACACTCAGGCCAGATTAAAAAGTAGAGCGTGGTCATACCCTAACCGCTACCTCATGGTAGCGGTCCCATCGGGGCCGCGTTCTGGTCAAGACTAGGCAGAACAGTTACAACTTCGGACCACTTAGAAATGAAATCTGATCGAGTCATTGGGTTCAACTTTTTAGGGTACAATCTGCCTAGTGTCCTAGTGGAAATCTCAGGCTCGCAGGGTCTTACGAAGGCCTTGAGATAGCAGTTCTAGTCAGACGGAAGGAGTATCCAGCAGAGAGCCCCAACTATCACAAGATTGAGAGGTGTAAAATGTGGAAAATGGGAATGAACGGTGAGCCATTACCATCGGAGTGGTGAGACCCTCAAACAAACCAAGTAATTAGATCAATAACAATGAATGTATTGCAAGATTCATCAAGGTTATGGACAGATTAAGCTACGTTTAATCTACTTATTTGCAGGGTACACGAAATGCGGACTAGTTGCCTATTTGATGTGAAAATGGGACTCTAGACGATGACAGGATTATTTGGATGACACGACCAGCAAAGACACGACCAACTCAACACAAACTCGCTACTCGTCCCTAGCAAGAGAAGCGTGCAAATCTGCGCGGTTGAGAAATCGACAGTGAGTCAAGGGTATTCGGCTTACACTCGTGCTCGGATCGAGTCACGGGACGATTACGCTCACTCACTCACAGCGGTGATTGAAATAATATAATAACGAGCTAGATATCCTAACACTCAAGTAGCAGCATAAAAACAAATATGAAATAAGCAATGCGACAAATGGAGGAGCAAAAACGTACCTCCACGCTTCGGGTGTGGGGAAGACGATCCCGGCTAAGACCCGTACTCCCGGTACAGTAAATAATCAATAATTACAGTAATGAATTTTACTGTCCACTCCACGCAGGGAGGTAAAGGGCTACACGTGAGAACCGGGAGTACCAATCTCGGGTTGACGGGCAGCAAGCCGGAAGGACTTTCGGGCCGGAGGCGGGCTACTGTCCGACTCGACATTGTTCAAACTCATTGGACAGCAAGCGAACTCGGCACGTGGGGCGACAGCTTCTGGTCATCTTCTGGCAGTGGCGGCTGGCTGGGACATTGGTGGGAGGTCCCTCTTCGATCCCTGAAGTCGGCAGTGGCTGAATCGGAGCCGAAGTACCGATGGGGATTTTAGATCCCAGACCTGTCCCGCAACCCTGTGACTGGACAGATCTGCACGACCCGGCGAAACAATTTGCTATGCTCAGATCCGGAGGCGGATCGGAACGAAATTGGCGCCATTGGAAAGTAGACTGGAAGAACTACAACATATATAATTTTCACAACCATCCAGCAATAAGATTGAAAATGAAAAACTCTGTAACACCGTAATTTTTCTGGCTCAGGTTACAGAACAAATAGGATAGACATGGATCTATCTGAAAAAAGAGTTTTGACTGAGGGGAAAACGGTTGATCTGGATCTTAGGGATTTTATGGGTGAGAGAGGGGGATGTGAGAGACGTGCATAATTTCTTTGGTAATTTTATGAGGTTGTTTAAAGGGTGGGAAAAATAGATGAACAAGACACTGGCACGTAGATCTGCAGAACCTCAACAATCCTCACTAACCCTTCAGGGGCCTCATCAACCTCTTGGGTGGCGTCCCCAGTTCATGGTGGCGATAATCCGATACTGGTATCAGGTTATCGGTACCCTGAGCTCTGGGTCGTTACAGGGTCGATCTTCATTGGCTAGGGCCGACGGAGTAGTACCGAGTCCTTTATCTCTTTGTAAATTTGGTAGACAGGTACAGCCAGAGGAGTGTAGCGCTCGAACTTGCATGGGGGTTCCTTTCAGTCACCCTCTCGGTTCCTCCACTTCCCCTGTCTGGAAGGCTGGTCAGATGTTGGCACCCGAAACATGTTCAATGGCAATCACGCCTAAACGACCAAAGAATGTGGCCCCGCCAAAGTGCAAAAAGTTGAAGAAAAAGTGATACACGAGGGTCCTCTCAGACAACTGAAGTCTCAGGTCACCTGAGAAGAGCATCTAGGACTCCACCTTAGGATGGTCAGAAGAAATCCACAAAAAATTGGTAATGCCGTTCGGCTTGCCCAACAAACTGGTATCGACTCAGTCGTGCCGAACAAACCCCCATCTATCGTCTGACCAGGAAGAGAATGTGCCTGCTGATCTGTCACCTGATAAGAACCCCCCTGAGGTCAAGGAGCATCTCTGATTCCTTAGAACAAGGTGCCGAAGGCCATATCAGTGGAAAACCCGAGTGTCGGAACTGAGGATGCAGATAACATCGAAGTTTGCCATTCAGCAGCCTGAAGGCTTTCCCAACACATCTCATGTCAGTTCTATACGGCCACGATGAGGTAAAAGTTCAAGTCAACTCCCAGAGTCAATCTGAGATCCACAGACTGAGACCAGCCCAAATAAACACAATGAGGGTTAATCCGATGCACTCCCCTGCCACCGACGCCCTCTAGATCTTGCACGCAAATAAGATATCAGTGGCCTAGGTGCGCTCACCCCCACGATAGGTTATGTCATGCCAATCGAGCCTATAAGAAAAGGAGCTTCGCAGAGAGAAGGGGTAGAGAGTGAGTGAAGGAAAGAAGAGAGACCGAAGAGGGAAGACTTGGGGGAAAAGAAAGCGAGTGAGGGTTTCCCTAGGCCATCATATTCGCTTTTCTCTTGTAGAGGAGAAAGGGGTGAAGTAAGCACATGAGTCGCCATCAACCAGTAGACTTAATATGCATAGACATGAAAGACTATGATGTCATATTAGGAGCAGATTGGCTATTTAAGTATCAGGCAACAGTTGATTGCCGCAACGGCAAGATAACTTTCAAGGAGTTCCCGAAACTTGTCTACACTAGCCCCAAGAGTCGAAGCAAGTCACCTCTGATTTTAGCTCTCCGAGCTAATAAGGAAAGGGTGTGTATCTTTCCTCACTTTTGTCACCATAAGAGAAACTAAGGAGTCCAAGATAGAAGACATCCCAGTAGTTCGGGAGTTTCCCGATGTATTTTCGGAGGATCTGCCTGGACTACCCCCACAGAGAGAAGTAGCCTTCACTATCGACCTGATCCCTGGTGCTGGTCCAGTTTCCAAGGCATCTTATAGGATGTCCCCTGTCGAGCTCAAGGAGTTAAAAGAACAATTAATGGAACTTATAAAGAAAGGGTTTATCAGACCGAGCACTTCTCCGTGGGGAGCGCCTGTACTATTTATAAAGAAGAAGAATGGATCGATGAGATTATGCATCAACTGTCAGTAGCTGAATCACCTTACTATCAAAAACAAGTATCCACTACCGAGGATCAATGAGTTATTTGATCAGATATCTAGATCAAAGTATTTCTCGAAGATTAATCTCAAGTTCGGATATCACCAACTGAGAATCAAGGATGAGGACATTCATAAGACCACGTTTAGGAGCAGGTATGTGCACTACGAATTTGGTGTTATGCCTTTTGGACTAACAAATGTCCCTGTAGCCTTTATGTTGCTGATGAATAACATATTTTGGCCTCATCTGGATCAATTTGTAGTGGTCTTCATTAATGACATATTAATTTATTCGAAGACCAAGGAAGAACATGAAGAGCATTTAAGGATTGCATTACAGATATTGAGGATAAATCAGTTATATGCAAAGCTCAGCAAATGTGAGTTCTGGCTAGAAGAAGTATCCTTCCTAGGCCATGTAATTTCAAAGGACGGTTTATCCGTAGATCAATCAAAAGTTGAAGCGGTAAAGAATTGGGAAAGATCGACCAATGCTAGTGAGATCTGAAGTTTCTTGGGTCTTGCAGTCTATTACAAGCAATTCATTAAGGATTTTTCTAAGATCGCTGTGCCACTTACTGTCTTGGATATACAATCCAGGGGTATGTCCCGCAGCACATGTATCCCTTTATTTTTGAATAGAGGAGAAAATATTGGTATACATCCTTTCGGGCGCTGGTCCACGAGTTTGTTCTCTTTTGTCTCTTAGTTTTGTTTCTTCGTGTCCCCCATCCGAGCGTAAGCCCGCGTTGAAAGCTCGACCTAGGAGCTCCCCGGCCAGACTGGTGGAGGTGCGTAGGAGAGCGCTCGTCTCCCCAAGGGGGAAACGAGGGGATCACTCCACCACGCGGACCCCGTAGCCCTGTTGAGTAGTTCGATAAGGTGGGCCAGGCGAGACGAGAGGCCTCGAGCCCGGAGGATATTTGTTACTGGATGGAACGGGGAAGTGGGCTTGCTGGCTCGAGTGACCTGAACGGGAGATCCAAGTCAAGGGATCGTTCGTCACCTGGGGGACGGAGAGAAAAGCTTATTACTTCAATTAACCTGAACGGGAGGTCCAAGTCAAAGGATTGTTCGTCACCCGAAGGGACGGAGAGAAAAGCTTATTGATTCAATTGACCTGAACGAAAGGTCCAAGTCAAAGGATCGTTCGTCACCCGAAGGGACGGAGAGAAAGCTTATTGATTCAATTGACCTGAACGGAAGGTCCAGGTCAAAGGATTGTTCGTCACCCGAAGGGACGGAGAGAAAAGCTTATCGATTCAATTGACCTGAACGGAAGGTCCAAGTCAAAGGTTCGTTCGTCACCTGAGGGGACGGAGAGAAAAGCTTATTACTTCAATTAACCTGAATGAGAGGTCCAAGTCAAAGGATCGTTCGTCACCTGAGGGGACAGAGAAAAAGGCGAAGGGTTTATTCCCTCATCCCGAACGTAGGGTCCGGGTGAGGTGTCTGTTCGTCGGCACCGCCGAGGTGGCTGAGCCGACAGGGTTTATTTGGTCTCTTTAAGTGGTCGTCGACACCGGGCCAGCGCCAACGCAAAGAAGGGTTTATTCCCTCATCCCGAACGTAGGGTCCAGGTGAGGTGTCTATTCGTCGACATTGTCAGGGTGGCAAGGCCGACAATGTTTATTTGTCTTTTGAAATATTCGTCAACACTGGGCTGGTGTTGACACAAGGAAAGGTTTATTCCCCCATCCGGACGTAAGGTCCGAGTAGGTTATTCACATTGAAATCTTCTTGAAATTTCAGAAAAAATAAGAACATTTCAGGAGCAGCCAATTTCAACAAGCAGCAGAGAGCACTTAGCAAGAGTGTGGACACTGATGTAGCAGCTGAGTGAAAAAGATAGGTAACAGTAAGAGAGAATGATAAGCTCAAAGAAATTGTAGAAGTACCAGGAGACCCTCAAATTGATTGAATCTAAGACATCCAGGTCCCCCTCAGTAAATGAAGGAGCAAAATACAATCAAATTCAGATTCATGAAAGAGATGAGTTCAAGAACTCAGTCGAACATAGGTCTACCTGTCTGAGGACAAAGAAGGTAACTGCACAGTAGCTGAAATCAAATACGAGTATGGCTCTCAAGACAATGTGGTTGACTTGAGTTCAAATACAGATTTTAAGGAACTGAGATGAATTCCACTACACATGCAGCACATAGTATTAATTAGTAAAGATCATAGCCAAGATGACAGCTCAAGCTGAAGATTGAATCAACAGTTGACCGAAATAAGGAATTTGGTCGACCAAATTAGTCAGTAATGGAATAATGAACCAGATATCCAACAACGATTGCCAGAAGCTAGCATATGCTCCCCCTGAATACATGCATGAGCTGGTAAGCAAGATATATCTGGCACGCAAGAATGCAAACAGTGACCAAGCATCATTGTGCATGTAAACAACCTAATGCACATGATCAACCTGTAGGAGCTCTCGCAAGCATATGTATGTCATGCCATTATTTCTAAAATTCATCATGAATGTCCTACACTCAGTTTTGACATTTGTGTATGCATGAGTTATGCATGAGACAGCAACTGACACAAGCAATGGACACAAACTGAGCATGTACGCATGAAGCATAAGAACTATCTTGACTAACTCCCCCTGTCTATATGCATTTTATGACTGAGACATCTAGACTGTTCTATGTGCAGTTTTGACCCATGATACTAGGCGGAGGACCAACCTCTACGCATAAGGTGAGTTTTCATATAGAAATGATCTGTCCTTCTCCCAACATCTCATTTGATATACCATGAGATCATGTAAGACAATGCAGTGTAGATACAGTCCTATATGCTAACATAGATTTTTGATGCCATTTTGTCAAATAAATATCTATGCTCCGAAAAAGCAAATTCCACTGAGACTGATTTTCTGAGTTTGACCAGACACTGTTGATGTTAGTATCTTGTGTGACAGCTATGGCACACAAATTAAGGTATACTTGTTGAAGAGGCCTCTTATACATCCAAGGATCTTCCCAAAACCTGGTTTTCCTGCCATCACCTACCTGAATAACAGTGGAGCATTTGTAAAAATCACCACACCTCGTAATATTCTTCCAGAGCGAGGATAAGTGGTTTTTGTGATCCTGCTCAGAAAACCAACCTCCTCCTTTATGAAGATATTATTTCCAGACAATGATATTCCATAAGGTACCATCCTCCATATCTGATCTCCATAACCATTTGGTCAACAAAGCTTCATTAATTGTGCTGATTGGCATGAGACCCACTCCTCCTTTCTCCTTTAGCCTACACACATGCTTCCATGAAATAGGATGAAAATCTTTCTCCTCTAGCCCTTTGCCTTTCCAAAAGAAGGCAGCTCCAAGGGCTTCAAATCTTTTGCAAACTCCCCTTGGAATCTTGAATATGGATGAGTAATAAATTGTTAAACTTGTGAGAACCACCATTGATAGAATCCATCTGCCCCCCATAGATAAGAGTTTACCTTTCCAAGCTGTTACCTGTCCTCCACCCTCTTGATAATACCGGCCCACTCCTTAGCTCTGATAGTACCATCTGCTAGGGGTAACCCAAGGTACTTGATAGGGAAAGTACCCCACCTAACCCCCAAAACCTGTTGTATTAGTACTTTTCTACCTTCATCCCTCACTTTTGGAGAAGTTAATTTTCAGGCCAGTGACCACTTTGTGGATGCTGAGCAAAATTATAAGATTAATAAGCTTTTCCTCCGCCGCAGGAGAAAACAAAATAGTATCATTATTTGCATATTGCAGTCGTGCCTACCTTAATTCCTTCAATGAGTCTTGCTGCTTTTGCTCTCTTCCACATACCACTCGGCACCTGACCAACTAAAACAAACAACAGGGGTGACAATGGATCCCCTTGCCTCAGCCCTCTTGAACTGTCAAAGAATTAGCATGGAGTTCCATTCACCAAGACTGAAAATCTTGCAGTCTGAACACAACACCTGACCCAATGAATCCACCTTTGCTTGATGCCTATCAGCTGAGAGATCAACAGAGAGAACAAACAAAAAAAAATAGAGAGAAGAAGATAGAGAGAAGAAGGCAAATAGAGATAAAGCAATCGAGAGAGATAGCAGTGTAGGAAATAAAGAAGAGGAGAAAAGCAGATAAGGGAAATCTAAGAGCAGTGAGGTGCTTTTGAGAGAAAAGTGAAGAGTGAGTTGCAGATTTGAGAAGAAGGCTCAAAATAGAGTATAGGAAGAGGAGAAGAAGGGAGAGCTGTTGCAGTCACGATCTCTAGATCAAATCTATGATCGTTCGCTCATTCTTGAGATATATTGCTTTTCATGTTATATCTATTCATCGTTTTCAGTATTTGTGCTTTCTTTTATTACTATCCTTTAAGCTATTACTCAACAGAGCAAGTTGTGACGCTCAATGGCAAGGAGTTGTTCCTCAGACAACAAGCAATGGTGCTCAACTATTAGCAAGCTATGAGGCTCAATAGATCAAGCTATTAGTCAACGATTTTACGGATTTGTCCTTGAAGCTGTTGATCAACAGTTAAGCTATGTGATAGTGGAAGCCGCACTCAAATCTGAGTGTGGGGTGGATGTAGGTCTCAGGTTGAGACTGAACCACCTAAAAATCCTCTGCCTATTATGTGATTGTATGTTTGTGCTTTACACCGCTAGATGCATTATTAGGAACGTTGTTCTTTAGTGTTCAATTCTGAATGCAATTAAAGTCTAATGATCTGAGTGCTTCATCACCCAATTAGTTTATTAAAAGGCGTGGCAGGAATGATAGGTCAGGCCTATCTGGAACATCATCTCTTGCGAGAGCAGATCTTAGATCGAACCTCTGCCGGGTACTTTAATTGGTTATCTGAGCACTTGTTTCATCAGAGTGATATTTGTTGGTTTGCTCTGTCAGTAGAACACTTATATTTGCTTTATCTCAGTATGAGAATGTTTTATTTTAATTCTATAAAAATTTCTCACTGGGATCCATTCACCCCCCTCTGTATCTTAGCCGTGCATACTCCAATCCCTTAACCTGTAATCATAGAGGATCACCAATCGCACATCAATTGGTATCAGAGCGGGTTTCTGTGAGTTTAGATCCAATGATCTACAGATCAGATCCTACATCTTTGGTGTATCCATTGTTTCCTTGTCTCTGATC
Source organism: Amorphophallus titanum (assembly GCA_024336825.1). Taxonomy (NCBI): domain Eukaryota; kingdom Viridiplantae; phylum Streptophyta; class Magnoliopsida; order Alismatales; family Araceae; genus Amorphophallus; species Amorphophallus titanum. The sequence continues at coordinate 410,779 of JANBPO010006887.1, read as the reverse complement.
TAAATCTGTCTTCATGGCCAATCCTCCAAGATTTGACAGTTCCAGTTTCTATAATTGGCTAGGTAAATTTAGGGATTATGTGAATACTGTTGATTCTAATCTCTGGGTACTTATTGCATATGGTCTGTAACGACCCGGAGATCTGGATACCGGTAAACCGATACCAAGAACTTGAGGAAGCCACCCATGAGGCTGATGAGGCCCCGTAAGGGTTGGAGGGTTTTATCGAGGGGATGCATAACGAATTGAAATTACACGCGTAGTATTAATTAAAGCAACAGTTTGAACTTTAAGGCGGAAGTAATTTAATATATCACAGTGATAAACATTTATAATAGTCCAGATCCACAAATTATACAAGTCTAAGAATTGTACGAGAGTCAATATACAACTACACGGGGCATCCCCTAGCCAAAAGGTACAATAAGCCAAAAGACCACTATTACCTACTGACAGACCACTGTTGGCACTAAGGACGACCGTCAAAAGCACAGGAAGCTCTGGTAGACGGATGCTGCTGCTCACCTAAAAAAGTAAGGGTGAGTCTTACAACCAGACTCAGTAGGGGTCATGCAGATCCCTACCTCGCAACTAAGCATGCAAAAGCAGTAAAGCATGCATTAGCATTGGCATGATAAACAACAGTTTAATAAAGCTGTAAAACTATCTAAACAGTTTAAGAACAACTAACATTTAAACGCGAGTTAGGAAACTAAATCTACCAATAGAATAAACTTCAACATTTTCAAGTGACAGGAGAGAGAAGGAAGACCACCGGAAGAAATGAACCAGATGCATCCACTGACGGCTTACACTGTGTCTCAAGTATCTACACAAGTCTGGAACGTGACAAGTGAGATACATAACAGTATCAGAAACAAGAACTAGTCAGGGTAACACTCGGTAGTGTCAGTCCAAGCCCCTGACCACGTGTGCACACACAGGCTCAATGTCTTGAGCCAGGCCTCTAGCTAGTTTTCTCCCCTAGGAGGACGCTACTGCCAAGCAAGGGAGCCCACAGAAAATAGCTTAAAAATCATAAACTGGGAACTGCCCTGCCACCACTCCCTGGTGGGCCGACACTCGAGATCGTCGGGCTATGACTAGTGGTTCCATCACAAGAAAAGAGAAGGTAACTCTATTGGGATATAAAAATGAGCCACAGTTTCTAAAATAATTTAAACATGGCGATGAATAAGCTTGAATTAAAATTCTGCAGGAGATGAATGGTCAACTAAGGGCCGCTCCATTCGTACACGGTCACACGAATGGCTACTCAAGGGATTTAAACGGTCACCGTGAAGCCGTTCAACTCCACCGCCCTATAGAGTTCTAAAGGATACACGGTCAAGGTCTGGCCATTCAGTGGTATGGGCAGTCCAGCTATTGGCCGCTCAATGGGACGAATGGTCTCATGGGCGGTCCCACAACTAATCGTTCCATGGACTGAACAGACCCATGTTGGGCTGTGCCATCTAAGCCGCCTTACTGTTTAAAGGTTTTACACAGTCGAGGGTCGGCCGCTCAAGTCCATACACTGTCCCATAATGGGCCGTGCAAAGGGTTAGAACGGTCTAGGGAAGACCGTGAATTCAGAACGGTCCCTGGTAGGGCCGTTTAATCACCGGGAAATCGAGAACGGGGTAGACCCCATGGAATCCCCTCCCGGTCGATCCAAATCGACGGGAAAATAATTTCTAACCTAAACCTGCCCTGCCACAACCCATCTCACAACATCCAAACCATCAAAAACTTAAAGATGATGGCCATGCAATAATTTTCACAAAATTAAAACATAAATACAATGTTCATGATTTTTGTTCCAAAATCTAGGAAAACATAGTACGATGGGCATGCATGTGGTACGGTTGTGACCCTAACATGACGAGGAATCCATCCCCCTACCTCGATCGTGATGAAACCATCGTTCCGACACTGAATGGACTGAGGGGAACCGCGCCTTCCCTCGCTCGCACCCGCCTCCACGCTCCGTGGTTCGTCACCCCGTTGGCGTCCACACATTCCATGTGTCACGAGCTTTCCAACGGTACCTCCTGTGTCTCCTGTAGTGACCCGGTCAGGCCGCGCCCCAAGAGAGAGAGAGAGAGAGCGATCGTGGAAGAGAGAGGGGGTGAGGGAGAGAGAGGAAGAAGAGAAATGGGGAGAGAGAGGGGTCGACGGTTTGGGTAAAAAAAATATTATGCATGCGGGTATGAGTCGAGGTCTTCTTGGATCGCCCGAGTCAACCTCTTAATTGACCCTGTGTCTCGAGCTATGCTCTACCACCTCGCGATGGGAATCCGCTCCGGATGTAGCTTGACCCCTCGGCCAATCCTGGGTAGGTATAAGAAAACCCAAAACTACATTTTAGAGATGTCAGCATATAGTAGTAAACGTATAATAGAAAGCATTTAGAACCATTTAGGCATTAACCTGTAGGAAAGGTGAGAAGCCGCCTAGCATCGTCACTCGGTCGGTTGCGCTGACCGAGTAGAATAAAAAGGCCAACACCACGGCTCCCCATGCGTACCTCCCCACTTTACTCAGGTCCTCTAGCAATGGTAGGAGCCTGCAACTAATTACATCAGCTCGGGTCGCGAACAGGAGCTTTCTGAACAAGAGCATCAGGAAGAGTCTCAAGACCCTGTCTCCCTCCGATCCCACCTCTGCCGCCACACTCGGGTGCACCTATTCGACCACCCGGTCGATGTGTTGCTCCGGTAGCTCTCCAACCGCTATTGCCGCTCTCCGAAGTCCCAAACTCTCCTGTAGTACCGATCGTGATAATTGGGACAATGGATGCCCCGGCCTCATCAAGTCTAACCCTAGCAACTCCTGGGCTAGCTCTCGATAGTCAACATAAGCCCATCCGGTCACTGCCTTGCCATGCACTCGTAAGCCACTAATTCGGGCCATGTCTTCTAGCATCAGTATCATGTGTGCCCATGGGAATATGAATGCCCAGCTGACTGGATCCCATCTCTCATGCAACGCAAATAAGACGGCCGTATCCACTCTCTCCACCTCAATGCTGAGGACTTCCCCAAAGCCCATAGGAGCTAGCCTCTCTTTTTGATACTCCGACAGTGCTAGGTAGACCGCCCATACTTGGAGCCATGTGATCCTTGTTCTTCTTTTCCCCTACACATTTAGGTCATAGGGTCAGTCATTGAAGTCATAGGAATTAGTTGCATTGCATTTATAATAACCAAAATAAAAAAAATCAGAAAACAAAAACCCTAAAATTTCAGTTTCTGGTTCTGGTGCATTTAACGCACTGGTTCAGGCACGTTAAGGGCATAACGGCTACTGGAAGGGCCATTATGCTTCTCTGCAAAGAGGTGTGGGAGAGGGAAAAGAAGCTGAGAAGAGTTGATCTTCACATTGTGGGATTTGATGGCTTAGATCCTAGTGATGATACGTGCGGAGTTTGTGCGGATGGTGAGAATTTGATTTGTTATGATGGCTGTCCATCAACTTTCCATCATGATTGCATTATGCTGAAGGACTTTCCCGAGGGAAGGTGGCATTGTCCATATTGTATATGCACAATTCACTTGGCAGCTGAGGGTGGATCTGACAGAGTAAATCAGACATTGTCCCTATTCACATGTCAATAGTGTTATCAAAAATATCACTAGGATTGCACCAGAGAAAATGGCCAGCATGAAAATCTTGCAGAATCCTTATTATTCTATGGGAAAATTTGTTGGGAGGTGGATGTTGGACTATTTGGATTGCTTGGTGTTGTGAACAAGATTGAAGCTCATGGACTTTGCTCAAGCGTCTTGATGAACTTGAGGAGCTGAACTTGGATTAAAAATACTTTTTACAATGGAATGTAATAGAAAGTTGTCAATGCCCCCTTCTATGCTGGATGAGTGTTTTATCACTTTAGTGGACCTCAATACTAGTGTGGATTTGATTTCTCATGCAGTTTATAATTGCGGATCAGATTTCATGCGCCTAAATTATGCTAGATTTTACACCACAATCTTGGAAAAGGAAGAGGAGATCATTTCAGTAGCTTCGTTGAGGTTTCATGGAAGAGATTTAGCAGAGATGCCATTCCTTGGAATACGACCTATGCACCCAAGGCAAGGCATGTACCATCGCCTGCTCAAGGCCATTGAAGATCTGTTATCTTCTTTGCACATCAAGAAGCTAGTAGTTCCTACAACACCTGAGTTGCTAGAGATGTGAACGACTTCCTTTTCCTTCAAACCCCTGCACCAGCCCCTGTGTGCTTTTAGATGCTTCTATCAGTGTGTAAAGAACAAAATAAAAAGAGCAAATAAGGAGATTTGTGTGTAGTTAACTATTGTTACATTATGTCATTTTCCTAGTGTTCTAGCACTCCCCATTCATCAGATAAAGCCTGTGAGCAGCAATAAATGAAAGAACATGTCTTCAGTTTCTACATGATCCAATACTTCAAGTATTTTGCATAGAACATCAAACCAATTAAGCGATTCTTCAGCAGAGTGAAGAATCTAGCAAAACTATGAAGCAGATAAAAAAGCAGAAGAATAGCATGGCTGAGGTAGATGACTGGCTACTCTCTTTTCTCCTCTACCTCTCAAATCTTTTTCTGGAATCTCAAGGAAGAATCTCTCTTTCTTTTTCTTTTCTCTCTAGTTCCCATGTCCAAGGCTCTCCTAGGCTTACCAGTAGCAATGACAATAGTAGCAGAATGTGAAGGAAGGGCGTCCAATTTATAGGCTTAAGAGGCAGAAGTTTTCCCTCCAATGCTCTGCAATTTGAATGACTGGAATAAACAAAAGATTTGACCAAAGGAGCCTACAACATCTTAATTCCCATTTGTAGAGAGGACATCCTTTTGTCGAGGTAGATTTTCTTTTCAGACACAATCCTTGTTGGCTGACTCTAGGAGACAGGACTGTAGAGAGGGAATCATTTCCCAAATGTTGTACTGATAGATATTTGGAGTAAATGGTTACTCTGGAAACTTATCATGACAAGGACATTTGTGTGTCCTAGGTATCTTCCCCACTCCTCAAAAATTGTGTTTTTAGAGGATTACATCAGATCTTTTGCCTCTCTATACGATTTTTGAAAACACAGAGTTGACTTGATTCTATCAGATGAGCCTTGAGCGCATTGACACAGCTTTGCCCACGCGTTGACGTAGTTGTTGAGGATGGCCTTTTGGATGGCTTCTGGAGGACCCCCTACGTCAACATCCTGAGAGGGAAAGGTCGACGCAGCTGGCTGAGCTACTTCCAAACCAGAACCTAGAAAAAGAAGAGTCGACTCCTGGGGTCGACACTTCAGTGAAGCGCTTGACGAAGGGCGTGCTGTGCGTTGGTGCAGCAAATGAAGGGTGTCGACGTATCCTTTACGAAAAATGCCTTATGGGCCATTTGTCATGGGTAACACCTATTTGTCACTGCTATCACCTATTTGTCACCCGTATCTATCTATTTGTAACCCGTAACAGCTATTTTTCACCCTTAGCTTCTAGGATCCGTCACCTTCTGTGAGCTTGTTATTCTCTGAAAGGTCAACTTGGCTGCGTTGACTCCATTTGCATTTGGAGTCGACACCGCTTCTACAAATTCCAGACTTTAAGCTCCTTCATCCATATTTCTCCGACACATTGAAGGTAGAGCTGAACCCATATTCCTTGGGCAAGTCCACAACGTACGCGTTAGACCTGACTTGCCTCACGCTCAAAAGGGACTGGCACTCTGAGCTTGCAATTTTCTTCACGGCTCTAGAGGGAAACCATTTAGGTTTGACCCTGATCATGACATATTCATCCACTCGGATCTCACGGTGGTGCCTTGAGCATAAAATAACTGATTGCATCGTGTATTACTGGCGTGTTAGATGATGACTAGGAAACTTCCTAAATGCTCAACGCATGCATGTATAGACTCCAAACAAACTGTACAAATAAAGAAAAGCAGACTCACACTAGACCCTAAACCCTTACATGATGCAGTGGTGGTATAGGACACCCATATACGTGACTTGCATACATACGACGTAACCAAGTGTTGGTGGAGTCATGGAATCCTAGACATCCTAATATGCACCATTCATGCAATGACTACCTTTTTGATTTGGGAGGTTTAGGTGGACCAGGAGAGCCGAATTCACTTTCTTCATTACCCAAATGAATGGGCTCCTTGCTACGTGTGGGATGACTGGCCCGCGGGGTAGGGGTGTGATAGTGAACTTGTTTGAAGAAGTGGAGTAGATATGGTGGGTCAAGAGGCTCACAGGGGAAGGGGTCGAAGGGATTAAAGAAGGTGTGACCCCTCGAGATGGGTTTCCTTATGACACGGTCCCATGTTTAGAATTCTTGAAGGTGTAAATGGTCACCTTCATCCATTGTGGTAGGTGGGACGGTGGTCGTACGTTGAAGATATGGTTCCTCCCTTGAGATAAGTGGAATGGAGTAAGACTCATCAGGAATGGGGAGGAGCAAAAGGATCTCCATGGTGACATGACCCACAGTGCACATAGAGGTAATGGACCCCAATGCTGGATGTATGAAGCTACAACTATTGAGTTGGTCGAAGTCTAGGGCCAACATGTACGTCCACGTCAACTGCCAGTCTAATCTCTTAATAAGGTCTTTCAATGTATCAACAAGGTGAAAAGATTGGAATGTTGTGTGGAGTGAGTTGATGGGCACTATTTGTAGTACGGGGTCCATGAATGGATAGCAAGGTGTTCTGGGGACCAAGCCTTTCTTAAGCTAGCTAAATAGTGGCTCGGTGCATTTATCTATTTACTGGAAGTCACGACTGTTTAAATAGCCGTTTGATAAGGGAGTAGCGCCCCTATAGAAAGGCGCCCTATTGCTTATGCATATAAAACAACAGAAACACTATAGAAAACCATCCTGTAAACATCTTTAACCATCTTCAAAGTACTATATGCATGCCATGCTCTGAATCTATTAGATTGGGCTTACACTTGAGAACACCTACCTTGATTAGAGGTCTGGATTATAGAACAGAGAAGAGATTGAAGAATTTAGCACTAATAACCCCAAAAACGATACTCTATTTGCAACAGAGTAACTGGTCGTAAAGCTTCTCTCTTTACAGTAGCAGGAAGGAGAGGAAAAATGCAGCCTCAAATAACAGAGGCTGAAGAACTCTTCTCAGCAGATAGCAACCCACGATCAGAAGAAGTGACATGATAGTAGCAGCAATAGGTCTTCTTCTAAGTAGCAGAGAAGAACACAAAGAAGGCTCTCGTCATGGTAGCAGTCGATGAGGAGAAACTAAATAGCAGGTTCAAGGATTTGGAAATAAGGACCCTTCCTTCGAAGAAGAAAGTGTAGTAGTAGTAGCAGAGAAACAGAGCAGGGTCTCTCCTCCACGTATAGCCGGAGAGCAAGGAACCGAAGAACAGTAGGACGTCTTTGAAAAAAAATAGAGCCAACAGGGGTTTCGATGGAGGGGTTTTATTTATAGAGAGAAAGGGACTTCATGGTTAGAGTTTGATAGGGATCAATATTCCAACATAAGAATCCTATTGAAAATAAAGCTTTCCACGTATGATTCCTCCCAGATCAATAGCTTCCTAGATAGCATCCAGCTTCCCTAGTTCGAACGAAACACTGCCACAGGTTTTTCCTTAAATCACTCTTAGCGAAATGGCACCCTAACTTGGGTCTCCATTTCATTGAATGGCGCCCTATCAAGGGGTCTTCATTTCCTGAATTGGCACCCAGTCAAGGGGCGCCCTTCTCCTTCAACTTGCTTCACTGATGCTGCTCCCCTATTGAAATGGCACCCGTGCATGGAGGCTCCATTTGATGAATTGGCACCCTATCAAGTGGCGCCCTTTCCTTTTGGCCCAATTAGTTTAAGTGCAAGGCCCGTATGTGTGTGTGGGGTTGAGTCATGAACAAATAGGAGGGCAAATGACTAAAGTATTTTCATTGATCAAACTTATTTGAGGGGTCTTCTATATAATTTTTTTATGACCCCTCAACTTTGTGAACAGGAAAAGGTGGGCTCGTGTGCATGGGCGGATAGCAGCAATAGCATCTCATGGACGGCCAGCCTACAAGGTTGCATGGGCTACGACTAGCCTACAAGATCGCAAGGGATCTGGCAAAGTAGGCGATTGCATGATGGCAGGAGAGCACTGTAGCTACAGCAATTGCAAGAACGCATGGGGACCAGGCGAGCAGAACACGGCACTGTCTGCAGCTCCTGTGCCACAGCTGCTCACCCCCTCTCCCTCTCGTCAAATTGAGTGGGCTACTCTCCAACGACAACAGTTGCATGCATTAACGGCAGTCGGCGTACAGGCTGGTGCAAGCAACACAAAGGTGGCAGCCTGGGCACCTCCATGGCCTACTCCTATAAAACTCAACAAGCCTCCCCCTTGTGGAGAACTTCTTCTCCCCCCTCCCCACATCGCCCACCTTCTGCTACTCACCTTCCTCGCCCAACTTCTTTCTCCCTCTCCTCATCGTCTCACCTTTCTCTGCCTCTCTCCCCCTTCTCGGCATGCACAAGCACGCCCTACACTTCAGCGCGGTCTAGAGCCCCTGTTCTAAATAGGGCACCGGATGCGGCTTTCCCTTCCCTGCCACGTACACACCCAGGCACACTGCAGACCCTCTACCCCTCTATTTTCTAACCCCTCTCAACCTCCACTGCTCCTCTCCACCACACACTCACACCGGCCACACACTCCAGCCTCCCTGAGCCTTCCCCTCACCATCTATCTCTCCCTTCCCGTTCACCTCCATCACCAGCTAAAGTGGCGGCACCCTCTCACCACTAGACTTCTCCTCCCCCTCACCTGCACCGAGAGCCCGCGTCTCCCTCTCCCCCGGTTCACGTAGCCACCATCAGCCAATGCCGCACGTCCCTGCACCGCTGGCCATTGATAAGTGTTTAATCATCCATTGTTTTCACATCACACACATTATTCTTGAGCTTTAATGAAGTTAATTATGTATCTCCTACATAATAATCGCAGTCTCACATAAAAAGAAGACTTTTCTATAATTAATGAGATTAGGAGAGACCACTAGAAAGTAGAGACAGGATACGTCCACTGACAGCTTATACTACGTCTCAAGTAACTCGCAAGTCTCGGAACACGACAAGTGAGAGGCGTAACAGTACCAAAACTAAGTACTAGTCAGAGTAACACTCATTAGTGTTAGTCCAAACCTCTGACCACATCTATACACACTGACTCCTGCCTAGAGCCAGGTCTCTAGCTAGTATTCCCCTCCGTAGGATGCTACGATTGGACCGGGGCCCACGAAACTAGCTTAAAAATCGTACAATGGGACTACCACTCCACCTCTCCCAGGTGGGTCGACACTAAGGTCGCTGGACTATGACTAGTGGTTCCATTACAAGTAAAGAGAAAGTAACTCTATCGGGATGTAAAGATGCGCCACAATTTATAAAATAAGTTAAACGTGGCGAATATGTAGCAATTAAATGCATAATAACAGGAATATGCTAATAATTAGAATCTGCATGTATTAAACGGATGGGACAAGGCCACTCAGTGACTGGGTAGTCAGTCGACTGGCCGCTCAATGGGCTTGAACGATTTGATTAGGGCCGTTCAACTCTAACGCTATGCAAGGTTCTGAGCATTGCGCGGTCAGGGGTCAGCCGTTCAATGGACGAGATGGCCTGGGACTGACCGCTCAGGGCATGAAGGGTTCCGGGGGTGGTTGAACGACACGCCGCGCAGTGGGATTGAAACGGTCTAGGATTGGCCGTTCAATCATCACCTCGTTACTATTTACAGGGACTGGACGGTTAGGAGTGTACCGTGCTAAGGGCTTAAACGGTCCATTATGGACCTTCCAATGGTCTTATGTGGTCTGGAGTGGACCGCTCACTACAGAACGGTCGTGAAGTGGCCGCGCCATTACCGCAGTGACGGGAATGAGGCAACCTCGGTGGAAACCCCTCTCGGTCAGCTCAAAATGACGGGAAACAAATTTCTAACTAACCTGCCCAACTCCCACAACCATTTCACTGCTATGCATGCCATCAAAACTTAAAGACGATGCCCATAGAATCAATTTCAAGAAATTAAGCTAAAATATACTAACATATTATATTACATAGAAAATGAGGAAAACGACGTCGGACGGCGATGCATGGGGTACCATCGCGATCCTAACAAAGAGGTACATATTCAAAACAAATCCAAAGAGATTTTATTCCTTAGTCAAGGTACAAAGAATACAAGAGACCTCATCCTCGGGTCAAGATATAGAATTGCCATAGTGTCAGAATGGCTCGTGTAAAGCCATCTTACAGATGCGCAAGAAAGAAAAGTAGGGGGGACATGATCCCGCCTTCAGCATTGCATGATGGTAACAGACGACCTTCCCTCAGCATGCATGTTCCTAGGCAGCGGACCGACAGAGGAAGCTGCCTATGCCAGAGAAGAGGGACGAGCTCCACACCCAGCATCCCTTTTGTTCCGCGGAAGCAGACCAACTAGGGACACCGAGGGCAGGAAGACCTGCCCCAAGAATGAGGACCAGTTGATCCATCCGCCCCTGGTCGGCGGGGCGGAGTGGAACAACAAGGCCCGCCCAATACGGAAGTTGACCCAGCGTATCGGCCATGTTTACAAACTGGAAGATGAGATCTGCTACCCCGTCCACCGCCATCTTCAAGCAGTAGAGCACGCCCCTCAGCTAGGGGAAGTACCTCATCACACACCTGCAAGCGTAAAGGAAAATAGTCACTACTAGGTTACAAGAAGATGGCGGAGGAACAACATCAAAAGGCAAGGAGAAAGTAAACACAAGGCCATCCGTCGTCCCCTTAAGGACGAAACCTATCTGGCTCAACGAGTAGGACTCCCCGATTGGCGTACAAGCGATTGACCTTCTCCAACGCCTCGTGCCAGCCGTCCAAGTACCCATTCTGATAGTCTTCGGAGATGGGGCCATTTGCCCCCGGTTCTGGCCATGGCCGCCCAGGAGCAGGTGGAGGCTTCCTCCGGAGGATCAAGAGCTAGCGGCGAGCTTGCAGAGATTTGTCGTCTGACGAAGTACCAGACTCTCCCGACGACATACTACAACAACACTCCCCTCAAAACTCACTGCTCGAAGATGATCGTAAAAGCATCACGAAGGCCACTATTTATAAGGGGAGTGGAGTCTCCAGAAGTATGAGGACTCCTACCGCCTCCAACAAATCTACAGAAACTGAAGCGACGGGTCCCCGAAAGTCGCGGTCTTTCAAAGTCCCCTCGCGAGTGCCGTTTCGCATCCCCAGAGGATCTCGCAGCCGTTCGAAAAGAGAACAACATTAATGAACGTGCAGAGTTTACCTAGCCACTTCTCAAAGTCTGATCCATCAAAAATGGGTAAGGAATCCATTAAGAAAACTTCAGAATGATAAAAATAGTAATGAGCGCATGGGGATCTTTTCTCTGCAGATTGTTAAATCTATAATAAGATTAGAGACCTGCTTTGATACCAATTGTTAGTAGCGAAGACGAGATCTAGAAGGGGGGATGAATAGATCCCGTAAAAACTTTTCGTTCAATTAAACTTTACACTTAATTAGAATGCAATCGAAGCTAACTCTGTAGACCAACATGTCTACTGATGATTAAACCAATGCACAATGGTAACTAGCAGATAGCACTGAGGTGAATCAATTCACGCAGGACAATGCTTAAACACTTAACATACCATGAGATCAACTGTCAGAAGCATCCCAAACACAATTAATTCTGGACAAGAAATCAGATCGCAGTTTGCACTGCACGCAATAGGATAAACAGCTAGTCGACTCTCAAAAATCAGCACACCAATTCAGACAAAGTAGAAAATTGGTTCTCACAGTATTACTATCTAGCACTTAGCATTATATCAGAATGAATAATGAACTAGCTCACGTGCCAACCTGTGAAGGTGGTAGAAGATAAGATGTATATTAAAGACAAACAACAGACAGTAAGATTTTTAGGTGGTTCGATCTGCCACAAGCAGATCTACGTCCACCTCTCACTCAAACCCTAGTGAGGCTTCCCTTGCAAATGCAAGATGTAGACTTAGTCTGCAATAGCTGCTGATGACACAGCTTGGATCTGAGGGAGAAAAATCCATGCAATGCTCGAATCAAGATAGAGTTTTACTTGTAACTTTTCAACTGGAAAGGGATGCAAGAGCTTGGTGGGAATCCATGGAAGCAACCTTACCCGATCCCCAAATCACTTGGGAGGAATTTTTAGAATATTTTAATGGTAAATATTTCTCAGAGAGAGTTCAAGAAAAGAAGGCAGCAGAGTTTGCCACCCTTAAACAAAGAAGTCTCTCTGTTGCTGAATACGAGGCCCAATTTTCTCGACTGGTACGTTATGCTCCACACCTCATTAATACAGAGAGAATGAAGGCCAAGCGATTCATGAATGGGCTAAGGCCCCAATACATGAACCTCCTGAGTTTTATTGGAATCCAGACTGCAGACTGAAAATTTCCATCTTCAATGACAGCTAATTATGATAGATGATGAGCCATTTCAAACCCGTATGACTGTAGTGATTGACAACTCATGAAGAGATCATCATGCATATGCAAGATATAGACAACTAGAAGAAAAGAAGCAGCTCAGCAATTACCTTGGTTGTAGTCATGACCGAGTTCACCATGGATGATACACCAACACCACGGCATAGAATTATCGTCAAGATGAGAAGAAGAATTGGAGCAAGTAAATTGATAGACACTGCTCCTCCAAAAAAATCTTTGCCCCCTTGCCCTATCCAGCTAGGAATTTGTCCCTTAAAGAGAGGAAATAGTTCCAAAATAGCTATTATGTAACTTGCTAAGCTCCGTGCTATGCTCGCTGCTCCAATGTGGTAGTCTAGCATCAGTTGTGTGAAGACAAGAAATGCAGTCAGCTCATTGAATGCAGCATAAGAGTATAGGTATGCTCCACCAACTACTGCAGGGAAATACGAAGACAGCTCTGCATAGCACAAGGCATTAAGCACGCAGGCAGCCCCAGCTAAACTGAAACTCACAGTGACAGCTGCATTTGAACAAGTGACCAGTTAGTAACGACAAGAATGGACAATCTATCACACCGACAAAATAAAATGAGATTTATTCGTTCCTGATCACTCTTACAGCATAGACGCTGCTCGCACCTCAGTTTTTAATGAGTCAATATGAAAAGTCAAATGTGATTTTATATGCAACAGTTACAATCCTAGATGACATAAACAAAAGAACAGCGATTTCCTTGCCAAAGACAACAGCGGCAGGCTTCGAATGGTTCAGAATGACCAGCGCTCGCAAGCCAGTAATGACAAAAACGGGCACGCGCCATTACCATTAGCCATTCATATACAGCGTCGAGCAACTGGCGTCCAATTCTGTTCTTCACAAAAGACGAAGGAAGACGAATGTGATGATGCCACTACGAATAAAACTATGTATCGAAAAATAAATCTGCGTAACCTAATTACTGCAAGTACTCATCGAGACCTACAAACAGCGTGGACGTGTCACGTGACGATGAGCACGATGTTCGACCATTGACGTTGACAACGCACGATTATAGAGCCACGGCTCCTGGTCTGAAGGCATGAGCATCGGTGGCTTTGAGCTCTGCAAACCACCCGACTAAAATCTGGTGCTTGAAATAGACCGCTAAGCAGTCCCAAAGAAAGGATTCATCTCAGTACCCCCACTTTAGCGGGGCAAGGAACAAGCCGAAGATGGGTTTCTCTTTGTCGACACGCCCAGCAGTCTCATTCCAGCGAGCAGGTGTGAACTGGGGAGCTCTTGTCAGCAACCCGATTCCTAGAATTAACTCCTGCAGGCCGAGCACAGCATCCCACTTCCTGGGCTCCCCGGGGAGATACATGGGCCTACCCCGAATGACTGATTCACTATGGCTATCTCTGTCTGCGAGCATAGCCTCCTTGCCCCTGCGGATGAGGATTAGATCCCGCTTCCCTTGAAGGTTGAAGCGCCTAAGGAAAGCCATCAAATGTTTGTCCTTGGGGTAGTCCAGCTCGACGGTGTCTCCACGCTCATACTTGAAGGTGTCATTATTGATGATCATGAGGTGGCTAGTGTCAATATTGTCGGTCTCCAAATTGGATGACTTTGCGACCACAACTATCCGCCTCACTCCCCGGTCGAGGGAATGGACGTTCTCCCAAGTCACAATGGCGCGGGACACAAAAGAAGAAGAACCAGATGCCATGTTATCTGCAAAGTAGTATCAGGGAAAGAATAAACAAGGTCAGAAATCAGTTGATCGAGATGAGATTTCTGATAAAATTTTGGCAGAGTCTCCTTAGCCAGGGAGATTGCCAAAAGAAAGTGGGAACCCATCAACCAAGGGAGTGGTCCCTAAAACAAAGCCATAGATATTACACCCGAGAGAAGAACTTTGAGGACAAGTCCTACTAGAAGCCTCCGGGGGCCCGGGAAATGGGTTTTAACCCCGAACAAAATGACACTCACTCACCCTCTCAAGCAAAGCGCTCACTCGCTCAAGTCGCTCGGCGCCGTGGGGGAAGGAAATGGAAGAGAGAGAGGATTTTTGTTCTAATGAATAGTGGTGAGTAAGAAAACAAAGGAAAGGCTTTATATAAGTCCATGTTAATCCGGCGCACCCCAAAGCGCGTCGAATTAACCCCAACGCAAGTATATTGCGCATCGGTTTAAGCGGTGCTGTTTTAACACAAAAACAACATAGCGCGCCATCTTCAGCGATGCCGGATTAGACCCAAACGTGAGAGTGTGCCATTTTCAACGGTGCCAGATTAAGCTTCAACCCCCGATCACGTCGGATTGGCATCTGCGCTGGGATCGAGGCCATTCTGAGCTTCCATCGATAAAGAAGATCAATCCAGACGAAGCTCATCTGTTAGTCCTGCTACACTCGTGCCTTGCTCGCAACACCCACGGCTGGGGGGCATTTGTTGGCACTCAAAATATGATGGACAGCGATCAAGCCGCAAGGATGAATGATGCAGCCCACTGAAGTAGAGAGGCCAATGAAGATCAACATATTGAAGCCTTCTCAAGCTACCAGAGCCTCAAGTCACCTGTAATGAACACCGAGAACTTCACCTTAGGAGAGTCGAGACAAATTCACAAGCAACTGGCAGTGCGACCAAGCCTGCCTAATGAATTGGCATCGACTCCGTCGTGCCGCATACACCATACCCGTCATCCGACCAAGGGTGATGGTCTACCAAGTGGCCCGCCACCTGAAGGAAAGACTCTCCTAAGGAGAAAGAATGCAATCAGCCCTTTATAATAAGGAACCTGAGGCTCTGTCAGCAGAAGACCCCGATCACCCGACACAGGTTCGTCTTCTCACCATATTTGGTCCATTAGCGGCCAAATGATTACCCTGTTAAGGCAGAATTATCTCGGGTGTCATGCCACCCCGCAAGGGAGCTTCAAGCATGGGTCAGGCAAAGCCAGAAGCACGAACCATAGTGCCGAAGGCCATGTAAGTGAAAAAACCATGCGCTCAAGCCGAACACACGTGAAGTTCTAATTAAGGCCATACGTCGTGCCGAGAGTTGCGTCAGCTTCCCATCAAGGTTTTCCAAGAACCGCAACGAGATGAATGGTTAATGGTGACTTCCAGAACCATCCCCGGACCCACCGGTTAACTCGCGTCGAGTGACCAATCTTGTACGACACGACCCTTAGCCCGGCACCATCAATTCCGGCACGCAAAGACCTGTGGAAGAACTTCCCCAGTGCCACCAAATCTGGTGCACAAAAAGGAAGGTGGGGCATCCGTTCCTTGGTGCCATCTTCCCCGGTGCCATCTTCCCCGGCGCGCTTCACTGGATGCCAGATTAACCTACATTGCTATAAATAACTTGGCTCGACCATGTAGAGAGAAGAACAAAGAGAAGAACTAGGAGAGAGTCATTTTGATCACCGACAGTGCTACCACCAATTAGAGGGAAGAGTGGGGGTTTCTTGGGAAAGAAGGCTTTCTCTGAGGTTTCCTTCCCCGCGCTGCCGCCATCCTCCGCTCTACACAAGCCTCCCGACGCCGGGGAAGAAGATTGTCAGCATCTATGTCTGTTTAGGTGGGTCTTCGTGGTGTCCCCTCGTCGATTCCACCCTATCTTTATCTTTCTCTTCCATTCTAATATAAGTGAGAAGGGGGGAGGGGTGATGATATGAGCCTGACCTCCCCCCCTCACCATCCTTGTTGTTTCCCTCTCCTATTATGATTTCTTCGCTTGTCTGATGTTAACGGTGATCGTGTGACAACGTCGGTGCCGGAATGAACAATCTGTACATCTATTCTACTTTTGTTCATGGAATGAATGAATGCATCAATGATTCAAGGGGTTTAATGTTGTTGTCTCGTCTCTACATCACCTCTTCTCCCTCTCCCTTAGCGTTTTGTTCTCTTGGCCAGTAAAATGGCATCGTGCAATAGTGCCGGCGATGGGATAGGGTAATGCGCACATATGCACCCCTACTCACTACCCCAAAGTGAGGAATGAACTACGGTTATGTGTGCCCCCATATCTATCTCCCCTTGTTTACTCATTTCTCCTTTGTTCGTGCATTTACACTATGTGAATGATGTCGTTCGTTTCGTCTTCTCTGATTTCAGACACGCGCCCTGGTACACCATGGGCTACAGCAATACCCCCGCTCCCCGGGGTTCTTTTCCGTTATAATGTTGAGGGTTTCACCACCAGAGAGGTATGCATATGTGTCTCCCTGGTCGATCTCAAGGCCATCATCTAGTCCCCTCCGCTCCTAATCATGAACAGGGGGAAATGAGGCCGCCCCTATAAGCTTAAGGCTTGGGCTCTCTGCATCATCACCTTCTGAGCGCTAGCTCGATAATCACCCTATTAACCTACTAATCCATATATATATATATATATATATATATATATCATGTCGCCTAGGCGACGCCTTGAAAACAGTGGTCTGGGGAGCTCTCCCGCCACGGCCCCCAGGATCGTCTTCAACCTCCCGCCATGGGGGCATTGCCCTAGCTCGTCATCACTTGTGCCCCCTTTTCCCAGCTAGAGGGTCACCGTAACCCTGACAAGGAATAGCTGACCAGCCAGTTCCACTTCTAAGACTTTTTCAGGATCACCCTTAAACTGCTCACCCTCACTGTCACAACCACAGGCAAGGACACTGGGAACTGAAGCTCCTCCACTTCATGCAAAGACCCAGTGTTGGCCAGCAGGTGCTAAATCCCGTGCCAATTACAGAGGACAATAGGGATGCCCAAGAGAGAGACCTCAACAACCATAGCCCTCGGATTCGGAAATGTGCCTCTTTGGATCTGTCATCTAGACACCCACAACAGATAGTCTGCACCCAAAAAGACTCCCTGAGCCTCCAGGCAACGAGCGACCACCTTTGATACACAGACCACTAGGAAGCCTTGCGCTGACACCCGGTGCACTCCGCACTCTTCAACTTCGAGGCCAAGGAATGGAGCAACCAAGATTCCTGCGGCAGCCGCTCCAAAGGCAGGAACAAAGACACCTGCCCAGCCACTGAAACCCCGGCAGGATACACTCCAGCAGTAGGGGAGGAATTGTTACCAGGGTAGCAGCCGGTAATAGGGTCCCCTGCATCCAGGGCATGAGCATCTTGGACACCATCTCCACATAGGACAGGGGCCCTCCACAACCACTTTCCGCCTTCCCCACACCCTTGCAGAACCTTCACACATGCCCCTCTCAACTAGAAACCATATGTCCGCTCAGAAGACACCGGAAACAGACAGGCCCAGGTCCCCGAAAACCCAAAGAGGGGTTCAACGTCGATCTAAAAACCCTATCCCTCTGACCACCGGCGGGAGGTCCACCTTCCAGAGGCACCTAGTTGGCATTGGAGGAGACCCCAGAGCCCCTGCCGAGAGACGCCATGGGTTGAACATGATCTTTCTACAATATTATCCTCATTGCAAAAGAAAATATATAGATTAATACAATAGTAGAGGAGGGGAAAAAATACTCAAGCTGTGATGAGAAAATTGCTTCTACTCCATTAAAAAAAATACTTCTACATTTTATAACACAATGACTTATAGTGTTAGCCATTATCAAAATCATGAGATACAAATGACCAATAACCACAGGGGCACAACACCAGGGTTCTGTAACGTGCCCCTACTGGGCCGTTACATGCCCTTTTGTCTGGGTCTTGGTCTGTTGGCCTTGACTCCCCTGTCTTGGTGCGTCAGGGAGTGTAACGCCCCTATAGAGGTGCGTTACAGTCTTGTTGGCTGTGATGGCCTATGTTGTACGGTGTTCATCTGTTCATGAGTTGGTCTATCTTAGGATTGTTTTCTAGGGTGGTTTCTGTGTGTCGGTGGTTTCTGGATCGGTCAGTTCAGGTGACTAGGTGCGGTCTTTTTCCTGACTATGATATTCCCTAACGACTCAATCTACAACTGCCAGTGTCCTTGTCTCTGGTTGCATAGCGGCTGTCCCTTGATTGTCGGGTTCACCTAGTGGTTGAGAGATGGTTCGCTTTGCCCAGAGTGTCATCTTCTCTGCTTGTGTATTGTTGTGTGCGTTTGTGTGTGTGTGTCGTGTTTGGTTCCGGTCAACCCGGTGAGACCAGGGGTTGACAGGTGACCTTGTCTGTGTCTCGACAGTTCTGTCCAGCTCGAGATAGTATTCTAGATGCCTCGTGGTATTATCTTACCTTGGTTGCATGTCCAGGTGTGCTGAGGGTTCTTGGTATCCCCTCGGGTCTCCGTGAGTCATTTCCTGCAGAGCTTTGTTTCCTTTAGCTTAGGAGTAGACTGATTGGTGGCTTGTTCCGCTGTCTGTGACGATCTTGCCTTCGAGTCGTGAGACTCAAGGATCGTTACATGAGTAGGTCTAGCTACCGTGTCCTGAGTCTGTCGGCAGTTTCTTGTGTTGCCATTGGTGCTTTGGAGTACGGGTGACGGTTCATGATTAGCCTGTCTGTACTTCAGCACTCGTGTTTTGAGTCTCTGTGTCTTGTGAGCCTCCACTAGTTGTAGCATTACGGCACGCTTTGGTGTGACGGCTCTTGTAGCGGGGCAATTTCCTGGTTTACGATTCTTAGGCTAGTTCCGTGGACCCCCGGCCCAACTGTAGCATCCTTCAGAGGGGGAATACTAGCTAGAGGCCTGGCTTAGGCAGTGGGACAGTGTGTGCACACGTGGTCAGGGGCTTTCATTCTTTTTTCTTTCTCTTTTGGGAGCTGCTGGTGCTGGAACCAGCATAGGAGATGCTCCCGCCAATCGGGCTGTTGGATTTCCTCCATAGCTGCCACTCCATTTTCTTCTTCATGGGATAGGACCTCTGTCATGCTGGGGACCTGACATCTATTAATTACGGTTATATTTAGGCTCGTGTCTGGCAAAATCGCCATGGAACTAGCCAGCTTTGCGAGGGCATCTTCTTGGGCATTATGTCCTTGATTGATGTGGTTAACTTTGATGACGTAGAATTTCATCATTAGGTGTAGTGCCAATTGCTGGTAAGGGAGGAGCTCTTGCTTTTGCACATCGAACTCTCCTTCCACTTGTTTTATAACCAGCATGGAATCCCGAAATGCCTCAAGCATATGAATTTACATGGATAAGGCAACTTGCAAATGGATAATCAAGGCTTCACACCAATCCTCATTATTAGTGTAGGGATTCTTTATCGAGCAGGAGGTATATATGACCTCCCCTTCAAGGGACTTCAGGACTATGCCTGCACCAGCTCTGACTCTAGCTGCCTCGGTTGCTGGAGTATTAACTATGGATGCACCATCAAAGTATAATTGCCATAGAGCATGCTACACTTGGTCTACTTCCAAGGTCTCATCTTTAGGGAGTTCTGTCTCTAGTGGACAGTCTTCAAGCACTGGGTGCCCAGTAAAGAGTCTGTGATAGCTTGGCCTTTGACAGCTTCCTGCGGCATATAGGAGATGTCAAACTCCATGAGAATTATCGCCCATTTGCCTAAGGGGCCTTTGAGTGCCGGTTGATATAGGATATACTTCAGCAGATCTGCTTTAGATATCAGCCTTATCTCGTGCGACAACATATATTGCTGGAGTTTCTTGACTACGAAGATCAGCGCCAGGCAGACCTTCTCAATGAAAGTATATTTCTCCTCAGTTCTAACCAGTCTTCGACTGAGATAGTAGAGGGCTTGCTTTTTTCCTTCTTCATTATTCTCGGCTAGCATTGCCCCCAGAGAGTAGTGTGTGGCTGCTATATACAAAATTAGCGGCCGCCCATTCACCGGTGCACCAAGCACTAGAGGAGTTTTCAGATAGTCTTTCAGCTTGTCAAAAGTCATTTGGCATTCTTCATCGGTGAATAGATTGGCCCACTCTTTTTAAAATGATTGATAGTAAATATGAAGTTAACTAAAATAGATCTGGTGGCAGACAAACGAAGTAATGTAGGATCAACCACAATCAGCCCTAGGCATTCATCTAACGTAAGAACAATCACAGATAGAAAATGCAAACCACACAAGGAACATAGATTTTTAGGTGGTTCGGTCTCCCTATGGAGACCTACGTCCACCCCTCGCCAACTAGTGAGGATCCCTGCTGAGCTTTATAGCTTGCTAACTAGAGGAACAACTCCTCTAAACCACTGATCCTTACAGCTTAAGCTAACACGACGAACAAATCCTCAACTCGCTGTCAAACAGCTTGCGGGCAACCAAGCCCTGACCATGGTTCTGAGATCTCCCTCAGACCATCTTCCTACTCACAGGTAGGGAACACAACAATGATGACTGAGTTCAAAAGAAACAAGAAACTAAATAGAAAGAAACTAAATGTATCAGACAGTAGGAGACAATAAGCTTAAGAAGGAAAGATTGTCTGATGATGACGACGTGATGAATCTTCAAATCCCGTTCAGATGTTGTAGATTCTTCGCAGTAGGTTGAATGGTTGTAGAATCGGCTTCCTCTACTGGGGTAGCCTCGGGCTTTTGACGATGACGCTCTGCTGGTGATGGTTGGCCTGATTTTCAAGAGATGAAGTTCTAGCCGCTGAAGCTCCAGCCACCGATGCTCTGCTTCGCACCACCTACTTCTCCAAGTCTACCTTTCGCCCGTGAGTATCGCCCTCTCCACCGTTTTTCTTGCTTCAACACTCAATGCTCATCATCTCTGGCGCGTGTCTGACACACGCATGCAAAAGGATGAGCGCTATGTTCATGGGGCCCAACTAAGGATAATCTACATAACAGAAAACATTCCCCTCGGAAGAACAGTCCTTCTAGAAGCCTTTTTCTCATATCAACCTCGGATCAATGATTGGATTTTGGATCCTAAACCCAATTGAGTTTGAAACTAAGATCCGGTGGATGCGATGCTTGTAGTGTTGACACACATTAGTTGGAGTTTCAGCACTTCTTGCAGAGATTCCATTGTCTTGATTAGAAGAGGAGCTATGGCGTCGAGTCTGCTAGTATCTGCTGTCGACACCATAATAATACATATATATATAATAAAATACGCAGCCATGTGTATGATAATGTCATGCGTTGGGCCAGAACAGTCGTCTTTCCCGGACATCGAGACCTCGAGTCCAACCCGGAAGAACCCACGCACCCACGGGCACCGCCCGACTCATCCTTCGCCCACGCTACCCATGGGTGGGGGGCATTTGTGGACATGTAAAATCACACGTCCGCGCATCCCGACCAATTCAGCATCAACGACAACTTCAACCGAAGAGATTACGGAGAACACGTCCCGTCCGGGCCCTCTGAACAAACAACACACTATCGTGAAGCCACTCTCGGAGTCACGACAACAAAAAGGAACCAACACCTAGGAGGCTCACAACTCGTGGGCCCCGAAGAGAATTAAGTGGATCGTCAATCGGGCTCAAAACAGTCCCAAATGCCCTTCAGCGGCACGCCCATACAACCCTTCAGCGGCACACTCATGCTGCCCTTCAACGGCACGCCCTTACTCCTGCCTTCAGCGGCACACTCATGGTGTCTCCAGCAGCACACCTTCGGTGGGCTCTTCAATGGCACGCTCCGCCAAGCCTTCAACGGCACACCCCAAGGCCCCCAACGGCATCCCCCTTCAACGATGCACCCTGGATGCCTCTCAACGGCATGGCTTACTTCTTCGTCGGTACGCCTCCGTTGGCCTCTTCAGTGGTACGCCCAGCCCCTTCAATGGCATGGGTCTTCCAATGACCTCTCCGGCAAAACAAATCTCATGCCATTCCTCTATCGATCCTTGGCGTGCAATGGGATGACTGAGATGTCAAATAAGGAAGGAGACATGCTACCTACTTCCTGTCAACAAAGGACAACTGAAGTTAAATCCCCATTAATGAACCACATTCCCGCCCCCGTCGCTCCGCTTTCGAAGGCCCTGTGCCGTTGGGGTATAAAAGGCTACTCTCCACGGTGGACAAGAAGAGCAGCAAGAAGATAGAGGAGAAAAAAAAAGAGCAGGAAAGGAGGTGACAAAAAAAGCACACGGCAGATGAAGAAGAAGAAGAAGAAGAAGAAGAAGCAGAAGAAGCAGAAGCTCACCCCCGACGGCAGCCACCAGAGAGCCAGAGAGTACCAGAGACGGAGACTGAAATGTAGCAGGGGAAGGAACAATTAAATCACATGCTACCTCGATCATGGGCTCCTCGATACATGCAATGAAATCCTCAAACATGAAGGAGTGAGAAGCACTTGAATCAAATAAAGCATGAGCTGCACAACCAAAAATAGTAATCGTACCTTCAACAAGATTGGAAGCTACAGCCTCTACTCGCGAAATATGAGTCACTTTGCCTTTTAACTTTCTACTAGCAGTTGCAGAAGACTGGAAAGAAGATGTTGCTGAAGCCTGTGGGAGAATCTACTGAAACTGCTGAGATGGCGACAGTGGTGGAAGCGGAGGCCTGAATTGTGATTGAGATGGCTGGGATGGAGCTGCTAGAGCCAACTGCACTGGAATCGCTTGCAACAGATAGTCTCTCGCCACGTGACCTGGCTGGTCACACCGAAAGCACACCACCGACAATGAGCATGGTTTGCCTGGGTGGTTGCCACCACACCGCGCACAACCCTTGAATTGACTTTTTGCAGAAGTCTGTCACTGCTGGAAAGAAGGGGCTGACTGCCATGTAGCACCAGACGAAGCCTGCTGATCAAATCGCTTCTTGAATCTCTTCTTATTCTTGAATCTTCGAAACTGGGACTTGCCAAAAGAAGCAACACCACTTGCTGCTAGAGTGGTAGAAGGAAAACCTGGAACAGGAGGAGGATAACCAGAAGGAAGTTGAACTGTCGGCCGAACCGACACTACCTGAGAAGGAACCTGGGATCTCACCAAATTCAATTCCAATGCTGCTGTAGCTTGATAAACTTCATTCATATTGGTCACACGGACAACGATCAGCGGCTGCCTCAACTCAGCACGAAGGCCACACAAAAATTGCTCTGTCTTCATAGCCCCATTTGCAAGTATATGGGGAGCATAACGGCCCAATTTCATGAATCTTTTCTGATATTCAAGCACTGACATTCCTCCCTGGACAAGTTATAAGAACTGGTACATTTTATCCATTCGGAGATAAGCCGGGCTGAAGGTGAGTTCAAAGGTGGTGACGAACTCAGTCCACGAGATTTGTCGGAGCGGGGGAGATTGGAAAGAAATCTCCGACTTGGTATTCCACCATGTCAACGCCACAGTCTGGAGCTGAAAGGTACCGAGCATCACCTTTCATCTTTCGCGCATTCCTGTAGATCATAGAGGAGTCATTCAGTTCTCTCCCCTTAATGGAAAGCATATGAAGCTATACCACACAGTTCAACCAGCATTTCTAGAATAACTGAAACCCACCTTGGTCTAGTGGCACTCCGCCCTAGCCAAGCTCTTAAAAATGTAACATCGTCATTACAGACCTTACGTCCGAATCGGTAAAAATTCATCCTTCGCATTAGCACTACCCTTTTGCTGACGAATAAACCCCTTTTCGGCGCAAGACTTTGTGTCCTAGCCAACTGTCATGCAATATCGCCACTACAGGCCTTACGTCCGAATCATCAGAAATTCATCCTTTGTGTTAGTACTACCTTCTTACTAACGAATAAACCCCTTTTCGGTGGAAGACTTAGAGTCCTAGCCGACTGTCATGCAATATCGCCACTATCGGCCTTACGTCTGAATTGGTAGAAATTCATCCTTTGCATTAGCATTACCTTCTTGCTAACGAATAAACCCCTTTTCGGTGCAAGACTTCATTCCTAGCCAACTGTCATGCAATATCGCCACTACGGGCCTTACGTCTGAATCGACGAAAATTCATCCTTTGCGTTAGCATTACCTTCTTGCTAATGAATAAACCCACTTTTTGGCTCAAGACTTCGTGTCCTAGCCGACTGTCATGCAACATCG
This sequence comes from Amorphophallus titanum, assembly GCA_024336825.1. Lineage (NCBI taxonomy): Eukaryota > Viridiplantae > Streptophyta > Magnoliopsida > Alismatales > Araceae > Amorphophallus > Amorphophallus titanum. The sequence continues at coordinate 386,386 of JANBPO010006887.1, read as the reverse complement.
CCATTACGGACCTTACGCCTGAATCGGCATGAAATTCATCCTTTGCGTTAGCATTACCTTCTTACTAATGAATAAACCTCCTTTTTTTTCGGCACAAGACTTTGTGTCTGAATCGACTGCCGTACCATTTTGCCATTGCGGGCCTTACGCTCGAATCGGCATGAAATTCATCCTTTGTGTTAGCATTATCTTCTTGCTAACGAATAAACCCCTTTCCAGTAAAAGACCTCATGTCCTAGCCAATCTTCTCACAATATCGCCATTACGGGCCTTACGTCTGAATCGGCATAAAATGCATCCTTTGCATTGGCATTGTCCCCCTTTGCCAACGAATAAACTGATTTTATTGGCGCAAGGCCCTGGGCCTCAGCCAATAGCTATCTACCGTCACCAATGGTCATACACCACATCTTGACCTGCCAACATTCCTGTTGGGGTGCTAGGCTCGGATTTAGAGGGGGGGTTGAATGAATCCCCTTCCGATCCCCGGGACACATCGATCGCAACGGTACCACTCTAGCCTGGGTGAACGACTCGGTTCACCCGCAGCAGAGTTCCGCAGGATTTGTCGAAACCCGGGCCGAAAAATGAAAAAATACGAGGAAAAGGCCGCAGAACGCCTCCGAGCCTCCGAAACAGCTCTGGATCGCGTCGATCCGAACACGAAAGATGTCCAGAATGTAATTTCAGACACAACAGAGTCGGACACTCTGAGAAAATAGATCTGAGACCTAAAAATAAGGATCTGATAAGACCCAATAAGGATCTGGGGCATCACACCAGCGCTGTGGCCGGGGTGGCCAACGCCGAGGGAGAGCATGGGTGGAGGCGCTTCTGGGGAATACAAGTGAGGATACCTGGCTTGCTGGCTGGAGGCCTTAGAGAAGGTCAACAACTTCTATAATAACAAGGGGGCCTTGTCCCTTTAGCCTGATAGGTTCCGTCCCTTGGGGGATGAGTTATCTCCATGTATCTTTCTCCCCTTGCTGATAAATAAAACTTCCTTTCTTTACTTCGTGGTGTATGCTTGTTCTTCAACGATCTTCTCTCTTGGTTCACAGGCATGTAATGAGGTGTTTCCTGCTACTGGAGGAAAGTGTCTCTTCTTTGTAAATAGTAGTGATAGTGGGTAGGCCTACTGTCATAATGGGTGGGCCTCATTGTCTACCTTCATCTCCATGGTGCTATGGCGATGGTGCGGAACCTTCCTGAAGCTGAGGCTTCTGGAGAGGAGGTCTCCAACCTTTTTCCTAATGTAGGTGACTCTCCAGTTGGTCTGCTTCCTCCGAAGTAGCGGTGCCAGAAGGTGTGGTGCCCGTCAAAGTGACTACGCCGAAGGTTGGAGGTTGGATATTGGAATGGTTGCGATGTCATCGTAGCCTTAGTCTATCTCATTTTTCCATACACTTGTATGTTGGCTGTATGAGAATGGCATATTGGAACTTGGCGACTTGTATTTTGACTAAAGAATAAAAATCCCTTAGCCCATAACTGTGCCGTGGTGTACCTTTTGGTGGAAGATTTTATGAGAGTGGGTAGATCTATTATTCAAAATCACTCCTTGTGGCATGCGCATGCCCGTTTAAGTTTGTGATGCTCCATAGTTAGCTTCTAGGGCAAAATTGATAACGAGCTAGAAATCTATTACTCAAGTAGTGGCATTCAAACATATACGAACTAAGCAAATGCCAAACAAGAGGAGCGAAAATGTACCTCCACGCTCCGGACGTGGGGAAGACGTCTCGGCCAAGATCCGTAACTCCTGATATAGTGGTAAAATTTAATTACAGTAATAATTTTATGGCCCACTCCACACAGGGAGGTAACAGGATACACAACAACGTCGAGAGCACCAATATTGGGTTGACGGGAAGCAAGGCGGTGGGGTTCCAGAGCAGTTGCGGGCTGCGGCTCAGGATCTGAAATTTGTAGGCCGGCAGGATAGCGAACAAAGGCATCCAAAGGGACGTCAGCCTCCGGGGACCTTCTGAATGCGGAAGCTCACCGGGACGATGGCAGAGGGTCCCCGATCGACCCTCGGGAGTGGCGGTCGTTGGATCTACACCGGTGTATTTTCCAATGGATTTATACGGTGACCTCCTTTGCTGGCCTGTCTCGGGACAAATTTGTGCGCTCCAGTGAAAATGCTTTCTGTGCTCAGATCTGGAGGCGGATCGGAGCGAAACTAATGCCGTAGCAAAGTAGACTTAAAGAGCTACAACATATGTGAACTTTACATCCATCCAATGGTCAGATTTGAAATGAAAAACTCTGCAACATCGGATCTCGATCTGGCAGGGATGCAGCGCAGACTGTGATATGCCTGTAGAAGGGGTTTGACTGAAGGGGAAATGATGGATCTGGGTGATGGGATTAATTGTTGTGTCTCTGCAGTTTTAATGATGTCAATATTCATAAGTCATTCTTTGATACTATCAATATTCATAAACCATTCTTATATAATCTTGAAGTCTTCATGAGGCTGTTATGATTATTAATGTGTTTAAAACAAAAGCCAATGCAGGACAGTCAGCGCAGGTCAAAGATGGTAAAAGATCAACTGGTCACATTGATCGAGTCAACAACTGCACTTGAAAGGTCTGTGCATACTTTCTTTGTCAGTCAAGTAAGGCAAATGCACATTTCAGTTGGTAAGTACCAAGGTCTGTGCAAGCTCTGTGTTATGTCACATAAGCTCTATGCACATTTGCACTAAGCATGTTTGAGTCTGTGCTCATTTGCATTTTGCATAATTGTGGACGTCAAAAAATGACGATGATGGTCATACGACACCCACGTCTATGCACTCGAGCGCGACTCGAAGACGGGGAGGCGAACAAACTCATACCTCGCTCGGTCAGGACAAGAACTCACTGGGTGGTCCGCTACCCGTCTAGGGAGGCCCCCTCAGGCAGAAGATATGACCACAATTCTCCAACCGGTCGTGCCGATAGTCGAAGCAAAGAAAAGTCGGGAACTCTGGCACAGTCTCGGCATGCGCCGGAAGTCACGCAGAATCTTGGACCAAAGTCCAGAGACTGCGAATGAAACATCGTGGAGGCCACGCGTTGCAACTAAAGTATTCCAGGGGCGCCAACTCTTGTACGAATGGCCGCGACTCCACGAAGAATCACTTAGTGCTTAAAACGACACGAGAAGGCTTTAAACTGGCGCGGGAAGGCCTTAAAATAGCGCGCCCCTTGCTTCTCTTAATATGGCGCGCTCCCCTTGTTCACCCATATCCGGTGTGCCCATGTGCCCATTATAAAAGCTTTCCTTTGAATGCTAATATGGCGCGGCAAGTTTGAAGTCCAACAAGGCTATTTCGACGCGCTACAGAACCCAACAAACTATTGGTGGGAATGCTAATACGGCGCGCTCACTTTTTGAAGGATGCCCCCATTGTTTCTGCTAAAACTGCGCCACCTTTTATGCTCTAACACGGCGTCACCCATTTGCATACCCCTCAACACGGTGTGCCTTAATACGGTGCGCCTTAATACAGCTCGCCCATTTGCCTTTCTTTCAAATACTTAAAATAGCGGGCTCATTTTGGAAGCAAAGAAAGAGCTATTCCAATGCGGTCACTGTTACCCCTCGCCGGATTAGGTAATGCTACAAGCCATTCTCTGAAGCATTTCTCCAGCATGTGAACAAGCCATCCTATCATCAATGGGGTCCCCTGTTTCCTGCGAAAGGCACATCGACGAATGGATCGAAATGGCTAAACTGTTGCTTTGAACCGGTGGGCAACCGTGGATATGCTGAGAATGGAAATTTTTGAGCCGTGCACTGCCAGATGCCCATTCCACTGGCCGCCCATGCCTCTGCACAACATGGCTACATCGACGTGGCGAATGCGAAAGCTTGACAGCGATGCTGGAGTGACGTGGGCAAGCATCCGATGCACTCATCGTCGAACAAAAGAGCTAGGGCATTCCTCCCGTGATATATATGGCAAGCCATTGAAGAAAAGAAAGACTCTCTGAAGGGGTTGGTTCTCGGCTGTGTGCTCGGGGAGAAGAAAAGAGTTAGAGGTGAGAGCTTCTAACTGACCGCGCAAGTCGATCCGCATTGAGAGGGTACACATTGGCGAGCTCGGGCTACACACTTAAATAATTCACTCCCTCGGACTCGGTGCAGAGAGAAAATCATCGACGCCTTATGGTATCGGACGTGGTCTACGAAATTCTCGACATGGCCATAGTCCAAAATCACCTTGGGCTGACAGTCTGTCAACTTGACCCACTTTTGTCAGGATCCAATCCCGTAGCCCATATTAAACTTGCCGTATGCACGGTGAACATTTGTATGATTTCTATCGTCGTTTTTGATGCTACCAATAAAAACATCTGTCCAAACAAGAAATGGTCTGCAGGTGACTGACATATGCATACTTGTGAACGTTTACGCCCCAATGTGGGGTTTGTTTAAACACAATCTGAGATTTCACTCTCGCTACCGTCACTATTAATCTCAGGTTGTAAGGCCCCCTTTTCTGGTGATTAATCAAGGGTTTTTCCCTCTCCGAGGGGATGTAATTAACGTCATAGCCTTTACGATACGATAGATTTTTAGTCCCGACACGATACACACAATCATCTAACTAGTCAGAAGAGTGCACAATGGGCTTCTTCAAGCCCCAATAAATCGTCATCTCAGTGACTGGCACGTCCTCGCACTAATAAACCGAATAAACGAACGAAAAGACAAATAAACAAATGAAATAAAGAAGAGTCCTGAAAGTGTGTCCACACCGTGGAAGTTTCCCTAAGTGTCCCTGCACACTATAAAACCCACCCGTGAGCCACCGAGCGAAATATTCCAGCTTTTTACATGCTTTTATGTTCTTCATTTCAGTTTACTGTCTTCAGTAAATTTCTTCATTTTTCAAAGCTCATTAATTTCTTCCTCTTCCTCTAGTTCTCTCTCGTTTTAAAGTTATTTCCCATTGTTCAAGGCCGGGGGTAATCCAGGTAAATCTTCTGGGAATACATTCAAAAATTCATTTACAACTGGGATGTCTTCAAGCTTGTTTTCCTTAGTCTCCCTAACTGTCACAAAGGTAAGGAATGATATACATCCCTTCCTTATCAGTTTGCCGGCTCGAAGAGCAGAGATAAGCGGTGTCTTGCTTTGCTTCTTAGGGGGAGTAAAGACCAATTCTGGGAATTCTTTGAAAATAATTTTACTATTTCGACAATCTACCATTGCTTGGTATTTGGATAACCAGTCAGCTCCTAGAATGACATCATACTCCTTCAAGTCTAGACTTATTAAGTTAATAGGAAAATTCTTTCCCTTCACTAACACTTCACAATCTAGATAATGATGTGAAATAGTTGACTCTTTGCTGAGAGGTGTTTCAATAACTAAATCTATCCACTCCAGTTCTTTAGGTAGTGGATTGATAAATTTCTTAGAAATAAAGGAATGTGATGCTCCAGTGTCAAATAAAACATAGGCAGATTTTGAACAAATGGTTAGTGTACCTTCTACCAGTCCGCCTTCATTGTCTGGTTCTACCTCCATAACAGCATGGAGACGGGCACTCCTTGTTACTGGACGCCTCCCATCTCCTGGTGATTCCTTCATCATCAGGCAATCTGGGATTCGGTAATCTCAGCTCCTACAGCGGAGACAAGCTCCTAGTTTCTTCCAATACTCCTCAGCCTTGTGTCTAACCTTGTCGTAATGTTTACACACCACATTGGATGGGGTGGTGATGATGGAGAACGCCTTGGACGTCTTCTTCAACTTTTTATCTTGCGAAGACTCTCCTCCAGTACCGGGTCTCTTCCTGTTATTAAAGCTTGGCTTGTAGTTGCTAGAACTCGCAATATTCCTTTCCCGTCCACGGATCCTATTAGAGAGTTCCGTGGCATCTTCCAGCAACTGTGCTCGGCGCACCATCTCCGAATAGACTTGTATGTCCATCGGCGCCAGTTGGGTGATATATTACGGCCTGAGCCCATTAAGAAATCTTTTAACTTTCATCTTCTCGGTACTAACTAGGTGTTTAGCATACTGAGATAATCTTGAGAACTGCGCCTCATATTCTGCCACTGAGAGGGATCATTGTTTGAGTGCGGCAAATTGGCATGCATCATTCGGTTTGGCCATTCCTTGTGACTGGTTCAGAGTTTTCTAGAAGATTTCTATCGCTCGTTGGTTAAGAACGGGTGTCATTTACCTTAACGCCCACTTTTCAGTTCGCTTCGCTGCATTTTCACTTCATCTCTATGTTCCATTTTGCTTTTGCTTCACCTCTACTCGCTCCCCTGCAAAGAGGACGTTAAGGAGGGGCATCTGTTGACACCCGTTTTATGCCGATGAGTTGTGTCATTTTCTTATCTTATTTTATGATGTCCCAAGTTATTCATTGGTTATTGGGCCATTTTTGGTTGATTTTAGGCTTATTTCATTGGTTTTTCTCCCTGGTTGGGGTCAAGTTCTCGCACCATTCATTATTTTTGCTTATTGGGCCTAGATAAGGGCTGAATATGAATTATTTTCTAGATTAATACAGAGATTTATCTCGGCTTTATCTCTTCGCAATGGCTATCTGCCTAGCAGCCTATCGTAGGACCGCAAGCGTAGGCTAGCAGCCCATTGCACGACTGCTTGGTGGATAGAGAGTCCTACTTTACCTAGCTTTTTCCCAATTGGCTTTATCCCTTTTGACTGACTATGCTTAGCGGTCTATCGTACGACCGTATGATGAGCCTTGCAGTCTATCGTGAGACCGCTAGGTAAGACCAAGAGTCCTACTCCGACTGATCTTTCTCTCTCTATCCATGGTCGAACAAAGTCCTTGATTTGATGTTTTCTCTGTGGATTCTGATCCTCAGAAGCTTATGATCGGCTCTAAGGACTCCTAGGAGTATTATCTATGAGATTTATCAAGGTTTAGCCCTTGTTTCTTGCTATTATCTCTCCAACTCGACCTAAGATTTTGGGGGTCTATAAATAGAACCTTGACTTTATGGCTTGAGGAGGAGATTTTAAGAGGTCGTGATGAAGTGCTGTTACATTCTGGAGCGATTCCCAACCAGGGAGAACATGTTTTCTGCATCCTTTAGTCATCTGGTCCAGGGAGTAGCCAATTTTCGTTTGGTTTTTGTGTCTTCCTTCATCTAGTTTTGTTCACCTTTGCATCATCATAACATCTCTTCTTCTTCTTCCACGTTCTTTTGCATTCACAACACATTCACACACACCCTCCTACTATTTTCACTCTCGTCGACAGGGGAGAACATAGGGAGTGGATGATGGGCAAGGTGCTCAGCGATGGCGTGCCCCTTGACCGCCTTCTCACTAACATAGGTGATGTCAAATTGGTTGAGAAAACTTTGCCATCTCACCAAACGATCAGTTAATGCTGGCTTTTCCAACAAGTATTTAATTGGGTCCATTCACGCCAAGAGCTTTACTTTATGTGCGAGGAAATAATGTTTTAGCTTTTGGGCGACCCAGACGACGGCTGCGTAAGTCCTTTCCATGGTAGTATATCTCTGGTCAGCTTTATTGAACAATTTGAACAAATAGTAGACCGTGTGTTCCCTCTTGGCATTACCGTATTAGGCCAATACTACTCCGACAGATTCTTCCATGGTGGAAACATAGAGCAGTAGAGGCTGACCCGGGACTGGGGGTGCCAGAACAAGAGGATTTAGGAGATTGCTCTTCAGGTCATCGAAGGCCTTTTGACACTTATCGTTCCAATCATATTTAGCCTCTCCTTTTAGCAGGTCGTAGAAGGGTTTGCATTGCTGAGAATGGTGAGATATAAATCTCCTAATAAATTGCAAACGCCCGATTAGACCACGAACTTTCTTGATGTTATTGGGAGGAGACATTTTGGCAATGGCCTTAGCTTTGTTAGGGTCGATCTCGATCCCTTTATTTCTGACTATAAACCCTAAAAGTTTACTTGAGGAGACCCCGAATACACATTTCTTGGGGTTCATCTTGAGCGGATGCTCTCGAGACCGTTGGAGAACTGCCTGGAGGATTTCTGCGTGGCCACTCCTGGTCTTGGATTTAACCAGAATGTCATCCACATATACTTCCATATGGATGTGCATCATGTCGTGGAAGATGGCCATCATCACCCTTTGATATGTTGCCCCTGCATTCTTAAGATCGAAGGACATGACGACGTAGCAGTAAGTCCCCCACTTAGTGGTAAAAGAAGTTTTCTCCCAATCTTCCTCCGCTAGGTGGATCTGGTTGTACCCTGAGAAACCATCCATGAAGGAGAGCATCTCAAAGCTGGTGGTGTTGTCCACCAGGACATCTATGTGTGGGAGAGAGAAATCATCCTTTGGGTAGGCACAATTGAGGTCAGAAAAATCTATGCAGATGTAGACATCGTTCTGGTGAGTGTAACGGCCCATGGGAGGCGCATTACATGGATTTAACGCTCCTTACTTGGTGCGTTACAGCCTGTGTGACTGTCTTTGTGTTTCCGTAAGATGTTCGGGTGAGTATAACAGACCGAGGGAGGCATGTCACAATCAAGGTAACGCCCCTACCCTGATCCGTCACACCTTGTAACGGGGTGATCTTAGTCCATTACGCTCCTTGACATTCTAAAAGATGCAAGTTTAGTTTCTTATGCATTCCATGTTGCATATGCACCATGTTTAACTTATTTTATAAAAACTATAGCACAATTTTAGATCCCGATAGAGTGCCTTCCTCTTTCCTCATGATGGAATCACTAGTCGTAGCCCTAGACTTTCAGTGTTAACCCACCTGGGAAAGGTGGAGGGGCGTTCCGATTCAACGGTTCTTAAGCTAGTTACTGTGGGCCCCTACTTGACCATAGTGTCCTACGGGGGGGAAAACTAGTTGGAGGCCTGGCTCTAGGCAGGAGTCAGTGTATGCACACGTAGTCCTAGACTTAGGAATGACACTAACGAGTGTCACTCTGACTAGTTCTCAGTTTGGTACTGGTACTGTTATGCCTCTCGCTTGTCGTGTTAGTCTAACTCGTGAGTTGCTTGAGATGCAGTGTAAGTCGTCAATAGACGCGTCTGATCTCTCACTTCTTGTGGTCTCTTCTTTTTCCTATCACTGGGGCAGTTGAGGCTTATCTCTATAGGTGGTTATAGCTTCTGACACTATTATTTAAATTTAAATTGGCATATAGATTAGCTGTTTAACTATTTGGATAGATTTTATAGCTTTGCTATAATATGTTTTATTTATACCAATTATCTAATTATCGCTTTAAATGCATGCTTAACTGCCTTTATATCTGTATGCTTGCATGTTTAGTGCGAGGTAGGGACCCGCGTGACCCCTACTAAGTCTGGTTGTCACTCACCCTTCCTACTTTCAGGTGAATCACTACCGCCGTCTCTTGGAGCTTTGCGAGATTTTGAGTAGTGTGCTAGCAGTAGTCGAGTGGTTCCACTTGTACTTTTGGCTGGGGTATGCCCCGTGTAGTTGTACAGTTAGACTTTTGTTTTATGTTGGACTTATGGCGGTTGTTAATCTGGCAAAGGCCACCTACCCGCATTGTTTTCCAATCGATGTGGTGCACCTATGAATCTTTCCTGGCGACTGTCTCTAATGCCTAGAATAATGATAATGCCTCACATCCCAACCCTCTTGTCAATCTACATGCTAAGTTGTGCGCAGCCAAAAATGCCTTAAGGGTCTGGAACAAGGATGTCTTCGAAGATCTCAAAAGAAACATCGTGGAAGCTAAGGCTACTATTGCCTCTTTTCAGCATACTTTTGATAGTAATCCCACTAAGGCGAATAGAATGAATTTGAATGAATCTACTGCCCAGCTCAGAAAGGTGCACCGCAACGAAGAACTTTTCTGGGCCCAGAAAGCCAGAATGGAGTGGATGGACAATGACGATAAGAATACTTCTTTCTACCATGACGTGGCCCAAGGCAACAGAAGAAGAAACTTCATTCGCAGATTGAAAATCAATGATCGTTGGTGTGATAATCAAGCCTCTTTACGCGATGAGACTATTCAATTCTTTAGCAATCTTCTCTCCTAGGAGACACATCATATCGACGAGGAGCTACTTCCGGTCATTCCCCCCCTTGTCAATGGCACTAATAATGATACTCTCTATCAAATTCCATCTGCAACTGAGATTAAGGAGGCGGTCTGGGAATTGAACGACCATGGGGCACCTGGCCCTGATGGCTTCACCGACACTTTTTATACTTCCTGCTGGGACATTATCACCAAAGATGTAATTTTTGCTATCCAAGGCTTCTTCAGCGGGTTTCCGTTGCCACAGGAAGTTGCTTCAACTCTTATTGCCATCATCCCCAAGGTTGCTCACCCCACCTCCTTCGGAGAATTCTGCCCCATTAGTCTCTACAACTTATGCAACAAAATTATGTCCAAAATTATTGTGACTCACCTCACTGATATTCTCCCTTTGATAATCTCGCCTGAGCAAGGTCCTTTTGTCAAGGACAGATATATCCTTGAGAATGTTTCTATTGCTAGAGAATTGGTGAAGGATCTGAATAGGAAAATTCAGGGACATAATCTTATCCTTAAATAGGATATGATGAAGGCATATGATAGAGTAGAATGGGATTTTCTTCTTCCTGTCCTTAAGAAGTTCGGCTTCTCCTCTAGGTTTATGTCTCTCGTTGCCAGTGCCAAGGACAAGGGCAAATAGAAAATTGAGGTATCTAGCCATGTGAGCACACACTGCCCCACACCTCAGGGTAGCTTTCAGGCTAGGGGTCAACCCTAACATATACCTAAACCCCATACTGGGCCTACCAAGTCTCCATAGAAAAATCAGAAAAAGACCCAAACCATGCCATTGCACACTTCAAGTGGGTCTAAGGTGTACAGGAGACAAGAATCAAATAGGGGTCACACAGGTCAAACTTACCATCCCAGAGTTCAGACCCATCATACCTACTATTAGGCTCAACCACAACAGTTTAACAGGTCTGGAAGGGATAGAATTCAAGGGAGGTCTGGATATCATTCGTATTCCACTCAGACTTATAGATCTCAGGCCAGAAATTGGGTCAGACAATCTAGAACATGGATTCCCAGGAAACATACTTCATATAGTCAGCCTAGGACCACCACTGGCTGCACTTCACAGAATGCTCATTGGCCTAGGCACTAGCACAAACAACCTCAACATGCTAACAACAATGGTGCCAAGACACAGAACAGACCTGGAAAGTTAAAAGCTATTAGTATTGAGAAGAAGGACAACAATAAAAAGAATGTAAACAAATCCACCAAACAGACAACTCTTAAACAAATGTGGATCCCTAAGAATTTACTGTCATGCTTGAGTAGCTCTACTTTTGTTCTAGAGCCCAAACATTTTTGGGTTCCAAACTCTTCTGCATGATTGTTATTGTAGGTATGCCTGGCAGCCAAGCACAACATGTGGTACTTAGACAGTGGCTGCTCCAGGCATATGACAGGGGACAGGGCAAAATTTTACATGCTGGTTGAGAAGAATGGAGGCCTTATCACCTTCGGAGGAAACACCAAGAGTAGAATTGTCGGGTCAGGTAAGGTAGGTAAGTGTACTACTTGCTGTATTGATAAAGTCATGCTGGTTGAAGGTCTTGCTTACAACTTGTTGAGTATTAGCTAGCTCTGTGATAAAGGTCATAAGGTAGTTTTTGACTCTTTAGGCTACAACATTTATGAGCCTAATTCTGATAAGGTTAAATTCTATGGCAAAAGAGTCAATAACATTTACCTAGTTGACCTAGATGATATAGCTCATTCTAATCTTTGCCTCACTGCAAATGTTACTAAAATTAACAATGCGCGCTGCAAATTTCAATTTCTAATGTAATCCCTCAACAAACCCCACTAACCCTTCCGGGGCCTCATCAGCCTCCTGGGTGGCGTCCCCATTTCATGATAGCGGTAATTCGATACCTAGTATCGGGTTATCGGTGCCATGGGCTCTGGGTCGTTACAGAATGGTATCAGAGCGGAGTTGGGGAATTGTGTCAGGAATTGTAATCTGCATTGGTCCAGAGCAAGTCCCTTTGAGTCGTTTGTTGCTGGCTTAGGGTGATTCTTGCGATGCTAATATGCTTTTCGTCGTCGTGTTTTTCCTAGATTCAAGATGCCGCCTCGAAGGCGAAGAACCCCAATTCCTCAGAATGAGGCTAGTAACTCACCTGCTCCTGCTGTACTGGTTCCTGCCCAGACTGCACCTGTTCCTAATCCGCCTGCGGAGTTACCCGGTAGTCGTGGATGAGCACTGAAGGAATTCTTGTTGTTCCATCTACCGACTTTCGAGGGTCAATCCGATCCCGAGACAGCAAGGGAATGGTTGGATGCTACCGAGCGCGTCTTCCAGTGCATGGAGTGCGTCGAGGATGAAAGGGTTATGCTGGCTTCTTTTCAACTTCACGGTACTGCACGCACGTGGTGGACTTCAGAATGGGAAGTTGCTTTCCGTTCCCGTCCGCTTCGACAGATCTCTTAGGCTGAGTTTGTTGCTGCATTTGAGCGTGTCTATACTCCAGCTTGCCTGAAGTTAGCAAAGATGTATCAATTCCTGGAGCTGACACAGGGCGAGATGTCTGTGCTACAATATCGTGATAAATTCATTGAGTTAGGCCGGTATATACCTCATATCTTTGCCGATGAGACTGCGAGGACTCAGCAGTTTTTGTGCGGACTGAAAGCAGAATTGAGCCTGCCGTTGTTCGCTACACGTGTGTCTGAGTTGAATTCTGCGTATCAAGCCGTTGTCGCGTTGGAGTTGGAGTTGGCGAGGACTCGAGGTTTTGCTCAGACTGCGATGGTTCCGTCGGTTGTGCAGCATCAGCCGTCCCACCAATTGTCTGTTCCCGGAGTTTCTCCCACTTTTTCTCCTGCCGATAGTGCTTCCTTTTAGCAATCTCAGAGCAGAGGTTTCTGTCATAAGTGGGTTCGGGTCAACCGACGTTGCCACCAGTCTTGCGGTCTATCGTCTTGTGATTTTTGAAAGATTATGCAGCAGCAGTAGCCCTAGAAGGACCAGTTGCAGGGGTTGGTGAATTGACAGAGGTTGCAGAACCCCAGCCACTTGCTGCTGACAAGGAATTATTCCCGGAGCAGAGCGGTCCTCTCGATATAGAGGTGGGAGAGATTGTTGAGGAAGAGGCCGATGCTTCTAGGGCCTTGGCCCTTATTGCTGGTTCTTCCTCCATGGAGGTTAGCAGGGCTGAACGCGAGGAGCAAGCGTCCTCGACTATTGAAGTTGCTGGCATAGCTCCACCTCGAGAGGTTGGCAAGGAGGTTGTAGTTGTCGGGACTTTGCCTGCCATATCAACTGCCGAAGTTGACTCCAGTACAGGTGCCCTGCAGATTATGCCGTCATCATCTTCTGAGGCGAGTGATGATATTTGGGCTGACGTGGATAGTAGGGTAGACTTCCAGCTCCCTGAGACTTTGCCACTTGGTCTGCAAACCTCAAGCGACCTCATGTGGCAGTTCCTAGGAACCCTTCAACATACCATCATAGCTAGCCCAGATTTAACTTATGTGCAGCTGAGGGGCTTGGTAGAGCACCTCTCCCGCTCATTGCTGGCCTTCGGTTGCCCCAAGGAGGATTGGACTCCACAGGTCGTAATGCTGCTGAAGTACATCAACAGATGGGAATTTCTTGGCCTAGAGGTATCTGATCAGCTAACGGCCGTGAAGCTGGAGCGGGTCGAATGTTGAACTGCTATCACTTCTTTGAGAGGGACTGCGGGGCAAATGAGAAATGCGGCCAGCACGTCTTCGCAGCGTCAGACTTTCCTCACAGCTCGGATAGCAGAGTTGCGGGCTGAGCTTTCCAAGGCTGAGGCTGAGCTTCAGGAAGCTAAACATCTGGAGGCTCAGAGCATGGAAGAAGCTGAGTTGGCCGAAGGACAAGTCGCTTCCCTTGAAGAAAAATTGTCACAGCTGGAAACCACGGAGTCTCGATTGCAAGAACTGGCTCACCATCCTTTCCTGGGCATCTTGGAGCTGGAGGGTATCTGTTATGTAGTGGATGACGGATCTAGAGGGGAGGGGTGAATAGATCTGCCCCTCTTTTGAAATCATCGTTTAAATTTTCTATTGCCAATCAATTCACCCCTCCCCTCTTGATTGCCATCTACCGGGGGACAACAAGTGAGGAGCGAGCCGATTTATCTTCTAGGAGAAGCCCGCGAATGGGGAGCTGCCATTGGTTTGCTGGAATTGACCCTTGATCAAGGGATGCTAACCCAAACTCCAGAATTCATCCCGACCAAGTGGTACTTGTTAGCAAGGAACCTTCACAAAGAGAAGCATACATTCGGCCTTTTCTTGGCCCCGTTAAAGTGGGGGTTAAGAGAGGAATCATTCTTATTGGACTACCTGGTGGTCAGATTTAAGCATCAGGTTGCTGTTGGTTAGTTTGTCGACTTGAAGGCCACTGACGCCCATGCGTTCCATGATGGAGCGGTGGAATTCACGGAGTATGTGCTTTAGAATTATGGGCCTATTCTGATGATAGCCGGGGTGTATCAGAGCGTTTATGCTTCTCGCTTCCGGTACCCGATCTCCAAAGGTTTATGCTGCGGAATGATAGAGGTGTTTTGTCTGGAGTATAAGACCTTTTACACAGTAAAGGGGGAGACTTATTTAGACTTATGCAGTCTGCACCAACTGTCGAGTCTCCCTATTGACAACGAACTGTATGAAGAGGTGTGCTGGCCTGACTGGCTTAAAGACTGCACAGATGGTGAAGGTCGTTACTATCTCGGGTATGCATATCGGTACCCACTCGCACAAGGAGAGGAAGCGGTTGCGGATGGGACTATGGTTGGAGTATTTCTTTGGAGGCGAGGAGCAGTACAAAGACTTCCCTTCATGTCGGGGCAGCCCTAAGTAAGCTGAAGAAGCAGGCTTGCCGAAAGACCATATGTCTCCTTCCCTCCTCAAGGGGCGACGAAGCGGCCCTAACCCGACAGGAGTAGATCCCATCATGCACTGTGCAGCCTATCTGACTTAATGGCTGTGTACATTTTGATGGGGGCATCTCTTGCCCCTCCACATTTTTTTGAGGCTCGGATTGCTCGTTGACATGTGCCATTGTGTTTGTCATGTTTTTCTAAGTGTAGTCATGTAACTTTTATATTTTATTTGAGTCATAAACTGTGTAATTTTCCCTTTATTTGAGTCTGGTACCTAGGTTAGTGAGTCATTTACGATAAAGAAAGAAATTAGTTAACTTTCCTAATTTTTGAAAATTCATTATTCACGCTGAAAATGCACTAATTCAGAAATATATGCAAAAATAGTCAAAACGATCCTCACAAAGAGTACATCGCAGCTGTAATATCCACGAGTCGATGAATTGAGAAATAAACTTACCGCAGTGTTCCGTAACTTGTACGAGAGAAAAATCTACGCAAATCGTAAAACTCAACTCGAGAGCCACAAAAGTGATCCGAAACTCTCCAAAAAGGATCCGAAAGACCTAATAAAGATCTGAGAAGACCCATTATGGATCTAGGGCATTACATGCACTGACCTTAACTAGTGTGCAACAGAAAATAGCATCGACTATGTGTATGAACAAGAGTGCACAAACTTTGAATGCACAATGCAAAAGATTGCACGGACCTTATGTGCATGATCTACAATGTGCACAGACCTTTAAATGGTAGAAGATAGAAATATGCACAGACATAAGTGTTCAAACCAAAACATGCACAGACCTTGGAATGCATTAGGTAGAAACGTGCACCGACTGAATGTTGCACAAGATAAAAACTTGCACAGACTTCGTATGCACAATGCAAAAGATTGCACCGAGTTCCTATGGACAATTGAAAGCATGCACCGAGTTCGCTGTGCTCAAGAGGGGATTGCACGGACCTTGAAATCAACATAAACCAACTAACACGGACTTGAGTGCACAGACATATATGCATGGACCTCAACGAAAATGTGCACAGACTTGCTTTAGACACACAAACAATGCAACGACCTAAACAATGAAGTGCATGGACCTGATGTGCATTAAACTAAGATGTGCTCAGTCCTACATGTTGCTTGAACAAGGACGTTCACTGTCGTTACATGCAAAGCAACTGAATATGCACGGACCTTGTTTATGCAATAGGTAGACGTGCACAGACTTTGACACCATGGTGAGCAACATGCCATATGTGCAATGACTGTTACAGTGTATGCACAGATGTCTGTATGGCTGAGACATAATGTGCACGGACCTTATAATGAACAAATCAAAATGTGCACCTACTTCTATATGATTCACTCAACATGTTCAATGAAATGACTTGCCCACACAGGGTTTATGCCGATGCAATGACTCAATGTTCACAGAGATGGCTTTATGAAGATGCATTGACTTTATGTGCAGAGTGTTGACTTTTTGTTGACTATATGCATGCATGAGACTGACCTTTATGCAATGAACAAAACCATGATCAACAGGACAACATGCAGCAACCACATAGTGCATCATGCATCAAACACACATTGACTCATAGTGTATCACGCAGTAAACACATATTGAACCATAGTGTTTGCTATCATCAAAACACAGGGACACAATAGTGGGATGTGGAAGTCAAACCCAAAAGCCTATAAGCAATATGAGTTGGCAGCCCGAAAGGGGCATGCATAGGCCAGACCTAGATTGGACAATGTGTAAGTGGATTTAACAGTCTGAAAGGGACATATGAGTTAAATCTGGAAGCCGATAGGCGAGATGGGTCGATTGCCCGAAAGGAGCATGCATAGGCCTTGGCACCTTTTTGTACTTCTATATAGGGCCTTTGTACTTTGCCCATTCTTGTCTTAGTTATCCCTAGGGCTTGTCTCAGGCTCCTTTCCTTTGATGATATTGATAAATAAAAGACAGAGCTTAGTAGCTTTTGCTTTCATCCTCTTGCGTGTACACTTATCTTTTCTTTCTTCTTTACTCTTTTATTGTCACTTTACTAGCCCTGCCTACCTTTCAGATTTTTGCCAGGACTAGCCCCTTTTAGGTTTTTTCAGCGCACCCTTGTGGGTTTTCACACTGAGGTTTACCCATTTTTTCCTAATACGCCATCGCGGGTTTTCACCTTGGATGGGTTAAAGCCTACTTGCCCTTTATTGCTCCCCTAATGAGAACAACCAAGTCCATTGGGGCATCAATATTTTTAGTCCTATTTTTTTAAATACCTATGATGCCAAGAGATGAAAGGGGTTGGCATCCCGAGAGGGACACGTGAGACAAACCCAGTGGGACAAACAAGTGGATTTGACAGTCCTAGAGTGATATGGTCAATCAAATATGAAGGCTGATAGATAAGATGGGATGGTAGTTCGAAAAGGACATGCACCAGTACCTAGGTGTGGCCATCCTCGTGATCGTGTCTATCTTAAATGTGCCACCTGTTTAGGCCACGTTCGTATCTCGAGTCTTTTGCCCGTTTTCCAGAAACTAGTTGCGGTAATCTCCCTGACTGCAGTCTTGTAAACATGGTTGCTCTGGGAACCACGTCCATCCTCTCGTGGCCGCCCTCCTCATTCTCCATATCCTCTTCCCTGGTTGTATTTCACATTGATTTTCTTGTATTTAAGTGATTCCTTGTCCCCCGTCTCATGGAGTGTCACTTCAATTCCATGTATCCTCTTTCCCCCTCTTATTCCCACATCGAATCTTCTTCTCATGTGGGCCCTTCTTCCTATGGTCCCACTGACCCCTCCGAGGAACAAGCAAACTTGACGGCCCATATATGTAGCCTTGTTCATCAAATGGACCCTGCTCAACCCCAAAAATTTCATGCAAACCACCTCAATGGGACTTCCCATGCTGCAAGTCCAATTGGTCCATATCCTATTGTCCAATCTAGATCCATGTATCCTTCCACTCCCGAAATAGGCCCTTCTTCTTCTCAGCTTGAATTCTCCTATTCGGCCCACTATTATGCTCTTGTTCCATATTCACAACCTCAAGTTGGCCCACATGCTCCTCAGTCTCTCCCTACCCAGGAGATGATTTCTCAAGCCCAATGCATGCTTGATAACCTTTAACAGTGGATCGATCCTAAGCCCTCCTTAAGTATTCTATTTGCATTTCAAAATCTCCATCTTCTGCCACCTTCACAAATTCCTACTTATCATCGCTATGGTGGGACCGGTGATCACTATGTGCACTTGAGGGAGTTCATCTATGAGTTGGTCCAGTTTCAGCATGACTGTTGTTTAAAGGCTTAGTTATTTGGTCTATCATTACAAGGCCCAGCTCGAGATTGGTTTTTTTCTCTGCTACATGATCAGGTTGTGAATTTTTAGATTCTTCAAGATAAATTCATCCAGCATTATCAAGGCCAAGTTGGGCCTAGGCATTTTCTTATGGACCTGGCCCAAGAGAAGATGAGGCCTGATGTAGAGTTCTTACCTTTGCCGACCACTGGCATAGCATGGCCGCACAAGTCCCAGGGCATATTTTGAAAAAGGAGTAGATTAATATTCTTATTTTTAATACAACATAGCAATATCGTTTCATCTTAGTCCTAAATGATATTACCTCAAACCCAAAAAAGTCAAAGGCCTTATGCAATTCAAAAAGTGTTTGTCAAAATGACTGAGTGAATTCTAGGCTGACAGCAGCAACACGTGAAGGGCAAAACTCAAGACAAGCACGTGAGCTTGAACTAAAGTCTGGCACGTGATCCCTCGTGAGCAGGTGACTGGCACGTGCACCCAAGTAAGGAGATGAAGGGGACGTGATCCAAGAAAAGATGACACGTGTGTTTAAGAGACTTATAGAAGAAGAACTTACCATTGCCACGTGGACCAATGGAATGTCACTAGGTTTCCCCGTCTTATTTCTCTGGAGGCTCTGCTCTGCGTATAAAAGGAGACCTTCATCCTTTAAAAAGAAAAGAGGGGCTAAGAATAAGAAAGGAGTGGCCGCCAACCGAAGAGAAGAACTGAAGAAGATAGAAAAGAAAGAGAGAGCTGCGAAGAAGAAGAAGAATAGAGAGCTGGTCAATGAGCGAAGAGGAAGCAGAGAGCCAAAGTGAAGAAGAAGAAAATTGTGAGTAAAAGAAAGAGTGTGCATCCAGTGCATCCTGAAGATCTGTTCATACATTAACTCGTGGATCAAATCCAGAGTCATTGTGCTCCTTAGAGCTACATCTGTTTTTGTTTCTCCTTTTGTTTTCCATTTGTTACTTTCCCTTTCCTTTTTTTTGATACGCTGGTTTGACGTCGGGTTCCTCTTGTTTGTTCAGGGGAAGGGAGACTGAGTCTCCAGGTTGTGGGTGATGGGAGGTCACTCACTGGTTTCCCTCTGTGGACTCAGAGGAAGAGAGGACGTGTCCTCTGGTTGGTGAGCAATGGGGAGTTGCTCATAGGTTTTCCTTCTGCGGTCGTAGGAGAAGGGAGGTGGGACCTTCGGTTCTGGTTCTGTGCTGTAGCAGAACTTGGGTGCTAGTCTTGTGGGGAACAAGACCAGGTCGAGGGTTTTGTCTCCCTCAGTTCAAGCTGTTCGACAGCACCTGTTGGCAGACTGAGTGTAATGACCCAGAGATCCAGATACCGATATACCGATAATATCGATACACTGATACCAAGAACTGGGGAGGCCACCCAAGAGGCTGGTGAGGCCCCTGAAGGGTTAGAAGGGTTTTGTCGAGGGGTTGCATAACGAATTGGAATGGCGACTTAAATGCATATGTGCATCGACCTTCTAGACTCAGCGACGTATGTGCATCAACATTCTTGGTCTATAACACATATGTGCATCGACCTTCTAGACTCAATGACATATATATGCATCGACCTGGTAGTTCAACGAAATGGAGGATTCATCGACCTTATAACTCAACAATTATGCATATGCACTGACCTTCTTGACTTAGAGATGACATGTGCACCAACCAGCCTGTCTCAATGTGTGAATATGCATCGACCTTGTAATGCAACAATATGAGCATGCATCGACCTTTCTTTCTAAGTGCATGAGGATGCATCGACCTGTTGGTCTTTAGTTGGGCCATGGAGCAACCTATCCACTATGAAAACCAATGATGCATCAACCTAACTACCATGAAATCCAATGATGCATCAACCTTTCTAGCAACATCATCAATGCAACATCAAAAGATAATGTGTCACAGCAACATCATCAATTCATCATTTACACATGTGACATCATGTCCTAATGATCATCATCATGTAAGACATTATCAACACCGCATATAATATCATAATGAGTCATAGTGTTTGACATCATCAAAATCATAGGGTCACAACAATCTCCCCCTTCTTGATGATGGCAACACTATAGCAATGGCAACACTATGAACATGTATGACATCTAGGAGTCATAAAACAACATGTTTGCCAAACTATTCTCCCCCTTTGACTTCATCAAAAAGGAAACAATAGTTTGTCCAAAAGGATGCCACTAGGTTTGGCATGAATTGTACAAAGATGATCTCCTTAACAATTAGTCTCCCCCTAGACAAATATGCACAATGACTCTCTCTCACCCAACACCCATATCTAATTATGTCCCCCTTTAACGACATCAAAAAGATAGAAGCAGACTCCCATTTGATACAGGTTGATGCTAAAGAAAACAGCATGAGATGAATGCAGTGTAGACTCAAATCAAATTCTCCCCCTCCAAGAAGGAATGAGGCAATCTCCCCCAATGATAGATACGAAGAATTTGAATTTCATTCTGGATAGGAGGAAGACAAATCAAGCAGATCTTACAGATGAACTGAAAGAATCTCCCCCTTTGACAGAGCAGAGGGATTGGAAGAAAAAGTAAATCAACAAAAACACAGGAGACCCAGACTAGCTTTAAGTGATTAATACATTATGCAATATGGCATGTTCATGCATGAGAGAAAGCAAGTAAATAATGAGAGTGTAATGGCATTAATTGTCAAGAACGAGCTTGCAAGATTTCAAGTGTATCAAGTAAAGTTTAACAAGGGGACCAAGCATGTAACGGATCTAGCCATGTCATGTAAGGATGGCTACTCATTTATTCAAGTACTTGCCCATTCCAGGCCGCACAAGTCAAGCAAGTCAAGTCAAGCACGAGAGAGATTGTGGAATGTCAAATTTCAAGCTAGCCATGCACTCCGGTGCAATGTCACATTATAATCATTCAACTCCCAAGGGCACAAGTACTTTCGGGTGCTCCACTCAGGATCAGGTTGGGCCCTATATACGCAGGCATTGGTTGTATGATCTGACATCCACTATAGTTTTATAGTAGCCAATAGGATTCCAAAGAAGTAGACCATTGAAGGCCATTAAGGTGGATTCACGAAATTTGGAATGTAAGGGCAGAGATCATATAGAGATGACTTAACTAGAAATCTGAGGCATTACATAAAACTGGGTAAATGGCATCCAGCATGGAGGCCGTAGAATAGAATTGGCGTCCACAGTAATGGTCGCTCATTCTGAAAATATAATAAGGCACGAAACAAATAGCGTCCTCCAAACAGGGCGATATTAACAAATGGCATCTGCTCCCCTGGGCGTAGACTACCAGAAAGTGACAATTTCTCAAAAATGCCAGAAATAGCATTGTTTGAGGCTAGTTCATCATGTTTCTTCAAAGAGACATGACTTATGACACGGTGTAATGAGTTTTTAGGGTACAACCTGCTCAGCTACCTTGAGGGAATCTAAGGCTAGAGGAGACTAACGGAGGTCTCTATGGCGAAATCGCTAGTCCGAAGGAATGGAATGTCCCGCGGAGAGCTCAAACATCATGGAGAGTTTAGGGTGATCGGTAGAAATCAAAACTGGGACCTCCTCTACGGAAGTGAGATGAGAGTGCCTAGAATAACCCCGACCGTGGGTTGAAAACACAGGAATCAAGTGATCAGAGAAACGACGTCCTACATGGCAGGCGCTAAATCAAATGGCGTCTATCATGGCAGGCGTAATTTATTATTTTATTCCAGGGAACAGTCTAAGAAGAGGGGAAGAAACCATACCAGACGAATGGCTGCGGAACTAACCTTGGCACCCCAAACTACTCCAAGTAGCAACAGGAAGGCGACTCTAAGCTAACGAAGTCGGGAGTTGCTGATCTGTTGACGCTGTAAGGGACCTGCAAAGTAGATAGAAACCTAGGAAAAACCTAGACAGACACATATAAAGATGACATGACTAGAATGTCGTACACACTGTCCCACACATGACTAGAACGTCATGCATACGATAGGACACTGACCTCGAGCACAGCCATGAGAGGGCTAACCCAGAAGGTCGTGATGCACAAGAAACGCCGAGAGTCACATGTCACGTGACTAGAGTGCCTCTCACTAGAAGAACGGCCAGATGCGTCCACTGATGTCTTATACTGCACCACAAGTACCTCCTTACGGATGCCTCAGGATGGCGGAGACTGAGGTACACGCTGAACCAGAATGGAACTACAGTAATGAGTGACTAGTCAGGGTCACGCCCGTCGACATAAGTCCAAAGCCCCTGACCACATGTGCACACACTGGCCCACTGCCTAACCCAGGCCTCTAGCTAGTATTCCCCATCCGAAGGACGCTACAGTTGGACCGGGGGCCCACAAAACTAGCTTAAGAATCGTAAATCGAGAAAGTGCCCTGCTACAAGAGCTGTCATGCCATAACGTGACGTAAGGCTATGACTAGTGAAGGCTCACAAGACACAAAGACTCAAAACACGAGTGTGAAAGTACAGATAGAGAAGAGAGCACTGTCACACGTACTTCGAAGCACCAATGGCCGCACAACCACTGTCGACAAACTTAGGATAAGGTAACTAGACCGACTCACGTAACGATCCTTGAGTCAGATGACTCGGGGGAAAGATTGTCACTAATAGCGGAGCAAGCCGCCAATCGATCTAATCCTAAGCCAGGGAAAATGACGCTGTCGAAGGAAACGACACGCGGAGATCTGAGGGAATATCGAGAACCCTCAGCACACATGGACATGTAGATCGAGGTAAGGTGATACCTCACTACAGCCAGAACCATGTCTCAAATTGGACAGAACCGTCGAGACACACAAGGTCACCTGTCAACCACTGGGTGACCCCGGGTTGACTAGAACCAGATACACCCTTTTAATTTGGACCTTTCGTTCAGATCATTTGAAGAACAAACTCTTCTCTCCATCCATTCGGGTGACAAATACACCCTTTTGATTTGGACCCCTCGTCCAGATCATTTGAAGAACAAACTCTTCTCTCCGTCCCTCTGAGGTCGAATCAACCTACTCGGGTCGAGCGCCCTAGTGACACCATCTAGCTAACAGTGCCACTTGTATGGTGGAGTGATCCCCTCGTCTCTCCTTTGGAGAGGCGAGCACTCTCCTATGCATCCTCGTGAACCCCACCGGGGTACTCTCTCGAATGAGTTGCTAGCACGAGCTTGCACTTCACCGAGATGCAAAAAAAAGAGAGGGAAAGATCTTGGAGTATCATACATACAAAAGAGGCATATGGATGAATAGTATTTTATTTCTAACAAAAAGAAGAGCTACATATGCTTCGGGACATACCCTTGTGCTACATGTCAAAAAAGAAGAAGAAAAGAAAAGGAGGATCGACGCTTAGTCTATGTCCCGGAAGATCTCCTCGAGGGGAAGGATCCTGACACAAGGGAAGTCCGCCATCTCGCGCAGCCGGTTCTCTTGCCCTTCGAGGCACTCTAGTTCGGTCGATGCAGAGGCCACCTCGACCTCGATGATGGCCATCTCCTCAGTTTCCTTGACCCTGGTCGCCTTAGCTTCAGCAAGATCGGACTCGGCCTTAACAAGCCAGCCCTTGAGCTTCTCTATCCTGCTCTCCAAGGCATGGATGTTGTCACGGCACTCATCGAGGGCTCTCTAATGCTGCTCTTTGTTTCCCTTCCGCACCTCTAGGGTCTACAGATATTCGTCCCTCTAGGCATTGATGGCTCAGTGGGGGCTTGTGTCTCGAGGAACTCGCGGCAGTTCACATACTTCAACACTAGTAAGGCTCGTCACAACCATTCCTCCAACGGGCAACCCATCATCTGCAGGGCCCCGGTCAGTTGCATGACCACGGTATGCACTCCCCGGTACGTAAGTGAAGGATTGGCAAACATCATGGCCCGCAATGTCAATAGGGTCTGGAGGATCGGCAATTTCGAAGCATTATGGCCTATCGAGGGTACGGCTGGTGGGTTGAATTCGACGGCACTGTCCACAGCTGCCCACAACTTTGTGTTAAATTTTGACCTAACACGCTAACCTAATCGGGCCAAATTTTTGATCATGACTAAAGACCCGTAGATTAAAAGAGGCCTCACAGTATGACCCGAAATTAGGACATATGACATCGAGTAGACCTGACTTATTAATAGTCCTACTTTCGGGTCCTTCCATAGAAATCCTTGCATAAGAGACAAAATGAGTGTTCAAGTTTTATTTTGGAGTGCTCAACTCGACGCTTGGGGCCCTTTTTGCTAAACGGTTGAAGGTGAAATAAGGTGATCCATCTCAACGGATTAACAAGAAAATAGTTGGACAAGGTGGGAACGACTTCATGATATTAATCACTCGAGTTTTCTTTGAGTAACTTATTTTTAACAAAAAATTAGAATCAGTTATCCGATATCATTTAAGATAATATAATTCAAATATTTTTTCAAAGCCAAAAAAAACAAAAATGCAGGGATACTTTACTTAAGTATTAATTGACCTAAGTTTTCTTATTTTTCAGCCAGTTAAGATACCCCTTCCCACACACATAGACGGAGGAGTCGAGATTAAGAATTCTTAATCGCCTATTCTAATGGAAACTAAAAAGGTGGCCACTCTTCCGTACGTTCACGGATAAATTTAATGACTCTTTTTGGACAGCTCATTTTCCTAAAATAGAATTGATCGTTTCCATTTCCAACGGAACGTGATGTTTTCACACCCTATTTTGACATTTCTTTATTTCTTATTAGCTCCGCGATTTTTTATCTGTTCTCCACCAGATGGGAATGAGAAGTTGGGTGGATCAAAAAATAAAAACAATAACAAAAAAATAACACCCATTATTAGAACTGAAAAATTTGTGGTAGAAATAATAACTGCTTTCCACAATACTTTTATTTAACAGAGGTGGCGATAACTGCGTTTGGGTCGTAACCGTTAAGCATTGTAGAATTCGATGCTCTTTTGGGCCGGACCTCCTCTTATCGGGCCGAGCACGTATGCCCATCCCTTGGGAAGGCTTGTCGCGCACGATACTCAGTGGACCTGTCGTTATTGGGCCATTCCTGGGTCAAATCAGATTTATCCTCCTCTAGTAATCAAAGTTGTTGGACCCTTAAAAGTTACATTTATATCGGTATAAAATATTATTTTAAAGATTTTCTTAGTCCCAGCACAGTGGCTTCAACGCCTCTACAGGCCAGCCACCAATTCCCAGTACCAGTTCCCAGTTCCAGCACCGTGGCTTCAACGTCTCAACAGGCCAGCCACCCAGTCCCAGTACCAGTTCTCAGTCCCAGCACCATGGCTTCAATGCCTCTATAGGCCAGCCACCCAGCCCCAGTACCACTTCTCAGTTCCAGCACTGTGGCTTCAATGCCTCTACAGGCCAGCCACGCTAGTCCTAGTACCAGCTCTCAGTCCTAGCATCGTGACTTCAACGCCTCTACAGGCCAGCCACGCCAGTCCCAGTACCAGCTCCCAGTCCCAGCGTCGTGGCTTTAACGCCTCCACAGGCCAGCCATCCAGTTCTAATACCAACTCTCAGTCCTAGCACCGTGGCTTCAACGCCTCTACAGGCCAGCCACGCTAGTTTCAGTACCAGCTCTCAGTCCCAGCATCGTGGCTTCAATGCCTCTACAGGCCACCCACCCAATCCCAATACCAGTCACCAGTTCCAACATCGTGGCCACAATGCCTTCACAGGCCAGCGACTCAATTTCGATACCAGTCACCAGTTCCAGCATCTCGACTACAATTCCTTCACAGGTCAGTCGACCAACCCCAGTCCCCAGTCTTACCTTTTGGCTGTGATGCCTTCCAAGGCCATCCAGTCAGCCCAGCCCTAGTCTCTCAAGCCATTGTAGACTACATTGCAAGTTAATGACATAAAGACAACTAGCATTCAGGCGTCGACCTATAACCAACGCAATCCAGAATCAATTTCCAATGCTAACCCCGTAGGCCACCATATCTTGATGAACCTACTCTAACCTCATATAACACGGGCCCTCCTCTTTGGGGAACTAGCCCCCAGCGTCTGTTCTCTTCCCCTACTCCCCCAGTACCTAGCACTCAACTCCCTGTATCCAAAATCCAAACCTAGTCCTCTATTTCAACGCCCAAAAATCGGGTGAACCCGACCTATTATCCCCTGTACCAGTACATGGTAGGGAAGAATCAAGCAGACTAACAGTAAGTGGTCACTAGTCCCTACATCTAACACTGTTCCATGGAACAAGAAGTGGAACAACTCAGCAAATAACATCATCAAAATCTAGAATTTATCATTGATACTAATAAAAGAAAAATTATAATGATATGACTCAAATAAAATATGAAAATTACATGACTCGACTCAAAAAAATATGATGGACATAATGGAGCCATGAAGGCGAGCAATAGGAGCTTGAAAAAAATGTGAAGGGCGATCGATGCCCCCATCACTTTCGTCCTTGTTAATGAACAAACAATATCTTTGCTTCGACATTTAACCAATGTTGATGAACAAACCATGCTTGACCCTTGTCATCATCGGCAAGATCAGTCAACCTTTCCCCTTGACCTGGACCTTTCATCCTTGTTAACGAACAAACAATATCTTTGTCTCGACATTTAACCAATGTCGGTGAATAAACCAGTCCTGACCCTTGTTATCATCGGCAAGATTTGTCAACCTTTTCCCTTGACCTGGACCTTTCATCCTCATTAATGAATAAACCTCCTTTGCCTCAGCATTTAACCAATGTTGATGAATAAATCAGTCCTGACCCTTGTCATCATCGATAGGACCGGTCAACATCTCTTTAGTCTGGACTTGTCGTTCGTTGCTAACAAACAAGCCCTCATCAACCTCGGCTTCGTTCCGTGAATCAAGTTCAAAAAATGAGGCTTAAAATAGAGGTGTCTCGCCAGACTTACTCGGACATTCTGAGTAAGGGCAAAAATGTCTATAACCCAGCTACGGTGAAAACCCGAAAGGGCGCTGTAAGTAAAATCGGGTACCCTGCCATGTGAAAATCTGAGAAGGTGCGTAAGCAAAAGTAAGAGGGGGCTGGTTTCGGCTAAAACCCGAAAGGGTGCTTAAGTCAGTAATGTGACTAAAAAAAGAGAAAAGAAAAAGAAAAAGAAAAGAAGAAAAATGATGGTGAATAGCAATGAATGAATGAAATCAATGAAATGATGATGGAAGTGGTATTGCTTTCTCATTCACCATCTGAGTCCCACGAAAATCCTGTGTGTGATCGAAAAGTCAAACCCCACCGCCATAGGCCTTACGCGTATGCGGTAATACACCTTGTGCTTCGACATTCAACCGATGTCGATGAATAAACCCTATCCTCATTTTTCGTCACCATCGGTGAAATTAACAAACAAACCATTGGCCCGGGTTTTTTGTCTGCATTAATAAGTAAACCTATCCTTGACTTTCCTCGTAGTACCTTTACTACATTATAGTAGTTTTTATTCTACTTTCCTGTCTTATTCCTTTGAACTACCGCTATCCGATATCTTTCATCATAAATGTTGAGAGATTTTATCGTTCGCTTATCTCCTTAAGACTCCCTGCCACAAATCTCCCAAAACTCGATTAGTAAAACATCGGTGGATGCTTGCATCCCCGCCGAGGTATTCCATTCTTTTGTTGGGCGCCCAGCAAAGGTTACGGCACTGTATAGTATCCTGTACGGATGAATTAAGGTATCCTGTTACTGTTCATCGACAGCATCGGGGCGGCCTCTTCATGCCGCTGCTTATCTTCTATTAACCTTTAAAAAAAATTCTCACGAGGGAATTACTTATGAAACGTACATCTACAACTGTATGCTTAACCCTTATTGCCCTACTCCTAATTCTTAACGCACTTCCCTTCAAAACGCTTGCACAGCAAGCTTCTTTTACAAGGGATATAGTAAGGTCAGAACTTTCCAAACGCGATGCAGGAACACAGGTCATGCCACAGCATGTTTCACAGTCCTGGTATAATGAGGCCGTTGCTACAATTGAAGAACGCGAGTTCTTTGTCCATTCTATGAAAGAGCCCGGTACATTTAGTGCCGTAAACCATCCACAACACCTGGGGTATTTGTTTTTTGAAAAAGGATATGCTGTGGGCAATTTTAAAGACGATGGCACTGCTCAGGGGTGCTGGCATGAGCAATTCTTATTGACAGGGATCGGCAGAGATGGCAATTGTCATACTACCGATCTATTAAATGTTTCCCAAAAAGGCGACAGAAATGTTCAATATGATTATACTGGTTATGCCATTACCTACAGCAATGAGAAAAATGGAATGGAACAACAGTTCCTCATCAACAATAAGCCTGCCGGCAAGAGAGATTTACAGATCAACATGCAATTAAAAGGAGACCTCGATGCAAGAATAAGCGGCAACAGCCAGCTATTACTGTATACTGCGGGGCACCCTGACGAAGTCCAACTGGCATACGACCAATTTGAAGTATGGGATAAGAACCACCAGCAGCTGCCAGCGCATATGCAGCTGAAGGACGGTCATAATCTGACATTGGTCATCGATGACCGTCGCGCGGTATATCCGCTGACCGTAGACCCCCTGAACCATACGCCTGGGTGGACAGGACAGGAAGGTGCCTTGTTAGGCCTGTCCAGTAGTGCTATCTATGGTTTTTCCATCACGGGTAATATCGATATCAATAATGATGGCATCACCGATATTGCCATCGGCGCGCCAACTTATGCCATCATCACGGCCATCACTGGCGGCGTAGGCAGCTTTACCTTAAGCCCGGTAGGAGCGGTCTTCATCTACCTGGGTGGTTCTTCTATTTCCACGATCCCTTCCAAGGTTTTACAGCCGGTTGGCCTGCCAGCGGGTGCGCTTTTCGGTTTTAGCGTTGCATCTGCCGGTGATATCAATGGTGATACGCACAACGATCTGATCGTGGGCGCTCCCGGCGATAATGTTGTTGCCCTCTCTACAGTAGGAGGGCCTGTCAATGTTGCTACAGGCAAAGCATACATCTACACCAGCACTGGAACGCTGGGGGACATCAATACCTTGCTGACGCCTGCGTTCTCCTATGCACCGATCACCGCAGCCAGCTTTGGTGCGCCGCCTTTATTATCTACACCTGCAACGCCTGCTTTTGGCTGGAGCGTAAGCGGTGCGGGGGACGTGAATGGTGACGGCGCGGCGGATGTCGTGGTTGGGGCACCTTACTTTTCCAGCTCAACAGTTACCATTCAGGGTATGGTCGATATTTTCCAGAGCACAGGTGGCGTGGCGATCAGCGCCTCTACTGTTCCTAATACCATTCTATCCAATTCGGCCAACTGGTTACTGGGATTTAGCCTGGCAAAAGGCAACCTGAACGGCGATGTATATTCCGATATCATTGTTGGTGCACCTGGTTCCCTGCTGCCCAATGGTACAGGTAACGTATATATCTACTATGGTTCCGCGAGTGGCATCACTGCCACTGGCCTGGGAGGCGCCAATGTTTCTTTGGTGGCGCCTTCAGTTTCCGGGTTGGGCAATGACCTCACCGGCTTTGGATTCAGCGTGGCCAATGCTATGGATCTGAATGGAGACAATGTAGACGATGTCATCATCGGGGCGCCTTTCGCCCGGGACAATTCGGTGAGTATTTCCAATGTGTCTGCGGCGGGTAAGGCCTATATCTATTACAGTAGCGGGACTTCCGGTATCCAAACGACGGGAAGCACTACGCTCAGCAGCCCACGTGGGCCTGCCGCTTTAGGCTCTGTGCTCGGTAACCTCCTGTTTGGCTATAGCGTTGCCGGTGTTGGAGATGCTAACCTGGATGGTCATAATGACGTAGTAGTAGGGGAGCCCGGCGGAACGCTCCTGGGGTCTGGTACGCTGCTGTCTAACCTGACAGGTGCCTTGAGCATCACCAGCGCTGCCGTGCTCGGCGGTCAGGCTTACATGTTCACAGGAACCGGGACAGGGGTTAATACTACTACTGCATGGACACTGGATGATCCTACCGCTTCAACCGCCAACTTTCTCGGCGCCTATGTGGCGAATCTGGGAGACGTGAACAACGATGGTCACGCAGACTTTGTCGTGGGCGCACCCAGCGGAGGAATTAACATCAGCGCTGACCTGAACGTTACGTCGCTGGTTTCCGCCCTGAACATGGTGACAGGTTCCAATACCGGTTCCGCTTACACTTTCTTTGCCTCTGCATCGATCCTGCCGGTGACCTTACTGAACTTCTCCGGCAGCGTCCTCAATAGCACGGTCGTACTGGATTGGTCTACTTCCATGGAAGAGAACAGTGATCATTTCGAGATAGACCGCAGCATCGATAACAGCCACTTTACATCCATCGGACAGGTGGCTGCACAAGGCAACAGCAGTACTACTACCCATTATACATTTACCGATCAGTCTCCTGTCAACGGGGTGAACTACTACCGGTTGAAAATGGTGGATAAGGACGGACAATTCACCTATAGCAGGATCATTGCTATGAACCTTAATAATAATGGGGCGACGATGATCGGTGCTTATCCGAACCCTGCGCATGGCAGCTTCTCGCTGGTGTTTAAGAATATGCAGCCAGGTCAATACCGCATGGCCCTGATCAATACCATCGGTCAGGAGCTGATGGCGAAAGACATCGAGCTGGGTAATACATCTACTTATGAAGAGGTGGTACCGCTGAGCGGACTGGCTCAGGGTACTTACTGGGTCAAAGTAGTGGATCAACAATCGCATACGTTCCTGTCCCGGATCGTCGTACAATAAATAGTGACCGTTAAGATGGAAATCCAACAACCCGATTGGTGGGAGCATCTCCTATGTTGGTTCCAACACCAACAGCTCCCGAAGGAGAAAGAGCAGAGAATGAAGCTCCAACGGGTCAAAGACTCTTATGAGATGAGGAACAGAACCTTGTTCCGAATACTAGCCGATGCCCGAAAGAAAGTCTTACTCCACTGCTTGTCTTCAACAAAAGCTCAGCAAGTGATGCAAGAAGTCCATGTCAGATCAGCCAGGACACATCAGGCCGGTCCGAAAATGAAGATTGAGATAAAGAAACGGGTCTATTACTAGACCGATATGTTTGACGATTGCTGCAAGTTTGCCAAAGCTTGTCAAAAATGTCAAGAACACGCCACCGTGTCAAGAAGGGCACAGGTGCCACAGCATCCCACCACACCGAGTTGGTCGTTCGCTCAATGGGGCACAGACATGGTGGGCCCTCTGCCAGCATCATTATCAGGATCGAAATATATCTTAGCAGCCACAGACTACTTCTCCAGATGGGCAGAAGCGAGAGCACTAAGAGAAGTGACGGGGGAGCTAGTTGCCAGATTCTTCTGGTAGAATATAATATTCAGGTTTGGGGTCCCCAGCCGAATTATCTCTGACAATGGCAATCATTCAGAAATCAGAAGGTTTACCGACTAGCCGATAAATACAAAATTGACTGGAGGACATCGTCCCCTTACAACCCCCAAGCCAATGGACTTGCAGAAGTCTTTAACAAGACGCTCTACACTTTGATGGCGAAGAATGTTAAATCCAATAAGAAAGACTAGGAAGAAAAGATGTACGAAGCATTGTGGGCTTATCGTATAGTCTATAAAACCCCAACTGACTGCTCACCGTTCTCCCTTGTTTATGGGTCAGAGGCTGTGGTGCCAATTAAATTGGAGGATCCATCGCTACCAGTTGGCATTTAGCATGTGTTGGCTAGCATCGAACAAACCAATATAGAAAGAAGATTGGAAGAGCTCGCTGAGCTCAAAAGAAAACGTCTCTGACCGTAACAGAATATCCAACTCTACCAAGCTCGCATGACCCGTGCTTTTGACAAGTTGGTCAAAGGATGAGAATTCAAGAAGGGTGACCTAGTAATGGTGAAAAGAAGAGAAGTAATGGCCTCCAACCCCAAGCCTTTTTCCCAATGTGCTAGGCGGCCAGGAAGGAGGCCACCCATGCAGTTTTGGCAGCTAGACTTGTGGCAGCCCCGATTCTGAGTTGTCGAGTATCCTTTGTGACCTCGTGTTCTGTAGAGGGTCATTCCTGTGTGATCGTTGGTTTTTGTGGAGGGTTATTCTCACGTGATCTGTGTAGGCTGGTGTTCATTGATTTTGTTGTCTGGCCTTGTGTTCTTATAGTTTGACGGTGTAGGGCTGTGCCGTGTTCTTAACGATGTGTGTGTGTGTAACTAGTGGTACTCTGGTAATTTCTAATCCGAGTGTGTGTTTGTACCTTGTGTGACACACCCCTAGTTGTAGGCCCTAGATGTTGAGGAGTCTGTCTAGTGTGAGGGTTTTCTCGTGAGATGGTTTCGACCTAATTACCGTGGGCCCCTATGCATATGTAGGCATCGAGGACTCTGTCTACGTTATCAAAGTAGGCGTTGAGGACTCTATCTACTTTGGATTAGCCTGAGTCCAGGTGAGGGAGAAAGCAGTCGCAGGACCTAGGCGTCTAGGATTATGTCTAGTGTGTGCATACGTGGTTAGGGGCTCTGACACCGTGTTGACGAGCACGAACCCCAGCTAGTCTTGGAATTGTATGTATCTGTGTCTCACTACTATGCACTTGAGTGAGTGGCCATCTGTGCGTGAGATAGGAGGTGTGGTGTAAGATGTTAGTGGATGGATCTGACTGTTCTTCTAGTGGGTAATTTCTCCTGTCACTCGAGCGGTGGTTCTTCCGATAGTTGAGGTTGTGGTTTCCCGACAGTGAGGTCATGGTCCTCTTGACGGTTGAGCTAGTGGTTTCCCTGACTATGAGGTTGTGGTTCCTTGCATTATAACTTACGTGTGGTCGAGTCATCTCCGGCACATGTGGGCATACTATGACGGGTTTCTTGTGGTTTTCTTGGCACTTGTGGTGTCGTGTTGCTTGCGTGAGGCTTATGTCATAGTGTAGTTTACTTTCTACTATAACTAGTTCACTATCATTATTATTGTTATAGTTGTTGTTATTTTGTGTGGTGAGGATCTACGACACCCCTACTGAGCCAATGAGATGAGGTTCACCTCTTTTTTTTTCTAATGTAGTGCACCTCTACACGGTTCCTCTCCCTCTCTCTCGTTCTCTCCCTCTCACTCTCACGTCTCTCCCTCTCTCCCTCTTCTTCTCTGGCGGCCGACGAGGAGGACGGGCGGCAAGGTGGAGGGCGGCGCAAGTGACGAGCGACGAGGACTGAAGTGCGGAATGGGAGGTGGCGACGTGGTGGAGGATCCTCGCGGTTTCGTGAAAAATCGGTCATGGAACGAGTGATTTTGGTGTGGATCTGTCCCGAATTTGCGTGGTTTCTTCGGAAGAGATAGGGGGACGGATCTCTAACCCTTGTACTTTACTGTCCCGAGATTATTTAAATGGGGCGAGTTTGAGCGGATTTTCCTTTTATTTGGGCTAAATTACATGTTTCGGGGTGTGAGACGAATCCGCCATTCTGGGTGGCAATTTTTAGTTTATATGCTCGATTTCGAGTTAATGGAAGGTTGGGGTGTGATTCCCCTCGATTTAGTCAAGTTTTCTCGCGATTTGAGTCCGGGATGAGGCTCAATGGGTTTTGTGAGTGGCATGGGTGTGTGTATAGGGCTATTGGTGGAATCGTCCTCTTTATTAGTCTTTCCTTTGTGTTTTTGAGTCCTTCCGACGTGTGGAAGGCTTATGAAGCCTTCTTGTATGTTTTCCCGTTCATTTGAGACGAACGGGGCGTGGAACGGCCAATTTAGCGCTAGTTCGTAGAAGTCCAGATCGGAGACGAGGTCGCGGTCAGCATCCCGACCTCGTTAAGCCTCTGGAAGAAGATGCGGTGTTCCCAAACACCACGTTCATCTTTGAAGCCAGTATTAAGGCGGTCAAGGTTGCGGTTGCGCAACCAACCGCGACTTGGTCGATCGCGGTCCTTCGAGAGACCACGATCACCTTAACACGGCCAGGTCCCCAACCGCGTTCAGCAAGAGGGTCGACAGACCCATTCTTGGCCTATCGAACGACCCCTGTTGGGTAGGTCGACCGACCTGAGGCCCAGGTCGACCGGGATGAGGACTTTTCAGCCTGTTTGAGTCCCGTAACTTGGTTTTCACCCCAGAACATCGAAATTAATATTTTATTCATATAAACCCATAAAATTTGGGCCATTTCGGCCTTGTGAGGATGGTGGTCGCCCGAGAATGGATTCACGTAATACGAGGTTTATAAATTGGGAAATAAATATTACACAGACTAACTTCAGAAAAGTGCAAAAGGCTGTTCATACATAGAGAGCAGGCCCATCATGAAATCCATTATTTACATAATCTGTTTGATAAACCAAACAGAAGCTACCCTCACTTGAGATGGCAAAGGATATTCCCAGGAACTCTGGTGGCGACACAAAGGAGATTAAGATTACTGGTAAATTTAGTTAATTCTCAACTTCCCTCATGGTCACCTTCTAGAATAACTCTCGTCGGATATAAGGACTAAACATGGCACTAAAAGTTAGCAGCATTTTAGCAACTGGAACCATGCATGATATTAATAGAAAGAGTCGGAATGGAATTCTCTAAAAGCAGGCTAACACTTCACAGCACAAAGCAGACTCAGAGAATAAATAGCCAGAAGAGCAATCTGCTAAACAAGACCACCAGGTAGAGAGCATATCAATAGAAAAAATGAGCGACAGAAAGTTAACTTAAACAACGAACAGGGTACCCAATTTATGGAACATGGAAAACATGCTAACCCGGAGAGCTCTTTTCCGGTAAAGCAGGACCGCCCCATAAACCACCCCCAGCAGCACATAGTTCAAGAAGGACTGCGAGGTGGGTGCATCGATTCCTGAGGAACGCCATAACGGAAAATTCAAAAGTCAGATGCATGCATCGAAAAATTCGAACTTTCCAGCTGTAACAGCAACAATGTTCGAACTTGCAAGATTGTGGGGGACAGTGGCCGAAATCGAACTCCTTCCCGATTGAATTGGAACAGACCCCACAACCCAGAAAGGCTCCTGAACAGCGATGTGGGTGGTGGAGTTACCTCTCCTTGAGAGCTCCGACGATGAGAAGCCAGTGGAAGTGATAAGGAGGGAGACGAACTGCCCGAGGCCGAGATCGATGAGGGTCCTCTTCGACCAGAAGCCTTTCCAGCTCGCCATTTCCCCTTCTCCTTACCAGAACAAGAGAGACCAAAGCTGAGAAGAGAACTGGGTACCCCTACCGGCGCTTCCAGCAGATGGAAGGAAACGCAGGAGAGACCAACAGACAGATATATAGGAAGGTGGGCGGCCGCGAGCTCCTGTGTCCTTCCAACCGTTGAACGCGGGGAACGACGAGGTGGACAGCCCAAGAAAAAAATCTCTTTCTCCCATTTTTTACACTTCAGGTTGGTCTGGCTTAGCTATTTTCCCAGAGCATCATTTTCTTCCTTTAATCCTATCAGATCTGAGTGGGTGGTTTCAAGAGTTTCAGCTTATTTTTTCAGTTCTTCATTTTCAATTTTTAAGGTTTCTAACTCTTTGTTGGCAGGATTATCATGAACAAGAGTGTTGATCTTCTTCTTCAAATGCTTATTCTCTTTTTTATACAGTTCATACTTCTCAAGTAGATCATCATATGCATCTTCCCAATCCTCAATTGAAAAGATTTCAAAAAGGTTGCTTACCTGATCCTCACTTCCGTTAGCCATGAGATAGAAGTCATCCGCATGTTCATCGGCAAAAGGACTCTCATTTTCCTCTTCATCATCACTCCAGGTGGAGACCATGGCTTTCGGCTCCTTTCCCTTGGCCTTGGACACTTGCTTGATCAGTTCAGGGCATTCTCCTCGCATATATCCAGCTTTCTTACATTGATAGCAAATAACTTTGTCAGAATTTCTGACATGAGTAAGTCTGAGATTGGAGTTTTTACTCACCTGCGGAGCATTCTTCCTCTTTTGGAATTTGTCTCGTCTACTTAGGAACTTCTTGAATTCCCTAGTGAGCAAGGTATGGTCAGCAGTGCTAGCCTCCGGAAGGTCATCTCCATCGTCCTCATCTAAGCCGTCTGTGCTCTCAACAACTTTGAGAGGCACCATCTTCTTGGGCTTGACGTTTTCTTCACTTCTCTTCAAGTTGAGCTCATATGTCATGAGCGAACCTATCAAACCATCAACTGTCATAACAGACAGGTCTTTAGAGTCCTCAATAACAGTGGCCTTGGTGTGCCACACTGGGGTGAGAGATCTAATAATCTTCCTAATCAGTTCACCGTCAGGGTATTCTTTTCCCAAGGATTTTAAGGAGTTGTTTAACTAGGTGAGCCTGGCATACATCTCAGAAATAGGCTCGTTAGGTCTCATTCTAAACATTTCATAGTTAGTAGTTAGCATGTTGGCCTTGGTGGCCCTGACTTTAGATGTACCCTCATAGATTAGCTCAAGCCTATCCCAAATTTTGTTTGTAGATTTGCAAGTGGATACTCTTGAGTATTCAGTGGGGTGGATAGCGCATTGTACTGGACCTTACGGACTCTGATCACTGCAATATCTCAAATTTCCATGTACTTCCACAACCATAGCTCTGATACCAACTGTAGTGACCCGAGATCCGAGTACCAGAAAGAAACTGATGCGACTCAAACCTCGGCCCGCCACCCACGAGCCCGAAGACTCGGAATGGTTAAAAGATAGGTGTGGTGTACACAGAAATAAGAAATAAAATAGAGCAACAGATATATCAGAAATAAACATCTAACTACAATAGAGTCCAGTTTAACAAAAGTACAGTCTAAAGCAGTAGAATGTACCACATGCCAAGTGAACACTCAGCCTAGCGAACTGACAACTAAGAACCTCCACGCAACACCCTCGAACCTCGAGGAAGAACTGCCACACATGAAAATCAGGGGTGAGTCTCCTTTCACTGGCTCAGTAGGGGTCTCGCGGAATCATAACTGAAAATAACAGCGGCATGGAAAGCAGTAACTACAGCAAGAACAATAGTAACAGTAGGAATAGTAAACCCGGTGGCCGATAAAATCTCAGCTCTACAGTTACTCCTACAGGAATGAAACCCCACACCCTGATCCCATGGATGGGAGGGACTACCAGACACGAATCACCCTAGTCATTCTACTAGGAAAACACCACGACACCTTAGTCGTGGAGGCCCGTGCTCACGCACGAAGGCCCACACCGAAACAACATGATTCGAGGACACGGTTACGACCTCGCCGTAAAGAACTCAACGCCATCTAGGGGAAAGCCCTCGGTGATGCTCATCGAAAACCCTAGACCTCGGCTCTGAGAAAATACCTGAACTACACATGAAACCCCGTCTCACATATGGGAAACGAAAACTCGTGACACGACAACTCACGTCACGTGACGGGAGTACCGCCCACCAGAAGTAAGGTCGGATACGTTCACTGACGTCTTAGTCCGTGCCTCAGGTGTCTGCCTACGACGCCCTAGGCGGAGACTGAGACACCGCACTAGTAACACAGAACAAGGACTAGTTGGGGTCGTGCTCGTCAATGCGTGTCCTCTGCCCCCAACTACATATGCACACATAGACCATCTGCTCTAGGTCGGGTCCTCTAGCTGGTTTTTCCCCCAGCCGGACTCAGGCTGCAAAGGCAAGGGGCCCTTAGCCGAGGTCTCTGGCGTGTAAAAAGCGTGCTTCCTCGTGTAGAAAGGCATGTGATTAATTGGACCACAGCTATCCACAGAAGTCGCAAGATAAAAAATTCTCAAAGGATGTCAAAAGGCAGAGGAGAATGGCTGACCAAGAACATGACATGTAAAATAAAGTTCAATTTTACTGTTCAGCCTAGTTTAAGTGGGCTAATTAGTTCATGAAATTTGTTATAAGTTTAAAGTTTATGTGGTGGAAATCGGTCTTGAAAGGAAATTTAACTGTGGTTTTAC
Source organism: Amorphophallus titanum (assembly GCA_024336825.1). Lineage (NCBI taxonomy): Eukaryota > Viridiplantae > Streptophyta > Magnoliopsida > Alismatales > Araceae > Amorphophallus > Amorphophallus titanum. The sequence continues at coordinate 348,306 of JANBPO010006887.1, read as the reverse complement.
TAAGCATTTCTTGTGAAATTCAAAACCGTCTCTAAATTATTGCAAAGTGGACTTAGGGTCAACTATGGAACGGTTAACATGATTGTTTAGGGATGGAAAGGCGGTACACTTTAACTCCTCTTATTTGGATCCTTTAACGATGATTAAATCCTGACCGGTCCTTTACTGCCTAAGGCGGTTCGTCACTGTCAAGATGCCCTATCCTATAAATACCTTCTGCTGGGCCCCTGTCCTTCACTTCATCCGCAACCCTAGCTGTCTCTTTCGAAACCCAAATCCTCCAGCCTGTGCACCTCTCTCGCCTCTTTCTCACCTTCGTCCAACATGTCTCCGAAGAGAGCACGAGATCAAGCTGCTGCTGCCTCTGCAACGCCGTTCAAGCGCTACAAGCGTCGGACCGCGCAAAGCTCCTCCTCGGGCCTTCCGCGGTCGACCAGGGCGGCCGCAAGCACTCGGTCTGCAGCTCCAGCCGTGCATCCTGTGTCTGGTGCTCTCAAGCCCAGGCTAGTCCTTCCTCCTCGACTTGTGGACTTCACCGATGTACAATTAGTGGAGATGTTCCCAGACTTACTCCCTATGTTTGACGCTCAAGGATGGACTCCGTTTGTATCCGCACATAAGAGTTTTTCCCCCCCTCTTGTCCAAGAATTCTACCACAACCTGCAAGTTGTGGACAGTGATTTGTACTCCGTGGTCCAAGGGCAAGTCATCCGACTTGATGTGAAGCTGCTCCACAAGTCGCTGCAGATTCCACGGCATGGAGCCCTCTTCAAGAGTGAGGATTTTGATTACCGGGAAGCTTTCGCAACTGTATCCGGCCAGCCAGCCCCTGAAATTCTTCCCAAATATGTGAATGCCAACACATTCCCTCCTCTTCATCGCTTGCTGCACCACATCATCACTACCATTATTCAGCCTCGAGGGGGTGCTCGAGATCAGGTGAGTCACCTACATTTCTTTATACTTCAGGGCCTCATTACGCGCCAACCCATCCGGCTCACCTCACTATTTTTGAACTCTCTCCAAACCACATTACGTTCTCCAAAGAACTCCCTTCCCTTTGCTGCCCACATCACCTCCATTCTTGAAGCTCTGCCATTCTCTATTCCCACTACTCCACGAACAGTTATTCCCAAAAGGAATACCTACTCTTTTCACTACATCTCAACCTTTCTGGGATTCAAGAAGGTAGGGGACCAGATTCAGCGAACCCGGCCTTCCAAAGGGAAATCTGCTGCTACATCATCTCAGTCTTCTCCACCACACGCTCCTGCCCAAGCTAGCCCTGCTCCCACATCTCCACCACAAGCTCCTTCACAGGATACCCCTGTTCCCACACCTCAACCAGTGGTACCCCAAGCTCCAACTGCTACCACACAACCAGTCCGTCTCCTGTTGCCCTGGCATCCAGGCCCCGCTGCTGACCAAGCTCCATCAGCACCTGCTCCATCTCCCTATGCTCCATCTACTTCAGCCCCACAACAGGGATTTGTCAATCCCTCTGACTCTCAGGGTGTACTCCTCCAGATATCCACCCAGTTGACCACTCTCTCAACACAATTCCAATCATTTCAAGAGAACATGAATGCCTCGTCTGCTCGGTTGGAATTAAGAGTTCAGAGGCTAGAACAACAGATGGAAAGCCGGTTCATTTCACACCAGGACAGATTTGCTGAAGCGTGCTCTCGCTTCAATCGGCTGGTTGGGACGATGGGAATGGCCTCATCTGATTTGAGCAGTCAAATTGTGGACACTGCCAATCAGAATACGAAGTTTCACAAGGATGTCATCACAGAATTCCAGAAGTTGCGGCTATCATTTGCACATTTGGTTGAAAAAATGGATCGGCTGACTGCTCATATGCCCAGCTCTTCTTCTTCGGAATGAAGACTTAACTGGTTTTCCTCCCTTTTTGGTGTTGACAAAGGGGGAGAGGGAGTCATTGTAGTCAGTCAGTCATTGAAGTCAGGAAGTCATTTGTCCAAGTCAGGAAGTCCAAGTCAGGAAAGGGTTTGTTTTGCTGTGTTTGCTGTGTATTGTCTGTTTTTTGAGTAACTCTTGTAAGAAACACATCAAACGATTTTTGTTTAAGGAACTCTGTTGATTGTCTGGCTGTTAAAATCTATGCTTTGAATGCACTATCAAGTGATGTCAATTTCTACACAATGACTCATGGTTGTCATCATCAAAAAGGGGGAGAATGTTGTGCATCCCTTGGTTTTGATGATGACAATAAAATTCTTAATCATTCAAAATTGTGTCTTGGTTAAATAACCTGATTAGAAAAGCATGATGATCTTCTTACATATATTTTCTTCACATTTGATAAGTAAAGGAAAAATTGCAGGCTTTCTAAACTCAAGAGAAACAGCAAAAATGACAAGTGCCAAGATTGCTTGTCGACCATCGAAGCTGCTGTGGTCGACCAAAGCCCGTGTCAACACGAGGCCGTTCTGCACTCTCCGCCAAGCGCAGGTCCGTGTCAGCACGAGGTACAGCTCGTGTCGTTCTGACACGAAGGCTGTGTTGTCTGTAAGAGAGCTCGTGTCATTTTTTATCCAAAAGAAGCCAGCAAGCTCGTGTCGTCTTCCAAAGAATAACACGAAGGGCTTGATTCAAGCTCGTGTCGTTTTTGGCAGAATGACACGAGGTTCGCCCATTGCTCGTGTCGTTTTCAACGACCCGTGTTAACAAGAGGTCCCCTAGCAGCTCGAGTCGTTTTTTACATAATGACACGAGGGTCATTCGTCAAGCTCGTGCAGTTTTCGGTAGAATGACACGAGGTTCCCTTACTGCTCGCGTTGCTTTCAACGGTCAAACCTCGTGTTGTTTTCAGCTTTTCTGCACGAGGGTTAGTCTTCAAGTTCGTGTCGTTTTGACACGAAGGTCGTTTTGACTGTGGGACAGTCGTTCATGAGCCGCCTCCAGCCCGTGTCAACATGAGGTGCCAAGCACCAGCTCGTGTCGTTTCAGCACGAAGTACTTAGCTGAAAGGCACCGCCTGGTCGACCAGCAATAGGGTCGTGGTCGACCATGAGCGTGACAGCATCCTAAACCGAAAATCTTGGGAGTAGGTACCGGCCATGACTTTTAGGCTCAAGATCTCTCAGGATCAGTGTTTGGCTATTCTTGCAAGCTTGACTGTCACACCAGCTATCTGACGTCAAGTGACTAAAGCTCAACGTGCGGACCCCAAGCTACCCCGTATTTTGTCGATGGCTGAGGTGGAGTTTGGTGAGGATGGAGCCGTAAGGCTCAGGGGTAGGTTGTACGTCCCAGCCGAGGAGCAGGTGAGGCGTACGGTATTGCGTGAGGCCCATGGGAGCCGATATGTCGTGCACTCTGTATCGGCTAAGATGTACCAGAACCTGAAGAGGTAGTTTTGGTGGCCTGGGATGAAGAGAGATATAGCAGAGTTTGTGGCCAAACCTTTGACCTGTTAGTAGGTGAAAGCTGAGCACCAGTGACTGGGAGGTACACTTCAACCCTTGGAGATTCCTGTGTGGAAGTGGGACCATGTGACCACTGATTTTATGGTTGGATTACCGAGGACATCCAGTGGGCATGATAGTATTTGGTTACTGGTGGATAGACTAACGAAGACGGCTCGGTTGTTGCCGATCAAGGTCAGTTGGAGTGTGCATAGGTTGGTCCATTTGTATGTGGAGTGGATTGTTCCGTTGCCTAGAGTCGCCATCTCCATTGTGTCCGATTGTGATCCTTGCTTCACTTCGAGATTTTGGAGGAGCTTTTAGAGAGCTCTGGGTACGGAGTTGGCATTTAGCTTGGCGTACCATCCTCAGTCAGACGGTCAGCCTAAGAGGACCATCCAGACTTTGGAGGACATGTTGAGGTCATGTTGCCTAGAGTGGCAAGGGAGTTGGACCCACCACTTACCGTTAGTAGAGTTTACCAATAACAACAGCTATCATTCGAGCATTGGTATGGCTCCTTATGAGGTATTGTACGGGCGACCGTGTCAGACTCCACTTGATTGGTTTGAGGTGGGCAGATCTGGTGCAGCAGTGTGTCGAGGTGGTGCATTTCGTTCGACAAAAGATATTGGCAGCGCAGAGCCGGCAGAAGAGTTATGTCGATCGGAGGAGACAACCTCTCAACTTTGTGGTGGGAGATCGGGTGTTTTTGAGGGTGTCTCCCATGAAGGGTGTAATGCACTTTGGCAAGTGTGAGAAGCTGAGTCGGCATGATGGCAAAGCTTTCTTTCTCAGTTCGACATCATCTACATTCAACAAAAGGAGATTATAGGCTATGCCATCGTAGAACATCTCACTCATCACCCTCTTCCCCGATTTGATCCACTTCATTCAGAATTTCCAGATGAGGAACTGATGTCCATTAATCAACCTTCAGATCCTATGTGGACATTACATTTTGATGGAGCTCTGAATTTTCATGGGAGGGGGATGGGCATGGTCCTTTTAATGTCCAAGGGTATCACTATTCCGCTTGCCTCTCAGCTCGCCTTCCCTATTACGAACAATATAGCTGAATATGAGGCTCTTCTGGTCAGACTCCAAGCCGCTCATCAATTTGGTGTCACCCAGTTGCAAATCGTCGGTGATAGTCAGCTTATTCTTTGCCAAGTGCTTACCAAATGCCGCACACTCGATCCTAAGCTCAAACCCTACCAAGAACTTGCTTCTGCTTATGCCAAGCTTTTTACTAAGTTAATCTTCATCCATGTTCCTCGTACCTAGAACATCTTAGCTGATGCTCTTGCTTCAATTGCCTCCTCCTTGATTTTTCTCCCCGAGTGGGACTTTCATGTTGTTATCATTCAAAAGCGTCTCAGTCCTGCTATTAAGGATCATGCATTTCTTAGTGTTAAGGAGGAGCTGCTTAAGAAGGTTAAGGCAGGAGAGATCATCAAGAACAAGAAAGTCATGCTATTGGATTTGGGAGAAGAGATGGAAGACGAGGAAAAATCGTGCCACTACGAGATTGCCAAATATTGCCATAATTAGTCTTATCCTGAAGAGGTCATGGCAGAAGAGAAGAAGGCTATCAGAAGAGTTGCCGAGGGATACAGTCTGGTTGGAGGCGTGCTTTATAGAAGAGGTCTCACTGGTGTTCTCCTTAGATGCCTCGATGATGATGAATCATGGAAGGTCGTGGAAGAGGCACATTCCGGAGTTTGTGGGGGTCATGTAAATAGCTAGATGTTAGCTAAGAAAATTCTTAGGCTAGGTTTCTATTGGCCGACTCTAGAAGAGGACTGCTCCATCTATGTTCGAAGGTGTGTAAAGTGCCAATAGCAAGATGGTAAAATTTATTCTCATGCTTCTTCACTCCCCCTATGTCCTCCCCATGGCCTTTCGCCATGAGGTGCCGGCGGCCTCCTCATCAGGAAGATGCTGTACAGATATGCAAACAGAATCTCAAGAGGGAGGTGCTAGAAAAGATGATCGGGGCAGATGTCAGAACATTTAACTGATTGAATAATATAGTTACAGAGGCCGAGACATTCCTATCTAGGCGCCCGGCCACTAATACCCCTCTTATACCAAAGGGTAAGGCTATTGATCGACGGCCGTCACATTCAGAAGCCAACTCCATCGACTTCAGGGCCTTTGAACAGTAGAAAGGGAAGAACAGAGCAGCTGATATTCCCCCGCCGGTAGCGGCAGTCGAAAGAAAAGAAAAGGTCTCCTTAAGGGAGAAGATGAGGAAAGGGTATTCTTTCCCCAAAGATAAGACAGGGGCACTATTCAATTGGGCTTACAAGTTCAATAAAATAACACTACCCGAGCCCAAGAGACCTACTGATGCAGTAAAAAAGGATGACCCGCTATTCTGTCTATACCATCGGGCACTCGGTCATGCTATAGAAGACTGTTACGTCTTTAAGGATGTTATGGAAAGCATGTTCAAGAAGGGCGAGCTACAATTGGGAGACTATCAGGTGAACCCTCCGTGCCCACATGAACCTCCAACAATGAGGATGGCCGCAAACATGATATCTGTATATCAGCAATTATCCAAAGAGGCTGTTAAGGAGTGCACCAGGCACACTTATGAAGCATGCTTCCTTACTCCATTGAAAGATCAGGAGGGATGGCAGTCAAAGCCTATGAAGGCCAGAAACAAGGCACCCGCCACTAGAACACCTGGCGTATCTATTCGGAGCACCACTCCAAAGCCAGATCCACCCTCGATGAAGCCCGTCAGGCATGAGATGGAGACGAAGCTAGTTATCAGAATCCCTACTCGTAACCGGAAGAGACAGACTCCGCTGCTTGCACAGAAAGGAATAAGTCCTGAGGCGAAGCGCCTTCAGTAGTACATCAATAGGCTTGATGAGTATGAACAAACTGAGCCGAAGCCGCTATTGGTGAAGGACTGTATACTCTGGGAGCAGCTAGACGGGCTGACCATTGAAGAAAAGCCAGAGGAAAAGCAGGAAAGTGATGAGACTGAATCCTTCTGGGGGCAAGAGCCGGAAAGGCCGAAAAGCAGTACAAGTATAGCAAGAACTTATCATGAATTTGCAAGTAAATGTTCACTGGAATTGGCCAGAATAAGCACGTATGTCATGTCACACAAGAATTTTAAGTAATTGAGCGAAGTACAATGTCGAATGTCACAGACCAATCACGCTAGTCATGCACTTCAGTGCAATGCCACACCATGTCAGTATAAACTCCCGGGGGCACAAGTACTTTCGGGTGCTCCACCCTGGACCATACCGGGCCCTTATGATGTGTTGGCATTGAAAGGTTGGATGATAGATCCTAGTCTAGACATCCACCACTTTACATGGCCAAGAATTCCAAGGGTTAAGCTTCACGAACTTAATTCTAAGATCAATAGGAATTCCAAGGAATGTTGGAATAAATGTCTTGTGGAATGATTGGAATGTCCCAAAGAACATGGATTAAGCAAGTCTTTGCAGTCTAAGGTCATCCTTGATATGACTGTCATCATAACAAAATCACGAAAAAGCATGTTCAAATTCGAGTCTAGCGGTCAATAATTAGGCTGCTTAGATTACTGTGACAGTCTAAATTTAGGCAGCTAGAGATTAAGCAGACAGGCTCTTAAGTGAACCCAAGACGGCCCTTCTTCCAGCCCTAGTCAGATTGGGTTTAAACAAGAGTTCTACCCACGAAGTTAAATTCAATGGAGTGGATTGGGCAAGGTTATAGTTGACTGGGCTCAAAGAACATGACTAACCCAAGCCCACTACTGACCAGGCCAAGAGAGACTAACAGTCCAATAATGGGCCGCTAAAAGACTATTAGCGGTCGCATATTGGGCCGCTAGAGGTTCAGACAGTTTGACTATTGGACTGGCCCAAACACAATTGAAATCAAGTTTGTAGGTTCTGGTTTTTGTGGTACAACCCGCCCGACATCTTGGTGGGAATCCCAGGCTCACGAGGACTTACGGAGGTCTCATAATAGTGGTCCTAGTCCGACGGAAGGAATATCTGGTGGAGAGTCCTAACTATTACAAGATTAAGTCTATATAAAACTCAGAAAACGAGACGATGCGGTCAGTCAATGCCACCGGAGTGGCATGACTGTTAAACAATGATATTAAGATCATAATATAACAATATATAATAGCATGGTTCAAAATTTAAAGGATTCCAACTTTAAAATTACTCCGCTACTTCATTCTACAAATTGACCGTTGCTTACATTTCCACAGAGTCGACCGGACTTTAGGTTGATTAGAGGTAAATCATTTCTCTCCCTACGTGAGATGGACTATCTTTGTGGTAAAAGTACTGGACAAGGGAAAGGCGCTGAAGCCATACGGGTTCGACAAACAATGCAACCTACCCAAGAACACGTAAAAGAGACATTTGTTACTTTAGGTGATGGGGTTACTACTGGTGAGTTTTAGGACATTGGTGACGCCAGGAATGTCTCTCAGTTTGCACAACATTCAATTCCCGTGAACACCCAAACTATGAGTAGGGGTCTGGAGGAGAAGGTACTTCTACACTGGCTAAGCACACACCTAACTCTAGGAGGAGGAGTCGTCAAAATGGGATTGGGGATGAGGCATTGAAGAATTTTGCAGGGGCTTCTCGGGAGAGAAATGAATTGTTGAGGCTCTTACGAGGCCAACGTACTACTCCCCTCCACATGGCCGATGACACTCCTTCCGTGCATGCATGCATTGACATACTCAAGTCAGCTCCAACTCTCGATCGTGATATGTATCTTTCGGCAGTGGATTTATTCAAAGATCCAATAAATAGAAAACTATTCATGGAGCTACCCGAAGAAGACAGGGTTGATTAGGTGTTAATTCACATGACATAACCCTTGTTCATGCACTTGAACTAGCAGACTTAAATCCCCTACCCCACTATATCATGCAGTACAACCTTAAACCTACATGCTTTCTGATCTATAAACTTGCTCTTATGGATTGGCCACCACATTAAATTTGCTGTAATTATTATGACCGTCATACCTATTGTCTTTTATAACACCTTATATGCAGGGAATTGAGGTTCAAAAAATGGGAAGGTATAAATGCTATGTAGTGTGGGTTGGTCGTGAACCCGGTGTATATTATAGTTGGCCCGAACGCTTTGTCCAAGTGAATGGATACCCTGGAGCTCTTTATAAGGGTTTGCACTCGGTAGAGGAAGCACATGCTGCTATAAATGGGGTTGGCAATAGTAGCCATACGTATGTTGATCATCCTCAACTACAGGAAAGGCCCATGCCTACATATCATGCAAGTCCCGGGCCTGACTATGATTCAAGAGGCGGCATGTCCCTCTGCCAACTCTACCTCCTCTATACTATGGACTTCCTGCAACTTGGCCATTTCGAGCTCTATTTTGGCCCGAGAGAGTTCAGCGCGAAGCTCAGCTATCTTAGCCGTCAAGGAAGTTCGGTGATGGGTAGAGACGTTAGTGGCATCCCACATCTGCTGGATAGTTCCTCTCAGAGATACAAGAGTGGTTCGGCACTCCACCCGCTCAAACTTTATGGCTGTCAGCTGATCAACTACACCTTGGCCGAGGAACTCCCTTCTATTCACATGCTTCAAGAGCAGGGTCACTTGCTGCATCTAGTCTTCCATGGGGCAGCCAAAAGCCAGCAATGTGTGGGCAAGGTGATCTACTAGACCCCTTAGTTGCACATAAGTCAGATCCGGGTGGGTTGCCACAGTCTGTCGCAATGTCTCCAGATACTGCCACACTAGATTATTTGACGACTACAAGCCAAGCGATGGCGTATCAAGAAGTTGGAACTCTACTTGACTATCGACTGCATCCCAGATGTCATCGCTCGGTTCAGAAGACGACGATGGCATGTCCTATTGGGCACCCACAGAAGAACCAGTTTTGGTGACTAGCGCAGTAGAGGAAGTCTCAATAGCAACAACCTCTCTCCCGACCTCTGGCAATGGAGCTACGCTTTGAGCTTCGATGATAGATGTAACACCCTCAAATATAGCTAAGTTGTACTCTATATCATCGAGGTGACTTTTGAAGTATCGGCTCAGTTCTTGTAAAAGAACTCCGAAATTAAGCATGCTAAATAGGGAGTAGAACTTGGATGGGTACCTCCTCAGAAGTCCTCCATTCTGGAGCCGATCACTGTTAGAAAGAGATAAAACCTTGAGGCTGGTAGGACAAAGTGGACATTACCTCGACGGTATAGAGTACGGGACATGACAGAATGGTATCAGAGCTATACCCCAGCTGGAAGTGTGGGAACTAAGTGTCATGCAGGGTAAAGTGCTACGCTATGAGAGACACCTCTTGAACCCACAATGGGACAAAGTGCTACATAGTGGGAGCCACCTCTTAAGCATGTAGGGGCCACCTCTAGAGTCCTACCTGCCTGGGGGTTTGATTGCGTGATTGCGTGCTATATGTGCCCAGCGACGAATTCTATTTTCTGTGATTTATTCTTTCTTGACAGCCTTTTTTGTATAAGACTGAAAAGCATTTTTCATTGTACTTTTCTAGGGGCGAACAAAATAACTGTGAATCCCATAGCATCTTCCTTGCCAGCTACTTCAAGGATTGTAGAGGCAGACAACCCTCTATCTGAGCCTGGGAAAAGAGCTTTTGAGAAGCTAGCCTTAGAGCCATCAATGCCTTTGACCATCTCACCAGGTATGAAGATGGTGAATCTTTCTTTGACAGCTTTACATTTTCTTGTTCTCTTATTTCGTTTGGGGAGCACTCATCTTCATAACCTTACGTGAGCACTTGTTTCTTTCCCTTCCATTTTTTTTTTTTGTTTTGAAGCTTCGAGTGATGTTGTTTCCTCAGATTACAAGCCAGGGACATACACCAGCAGAGCCTGATGATTTCTCGGGACATGAAGTTGCTTGGCCTGATACTCCGCAGACTATACCACTTGGAGGGGCCGAGGTGCTTGGCATGCTTATGAACAACGTCCGGGCTTTGCTTCAGCAGGAGGTGCTTCCCTTAATCGAAATTGTGCAGGACGCTCTGAGGAGAAATACCCAGGCTTATCATGTGTTGGGGCTGCCCAAAGAGTATTGGATGACTGCTATAGAGGACACTTGGAAAGAATTCCGTTGTCTTCACGAGGCTTCAGGCTTTAGAGTGGAAGACGCATACTTTGAAATTTCAGCAACTCGAAGATAAGGCTTCTCTGTTGATGGGGGAGATCCAAGAGACGCATTCAAAAGCCGACATCACCTGAAGCCGTAGAGATGCCTCGGCAGCGGAGTAGGTTAAGAAGCTAATCAAGGCATCAAAGCTTCAAGAGGTGGCCCAGACCTTAATGGATAGAGCATGGGACTTGCTGGTTGCCTCGCAATCAGATGCCAAGGAAATGCGGCAAATGCAGGGCAAGAAGACAACTCTCACTTAGAAGGGTGCCAATCTTCATGATGAAGTCCTTGTTAAGCAAACCCAGATTGAAGAGCTGACGAAAAAGAAACCCAGCATCTTTGAGTCCCCTTTTGTACATCTATCATTCATTGATTCATTTATTTCTTTTTTGTTTATTCAGCATTCATCGATTTTATGGTCACCCCGAGGGCTTGTCGTCTATTTACGTGCATAAAGTAGTTTTCCTACGCATATGGCAGCATACGATGATGGTTGCATGTACCCGAGAGCATTCTACCCACGTGGTCTTATGTACCGATGGGCGTCCCTGCACATTTACGAAAGTACAAGCACGAAGGCACGGGCTTGGATCATCGTCTTCTCGGGATGACCGGCCCTGAGTCTAACCCTGAAGGACCAATGGACCCATGGGCACCGCCCGGCTCATCCTTCGCCCGCGCTACACGTGGGTTGGGGGCATTTGTGGACGTGTAAAATTGCACGTCCATATGTCTCGAATAATCCAATATTAACGATAACGTCAACTGAAGAGACGGCGGAGAGCACGTCCAGTCCAGACCCTCTGAACAAACAATACACTGCCGTGGAGCCACTCTCGGAGTCACGAAAGTGAAGAAAAAATAACCCCCGGGAGGCTCACAATTCATGGGCCCTGAAGAGAATTAAGTGGGTCGTCAAGTTGGGCTCAAAACGGGCCCAAATCCCCTTGAACAACACGCCCACACGGGCCTTCAGTGGTACACCCAGCGTCGTCTCCAGCGGCATACCCCTGTGCCCTTCGCCGGCACACCCCATGCTGACCTCCAGCGGCACGCTCATAGGGCCCTTCAGCGGCATGCCCCATGTCCCTTCAGCGGCACACTTGTGGTGTCTTTAGCGGCACACTTGTGGTGTCTTCAGCAGCACGCCCTTAGTGGGCTCTTCAACGGCACGCTCTGCCAAGCCTTCAGCAGCACACCCCAAGGCCCCAGTGGCATGCCCCTTCAGCAGTGTGCCCAAGTCATCTGCCTTCAACGGCACACCCCAAGGCCCCAGCGGCATGCCCCTTCAGCGGTGCGCCCAGGTCGTCCGCCTTCAACGGCACACCCTGAAAGCCTCTCAACGGCACGGCCCACTTCTTCAATGGCACGCTCCCCCCGATGACACGTCCGACAGGGAGGATCTTACACCACTCCCCTACAGATCCTTGGTGCGCAGTGGGATGGCTGACGTGGCGGCATGAGGGTGAGGCACGCAAGCTACTCCCCTGTCAACAGGATGAGGGGAAGTCAAATCCCCATCAATGCACCCCCCCTTTCCCACCTCCACCGGCCTGCCCACGACACCATGCCGGTTTAAGTGAAAGAACGAAAAAAAAAGCACAGTGATCCTGCATCGACTCACTTGGTCTGGGTGCTTTGGGTTGGATGTATATAGAGTGTGTGTATTAGTGTGAAGGTTACGTGAGTATATATATGTTTATATGAGTTTAGATGTGTTAATGAGTTTATTTTTATGTGTTTTACATGAGAGGATGCATGGGTGGAATATTAATGGATGTGCATGGGTTTGTCTTAGTGGGTGTGTTATGTTTTTTTTTTTATGGTGGGGAATGGGGGGAGTAATGTTACGTGACGGTGTGGGTGTTTAAATGGGTGAATGCATGTGTGTGTGTGTTACGTGAGTGTTATTGTCCCTAAAGCGCGTATGGACAAGAAGGCGGGTTGAATTGCCCCCGCCAAATGTAGTGGTAGTTTTTAGAAATTATTGCAACGGAATAAAAATAACTACCAACTCAAGAAATGAACGGAAGAAGTTATCAACGAAGTTCTCTCAACCTCTCCATTCACACACGATTAAGACGAGTGATTAACAAGCAAACCACAGTCACACAGATGCGAGAGAGATTTTTTAGGGGGTTCGGGACCACAACGGGCTCCCTACGTCCACCTCTCACCAAAACGATGAGGATCCACTCGGTTCGAAATGAAGCGCACGGAGCTTTCACTCCAAAGACACGGAGATGCCGTCTCCTACACGATCCACCATGGATCAAACCACATACACGAGGTGCAACACCACAGCATAAAGAACCACAACTATTCATGGACGATTCGACACACTCACAAAGTCAGAGTTCAGAAAATGAAAGAAATGTTCAATACATGCTTGTGAACCAAAAGAAAATGACTCAAATAGATGCAAACAAGATGTAGAAGTGAATCCCCAAAAGTAGAAAGGGGTTGTAGAAAGTCTTCTCTAAGCTTCAAGTCAGAGGGTGGCCAGATGTCGACGATCAGAATGTCCACGCGTTCCCCTTCTCGTTCCGCTCCTTTCTTTCTTCAGCCACGAGCTCCAGAAATGAGTGGAAGTAGATCAAAACCTTCAATCTTTGCTTAGCTCCTCTCCTTTTTCCCTTTCTTCTCCTACAAGATAGAAAACAAGCACATTAGGGTTCACAATCCCCAAATTCGGAGCACAAGTTAATATGAACACTCCGCTGACACACAGCTTGAACAACCTTAGATCCGAGCAACCCAGCTCCATCTGAATACTCTGCTGACGAACAGCTTGATTGATAGAATCAAAAAGCAAAATGAGAGATTGAATAACAACATAAATACAGATCGAGTGTATAATTCTCTTGATGGCCAAATGGCTCAATCTGCAGATGGAGTTCGCTTGACTTCCAGAGAACTCCTCCAGATCTGGTTCTGCTGCTTCCACGATCTAGATCTTCTTCAGGTCTTCTTCTTGGAGAGAATCTTCACATTGATTTGGTTACAGCTGCTTCTTCTCCGATTCTAGACCTAGCTGAACTAGTGTTGCCACTCACGCTTCTCCTGCTGGTGCTTCTCCTGCTATTACCCTTGTTTTCTTTTTCTTCTTCTTCTTCTTCTCCTTTATCTAGGTCGCACAGGTCCTTTTTCTCTTCTTGCCCACGAGATGCAGACTTTTTCTCTCTAGGTGCAGTGCTTCTTTCTCCAGCAGCCACCTTCTCTTTAGTTCGCTGCATCTCTGCTATTCAGCCTCCCCGTCATATCTTTTCAATTTCATTTTAAAACATTCCCGAAATGTCTGCAGATAGGTTAAACCAACTTCTGGAGAATCTCCTATTTTTCAGCAAGGAATCTCCTATTCTTCAGCCAGAAGGTTGCAGACCAAGTCATATCCATGAAAGGAACCAAACTCTAGTAAAGACCCACGTTTCCTGACTTATTTGGACCCTCTAGGTGCGTGCCATAATGGATACATGGCTTGGGTATCGGGTCTTGAACCAGCTGGGTTCGGGTTTTAGGGTTTTAACATGATCCTCCGCGGTGGTCGACTCATAGGGCCTTCGTGGTCGACTTTCAGCAACTCCCAGAACCAGCTTGGTTTCTGTCTGGACCCGAAGTCGACTCTTGAGCCTTAGGTGTCGACACCTGCACCTGTCCAGAACCTGGGTGGTTCTGTCTGAGCTTCCAGTGTCGACTCCAATGCTCTGGGTGTCGACTCTTGCCTCCAACCAGCAAGGTCTTCTCTAGATTGGGGATCTTGAAGGCTGCACTTTCTGATGGTGATTTGGTTCATCCCTCTTCTTTGACTGATCTCTTTGACCATCAATGTACCTGCATTTGGCATTTAAACATTAACATGTGCAAGCTAATATTCATGTCAAGGGACTACCTTATTAATGACCAGCCAAGGTTCAGTTTAACACAGCTCATACTTTGAGGGTAAAGACAATGAGTTATAGATTGTCATCATCAAAATAAGAGGTGCACAACACCCTTGGAATTCACACACTACTGGATAGAATGAGATTCAACCGGCTTTTTAAGTAAGCGTTACGAAGTTGTGACCGAGTTCTGCAACTCTGTCCTGACTGTGACCCTTTTAAGAACTGCGATCACCAGATCGCGGATGGCCGATTGACCATGTTCGTCTTCTCTCAGGCCAGCGTGCCTACCTGTCTCAGTCGATTGATAACTTGCTTTAGTCAATTGATAACTTGTTCAGTCGACCGCTATTGGCCTCTGTCGACTGATTTCCAGTCCCAAGGTCTCCTCTGAATGTGGGCCTTGACCTACCCGCCTCTTTGAGATCACGGTGGGTCGCTCAACTGCGTTAGCATTCTCCCATATTGTGAGGTGACACACCTACATAGTTTGTCGACATTGATCCCTTTTGGGCCTCTTTTGAACGAGGACATGCCCCATCCGTGTCTATGAGATCTCGGCGCCTACGTCGACTGTGTCATTGCTCAATTTCTCCAACTTCATATTTCTTGTGTTACATTGCGAGATCCGAGCTTCGTTAGGCTTTAGCCTCTCCACGCTACTACTCTGATGTCTTCACGACCTATTAATGTATATTCCAGAACTTGGTACTGGAATCACCTTGAATTTTGGTTCTTAAGTCATATCACTATGACTTATCTTTTGGTCTAATGAACTTGAATTCCTTCTATGAAATTGTCTCCACTCTTAATTACTTGAGCTTACCCTTGGAATTCTTGGCTGGTAAATAATGAATGTCTAGATTTTATTGGGATCTTGGGATCTATCACTCAATGCCAATGCATTATTAAGGGCCCAGTCTGGTCCTAGGAGGAGCGCCCGAAAGTACTAGTGCCCATGGGAGTTGTAATGACAAGGTGTGGCATTGCACCGAAGTACTTGCTAGCATGTTAATTTTGAAGTCCCACGATCAATGACACCCAAGGGAGGGGTGAATTGGATGTTTACAAATTTTAAGAAAACTTTTACCCTTTTTAAGAAATGTGATGAAGCATCAATTAAGAGGTTTAAATCTATTTGTTCACAAATTAGACTTACCAAAATCTATTTGGTGATGAGATGGATTATGCAAGATGTACGTGATTAAATCCGGAACGAAGTATGCATGAACAATCACATAGAATGGGGGTAGAAGAAATGATCCAAACCATATAACTCAAACCACAATGCACGATGAGTTTTAAGGTGGTTCGGATGCAACGACGGCAATCCTACGTCCACCCCTCACCAAAACCTGGTGAGACTTCACTGCTGCAAACAGCACGGGGATAAATCCCCAACATGGAGATACACTCCAACCACACACGCAGGACAACGCCTGCCTACACACACGGGGACGCACCCTAACACACACACACACACACGGAGATGAGGTCTCCAACACGATCCAACAACCAAATCAATAACACACACACTTGCTGTAGCAGACGCAGCACTTAAGCGCCTGGCATCACCGTCGTCGATGACCTCGCCGCTGGCGAATACCCGATGCCGATGCACGCCAACGACAAGGACGATGTCTTTGTGGGACGCATCCGCGAGGATATCAGCAGCCCGAGCGGCATCGCCTTCTGGTGCGTGAGCGACAACCTTCGCAAGGGCGCGGCGACCAACGCGGTGCAGATCGCGGAGTTGCTCGTGCGCAGTAGCGCCAAGGTGGCGGTCTAAGCATCGATGGTTGGGCATTCAATTGCAGGGCAGGGGGCGCAGGTTCGCCCCCTGTTGTTTTTCTATCTGGGTCCATGCGCTACGTTTGTTTGAAGCTTGCCTACGACGGCACCAACTTCTATGGCTGGCAACACCAGCCGGATCGCCGCACGGTTCAAGGCGAACTGGAAAAGGCGGTGCATGAAATCACGGGCGTGTGGACACGCATGCACGGCAGCAGCCGCACCGATCGCGGCGTGCATGCCTATGGTCAGGCGGTGAGCTTTGCCACCGAGACCTGGCTGAGCAACGACGCGCTGGCGAAAGCGCTCAATGCCGTGCTGCCGTTCGACATGGTGGTCGAAGGGGTGTTCGATGCTCCGTATGGATTTCATGCCACGCGCGCGCAACACCAGAAACATAGGGGTGGGCCTCGTCTTACTAGCTCAGTAGGGGTCCCGCAGAACCCCAACCGCAAATAATGGTGGTACGAAAAGCAGTAACAACAATAGGAGTAACAACGACAACAACAACTACAATAGGAATAGTAAACCCGATGGCCAGTAAAATCTCGACATTACAACAACTCCTCCTGGAACGAAAACCAACACTCCGATCTCACCGTCGGGGGACCACCGAACTCCAAACCACCCTAGATACACTGCCAGGGGAAACATCATGACATCTCTATCGTGGAGGCCTGTCCTCAGACTAAGGCCCACACCGAGACCACGTGGTCCGAAAACATAATCATGACCTCGCTGTCCTAAACTCTACACCACCTAGGGGAAACCCTCGGTAACGCCCATTGGAAACCATAGACCTCTATCTCGGGAAAACATCTGAAAACTACACACGAAACCACGTCTCGCAGATGGGAAATAGAACCTCGAGTCACGAGAATCCCACGTCACGTGATAGGAGTACTTGCCCACTAGAAGCAAGGCCGGATGCATCCTCTAACGACTTAGTCCGTGCCTTAGGTGTCTCCCTACTCACCCCAGGCAGAAACTGAGACACCATACAGTAACCAAGAATACAGAACAAGGACTAGCAGGGGTCGCGCTTGTCAGCGCGGGTCTGATGCCCCCAGCCACGTGTGCATACACAGACCATACGCCCTAGGTCACATCCTCTAGCTAGTTCTTCTCGAAAGTCCGGACTCAAGCTATGTGGAGGGGCCCTATGGTAACCAGCCTAAAAATAGTCTCTCTTGGGTAAGTCGCTCCATCACTCCCCAGTGGGTCAGCACACGCGTGCTATAAGAAGGCTACATCTAGTGGGGGGTCAATGAACGTTAACACGAAAAATCACGCACACACCCATCGCGAGTAACGCAGAGTAATAAGTGGCTCAGGACCACCAAACTTGGGATAGTCATTTAGACCTATCAAACCCAATGGTCTTTAAGTCACGTGACTCGGGTCAAGATCGCTACACGTGATGGCACAGCGCTGTCAATCTAGCCTAATCTTTAGGTCTGAAACCACGGTAGCATGAATACCAAGGTAGCTCACAAGTCGCCAAGTTAATCCCCTGTCCAGCCAACAGAAACCTCTGAGGCACAGTCATTCTCATTTCCAATCCCTTCACCTGATGGACCTGAGAAAATTATATGTCGTATCCGTCTGAGTCCTCTATCCATCGGTACCAATTTTGTATCGATCTGACATCAGATCCCGTCGCAATAATTCTTTTCGTGAAGGCGCACAGAGTAGGTTCGTGAACAGGCTAGCAACTCAGTCTGGGGATTAAATCCTTGAAAAATATGTCGATCCACCGTCGGTGAACGTCGCTCCCGAAGGCCGCTTGGCAACCCATCAGCAGTGTCCCAGCAAGTTGCCACAGTGAGGAGTCAACCGGAAGCTGCCATACCAATTGCAAAGCTCCCGTGCTGTGCCGAGTTGGAACAGTACCGAGTCGGGATCGAGTCAGACCAGCAGCACGTCTCCGACTCAAATAGCTGCCTGTCAGCCCAAGAACGGTCCTCTCGGACCCCATTGTAGCTTGTTACCTCCCTGCATGGAGTGGGCCTTAACTATCTTGATGTAGCTAACTTGCCATTTGTACCGGGAGTGACGGTTCTCGGTCGGGAAGTCTTCCCCACACCCCGAGCGTGGACGTACACTCGCCCCTTACCTTGTCTTTCTTGCTTAGCTAGTATACGTCTTTTTACCGCTGCATGTGAGTAGTTATTTTCCTAGCTAGTCATATATTCATCACTGCTGTGAGTTGTCAGTGCGAGACCCGTCCCGTGACTCGTTCTGAGCACGAGAGTGAGCCGACCCCCCGAAGACTCAAAGCCAGTTACTTAATCATGCAGATCACCGCGCTTCCCTCGATGGGGGTGACCGTGAGTTAGCTCTCCTTGTTTGGGGCATATCGCCTCTGCTGGAGCTCGCTTGGTGCCGCACTGTAGTGTTGTTGCTGGTCGCATTGCCTGATTAGTCGGGTCATCTAATAGAGTCCTAGGTTCGCACCAAGGTCGAGTCGAGTCTCATAGTCATCCCGCATTAGGTGAAATACTCACTTAGAACAAGTCAGGATACTGCTTTCGCATGGTATCTTCTGACTCCCAAGTAGCTTCTTCGGTTCCATGCCGACTTCATTGCACTTTAACCATGGGTATGGAATGATTCCTGAGTTGCTGCTGCTTACGATCCAGAATCTTGATAGGTCGGGATAAATTCTAGACCCGGACCACTAAGGATCCACTAAGACACAGGCGTTACAGCCCCCCCTCCTTAAAGAAATTTCATCCTCAAAATTTACAAGGAAGAACAAGGAGGAAATTGGAAGAAAACTACACCTGACGACAGAAAACGAGAAAGGTAGAATCAGGTACCTTGAAAATAGAAGGCTATTTTTCCCCGTGGTTGAAAGTAGACTTTCTTAGATCTGCAATCGACCATGGCACCATATAGCTCTAACCAGTCCATGCCTAGAATTGCATCGTAATCGGCCAACTGCAGCGCATGCAACTTCGATGGCAGCTGCCGGTCACTGACGACAACAAGAGAATTTTTCAGGTAAAATGGAGTGGACATGAAGTCTCCGGATGGTAACTCAACGAGCAACTCACAGGGTGACTCAGTTACTAGCTCCCCGAGACGAGCAAGGAAATCTTTGGAAATAAATGAGTGTGTAGCACCTGAATCGAATAGAACGCGAGCTGGATGACCAAAAATCGACACCGTACCTTCTATGAGGTTGGACGCAATGACTTCTGCACGAGTGATGTGGGTAATCCGGCTCCTCGGCTTCCAGCTAGAGGCTACAGAAGATTGCTGGGAAGAAGCTGGAACTTGCAAATAAGATGGCTGGGGTAGAGGTGGTGCAGGAGGATGAAATCGAGACTAATGTGGCTGGGTGAACTGTGAGAACTGCGCCAGTACAGACTTCATCGGGCAATCTCAGACAACGTGACCTGGCTGATCACAGTGATAGTAGACTACCAGCAAGGAACACGGTACACCTGGGTGACTGCCACCACACCTCAGACACAGTCTTGGCTGACTCACGAAAAACTCTCGGTGCTGCTGAAAAGGAGGAACAGACTGCTGGACAGAATCAGAAGACGCCGATTGCTGTTGTACAGAACCCGAAGATGTTCCACGGTTAAATCACTTCTTAGACCTTCTAAACATCCGCCTCGAAGTGCCACTAGAAGTAGGCACAATAGACGGAACTCTGGGCGCAGACGGCTGAAAAGACTGTTGAAATGGTACAACCGACTGAGCAACACTAAACTGAGAAAACCCTGTAAACCTCGCCAAATCAAGCTCAACCGCGACAGCTGCCTGATATGCATCATCCTGGGGCAAACCACTACATGCACTACCCTCGCGCAGGAGGGGGGAATGAGGGGAGGGGAAACCAAACTGTGATCGTACGACTAGCTCTGACATCCAATCAAGGTGCTGTCAATGCCTGGACGAAGCCTGGGGGGATGCCGAAGGACGCCTGAAAGTCCAACGTTGAGCCGATGTCGCTGGAGGGTGGAGGAGGTCACAGCCGATGGCCTGAGCAGTTCTGCCTCACAGGACTACATGGCGCAATCGTGGTGTGTCGACAGGTACGCTCGCTGTAGAACTCCAAAAGTGACAGGACCAACTCGTGGGTGTAGCTGATGGAGATCACGATGAACCCTAAAAAGCTGTCGGTCATCAGATCAGCTCGCCGGTCGTGGTTGCCCAGATGGTCGGCGTCAGGTTCCTAGGTAAAAAGTAGGACAGGTCAAAGATAGTCATGGCGGAACTTCCGGTGCCGAAGTCGGAATGGAACGAAACCACCTGGGTTGGTTTCATGTCGTCGAGGGGCACAATTTTGGGGAAGATGCCTTTGGCCGAAAACTAGTAGAGGAAGGCATGCCAAGGCTGACGAGTCTGCTACAGGTTCCAGATGGATAGGGTGGCACCAGTCAGGCACGATTGTAGGAAAATGGATGCCCGGGCTGTGCTGAGGTCAGAAATGGGCGAGACCACCTCTGGCTTGTCGGTAACTCAAAGGGGGAGAACTCTTCGGAAGAGAGTTTGGGCTGATTCTAGCTGTAGGAGATGGTGTAGCTGGTACCAAATGGTACTCAGGATCAGGTATGAATCTAGCACAGTTGGACGAAAATGATCAACGCGATCGGTGCTGATGTAGAAATGGGGCGGGACCACTTCTGGAGCGAAGCCGTCTCACAGAAGCACGATGTCTCTAAGGAGTGCAAATGCTGGTTCGCGTCGTCTGGGGGCGTGGCGGAGCATGCAAGCTGGACCTCAGGTTCAGTGTGAGACTACAGGTAGCAGGGCCGATGAAGCTTCCAACGCAAGGCCGAGGAAGACGACGGGGCGAACTCCTCGTGGCTGTGAGTGAGCTTGAGTGTTGCTGGAGATGTGAAACATGGTGGGAGGTGGCTGGAAGAGGGCTGGGGCGTGAGGGGGTTGGAGAGGGGGCGGCTAGGTTTAGTGTATATCCATGTTTAGATAGCATCTCATGTTCATATTGTTCACTTTGTTTGCATCCATATTGTTATGTTTGTATATATTCATTATATCTTGATTTGCTAGATTTAGGCTAGAATTGCATGCACTCTAGTGCACATAGGATCATACATATTTGCATATTGTAGTTGCATTCTCCCTTGGTAAGTGATCCTCTCACTCCCATATTCCTTGGGTTCGACTAGGCGATCTTATCCGGGACCTCCGTAAGTCCCCGCGAGCTATGGATTCCCACACGAACGTTGGGCCAATTGTACCTTTCCATCCCATAGTTTTGCATTTTGCATACGTTGCGAGAGAGTTAACCATAGGTTAACCCAAAGTTTGGACCTTCTTCCCATAGGGCACCTATGTCTTGAGGGAATTATGCTTAATTTAAGTTATTAAAAGGCCCACCAAAACTTTGAAAAGTGAAAAATTAACGATCATCTCAACTTGTTTGATCTTGATTGAACCCTCTCACGCCCATATTGTTTGTTTGGGCTTGTCTAGGCCCATTTGTGGTGTTTTGTGCTGCATCCCCATCATCCCCATCTTCCATTGTGTCAGCCCATTTAGGTTAAGTCCATTTTGTGTCCATTGTCTAGTCTCATTATCCTAGGCTATTTTTTTCTTTGCATCGTTGAGTCAGTCCCCCTCCTTGATGTTCGAGCCCTTACTTCCCTCATTATATTCCCTTAGTTTATTCTATATAAAGCCTCCATTTGCCCTCATGGAGCGCCATTTTTCTCCTACATATTACCCCTCTTCTTTCCTATCTTTCTATTTCCACATGGATTCCTCTTCCCACTCAGGCCCATCTCCTCGTGGTCCCTCTGTGCCGTCCGAGGAACAGGCCAATCCCATGGCCCATTTATCAGGCCTCGCTCGTCAAATGGACCCAACCCAGGCCCAAAGGCTCATTGCAAATCATCTTCATGGGTCTCCTTCTCCTAATGGGCCTCTTTCTCATTTTAATGGGCCTTCTCCTCATAATGGGCCCTCTCACCTTCAAGAGCCTCTTTCTTCTCCTTCCCATGCGACTGGCCCAGTTTTTAATGGCCAATTCCATCTTAATGTGCCTTCTCTTTCTTATGTGACTGGCCCAGTTTCTGATGGTCAAGAAATAATAGCAACGACGAGAGTATGAAAAGAACAAAAGACAAAGGTTTTATTCATGGCAAATGAGAACCAAATACTTCAAGCGTAAGAAGAAGAAGAAGAAGAAAAGCAAGGAAAAAAAAAGAGAGGAATGGGGCTTGAACAGGGGCAATGGCTCCCTACTCTTCCCATTCCCCTGCTACATTTCTCTCTCCCTCTCTCTTACTCTCTTGCTCTCTGGTGGCTGCCGAAAGGGAGAGTCCCTTCTTCTTCTTCCTCTTCTGCTTCTTCTCCTCTTCTCTCTGTGCATCTTCTATGCGTTGCTCTCTCTTTTTTTTTCTGTTCTTTATTCTTTTTGTCAGAGAAGAAGGGGTTTCTATACCCCAACTGAACGGCGACACGGGAAGGCCGGTGGAGGTGGGAAAGAGGGTGCATTGATGGGGATTTGACTTCCCCTCGTCCCCGTTGACATAGGAGTAGCTCGCGTGCCTCACTCTTGTATTGCCACATCGACCGTCCCACTACGCGCCAAGAATCTGTAGGGGAGTGGCGTAAGATCCTCCCTGTCGGATGGGTCATGGGGAAAGCCAGGGCGCGCCTTGGAAGGCTTACATGGGTGTACCGCTGAGGAACCTAAAGAGGGCGTGCCACTGAAGGCCTTGCTGGGCCTACCGCTGAAGGCCTTGCAGGGCGTACCGCTGAAGGATTCGCTGGGCATGCCGCTGAAGAGTTCGTATGGGCATGTCGTTGAGGCCTTGGCGGGGGTGACGTGGAAGTAGATTTGGGCCCGTTTTGAGTCTGATTGACGATCCATTTAGTTCTCTTCGGGGCCCACGAGTTGTGAGCCTCCCAGGGGTTGGTTCCTCTTCGCTGTCGTGACTCTGGGAGTGGCTTCACAGCAGTGTACTGTTCATTCGGAGGGTCCAGACGGGATGTGTTCTCCGCAGTCTCTTCAATTGAAGTTATCTATTGACGCTGGATTGTTCGGGGCACGTGGACGTGTGATTTTACACGTCCACAAATGCCCCCCACCCACGCAGGCGAAGGATGAGCCGAGTAGTGCATGTGGGTGCACTGGTTCTTTAGGGTTGGACTTGAAGTCTCGACGTCCGGGGAAGATGACAGTCCTGGCCCAACGTATGCCATTAGTACATGTAAGACATTTAGCATTTGAGATTGTGTTTGGCAGAATTATGGTTCAATGGGAGCTAGTCATTCTGCATGGGCTTTTATGTGTCAGATGGTGAGTGCTTAGTTTGATTAAGCCATCTGTGTTTTTAATTCCGCAATAATTTTAACGGGGATTCATTCACCCCCCCTTCTGAATCCGTACTTTGCACCCTAACACAGCACACTTATAAACAACCTACATGGGCCTTACACACAAGGGAACCCAAATGGGCCAACTTGGCACATTTAGGAGTTTTTCCAAGAAAAAGGGGAATAGCGCCCTTTGCTAAGGCGCTATTTCGAAGAGCGCCCCCTTGAATGGGCGCTAATTCGTGAACGGAGAAAATAAGACTCTTTCCCGTCTAAACTTACTTGCAGCGTTAAGGTTTTAATCCCAACTAGGATAGCAGCTGCAGATGTGGCAGTAGAGGATTTACATGGGGAATGTTGTACACACCTAGGATTTTTATACGTGGAAGGTTAAATTTCATTAGGATTCTACTAGCATATTAGGATTCCTCCCCTATAAATATAAACCCTTTGAATTAGCATCGTTGGCTACTATGTTCAAAGGATATCCTCTGCTAGAGATGATGACGTCCTCGACTTTTCCATCGTCTTCCCAGGGTGACTGTTACTTTTCCATCGACGTTGCTATTGTCGTCTCCAAGAAGAGCTCCTGCCTCTTCTACTTCTTCCAATTGCTGTTGTCGGCCGACATACAAGAAGGAGCTTCCACGATCTTCTTCCTGCACTGTCTGCCATAGTTGTGCGAAGGAGCAAGCCTTCTTCACGATCGTGGGCTGCTACTGCCTATTCCCTCTCCCTGTTCCTATCGTTGCAGCTACCGTGAAAGAAGCCTGTTGCTTTCTCTCTGGTTGTTGCCGAAGGATCATCATCTTCCTACAATTGCAGTTGCTGCTACTGCATTATCTTTGTATTTCTCTCCATGTTCTATCATCCAGATCGACCCAATCAGATAGGTGTTCTCAAGTTACAAAGCCCAACCTAATAATTAGAATGAAAATCATGCATGTATGTTTGTAGTATTGATTCCATGGTTTCTGTTTAAAATTTTTGAGTTTCAGTAAATAGTGACCCTACCCTGGGGCTTGTATGGATGAGCCAAGCCAATGTGAAAGAAATTGGAGCACGTTCAGCCTTATACACTCAAAGGTTCGCAATCGGCTAAAAGCTGAACAGTTAGAAAAATTGATTTACTGCCATTACAATATGAGACTGAGAATAAAAAATATGAAGTTAAGACAACAGCTGAGGGACAAACGCGTCGCAGAGGATGCAACTCCAGAAATTGATGTGGACGTTTTATTTGATGATGACAATCCCTTGCAGTCTTGGGTGGAGATACGAGAGTAGGTTGATGAGCCCGTTTTTTATGTTGATGATAGAACATGGGCAAAGGACATACCAGATGAAGATGAGCCAAGAGATCCAGAATTCAGAAGACCAATAAAGAGGGCCAGAGAGACTCATGCGCACCAAAGAAGGGACCAAGCTTTGTTTGTTCATGACACTGAGCAGCAACCTGAGTTTGAGCCAGCTAGACACTCAGGATCAGATAACAGGCCAGTCACTCCTAGAATGGTCAAGCCACCTCCATCCTTAAGAAGAAGTACATCAATGCATGAGCTAACTGAGAGGACTAGTGTTACTGTTCAAGCGGACCAGGTAATTGAGCAGTTGAAATAAATTTATGTGAGGCACACACTAAAAGGAAAAGGACTCATCTCAAAGATGAATGAAATGATCACAACAAAAGAGAAAAAAGTATCCCCAAAAGTTAAAAGGCGATTGGTTTCTTATGGTTCTGATGATGATGATGATGATCCTAGTACAGCAGTAGGTGCTACTACTGGCGATGGCACATATGCACCGACTTCCTCCTTCCATGTTGACACAGGCAGAGGATACAATCATAGTGAAGGAGGATATGATTCACAGAGCCAATATGGACATACATCAGGTTATCGAGGTGACCAATAGGAAGCAGGCATGTATGGATGGAGTCATCAACTAAAATTTCAATTCCATCCAATTCCACCCAGTAGCAATTATGGGTTAGCATCCTCTTTTCATCCTCAAAGTTTTGCTTCTTATACTGATTCTGGATTCCAATCAAGCCAACAACCTTACACTCTAAGAGAGATCCAAAGAGAGATGCAGGACTTGGCTACCTCATTGTTTGGTTATAGTGAATATACAGAATATATGCAACCTTTTTATAGGTATCAACATCAGAAGCGAGATCTCCCCCTCCCTCTCCCTTCCACTCCCAAATTCGCAGCTCCCCCTCCCTCCACCTGTTAGACCCCCTTCCAGTCCCCATACTCCTCCTGCAACACCTTGGAACACCCCCTCCCAGACCCCCTCAGAGCCAGGGGTCTCCCCCACACTCATCCACCCCGTTTTCCCTCCCATTTACCTCATTCCCCACCTCCCCTCTTCAATCTGTAGTTCTCAGTTCGCTGGCAGCAGAGAAGGAATGAGTTGCAGAGCCTGCCCCGGAGTCTTCAGGTATCTTCAGGTGGCGTGCCATACATTTCTGGAAATCTCATCAAGGCATCTTCGCAGCCGTGGTGGTCCTGCTAGCATCCAACGTTCCTGCTGTCCGAAGGACCCATTCTCCCCCGACTGCGCAGATCAGACCCGGCCAATGACCTGAGGTGACTTCCTAGAGCTCTCACGGCCACATCCCACAGCTTCTGGAGGCGCCGCTTGGCCGAGAGTTTCTACCACCAGTCACATCCATCAGAAAAAAGTGACATCCTGTTCGGCATCTGGAGGAGCATTTTTCAAATTTTCTCCCTCAGGTGCTCTGTTCTGTCCATTCCTGGACTGAACAAACCCCTGCCTACCTTTCTGGCTGCTCCGGTCTTCTCCGATCACCGCCGGCATTCCCACAAGTGCCATTTCAAAGAGGACTCGACGACGGCTCCAAAGACTCCAGCCTCGCTCAAACGCAAGTCTGGCAGCGCTTGTGGCAGCCACGTCTTCCTGCTACTGAGGTATCCCTGTGGATAGAATCAGAACTCCTAAACCCTGTTCGCGCCCTGCCCCTGATCGACACCTGAGGCCAAAGAATTCTACAAAAATCAGGCGTCATCCTGGTCTAGTTACGAAGCCATCCCAACCAATCTCGCCTTTAGCAAAAATTAGGAGCGGCCGTAGTGGCAGCATCACTAACAGTCTATCAGCAGTTCCAAAAGTGGGCAGAACTGGCGGAGTATCCAATTGGCACTCGTTTAGTTAATTTTCCCCATCCCCGCCTAGCCGGCTTAGTGCCCCTCTCTGTGTGGACGTAGTTTTGACTGTAAATCACTTAAACCCCAACCTAAGAACCCCCCTCCTACGTGAGGTGTAGTGATTGTAAGTTAAATTACTTCACAACATATTGCTTAGGCTGGCCCACATTATTCTCGATCTCTCCCTACCCAGGAGATGATTGCTTAAGCCCAATGCTAGCTTGATGAGCTTCAACGCCGAATTGATCCAAAATCCTCCTTAGGTGTCCCTTTCAGATTCCAAAATCTCTGACTTTCACCTTCTTTGCAAATCCCTGCATATCGCCGACATGGTGGAACCAGTGACCCCTCTGTGCACTTGAAGGAGTTCGTTTATGAGTCAGCCCAATTCTGACATGACCGGCACTTGATGGCTTATTTATTTTGTTTGTCATTGGAAGGCCTAGCTCAGGATTGGTTCTTCTCATTGCTGCAAGGGCAAATTGTGAAGTTTCATGTGGTGCAAGAGAAGTTTATTCAACAATATCAAGATCAGGTTGGGCCCAAGTATTCCATGGTGGATCTGGCCCACAAAAAGATGAAGCCCGAGGAGGAGTTCTACACCTTTACTGACTACTGGCGTCGCCTTGCTGCACAAGTCCCAGGGCACATTCCAGAGGGAGAGCAAATAAAGATGCTTATCTCCAATACAACACCTGAGAATAAGTTTATCTTAGCTTTTAATTATATTACCTCTTGGCAACAATTATATAGTAGAGCCTGCTTCATTAACCAACAACTCCATAATTCCCTTGACCCCGAGTCTCCTTTACCTTCTACATCCATGTATGCCTCACCATCCTCATATACCCCTTGTGCACCCTCCATGAGTCAGCCTTCCACCACCTACTCACCCGCTACAAGTCAACTTTCCTCCACTTATCTATCCATGAGTCCACCCTTCATGATCCCATCCACCTCCTATCAACTATCCACGAATTCATAATCCACATATACCCCTTACCAAACTCCTATGAGTCAACCTTCCGTACATGTGTCTTCACCTCCGGTCAAGGGAACACCACACCCCGATTAGGTGGATGTCATCCACTACATACCTACTCATCTTACTCCTCATGGATCTTCGCTTGGTCCTTCCACCTACCATGCACCCTTGCCCACGCAGTCTCTACTTCCCTCTCCTCTATCCCATACCCCTTAGCATCCTCCTTGCCTGAAGAGGGCTCCTCATCCTCCATTGTCGAAGTGTTTTTCAGATATTTTCAGGGCTTTGATGACCACTCACGTATTACAGCTCCCTCTGATTCTACCTTGCCGACCTATAGTCAGGAATTTACTTCAATTTTGTGATTATCATCGCCAGCAGGGGCATGTGGTCAAGGATTGCCCCAAGTTACAGGATCTTGTGTATGACTTGGAAGATAAGAAGAGGATCGATTGGATGGCCATTCACAAGGTCATTCTATATCTTTGCAGTAAGCAGCAGCAGCAAGAAGTGTCGCCCAGGGAGCCATCTCCATCTTTACAAGACCAGGGGCACCCCTATGATTCTTTATTTAGTGTAGCACCTACTCCATTACCTACTGCATTGCCTATCCCGTCGCCTACTCCAACACCCATTCCCTCACCAAGGCCATTGCCATCTCTATCTCTATCCACCCCACCATCTTCATCACCTCCTACTCCATCTCCACAAACTCCACAAACCCAAGCCTCTGCTCAGGCTCCATCATTTCCCTCCTCTACTCCTATGGCTCCCACTGCTCCCACATCCTCTACCTCTCCTGCTTGTATTACTACCACTCCTACTCCAATTACCTCCACCACCACTTCCATTCCTAATGTCGCACGGTGTGTCGTGTCTATATGTCAGTGGTGGACGCCGTGACTTTCCCCTTCACCTTCTCCCTCACCATCACTTTCCTCTTCCTCCTCTCCCTCTCCCTCACCATCACTTTCCTCTTCATCTCCCTCACCATCCCCTTTACCCCCGTTGCCCTCGTCACCGCCTTTGTCACCATCCTTGCCACCAAACCCCATGCCACTAATGCCTTCCTATTTACCCTCCTCTTTGCCCTCTCCACCTCCATCACCATCTCCATTGCCATCCTCTTCACCATCCTCACCATTGCCTAATCCTCCGTTGCCTTCTCCACCTCCTCTTCCAAAATGATCTCCACTGTCTCCACGATCTCCATCGTCTCCATCATCTCCACCGCCTTTGTCTTCTCCACCATCTCTGCCATCTTCGCCGCCTTCATCTTCGCCATCACTACTTCCTTTGCCTTCTTTACCATCACCCCCATCGCACAAACCTAAGCAAGCTCAACCTTCACCTTTACCCTCACCCACACATGAGCCTACCATTCCCATTCTGTCTTCACCTCCATTGCCAGAACCTTCAAGCCCTTCACCTCAGCCTTCACCTGTATTGCCTTTGCCAGTACTCAACATCGCCATCCCCGTTGAACCCTCCATGCCTTCTGAACCCATTCCCTCTACTTCTCCACCCACCACCACCCTACGGAGCGGGTGTGTGCTACCTCTAGTGCCCCTCCGGTAAGGTCCCCAAGGAGATGATGAGTCGAGTCAGGACAGTTTGGTGTCGGTTATACACTTTCAGATTCAAGATTTTATCTACCACATGTTGGTCCGCATCCTAGTTGCTGGCTATTTTGGGGTTGGTAACCCTATATTTCCAAAGATGGTTGCCAAAAAGAGCTCTCTTGCACTAGTGCTAGTTTCTTCTTAAGCAAGGTCGGTGGCAATCTCACTGCTCGCCGGAGGATCCACCATTGATGCTATTATCACCTCTCACTCTATCACAGTTCAGATAACTGGTCAAGAGTGGTTCTCTACCCAGTTCATGTTAACTCGTACAGCCGCCAAAGATCTTATGGATGGTATGTTCAAGGGGTAGTTTGTCGTGTTTCCAGCATTTTCAAGGGACATTCGGCTCTTTTTAAG
Organism: Amorphophallus titanum; assembly: GCA_024336825.1. Taxonomy (NCBI): domain Eukaryota; kingdom Viridiplantae; phylum Streptophyta; class Magnoliopsida; order Alismatales; family Araceae; genus Amorphophallus; species Amorphophallus titanum. The sequence continues at coordinate 318,602 of JANBPO010006887.1, read as the reverse complement.
CAATCTCCCTCCATTCATTAGTAAGCCCCATCACATCAATGTCATGTTTTTCTCCCCCTCAACTTTATCCTTCTCTTTTATTAAGAGAATTGTGCTTCATGTCTGACCGCCGAGAGGAGTCACTGAATCTCATGGTCCTTGTGCCAAGTGACAAGGCCCCATGGTTTCGTGATGTTCATCCCAAGGAGTTACTTGTTCATTAATGTCCAACTATTGTTAGCACTGAGTGTCTAGGGGCAACCATCCCGAGGAAGCTGCATGTTCATAGCCGGGCCAGGCCGTTTGCCAGATGGGCCCATTATTTGAGAAGATATTACAGATCAAGAAGCTCGAAGGTCTGAGCCCGCATCAAGCAGGTTTGTTACAAGGAAGTGTCTGCTAAGGAGAGGCGGTGACACAAGCTCAAGGGCTGTAACGACCCAGAGATCCGGGTACCAGTAAACCGACACCAAGACCTGGGGACGCCACCCAAGAGGCTGATGGGGCCCCATAAGGGTTAAGAAGTGTCGTTGAGCCCGTTCGTGATGCTCGTCGTCATCGTGCTCGTCAGCTACCTGCTGCATCATTGATAGGGGAGGGTCAGCCTCCGGCCTGACCCTGATTGAGCGGGAAAAGGGCGAAGCGCTGTCCGGGGGAAATTCCACGCGACCCCCGCGCCCTTTTCCGATAGCCTCCGCGTCATGCCCAAGAAGCGCGACGACTCCAATGCCCTGGATGCGAAGCGCCGTCTTCTCGAGCAGCAGGAAAAACTCCTCGCCCAAAAACGCGCCGAGCTCAAGGCCCAGCTCGAGTCCCGCGGTGCGCCCGAAGCCGCCGCCGCGGCCAAGGCCGACGAACCGCCCGTCTGGCGCATGGAAGACGAGGAGCCCAACGATTACGAAGCCGAGCCCGCGCGGTATCGCCATCTCGCCCGCCAGCGCCGCCGCGACATGATCGTCTTCTTCGCCTGCATCACGGTCCTGCTCATCGTCATCGCGGTGCTGCTCTGGGTCATGTGGGGCCACACCGCTGCCGCGCCCACGCCGGCCATGTAGCCAACGCACGGATTGCTTCCGGGGCAAACTTGCCCCATAGTTCCCGGCCAATGAAATCGTATCGCATTGCGGTGGTAGGGGCGACGGGGGCGGTTGGACACGAGATCCTGCGCACGCTCGAGAAGCGCCAGTTTCCCGTCAGCCAGCTCAAGCCGCTCGCCTCGTCCAACTCGCTCGGCAAGACGGTCGAGTTCCAGGGCAAGCGCGTGCCGGTCGAGGAACTGCGCACCTCCGCGTTCGATGGCATCGACTACGCGCTCTTCAGCGCCGGGGCCACGCGCTCGCGCGAGTACGCCGACGCCTGCAAGAAGGCCGGCACCGTCATGATCGACAACTCCTCGGCCTTCCGCATGAAGCCCGACGTGCCCCTCGTCGTGCCCGAGATCAACCCCGGCGACCTCGCCAGGAACAACGGCATCATCGCCGTGCCCAACTGCTCCGCCATCATCCTCGGCGTGCCGCTCTGGCCGCTGCACCAGGCCGCGGGCATCGAGCGCATCATCGTCTCCACGTACCAGAGCGCGAGCGGCGCGGGCGCGAAAGCCATGGCCGAGCTCGATTCCCAAGCCCGCAGCTACGCAAAGGGCGAGCCGCTCAAGAGGGAAGTGTTCCCGCACCAGATCGCCTTCAACGTCTTCTCGCACAACACCGCCATCGCCGACAACGGCTACAACGAGGAGGAAAACAAGGTCATCGAGGAAACGAGGAAAATTTTCCACGAGCCCAAGCTGCCCATCGTCGCCACCTGCATCCGCGTGCCCGTGCTGCGCGCGCACAGCGAGTCGATCGTGATCGAGACGAAGCGCCAGATCACGCCCGACGAAGCGCGCGAAATCCTCAGCAAGGCCCCCGGCGTCAAGGTCGTCGACAGCCGCGAGAAGAACCACTTCCCGATGCCGCTCGAGGCCAGCGGCCAGTATGATGTCCTCGTCGGCCGCATCCGCCAGGACCTCTCGCACCCCCACGGTCTCGCCCTCTTCGTCGCCGGCGACCAACTCCTCAAGGGCGCGGCCTGGAACGCGGTGCAGATCCTCGAATTTCTGGTTGGGAAGAATTAGACATGAGGAACATGGAGGACATGAGAAGAACTCCCCTTCATGTTCCTCATGTCACTCCTGTCTAAACTCGGTTACTCAAAGACGAGGCCGACCGGCAAATTAAACCCGCGCGCGAACTCTGCCGCGTGCATGCGCTTCTTGCCCTCGAGCTGCACCTCGCGCAGGAGCAGGCCGCCGACCTTTGCCGCGACGAGGATGCCGTGCTTGTCCACACGCACGACCTCGCCCGGCTTCCCCTTCGCTCGGCGCGAGATGATCGTCGTGAAAATCTTCAGCATCTTCTGGTCGGCCTCCTGCGGAATCCACACGTAGGCCGAGGGCCACGGCGTCATCGCGCGGATATGCGCGTCGATCTCCATCTGCGGGCGGTCCCAGTTGATGTGGCCGTCCTCCTTCTTGAGCTTCTTCGTCAGCGTCGCCTTCGCCTTGTCCTGCTTGGTGCGCGGCGCGTTGCCGGTCTCGATCATCGGAAGCGCCTTCAGCAGTGCGTCCGCGCCGACCTTCGCCAGCCGGTCATGCAGCGTCTGCGCCGTCTCGTGGCGGCGGATCGTCAGCACTTCCTGCGAAAGGATGTCGCCGGTATCGAGGCCCTCGTCCATCCACATGATGGTCACGCCCGACTGCCGCTCGCCCGCCGCGATGGCCGAGTGGATTGGCGAGGCGCCGCGATACTTCGGCAAGAGCGAGGTGTGAATGTTCAGGCAGCCATACTTCGGCAAATTCAGGATATCCTTCGTGAGAATCTGCCCATACGCCGCGACAATAATCAGGTCCGGCTTGAGATACTTGAGCTGCGCCACAGTCGTCGCGTTGCCGATTTTCTCCGGCTGAAAAATCTTCAGGTGCAGCTTGAACGCCGCCTCCTTCACGGGACTCGCCGCCAGCTTGAGCTGCCGTCCCACCGGCTTGTCCGGCTGCGTGACGACCGCGAGCACCTGGTGCTCGGGCGACTTCGCCAGCGCGTGCAGCGCGGGCAGGCCGATTTCGCCGGTGCCAATGAAAATGATACGCATAGTCCCTTAGTCGCTTTTCCCGTGATGATTCTTACCGGCGTCGTGCGCCCCGTAGCGCGGCCAGCCGCTTGTCCGCGAGCGAAACCGAGCGCTCGCCCAGCGATCCGCCGCAGCCGGTACACAAATATTCATAGAGATCCTTGTCGGGCAAGACGAGCAGCAGTCTTTCCCGCACTGGCATCGACTTCCCGCACTTGCGGCAATAGAGTTGCGATGCCTTGAAGGATTCGAATTGTTCCATGTCCGTCCATCATCATGAAAGCTGACCCGGCAGGCGGCGCGCAAGCCAATAACATCGCCGCGCCTTCAGCCGAGGCGATTGCGCGTGCCGTCGAGCTATTGCGCGCCGGTGAAGTCATCGGCATGCCCACCGAGACGGTCTATGGCCTCGCCGGCGACGGATTGAATCCCGACGCGCTCACACGCATCTTCGAGACGAAGCACCGCCCGCTCTTCGATCCGCTCATCCTCCACTTCGCCGACATGGCCGCCGCCTTCGATGTCGTCGCGCAAGTTCCCACAGTCGCGCGCGAGCTGGCGCAGCAGTTCTGGCCCGGCCCGCTCACCTTGGTCCTGGAAAAGAGGGAGATTGTGCCAGATCTCGCCACCAGTGGTCTGCCCAACGTCGCGATACGCGTCCCGGCCCATCCGGTGGCGCAGGCGCTCCTGCGCGCATTCGGCGGCGGCCCGCTCGCCGCACCGAGCGCCAACCGCTTCGGCCGCATCAGCCCCACCGATGCACGCGCTGTCCACGCCGAGCTGGGGCAAACCATCCCGCTCATCCTCGACGGCGGCACATGCGCGGTTGGGCTCGAGTCGAGCGTGCTCTACGTGTCCGAGCGTGGGCCGGTGCTATTGCGCGCGGGCGGAATCCCGGTCGAGGAAATCGAGGAAATCACCGGCCCCGTGCGGCACGGCGCACCGGTTGAGGAACGCCCGCAGGCCCCCGGCCAGCTCAAGAGCCACTACGCGCCGAGAAAACCGCTCACGCTTGTCGCGGAAGCCGGGAAAATTCCGTCGCAGGCGGACGTCGGATGGCTCGCGTTCGGCGCCGTGACAGGAACATTCGCGGGTGTAATGGAGAACGTCTCGCCCGGCGGCGATCTGCGCGAAGCCGCCACGAATTTCTTCCGCGCCATGCGCGCTCTCGACGATAATCCGCGCGTGAGCGAGCTCTACGCCGCGAGATTTCCCGGGCAGGGCTTGGGCTCCGCCATCAACGAGCGTCTGGAACGAGCGGCGGGGTAACTCCCTTCCGTGGCGCGGGCTACCGCTGAGGGCCTAGACGGCCGCTGGCTCTGTCGTTACCGGTGTCACTCTCGGCCGGAAAATCAGGCTCAGTACGATGACGACGAACGAATACGCAGCGGCGATCAATGCTTGCGTGAGCGGTACTTCGATGAAAATCCAGCCACCGTCCGGCGGACGCTGCGTCACGAAGAAGGCGTAATAGGCGACCGTCGAGCCGATGGTCAGCGCCAGCGACAACAGGAGGAACGCCTTCACGAAGCGATGCGAAAACCAGCAACAGAGAAACGTCAGCACGTAGGGAAACGCCAGCACCGCAGCGATGCGCACGAACTCTTCATTCATCAGCCGTTCCACGCGCAATTTCTCAAAAAAGCCCAGTGAATAGACCAGGAACAGCACGTTTGACGCCCAGCCGATGACCAGCGTGGCGATTTCAGCGAGGCAGAATTTCGACATGCGCGAAGAAGGGAAAAAGGTCAATCAACGCCCGGATCGCTCAGGATCGGGCGGTTGCCGCGCGACGAGGCGCCGCTCGGCAGGTGCTGGATGCGCCCGGGCGGACCGGCCTTGATCGAGAGCGGCTGCTTCTGCCCGATGACCTGGTAACCCTCAAGGATGAAAACGGGCAACTGCTCATCGAGGCGCGGGTCGTAGGCCTTGTACGAGGCGAACTTGCCCCAGAACTTGAATTCCCAGTCGAGGTCCTCGTCCGCCCGTTGCAAATGACGATGCGGCGCGACGGCCAGCCCGAGCGACTCCTGAATCGTCACCCATTTCGCGCTGCCCCAGCCATCGCCGGGCTTACGCACCCAGCCCCAGCCCTGGCCGCCGTCGGGATCGATCAGCCGGTGCGCGATCCAAAAGTCGTTGCCCTGCGTGTTGCCCTCGCGATAGCCCGGGGCCAGTTGCGTGTACTTCGGGTCATTGGCCAGATGGTCGAGCGGCGAGCCCTTGCGAAGCGGCGGTGCGACCGGCGGCGCCTGGCCCGGCTGCAGTTTGTAAACTTCCGCGTCGGTGGCATTCGGCGCCTCGTTTTCGTCGGCGAAAATCGGCGCGGCAAAAAGGGCGAGCGCGGCCAGCGCGCAATAAACGGGACGCATGGTTTTCACGATCACTCGACCCACTTGCAGTTGGAGTCGGACAACTGGGGCAACCCGCCGTGGGCAAAGTCCGTCTTGCCAACCGCGCCGATCATCGGCACGTCGAAGTGGCTTTTCCACCACTTGCTGTACATCTCGCCGCAGTGACAGCCCCAGCTCTTGCAGACAGCGTCCTTGGTGAAGATGTCGTCATGGATCTGCTTCAGGTCCTTCACGTGCAGCCACGCGATCGACATCGTGTCGATATAGTTGCTGTAGTCGAAGAGGAAGCACGCCTTGTTCGAGTGCCCGATGTAATCGAAGTCCGCGATCTTCACTTTCTCGCGGTCCATGCCGTGATTCAGATACGCGATGAGGTCTTCCTTCGTGCTGAACCAGACGAGCCGCGCGCCCACCGCCTTGGCCTTCTGCTGCAACTGCCCGAGCAAATCGAGGCCCATCTCCTCGCTGCGCCGCGCGTATGCCGGCTTATAGATGAGCCACGTCAGGATGTCGCCGGGATGCTCCTGCCTGAGCTGCTGCAGCCGGATGACGCTGGCATCGACGAAATTGAACCAGTAGACATCGTGAGAGACGGCGCCCTTGCCGTGCTCCATGAACCGCAGCGCGCACCCGCCCGTGAGCACGATGTCCTCGCGCTGTTGCGCCAGCGCGGCCGTGGTCCCGAGGAGCGTCATCACGACGAGAGCGAGAAGAATGCGCATGCGAGGGTGAAGACTACCGGCAACGCCCCTCTGGAAAAAGGAAAAAAAGAGTTTCACACAGAGGCACGGAGTACGCGGAGTTGGAGTTGGGAATGCGCTTTACGCCGGCCCACTCCCATCGGAGCATTGGTCCATGAATCCCAAGGTCGATGCCTATCTGCGCAAAGCCAAACAATGGCGGCCCGAGATGGAGAAACTGCGCAGCCTTCTTCTCGATACGCCGATGACCGAGGATTTCAAGTGGGGCAAGCCTTGCTACACCTTCCAGGGAAGCAACGTCATCGTCCTGCTCGCCCTCAAGAACTCTATCACGCTGCTGTTTTGCAAGGGCGCGCTGCTCAAGGACGCCAAGGGCATCCTCACGCGGCCAAGCGAAAATACGCAGGCCGCGCGGCAGCTCCGGTTCACCGGGCTCGAGCAAATTGAGGAACTGGAACCGGTGGTGAAGGCGTACCTGCGCGAGGCCATCGCGGTGGAAAAGGCCGGGCTGCAGGTGACCTACAAGAAAATCACCGAGCACAAGGTGCCCGAGGAATTGCAAAGGAAACTGGACTCCGATGCCAGGTTCAAGACCGCCTTCAAGGCGCTGACACCGGGACGGCAACGCCTTTACCTGCTCCATTTTTCCAGCGCGAAACAATCCCAGACGCGTGAAACCCGGATCGAGAAATGCACACCGGATATCCTCAAGGGCATCGGCTTCAACGAGCGCTATAAGTCAAAGCCGCGAGGGTAGCCCGCGATCTCCGGGCGCAGGTCGAGTTGGTGATCGCAACCACGGCTCCTGTCGGTTCCGGCGCGCTACTTGCACCCGGCCAGCAAGGGCATCTACTGAATCAACGCCGCGGGCGCAGCGTTCGTCCTGGGTGCGGACGACGGCGGCGGCGGCATGGTCGGCGCGGTGTTGGTGAATCCGCTGGGATGATCGGTGAGCGACATCAGCACGGGCTGCGCGGCGGCGAGCTTGCGCAGGTTGAGCTCGGTGACGAGTTTCTCCGCACCGGGATGCGTCGGCGCCATGCGCAGGAGATCGCGCGCCATGGCGTAGAACTTGGCCTTCTGGTACTCGGCCATCTTCACCTGCGGGTCGATCCGGTCGGCCGCGGCGGTGACTTCGGCGAGCTGCTCGTCGAGGCTTTCCACCTGGTAGAACGCGAGCGTGCCCGCGCCGAGGAAAAAGATGAGCAGCGGCCAGAAATAGTTGCTGCGGGATCCCGAGCTGGGCGTGCCGCGGCCGGGTGCGGGAATGGAAGCGGATGACATGGCGAAAAAGGGGGGCTTAGGGCGTGGCGGGTTGCGACGGCGTCGGGCTCTTGGTGGCGGCGGACGGCGCGGGAGCCTGCGGCGTGGCGTTGGAGGCCGCTTCGCTACCGGGGGGAGATCCCTGGTGAACGCCGACGCCCTCGCTCTTCAGGTAATCGAGCATCGCTGGGTCCTGCTGGCTGACTTTCCACGTCTCCACGGCGAGTTTTTGCCAGCCTTCCTTTGTGGTCTCAATATGCAACTTCCAGATATGTTAAAGGTCACCTTAACTCAATTACGAAGCCTTTTCCAACTGGAGTTTGGAGAGATGTTTTTAATTTGGCAAAACATACCCTACTAGCTAACACTCGGTGGATTCCAATGGATGGTAACTCCATTGATTTTCTGAATGATAATTGGTGTGGTGTTATTTTGGCACCCCATGCTAATCTCTCGAAAGTTACTCTCAGGGATGCTATTTCAAACCCAAACCATATGGTTTGGTCACATATTCCCCCTACCTTGGCATTAAAAGTTGGAAAAATTCAACTGGAACAGAAGCTGGATAAGTGTGTCTGGGCTCCTAATATTGATGGCACATTCTCTAGTAAGTCTACATACAATGCAGTCAGACAACAGGGGAAAAGGATACAACCCTTAAAGAAGATATGGGGAGCTTATATCCCCCCCAGGGTGTCCATTATCTGCTAGAAGGTGATGCATCTGGCAGTCCCGGTTGACTGCATTGTGAAGAACAGTGGAATTAGCCTATCATCTAAATGCGTTTTCTGTAATTCTGACAATTAGGAAGAATCCATGAATCATTTATTTATGGATAGCCAACTTGCAAAACCTCTATGGAGATTCTTTAGGCCCCTCTTTGACTCCCGCTGTAGAAGCTTTAACTATGTCACTGGGTTCTGTTGGGATGTTATAAGCACAGCTGATATTAAATCTCCAGTGGGTTTTGTAGCCATCTTCACTATGACAAACATTTTATGGGAGACTTTCAAGGCGGGGTGCAAGTACAAATTTGAAGGCAAGGGGCCATCTACTGGAGTTCTACAGCAACTTATTGTGAGGCAATTGGACCTTGCTCTGAAACGAGTCACTTTTAGCCGGGCCCCTTCAAACAGTGATAGAGCTGTGATGAAACAGTACCAGTTTGATGCCAGTTTTGTAGAGAAGCCTCCAAAAATTATTAAATGGTTCTGTCCTAATACAGGTGTTGCTCTTAATGTTGATGGGGCTTCTAAAGGAAATCCAGGCCACTCTGGTGGAGGAGGCTGCATCCGGGGGTGTAGAGGTAAATTTATATATAGATTTTCCTATTATTATGGTGTTGGAAGTAATATGGTGACTGAGGCTAGAGCTTTAATTGACGTCTGGCTTTAATATTTATTCAGCGGGGAATGAAAATATGAAGACTTCTCCTTGGTAGCACCGACTCCTATTAAGTGGAAGAAGAGGGTTCAACGACAGGCTACTTTCCCATTCGCATTGAAAGAGGGGCAGCAAGGAGGCCCCAATACCACTGGCATTGATGCAGACACTCACTGCGCTGCATATTTGACTTACTAGATTTGTTCCTTCGCTCTCCCACAGGGTGACGAGAGTGTTATTAGGGCCGAGGCCATTTATCCTGCTTGCTTGATGGCCTGGGGCACGAAGCTTTCACTTTGCCCGGTGGCGCTGTGCTTGATATACAAGATGCTGGGAGACTTGCATCGATCTCGCCTCCCTAGGAATCCATGGACAGTCAGCCTGTTACACTTCTTCAATGCCTGGGTCTGTACATTGTTCCTGGAAGCTGCTCCTCGGGTGCTACATTCGGCGTAACTTGTTCCGAGGATGATGGAATTCGCCAGTGCCAAACCGACTCAGACAGCGGATCGGCTCTTTGCTATCCGGGGAAAGCTGACCAAGGTCCCTATAGATGCGCCGGGCATTTTGCACTTCTAGAGTTTGGCGGCCCACTCAAGCCCACTGGTGAACAAGATGCGAGAGTGCCATCTTTATGAGACAGAAGAATATGTCCATCACCTTTCCGGTGCCAAGTGCACAAGGCCAGTTCTGGAACCAGAGTTAGTTGATTGGGCGCTGGCAATAAGACCGAGCGTCCTGGTCTTTCGTAAAAGTGGCATCTTATGGCTGGAGCCCTACAACCCATTCCGATTTAGTCAAAATTTTGATTATGACCAGCACATCCCCCATCTTCTACCCAATTTGCACTACCGAATAGGGCTTGGGCCGGGCAGGTAGCTACCGATGAGGCGCGCGTATGGTGGGACTATTTCCATCGCCGAGAGACAGCCTCATTTAGGGTCCCGACTCCTGCTCGCTTCCCCCTATAACTCCAAATTACACTCGATGGTGGAATACACGGACGGGCTTTTACAGAAATCTTGGCCGAGAGTGTTGGGCCATTGCAGAAAGGAAGTTTTTGGACTCCCAGCCGGCGCCAGCTCTTGATATCGACCCTTTTTATTTAAAGAAGTTGAAATCTTTGACTAACACTGCCCCCCAGTCTGGACCACGTAAACGTAGCCTTTTCATTTTTTTTTAAAGAAAAAAACCCCACTCAGCCCCACGTTAACCCCCCTGGGGGGGGCTTACGCGGACTAGACTGGACCCCCCAGTCTGGTTCGCATTAAGCCCCCTCCCCCTCTTACAAACCAAAAAGAAATTTTTTTTTATCAATTGAAGGGGGTTTACCCGTACTAGGGCACCCCCTCCATTCCAACTTGGGTAAACCCCCCTTAACCCTTCAAATTCCCTATAAAACCCCCTTAGAAGCTCAAGGGGCACATACACAGAATAACAACAACAACAAGAACGTGGGCTCCAGCATCCAAGGCCTCTAGCACTCCAGCAAGCACGAGGAGCAAGGCACGTTGGTTGGCTTGTTGATCGGCTTAGTACACGCTGAGGGTATGTCGAACGATCACCCCTCACATGGCGTTTAACCGTTTCACTCAAGTCTTTCCACTCACGTATGGGACGTTATGATAACGGCGATCATACCCACACATCGGGTCCGCCTACGTATGGCGCGTTATGATAACGACGCAGATGTCATCATGTCGGATTTGCTCCTACCATGGGACCACGTGCCCGTTGCTCTCCCCGAGCCGGCCACCGATGGTCTCGGCCCCTAACTCGAGTTAGCCGGACCCTGGCCCGGAAGTAACATTCTCGAAACCGGATCTAACTCCTCGACATGCGGACACTCGCCCTTTGGGGCTGGTACCCGACTGCTTACCCCGAGCCACGCCTGGCCTCCCTCACGTGCCAGTCAGTGTCAGCCCCTGCCATCCAGTCCAACCCTCATTCAGCAGCTCCGCCACTCCTGTTGCTCCTTGTAGAGATCCTCTATAAAAATGTGTGGACATCCGCTTTATCCTGCATTGACCCGAGGGCCGACACGTATGTTGGAATTGTCCCGTGACTTGCACCAGATGTGCTCAGGCCGTCAGTGCCTACCTGTAAAGTCTTTATGGCATCTATAAGAAAAGAATAGCCAGAAAATCGGTCTTTCACGCGTACCTGCACGCGTGTTCTCTTATTGCCAAGGATGGCAATATCGGTTTCGTTACTGGTTTCGGCCGGTACCGAAACCGATACGTACCGGTTTCGGCCGAAACCAGTTGAAACCGTAGATAAAGGGAAAGATACGCCCAGACAAGTTCAAACCCCACCACAAAGCTCTGATTGACAGTCATGGGAGGATCTAGAGTCTTTAGTTTTCTCAAAAGACAACACCCGAAGACTCCTTGACATTCTTCTAAGGGGAAGGGAGGTGCTAGTGCGTGATTCTCCAAAGCACTGCTCCGACTCCAACATTGGAAGTTCCGGTTAAGCCCCGTCCACTGTACATGTGAATCAGGTGGCCCAGGAAACGCGCAAGAAAGATGCCAAGTTGAGGAGCAATCAAGGTCAAACCACGCCTCAGGGAAAGAATGTTAAATTGAACATTTAGCAAATCCAAACTGTCGAGTCCCGACAATCAAAGGCTAAGTCAGGTGCCGAGCCAAGCCGGGGTAGGGCGACCCAACGAGAAAATTCCGAGGTGATCCCCAAGCAAAAGCAGGAAGGCAAAGCCAAACCGAAGATGCCCGAGCAGGGCCACACGCCAATTCACCAGCAAACAAAGGTGGCTTCAACGTCTCAGGACACCGGTTTTTGTCTGGCCAAATTCAAGAATTGCCTCCAGAAATAGTGGAGCAGGCAATTAAGGCTACGTTCTAGGCCCATGAAACAAAGGCTGATTGGGTCAATGTGACTTCAAAGAAGCACACTCCCCATATGTCTTACAAAGGGAAGTTCCACCCCAGTAGCTCTAGTGCAAGGCACGTCGCTCGGTTCCCTCCAAAGGCGGCTGCTACATCACAAAGTGATCTAGCACTGGCTAAAAAGTAAGAGAAAAACAGAAGGAAAAATTTGAAGAGAAGATTGAAGAGGCAAGCCGAGCAGGCGGCCGTCATGGGGGTGCATGGGGAGCTAACTCCTCTACAGAAGCTTCAAAAGTTGATTGATGAACTAGAGGAATATGTTCCTTCCGTGCCAAGCAGGGCCGTCTCACTCGATAAATATATTCCATGGGAGGACTTGGAACACAAAACCCAACTCATGAAGTGGCTCCAACTAATGTACCAGCAAGCACAAAAGGGCGAAAAGCTCCCTATTCCTAAAGAGTTATCCATCTTCTACAAAGACGAGGAACTCACTACGGAAAAGTTGGAGGAAATGCTGAGAAAGTTCTCGTGCAACATGGTATTAATACCCCCGCCAGGGAGGATGGAGTTTTACACAATGGGGACTGGTCGTCTGTCGGCGTGGCTGTCAATGGCTGTGTATCTGTCGGCCTGTGTGTCACCGGTTGATCATCTGTTGGCTTGGTCGTCAGTGATCGACATCTGTCGGATTGAAGCGTCGACGACTGAGCATCTATCGGATCAAAGTCCCGATGACTGAACACCTGTCGGATCAGAGCCCCGATGACTGAACATCTGTCGGCTTGAAGCCCCGATGGCTGACACATCTATCGGCTTGAAGCCCCGATGGCTGAACATCTGCCGGCTTGAAGCCCCAATGGCTAAACATCTGTCAGCTTGAAGCCCCGATAGCTGAACATCTGTCAGCTTGAAGCCCCGATGGTTGAACATCTGTCGGCTTGAAGTCCCGATGGCTGAGCATCTGTCGGCTTGAAGTCCCGATGGCTGAACATCTATCGGCTTGAAGCCCTGATGGCTGAACATCTGTCGACTTGAAGCCCCGATGGCTGAACATCTGTCGGCTTGAAGCCCCGATGGCTGAACATTTGTCGGGCTCAAATCTTCGATGGCTGAACATCTGTCGGATCAAAGCCCCGATGGTTAAACATCTGTCGGCTTGAAGCCCCGATGGCTAAACATCTGTCGGCTTGAAGCCCCAATGGCTAAACATCTGTCGGCTTGAAGCCCCGATAGCTGAACATCTGTCGACTTGAAGCCCCGATGGTTGAACGTCTGTCGGATTGAAGCTCCGATGGCTGAGTGCCTTGTCAGTGTAATGCCCTGATGGCGGGGTACTCTTCGATTTGGACGAAAGGTCCTGACGTCGACTATGTGAGTGGTTTATTGGGTGGACGGCCGAGGGCCGAAGGTGAAAGACCAGGTCTGCCTAAGGACCTTCTTTCCTTTTGTTTCTTCTTCCTTCGTGTGAAGAGATGGGTGCGAGAACCACGTCTGCCTCGTAACACTTCTTTTTTTTTGTGTGGAGAGGCGAGTGCGAAGACCACGTCTGCCTCATAACTTTTGTTCTGCTCTTCTTTTCTCATTAATGCCCCCAGATTGGGATGCATTTCTCTTAATGTACCCTTAGGTTGGGGTGTAGCTTTCTTCATTTGCCCCCTAGGTCGGGGGGTATGTCTCTTTACTTTTGCACCCCCCCTCCTAAGGAGGCCGCCCCCCATCCTCTCTCCTCCATCCCCCTTCTCTCTTCCCCCCTCTCCCCACACCAAGAGAAACAGCCCAGCACCCCTCTCCCCTGTGTCCCCCTGCTCTCTCCTCCATCTTCTTCCAGTGTTCCACCCCTCACCACCTCCCCTACCACACCATCACGTCCCCCCAGCCCCCTCCTCCTCCATCCACCGCAGTTAGACAGGAAAACATAAAAAAGTAGCTTTTAGAGGCGGATAAAAGAAATAACATGAACTCAAAAGCCAAATGGGGACTCAGGCCAGCGATTTAGCCATGATCACCTTATTGCTTCACATCATTCAGAAGGATCCTATTTTTTGCATGAAGTACCACAAGCCACTATCAAAACAGAGATTCACCCAGAACCAACCTTCTAAACAATCTCTCGAACACCGATTTGATACAGATTCTACCTTCATGACAAGAACAACTTAATGCAGCAACGATATCGGCTTAACCGGATTTTGCAATATTCTAACTAAGAAAAAGTTAATCACATAGGATTCCACATCGGAAAACACAGAAACACCCAAGGGGCCACCCTCACTGATGTCTCCAAATGGGAAGATTTCAAAGATGTTGAAAAGGGATCACCAGCTCTGATCAGTGTATGCTTGCAATTTCTTGGTGCCGACCCCAAAAATCCCAAAGAAGACAAACGAATCTACTCTGGGCAGGCCATCATCATCATCATCATCATCAACAGCAAAGCTACGGGAGAAGGGAACTGTTAAGCCTAAAGGCTTACTCCCCATCACCTGGTCGGCGAGTCTCGACAGATCTGCGCGAGCGAGGATGAGGCGACCGCGTGGCCCGCCGGCTCCGTCCTCTTCGGGGGCTTCCTTCTTGCGGGTTCTCGAGGCCTTCCGGCTGTTGGATACTTCGCCGAGAGGCGTCCCCCTCGCTGATCTGCATCTGCTGTTCTCCGGCATTTCTCTGGTCCGTCGTCGTCCCGGAGATTTCCTGCGCCGAGAGAGAGAGAGAGAGAGAGGGGCCCAACGGTCGGCTGGCCGAGCCCTTCTTAAAGTATTTTTTTTTGAAATTTTACGGAGAGGCGTACGAGGTGAAACCTTGTCCAGAGCTGTGCGCCCTGGCGTAATGCGCCCGAAAGCACGGTGACACGATTATCAAGGTAGCTTACAAATAGTCAAGTTAATCCCTTATCCAAGAGAGACACAAAAAACCTCCATCCCCAGGTTGGTTGACTGAACTCATAGTTCAAGGCCACACACATGGCCCACACGAAAACGCTTCTCGGAGAGACTCATGACGTGCGAGGAGGGCCCACCACACTCGTACCGATTCACGGTGACTCAGTCTAATGCAACCATGAAAACTCAGAACACTCGCAGGGTCACCCGGACCCTCGACACCCATGGCACGCTAATCGAGGTAGCATGGTACCTCTGGACACCCAAAAATACGGTCACAATACCCACGGGGTGTCCGGGACACACACACGGGCCAAGGAAGACACGCCAGGCTACCTTCCCACCCTCTGGCCCGTGAGACTGATCGTCCACATGAATGCGCACCCCACTCTGGGTGCGTTCATGAACGCGACCCACACCCTGAGACCGACAAGGGAAGAATGCGCCCGCCACGAGGGGCGCGATCCCAATCAATGCGGTGGGCCCCCCGGTCGCGACAACGGTGAAACGCGACGGGGCTAACGACCGTGACCTGGTCGCAGTTGGTCTCATGACAACGACCCTAACCGCCCTACTGTTCATCTTCCTCGATGAACGTGGCATCCCGATACGACGCCTTCTATGAAGAACACGGCCACCGTGATGGTCCCGTTCTCAGTTCGCGCCTGAAAAATGGCAAAACCGTGGGAAAACCCATTCCACACCCCAATCACCCCCAGGTGTAAGGGAAACAAAAGGGGAAACCTCCCTCAAGCCCCTAAGAATGCATCAAAACCCCTGGATCAGCCAAAAACACCGTAAAATGGGAGATCCAGCTTACACCCCAAAACATGAATTTTTCTCAAAATCTCCAAATAAGCCCGCTCAGCTCACCACGGCCTACGAAACTCATGGGAAATGAAGTACGCAGGTTAAGGATCCATCCCCCTACCTCCACCGAAGATTTCGCGCACCGTGGATGTCGGTCCACGAAGAAAACGTCGTAAAACTCTCACCGGCTCACGATCCCATGAACCACCTCCACCATCGCGATCCTCGCTCCATCCTCGCCTCTCTACGCCCCACGATCCTCGCCGCCTCACCCCTGTCCGCTACGATCGAAGGCTATTTTCAGTTTAGAGACTTGGTCTATGACCTACATGAAGGACATAGGATAGATTGGGCCGAAATGCACAAGGCCATTATGGAAATCAAGGAAAAAAGAAGGCAAGCATCGAGGCAGCAAGTGCAGCAGCAACAAGCACCGCCGCCACAGTAGCAGCCACCGCAGCAGCAATAGTCAGTCCAAGACTTGGGGATCCATCAAAACCCCATGCCTAGTCACCATCCTACTCCGCAGCCTCAACCGCCAGCACCGGCTCAGGTTAACTTGGTTCAACCCCCGGCTTCTGACGTCAGGTGGTCATATGATGACGATGATTCAGTCCAACAGCTTCTGGCCCTCCACCATAACCACCGCAACCCATCTTCACCCCCTACTCCCGTCATCCTTATGGCCCTCCACCATGACCACCGCAATCCATCTTCACCCCCTACTCCCGTCATCCTCATGCCCAACCACCAAACCCTTCCTTCGCCTGCCAGACCACTCATCTTGCCACCTACTTCCACCATCACTCCACCTACCTTTGCTCCACTACCAGCACCCTCACCCACCCTTCCATCTCGCTCATTGCTTGTCACCCCCACTGTCGTCAATACACCTTCGCCCAATCCCTTGCTCACCATGCCCCCACTCGCCTTTATGTCTCCACCAGCACCCACACCTATCATCACCGCGCCCGTACCTAACCCTTCACCCGTCATTCTTCCACCATAACCTGTTACCTCCACCATCATCCCCACCACTCCCATCATCTCTGCCACACCCTCTTCCACGCCACTTATCCACCCCATCGGGCCCATCAAGCCATCAACCGATGCTGTGCCAGCACAGAACCTTGTCCTGCAGAGCGGGCATTTGTTTCACAGGAATTATACTTCCACCGGTGCACCTGCACCCAATCCCCAGTCTTCACAACCGGCTGCTGATCAAGAAGAGGCCGAGTCACTGCTGGGTACCTAATATGATCTACTGCATCACTTAGACTGGGTGCCCGCCAAAATATCCATGCTGGAGTTAATAAAAAGGTCTACCCTTCACCAAGATGCATTGAAAAATTTTCTTCAAAAGGTGATAGTTAGTGAAGACATGGCAGTTGATAGCCTACCAACGGCCTTGGCAGCTATCTAAAGTAGCAAAAATAAAATTACTTTTTAATTAATAGTTTAAATTAATAATTATAGCCTAGAGTCAAGTCCAAAGGAAAGACAGCAGTCCACCAAGTACAGTTGACAGAATAGAAATGACGTACCAGAAAGTTGGGGGAAGCCCGATGAAGGTACCAACTGGCCACTTCAAACTCGCACACCAAGACCCGCAGAAGCAGAACGAACAACAACCCACCTGAAAAGAAGGGGTGAGCCTCGTGTCACTGGCTCAGTAAGGGTCACGCGGATCCCCACTGGAAAACACGCAGTAACATGGAACAAGTAAATTGGCAGGCAGTAGTAAAGCAGGAAAAACTAAACTACAAAGTTGTAAACTACCACTAGAAAGTAGTAAAGGAACAGACAGGGCGCAGGAGTAGGGAACAATCTAAAGAAGAGGGGGAGAAAGCCGTACTAGACAAGTGACAGCCGAACTAACCTCGGCACCCCAAACTACTCCAAGCAGCAACAGGAAGGTGACTCTGAGCAGATGAAGTCAGGAGTTGCCGAACTGTCAATGCTACAAGGGACCTCCAAAATAGACAAAGAAATCTAGGAAAGTCTAGACAGACGCAGACACAGATGACACAACTAGTACGTCATGCACACTGTCCCACACATGACTAGAACGTCATGCATACAATAGGACATTGACCTCGAGCGTCGCCACGAGAGGGTTAACCCGGAAGGTCGCGATGCACAAGAAACGTCGAGAGTCACGTGCCACGTGACTGGAGTGCCTTCTCACTAGAAGAACGGCCAGATGCATCCGCTGACGTCTTATACTGCGCCACAAGTACCTCCCTACGGACGCCTCAGAACGGTGGAGACTGAGGTACATGTTGAACCAAAACGAAACTACAGTAACGAGTGACTAGTCAGGGTCACACCTATCGACACAAGTCCAAAGCCCCTGACCACGTATGCACACACTGGCCCACTGCCTAAGCCAGGCCTCTAGCTAGTATTCCGCCTCCGAAGGACGCAACGGTTGGACTGGGGGCCCACAGAACTAGCTTAAGAACCGTATATCGGGAAAGTGCCCCGCTACAAGAGCCGACACGCCGTAACGTGTCGCAAGGCTACGACTAGTGAAGGCTCATGAAACACAAACACGGTCCTTCTGGATCACCAGATCTCCATGGTCGATAATATGTGACTGATCGTGCACATACTTCTTCAGCATTGAAATGAATAAGTGGACACTATTTTCTGCATCTTCCAGCTCCCACCTTTCTCCCGTCCGATGATGTACTAGGTTGTTTTAAAAGAATAATAAAAAAATCACCTTCTCGGGCTCCGATGGGTGCGTCGCCTTGCACGGTGGGTGGCGAGATGCGGGCGATTACCGTCGCCACCGGGGTTGACGTGCTGCAGCCCGTCGAGGCTCGGCCTCCGCCTCTGTCACCGCTGGGTCCGCCGCTGTCTATTCCACCGTCGCTCCTAGTTTCGCCGCGGCCTCTTCCACCTCCTCTTCTTCCTCCTCCTCTTCATCGTCCTTGTCGTCTTCCTCTTCTGCCTCCTCTCCTTCCTCCTCCTCGTCATCATCCTCGTTGTCTTCTTCTTCCTCTTCTCCTTCTTCCCCTTCTCCTTCATTTGCTTCTTCTCCCGACGGTGAGGATGAAGTCTCCGCCTCAGTCATTTCCATCTCCCCCACCACTGGCGCCGCCTCCGTCGCCTCTACTTTCGCCCCTCTGCCCTCACCGTCGTCGTCAAGGTCGACGGTCACTGGCACCGTCACCCGTCACCATTTCCTGGATGTTGTACCTCCGACAAACATTATCTCTGAAAGGGATTTAGGGTGTAAGGAGGGATGAGAGGGGGTTAAGGTCTTGAGAGAAAGAAGACGATAGGTGTTGAAGAGAGGGGGGTCGATTCGTGCGAGGGAAAGGGGAGGTTGCGAGAAGAATCTGTGTCCACAAGATTAGACATCCATTTATGTGTTCAAAGTATAAGCGTCCTTTAAGTTTGACGTTCATTTATGAATAAGTGGCTATATCGTGAGACGCTATTTCTGGAAATGTTTATTTAATCTGTTGGCCGATGCGATGTATCAAGAATGGGCGACTGATAAAATGGACGCTGATTCTTGGAAATTAAATTTTAAATTTTGAGATTTGATTAAAATGGGCGGCTGATATTGTGGATGCTGTTTCAATTTGCGGTGTTCTAGTTAGACGCTATTTCTCTGAGTAGCCGATTCCCATGATCAGAGTTAGGCCTAAATAATTTCCCTCGGGAATCGTGAAGAAGGAATATTCCCGAACACCATTAAGGAGTGGGCTACCTAGCCATTTCTACAACTCTCTGGACCCCACCAGGGGCCCTAACCAGTTTGCCGTGACACATGGCTATACAAGCAACTAATCGGGACCAATCCCGACCACACAACTACGGGCTTTGCCCGCACTCTACCCGGCCGCCTGGGCCAACCCAGGGGCGCCCCGACTCTAAGCCATGCCACGTGGCACCTAGTGAAAAGGATAGGGGGCACACCCCGAGACACCTTCTCTCAACCCTTCAAGGTCAAAGGGGGACCAAATCGAGTCAACCATAGGCTTCGGAGGCTGGTAGCACGTGTATACAGCTCACACACATGCGTTTGGCATTCTCTCGAACACCTTGTGGGCACGCACATTCCAGCCTCTCTACAACAAACCACAGGCTGACCCGTAGTTCCAGCATACTAATCAGTTTCTACAACGACCCTCCAGCAAGTCGGAGCCACCCCCGACCCTCAGACACGTGGCGACGAGCCACTTTTCTTTAGCTCTCGGGCCAACTCGAGGCTACCCTGTCAACCCGCTGTGCAACGTGGCACGCAGTATGAGGTGCCACCCACGTGCCCCAAAGTGCCTCCCCTTAGCTCCCACGAGCTCTCATCCTTAGCCCAAGGCCCATCCCGAGGCCCCTCAGCCAGTTAGTCAAGCCGTTTGACAACCCAGGGGGTATCGGGCATTTACCCGAACACCTTGCGAGCGACAACTATGACTCGACAAACAACAGTCCCCGCAGGCCCATCCCAGCACCCCAGAACCCAGTGTCCCTTAAAGGACACTCCCAGACGATAAGAGAAGAACCCCGGGGGCCATCCCCCGGGGTGGCAACCTACCCGGGGCCCATTTTCCCCAGGGCGCAGTCACGCCCCCGAGGGAGGGCGAACTCCCCGACGGGCCGCGCCCTCTCCCTAGTCCGGAGGCCCGACAGCACTCCCCAGTCCCAGTTTGTGCAAATCCACAGTCCTACGGTGCAAGGTTCGTGCAAAGTTCGTTCGTCGTACCCGTGCATGGAGAAAGCCATAAAGTACACCCACGACGAGGTCAACATGTGCACAAAAGCCCCACATATCCTTCACAAACACCTCTCCTTTTCTCCTTAGCCAATTTAGGACCTACCGGCATCCACAAAATGACCAAAGTTCACCTTTGGCCTAGTGGCACTCCGCCCTGGTCAAGCTCTCTAAAAATACCCAACCAGCTCGGACTAACTTCAAGACAGTTGGTCTGTGATTCCAGAAGCATCCCTGGTATGCACTAGTCTCGGTGACCCCTTCGAGAGCCTCGTACAGCCCTACCAGGTGGCGATCCTTTCATATAATACCACCATTACGAGCCTTACACTCGAATCGACATAGAAATCCTTTCTTTGCGTTAGCATTACCTTCTTGCTAACGAAAAAATCACTTTCTCGGTGTAAGACTTTGTGTCCTAGCTGATCCTTTCATATAATATCGCCATTACGAGCCTTATGCTCGAATCGACGTAGAAATCCTTTCTTTGCGTTAGCATTACCTTCTTGCTAACGAATAAACCACTTTCTCGGCGTAAGACCTTACGCTCGAATCGGCGCAGAAATCCTTTCTTTGCGTTAGCATTACCTTTTTACTAATGAATAAACCACTTTCTTAGCTCAAGACTTCATGTCCTAGCCAATCCTTTCATATAATATCGCTATTACGAGTCTTACGCTCGAATCGGCATAGAAATTCTTTCCTTGCATTAGCATTACTTTCTTGCTAACAAATAAATCACTTTCTCAGCGCAAGACTTTGTGTCCTAGCCGATCTTTTCATATAATATCACCATTACGGGCCCTACGCTCGAATCGACATAAGAATTTATTCTTTGCGTTAGCACTACCTCCTTGCTAACAAATACACCCTTCCATCGGCGCAAGGCCCCGTGCCCTAGCCAACTATCATACGTTACTATCTAAGGTCAAACATCACATGACTGACCCATCCTCGTTTCTTACTCTATGTTTCAAAAAAAAAGATAGATAATAAAATGGGGCTTAAAATAGAGGTGCCCCATCGGACTTGTTCCTACATTAGGACAAGGGCAAAAATGGCAATAACCTGGCTACGACATAGATCTACAAGGGCGTCGCAGGCAAAATCGGGTACCCCGCCACGTGAAAACCCGAAAGGGCACGTGGGCAAAAGCAAGAGGGGGTTGGCTTCGGTGAAAACCCGAAATGGCACTTAAGTTAGTAAGGTGAAAATTAAAAGTTCTTCGCTGCTCTCACCGCATAAATCTTTCCTTGCATTGGCATTGCTTTCTTGCCAATGAATACACTCTTCTTCGGTGCAAGGCTTTATGCCCTAGCCGATATATTCACATTATCGCCATCACAGACCTTACATCTGAATCGACAAAATTGTTCCTTGCATTGGCATTGCTTTCTTCCCGATGAATACACTCTTCTTTGGTGCAAGACTTTATGCCCTAGCTGATATATCCACATTATCGTCATTGCAGACTTCACGTCCAAATCGGCACAGAAATCTTTCCTTACATTGGCACTACTTTCTTGCCAATGAATACGCTCTTCTTTGGCGCAAGGCTTCATGCCCTAGCCAACTTTTATACAATATCATCATTATGGGCCTTACGTCTGAATCGGCGAAAAATTCTTCCTTTGCATTAGCTTTATCTTCTTGCTAATGAATGAGCCCCTTTCTCCTTGCAAGGCCTCGTGCCCTAGCCAACTCTTATACAATATCGCCATTACGAACCTCATGTCTGAATCGACCCATAAATCTTTTCTTGCTTTGGCAATGCTTTCTTGCCAATGAACATACTCTTCTTCGGTGCAAGGCCTCGTGCCCCAGCCAACTTCTACACAATATCACCATTACGGACCTTACGTCCGAATCAGCAAAAACTCTTCCTTTGAATTAGCATTACCTTCTCACTAATGAATAAACCACTTTCTCGGCACAAGGCTTCGTGCCCTAGCCGAAATCACACAATATCGCCATTACGGGCCTTACGTCCGAATTGGCGAAAACTCCTCCTTTGTGTTAGCATTACCTTCTCGCTAACAAATAAATCACTTTCTCGATGCAAGGCTTCGTGCCGTAGCCAAAATCACACAATATCGCCATTACGGGCCTTACGTCTGAATCGGTAGAAACTCTCCCATTGCATTAGCATTACCTTTTCACTAACGAATAAACCACTTTCTCGGTGCAAGGCTTCATGCCCTAGCCAGAATCACAAAACATCGCCATTACGGGCCTTATGTCCGACGGCAGAAACTTTTCGTTTGCATTAGCATTACCCTCTTACTAATGCATAAGCTACTTCCTCGGCGCAAGGCTTCATACCATAGCTGACTTTTACACAATATCATCATTACGGGCCTTACGTCCGAATCAGCAAAATATGGGTCTTCTGGAAAGCCAGTCATAATTTGGAGGTTATTCAATCCTCCCCTCAATATATCACCCTTGGTCTGAAGAATGGAAATGAGTTTTCCTCATTCTACTCTTTTGTTTATGCTGCCTGTGATCCCCTACTAAGGCATGGTATGTTTGATGATCTTATATCTTTTGCTCCTTCTGTGGCAGTTCCTTGGATAGTGGGAGAGGACTTTAATTATGTTTTGCGGTCCTCGGAAAAGATTGGTGGTGCTAGCCCATTTTTAGCTTCCATAGCAGATTTCAATGGTTTTCTGTGTTCAGCTGGTCTCATGGATGCGAGTTTTACTGGTCCAGCTATGACCTGGTCTAACAATAGAGTAGGGCAGGCCAATATACGAGCAAGATTGGATCGGGCTCTTTTTAATAATCACTATCAGTCTGCTCTGCCTCAGCTTGTTGTCAAGCATCTGCCTAGAGGCCCCTCGGACCATGCTCCTCTTTTACTGTCTATGAACAAACACACATTTGGCCCCGCCAGATTTGTGTACCAGAAGATGTGGTGCTCCCACCAATCCTTCCTGCAAGCTGTTTCTGATGCTTGACAGCAGGCTCAATCTGATCATCCCAGTGCCTTGGTCAGGCTAACTATCAAGCTAAAGGCTGTTAGATTTTCCCTTCGAACATGGAATAAGGAAGTCTTCGGTGATGTCTCCCAAAATGTCAAATTGGCAGAAGCTGAGCTTGAGTACAAACAGGTTGTATATGATTCAGATCCTTCTCAAAGTAACATGGTTAATCTTAATGCAGCTTGTGCTGGGTTGCGCCAAGCCCTATACAGCGAGGAGCTATTCTGGAATCAAAAAGCTCGAATTGACTGGATCGAGAATGGGGACAGGAACACATCCTTTTATCATGCTGTGGCTCTATGTAACCGGCGCAGGAGCTTCATTAGCAGACTTAAGAGTTGGTGAGCCTGAGGTCTGGTGCTCTGAACAGGATGTCCTCTGTAAACAAGCTGTAACTTTCTTCAATAATCTATTTTCTTCAGAGCAGCACTCAATAGACCATTCTCTTCTAGATTGCATCCCCCAAATTATTACTGTTGATCAGAATTCTATTCTTTGCACTGTTCCAAATGGGGAGGAGATCAGGAATCATACCCCTTGGGGCATCACAGCCTCTAACGGTCCTACATAGGAGCGTTAGGGTGATGGGCAGCATCAGCTCTGACACTCCCTTACTGGGGCGTCACAAGGCTCTGACGCCCCACCCTGGGTGCGTCGCATGCCCTGGCGGTCTATCGTGGGATCGTCAAGTCCACGAGCCACCTAGTTGGCAAAGCAGCATCCTGTGATGCACCCACCATGGGGGGTCACAGTCTGTGATGCACCCACCCTAGGGCGTCACAAGCTGTGACGGTCACTGGAAGGATCGTCACACCGTTTTGACGGTGAACCAGTGAGAAATGACCATAAACACCAACCACGCCTCCATACCTCCATGGGAGAGGCAAAAAATAAGGGGGAAGCCCTCTAAGGACCCCTAGCATGCTTCTAGGCCATCAAAATGCGAAATCGTGACTTAAATCTATAGATCGGGCGAACTCTCCCCAAATCATGGAAAACCCTGACCCGACATAGAAACATGTCTCTCGACCTCCCCTCGGGCTAGAAATCACAGGAAAGGAACGCGGGGTGCTAGGGAACGTCACCCTACCTCAATCTCACCTCGAGGCACGCCAGATCGTCCACGAATTGTGAAGAATGCTTTTAGAACCCTCGCCCCTTCACGATCTCCCCCAAGCTTTACGCCACCACGATCGCCTCACCATCACCGTCGTCGCCACTCCACCGCCCCGTGCCGTCAGCAGTCGGAGGGGATGCCGCCGCGAGCTCATCGGACGAAGAGGAGGAAGAGAGGGGTGCTCACATTGGGGGAGGAAGAAGGAAAGAGGAGGAAGAAGAAAAGGTGAAAAGGAAAAAGAAATACCCCTATTTATAGAAAATCTGATTTTTTAGAAAAATATCAAAAAATAAAAAATCATGTTTTCGTGATCCTCGGAACGCACCGATCGCAACGGTAGTACTCTCACCCGAGTGAACGACTCGGTTCGCCCGCAATGGAGTTTCACAAGATTTGTCAAAAATCAGACCGAGAATCAAAAAAATGAGCGAAAAAGTCACGGAACGCCTCCGGGCTTCCGAAACGACCCCGGATCGCACCGATCCGAACACGAAAGATGTCCAAAACGTAATTTCAGACACAACGGAACCGAGACACTCTAAGAGAATAGTACTGAGACCTTATCACAATTCATAAGTCAAATGTCTTCCTCAATTTTCAAGGTTGCCAACACATGGACATAATCACTAAGGCATATATACATCATTATATTCTTATCATTGGTTTGTTTGGCATCTTCAAATTTCGTTAATAGTTATTCTTAAATGAGCATATTCTTTCTGCAAATATTCCGACTTTGCAGATCCAAATGCTATAAGAATTTTAAGATGAAGAGAAATGCTCGCAAGGTGAAATGGACAAAGGCATACTGGCGATTGCATGGAAAAGATATGACAAAGGTACGTAAAGGATATTTCTTTTCTCTTTATTGTTACTCTACTTCCAGTTTTCTTCTGCATTTTAAGGTTCTTATCTGAACATCAATATTAAAGCTACAACTTTCTTTGTTCTTCTCTTAGGACTCAACCTTTGAGTTTGGAAGGAAGCGAAATAGACCTGAGAGATATGATAGAAATGTTGCAGAAAGCACATTGCAGGCTATCAAGAAGATTGATAAAATCAGAGTGGCTAGGGAAGCTAGACACCATGCGACGAGCTTTCTTTGCAACTGTTTCCTTTCCTTTTGCTTCTTTTATTTGAGAAATTGTATGATTTTTCCTCTTCTTCATATGATGAGCCATGCTAATTTTGGGGAAGTTCACAGGATGAAAGGCGAGAAAGAAATTGAGCAGAAGGCAGCAATCAAGGAGTTGGAACGGAGCATCCACATGGTCAAAGCACCTCTTGCCCTG
This sequence comes from Amorphophallus titanum, assembly GCA_024336825.1. Classification (NCBI taxonomy): domain Eukaryota; kingdom Viridiplantae; phylum Streptophyta; class Magnoliopsida; order Alismatales; family Araceae; genus Amorphophallus; species Amorphophallus titanum. The sequence continues at coordinate 293,157 of JANBPO010006887.1, read as the reverse complement.
CAACAGGAGCCATCACTCACCCTTCCAAAGATCGAAGTGTCCGTCTCTCAACCGCTTGCAGAGGAGAGTCGTGTGGAGGAGTGAAGATGGTTGTTTGCAAGGAGAAACAATGTAAAATCTTGGTGCATCAATTTTGCGTGAAAATTCATGGTGTTTCTCAGAGTATGCAGCATGGATTGTGGACATGCCCTTCAAATTTCGAATGGCATCTTTCAAGGTTTCTTCTTGTTGTACTTTTGTTCAGTTGATGCCCAAATGTATAATCCTGCTCCTGTATGGGTTGGTTTTGCCTTCTCTGGACATTTATCTCACTACAGGCTGCTTCCAATTTGTCACACTCACAGATTTAAATGATGTTGTTTGTGTTGGCATCTATTGAATTTTTTGTGTTTCTCAGGAAATCTCTTCCACATAGATTCTTCAGTTTCCCATGTGGCTTCTTGTTCTAGTCACTTGCTCCCTTACCCTTTCACCATGCGAATGGTCTTGTTTCTCAATACCCAAACTTCTCGATCGAGGATCCCTATTGGCTTCTTTTTGTAGGTAAGGTCCTTTTGTATCACCAGATTGTCATGGTCGATGACATGGAATGGGTCATGCACAAACTTTTTCAGCATAGAAATGTAAGACACATTATGTACTTTCGATAGTTGCAGGGGCAAGGCAATGCAGTAGGCTACCTCGCCCACTCTCTCTAGCACTTCAAATGGACCAATATATCTTGGTGTAAGCTTGCCCTTAACACATAACCTTTGTATGCCTCGACCAGAAGAGACCTTGAGAAAGACATGGTCCCCAACTTAGAACTCTAGGTCTCTTCTTCTAATGTCAGCATAAGTCTTCTGCCTGGATTATGCCACCATGAGTCTTTCTCTAATAAGCTGTACCTTCTCAGTCGTACCTCTTACCATATCCAGACCTACAAGTTGTCTTTCACCATTTTCATCCCAACATATTAGTGATCCATAACCCCTGCCATATAGTGCCAAAAAGGTGCCACTTGAATACTGACCTGATAGCTTTTCTTATAAGCAAACTCAGCTAGGGACAAGTGGTCATGCTAGTTTCTGTCGAAATCAAGGACACATGCCCTTAACATGTCTTCAATGACTTGATTTGTTCTCTCGGTCTGACCATCTATTTGGGGATGAAAGGCAGTGCTAAAATTGAGTCTCGTCCCCAAGGAGTGCTGTAGACCCTTCCAAAAGTGAGAAGTGAAGTGCGGGTCTCGATCAGAGACGATCGATACAGGGACTCCATGCAGTCTAACGATCTCCTTGATGTACAATGCAGCTAGGACATCAACCGACCATCGGCTCTTGATAGGCATGAAATGGGCCGATTTGGTCAAATGGTCGATGATTACCCAAATGTCATCATGTCTTCCCTTAGACTTGGGCAAGCCCATGATGAAGTCCATGTCGATATCTTCCCACTTCCACTTGGGAATATGATGGGGACATCAGGCCTTAAGAAGACCCCGGGTGGACCTAGCGAGAAACTGGAGGAGCATTTATCCATTTTCTTTCTTAGTTACACTTGCACTTGATAAGAACACGTTCTTGGACTTGTGATCCTCTCCATCTGATATTCCTTCTGTCGGACTAGGTGATCATGTTTCAAGACCTCCGTAAGTCTCTGTGGGACTGGGATTCCCACTAGGACGTCGAGCTGGTTGTACCCTAAAAACTCATTAGTCTAAAAAGCACTTGTGTTACCAGTGTTTTCAGAACTCTGGACTAGTCGCAGCCCATAGGTGACCGCCACCTTCAGGTAGCGGCCTAACTGTGACCGTGTTCTGTCTGTTGTTCCACTACATTGACCTGTTCCTTCTTTATGCATCGACTCTACCTGATAGCAGTCTTGACCCAACCACTACCTTCAAGAAACGGTCCTAGCGTGACCGCGTTCTGTCAAACTTGTTTTCAACCCGTGGTTTCACCCTACGGTTGATCATATCTGGTCCAGATGGCCCTATGTCCATCTGATGTTCAACAACCTTATTTAATAAGTTATTAATAAATTATAAAAATTAATAAATGTACTATTATACTGCCAGATTCCTTCCATACCATGACCTTATCTTTAACTCATCTCTGAACTCTCATGAATCTGTGTTTGGTGCATTCTTGCCTTGCTATTTGCTATCATGAACTCATTGTTGAACTTTACATTATTGGCCGAACATTATATGTTACTTGTGGAAGTAGCCTGATTTATAACTTGAAGATGCAAGAGTGGACATGGACAGTGTCCATGGGCTCGACGCTAGCCCCCTCTGCAGATGGCCGGAAACATACTATAAACCATGGGGTATGATGAACACTGACGTCGCATTGCGTCGGGAGTATTTTTTTTATAAACGAGTGAAAATCACGAGGCTCATTATGAAATTATATTTTCTCATTACATGACTTTCTAGTGCATAGCTTACATGATTATGAAAAGTACATTCTCGATACCTGCTAGTACATTCTCGTTACATGAAAGGCCAAACTTACGTTCATACTATAATCTTACTTGATCATGCTCTCATATCTTTTATTTTGACCACATCATGATGACTGTGTTACTTTGGTTTTATCCGTATATTTTATCACACTTTCTTTATCTTACCTTCTAGAGATAAAATGATAATTACTTAAATATTATCTTCATGTTGATGCGGGGGAAACACTACCCAAAACACCGATGCATGCACGACCTCATCATCGTGTCCGCTACAAATGCCACAGTAAAGCCAGACACATGCTACCCGAAGCACTACATCAACCACAATGGAGAACCGGTCATAAAATCTCAAGTCACGTGTCATGTAATAGAAGCACCTCTTCACTAGAAGCAAAGCCAGATGCGTCCACTGATGCCTTACACTATGCCTCAAGTGTCTCACACTTGCCTCGAATATGGTAACTGAGACATTATACCAAGTAAAAGGAACAACAATAACGAGTGACTAGTCAGGGTCACGCCTGTCGGCGCTCGTCGAAACGCCCCTGACCACGTGTGCACACACAAGCTCAATGGCTTGAGCCAATTCTCTAGCTAGTTTCCCCCCAGTAGGATGCTACTACAAAGTAAGGGGGCCCATAGAAACTAGCCTTAAAATCGTCTCTCCGGAACTCGCCCCGCCACCACTCTTAGGTGGGCCAACATGGTGAAGTGTCGTCAGGCTATGACTAGTGGAGGCTAACTAGACACAGACACTCAAAACAGAACCATCGAAGTATAGACAGGCTAATGCGTACCTATCACACGTACAACGAAGCACAAGGTAGTATACAAAACTACCGCCAAACTCAGGATAGACAACTATACCTACTCACAACGGTCTTTGAGTCACACAACTCGGCTCAAGATCATCGCACATTACGGCAACATACTGTTAATCAGCCTAGTCCCTAAGCCAAAATCATGAAAAAATACAAGCCCTCAGCCCCTAGGCTGCACATAGGAGTCTCAATTCTGTATAACACAAACCAGGGAACATGAAGGAACATCAAAGCCCTCAGACCACATAGGCATGCAAACTGAGGTAAGACGATACCTCTATGCGTCTAAAACTATAGTCTCGAACCATACAAGATAACTGAGACACTCACGAGGTCACGTGTCAATCACTAGGTCACAATCGGGTTGACCAGAAATCATAATGACCCTCAAAATAACACAAAATACTACTCGATGCAATGGCACTTCCGAACACCCTGTAGCACGGTCACAACTATCATAGGATGTCCACAACATCCACGTACAATAGGCTAACAAAGGGGTCGAAGCCCAGCCAACAAACACGAAAGAAATGGAGGGGAAGCAATCGTTACATTCACTACCCTCGCGCAGGAGGGGGGATCGCGGGGAGGGGTAAGCAACAGTTGCCCATATGTCGAGCTTGGGCGACCACTCAAGATACTGCCAACTCCTGGACGAAGACCGAAGGATGCTGACGGACGCCTGGCAGTCTGGTGTCGAGCTGACGGTGCTGGGTGGGGGTGGCGGTCACAGCAGCAGGCCGGCGCAGTTCTGCTCGGCTGGACTGGTCGGCGTAGAAGTGGTGCGACGGCTGGTACGGGCGCTGCAGAACTCCAAACGTGGCTGGGCCAGGTCAAGGACGTTGCTGACTGGGAGGTCTTCGAGCCCTCAGAGGGGGCGGCCGTCTGATCACCTCGCTGGGCGTGGTTGCAGGGACAGCTGGCGTCAGATTTCTGGGTGAATAGTAGGATAGGGCGTCACAGAATGGGGCAGAACTCCCAGTGCTGATGTCAGAACGTGACGAAACAACTTGTGTTGGTTTCTTTTCATCGAGGGATGCAACTTTGATGAAGACATCATGACCTGAAACTGACAGGAAGAAGGGGTGTTGGGGCTGACTTGACAGTGGCTTGTCCTGGGCGAACAGGGGCTCCGGGTCTAGCACACCTATGGGAGATTGGATGCCACAGACCGAGATGATGTCAAAAGCAGGTGGGACCACATCTGGTGCGTTGGCGCTTTGGAGAAGGAGAACTCTCGTGAAGAGAGCTCTGGCTGAATCACGCAGGGGCAGGCTGTGGAGCTGCTACCAGATGGGGCTTAGGTTCAGACCTGAGCTTGGCACAGTTTCACGAGAGTGGGTGGTGCAAATGGTGCCGAGGTCGGATCGCTGCGGGATCACTTCTGGGACGAAGCTAACTCGGCGACGTACAACTCCACAGAAGAAAGCTTTGGCTGGTTCACACCGTGGATGTCGGGGTAGTCTCTGCAAGCTTAATCTCTGTTGCAGGCTGGTTGCAGGGACAGCAGCGAGGTCTTCTCGATCCACGGGAGGGCGTAGCAAGGACGGGGCAACTCCGGGTTGCCGTGGACTCTCAGAGCGGGGGGAGGGTGGACCTATGGTTGCTGAGGGAGAGGGGGCTGGGGCGTGGGATGCAGGGGCTAGGGTTAGGGTGGATGGGGGGGCACAAATTGGGTCTAGATAAATCTGGCCCAACTATATAGCTGGTGCATGCTGGTAATGTCGTTCATGGCCAGAATGTTTCAGAAGGTAGGGGTGGCATTGGAAATGTGGAGCTTAACCTTCTCCTCCTCTGGAATGTGACCGAGCACATGAGCAGCCATCTACCTCCATCTATCAGCATATGTTGCAAAGTCTTCATTGGCCTTCATCTTCTCGGCCATCAAATCAGTAAACGAGTATTCTGGGCCGACTCGATCTTGAAATCTCTGGATGAACTTCTCCTTGACGACTTTAAAGCTCGCTGCATCCTCTAGTGGCAAAGCATAGAACCATTCTAAGGCAACCCCATCCAATGAGTGGCGGAACAAGTATGCCATGAGGAGATCGTCATATTGAAATTGTGCCGACTCATATAAAAAGTCCCTTACATGGATATAAGGATTGCCATTCCCATCGTACTTTCGGTATGTGGGGAGCTCTGACTGAGAAGGGAAACGAATGTTATGAAAATTGAGAATTGGGACATCAACCAAGGACTGTGGGCCGACTAGCTTCTGAAGGAGGTGAAGCTGTTGCTGTATGGCAGCCCACTTATCGAGAAGCTCTCGTTCTCGAGATGGAGGAGTTAAAATGGAAGGGGTGGACCCAGTGTGAGGGGCCGAAGGATAAATAGTTGGAGGGGGAAGCCCATAAGATGGATACTGGGCCAAGGAGGGACCCATATCCGTGTAGGCTAAGTGGGCGGTCCTAGCCTGAGAACGTAAGAAATCAACCGGGCCCACAAGTGCCTGCGGTGCTAGAGGAATGGACCCATGAGGATCAACCTGGGAAGATGGAAGTAGCCCGGCCTTCCCTTTATCAAGAATTTGATGGGCCGAATTAGAGGGGTGGCACTCCTATAAGTTAGAGAAACAAAGAATTCTAGGTTGGACCGGGGTAAGATCGATTGGAGTAGCAGAAGGGACCCCTGGCCCATTAACCATGGACTGGAAGGTGGAGGTAGTAGATAAACCCTGAGGAGTAATAGGAGATGGGGCGCCTAACCCCTGCAATGCTTGATGAAGGACCTGAAGCTGGGCCGGATCCAGCTGGGCCATCATTTGAAGAATCTGATTTGCAGAACCTTGAGCATGAGGATTGGAGTACGAGTTTCGGCCGGGGTCGTCTTCCCCACGCCCGGAGCGTGGAGGTATTGTGTCCGCTCCCTACTTGGCATTTGCTTTCCTCGTATATTTTCTTATGCCGCTGCTAGAGTGATAGGAACTTAGCTCGTTATAATTTTATCACCGCTGCGAGAGTGAGTGAGTGGAACCCGTCCCGTGACTCGATCCGAGCACGTGAGAGTGCCGATACCCTCGACTCATTGACGGTTTCTCAACCGCGTAGATCCGCACACTTCCCTCGCTAGGGACGAGTCGCGAGCTAGAGTCCTAGATTCGCATGCAAATCGGTCAAGTCCGCATTCGTCCTGCATCAGCAAAGAAGTGAACGCAGTGGACTTCTCCCCGACAAATGGAGACAAGGGGGAAGGAAAATCCAAGGGCAATGGCAAAAAACCCGACGCCAAGGCGAATGCGTCTCTCTTAGCAGAGCGCATGAAGACGCCCTATTCCTTCAGGAAGGAACACACCAAGATGCTCTTTGACCTATGCATGAAAGAGTAGCTCATCACTCTGCCAAATCCACGGAAGCCCTCGGAGGTGGATAAAACTGATGATCCTACCTATTGTGTGTACCACCAAAGGTTAGGTCACACCATCGGGGACTGCTATGTCTTCAAGAATATAGCAGAGGAGCTTATCCAAAAGGGCATGATAAATATGTTGGGCCATGCAGTCGACCCACCACAGCCTCATGCGTGGAGTCGATCAAGCCGGTCAGCTAATGTGATTTATATGGTGGCGACGGCTTCGAGCTCCAACGCCTCCAAGGCCGACCCTTCAAATCAGTAGCCCAACACTAGCCGCGGAGCCACTCCTCCTTCATTTACAAAATGCTTGGCACTAAGGAGGACCATTCGGAAGATCCGATGGGAAATCCGACAATTGCAACTGGAACAGAGGCGTCTGCTGCAATTCCTGGAGAGTATTGATCAACAGCTGGCCACTTCCCCCATTGGCCCATTTGCCCGGTGGTTAGCCCCATCCCACATACGGGAGGCAGGTGTATCACATATTGACCGGGCTCCACTCAGGGGTTGGCTCTCTGAGGAATCCTCGGATTCATCTGAAGGCGAGGGGGGACTCATCCAAAGGCGAGGGGCATACACCCGAAGGTGACATTCATGGCATACATTATATCTCGTATTTCCTTTCTACCTGTTTAATAAGGCTGACCCCCTTGACTAAAAAATCAAGGACTAGTCGTTTCCTAACTTGCTACAGGCAAGGGATTAAGCCTAAAATAGATTTAATTTATTTTCTCGTTTTGTGTGTGCAGGAGCAGGTCAAGAAGTGAAGCTCAATCTTTTAATGGTCATGCGGCCAGATGCCAACCACTCATCATATGTACGGTGTTGGTAAGACCACTCTAGATCCAGGGCCCTCAATCTTTAAACGGCTCATCTTTAGCCGTTTACCATTTGGCGGTGCCTAACCATCTGTTCCACCCCTTTAGGGTTCGTACCCCAAATCCCGTTGTTGAACTCTTGTACGGCCTGTTTCTAGCCGTTCTTAGTCTTGAACGGTTCCATCTTAGCCATCTATTTCTCGGGAATTTCAAACTCATGAAAATCACATGTAAAGGCCAAAATCAAGCTTTTATTCAATCAATCAGCTCATTTTTATTCATGTCTCAAGCTCTAACATAAATGAACATCATGAAAAGGAAAAACACAATCACTCTGTCCTCCACTGGGCATCCCTATGGGGACGTGTCTCTCTTAGCTCTCTGATATAGGCCTGGCGTGGCTCTGCCATCTCTGCAACCTCTGCTGGAAGTGTCTGCACCCTGCTAATCTCCCACATGATCAGGGCGCCCTTGACCATCTGCTCGTCCTCCTCTGTGCCGATCCTCCACATCTGTAGTGCTGAAAGGTGGGGTAGTGGTGGTAGTATGGTCCTAGGTATCCCGATCTGTAGATAGCACCGGTGTGGGCTGTACATCGCTAGTGTTGTATCGCTCATGAGTCATAAGTCCAAGCCTCGCCCTCTAGGAAGCCTGATGTTGGTATCAAGGAGGAAGCTAGGGCACATCACGAACCTCTCCAGGGGCAACCTGTTGATGTACAGGCGCCACTCGTCCCTAGTCTTCATCTCTACGGTCCTGCACTCCACCTCTGGCGAAAACTTGAAGCCGCCACCTATGAAGGAGAGAGGATGGCTCCCAAAGATCCTACTGGCAGAAGTGATATCCTCCCTATGGATGAACTTAATCCTGACACCCATCCAGCACTCTAAAAGAATCATGGAACCAAAATTGCTTTAAAGCTAATTGATGAGTGGTGGATCTTCTAATCAATTCCAGAATAGAAATCTGGGCCAAAGTCTTGTCTAGGTACTTCAACAAATCATATTGGGTGCCCGGTATAGATTCCTATTCTTGCTCTTCTTGTTCTTGTGCTGGATCTTGCTCCCGTTGGGAAAATATGCGGTGGAACATGCACCCACTGCGGAGCACCATTGTTTGTGAAGTTGGCGCCTCTATCGGTGAGGGGGGAATAGATATGGAAGGGATGTCGGGGCTGAGGGATGTGATTAAAAAAATGGCAGGAGTTGGGGTCCTTATGAGGGGCCTCGTTGGTTGGGGATTAGTGGAAGGTGGAGGTAAGGTTGGTCCGACTGGTGCGGAGGCGGAAGGGGGGGGGTATTGCCCGGGTAACTGATGTAATGGTTGGGTGGATGAGGAGGGGTCTGGGAAGCAAATTTACGGTAGGCGGGGTAGGTTGTGGTGGGGCTTGAGAAGGAGTAGGTGTTGACGTGGGGCGAATGAGGAGGGGTTTATTTGGTGATGGATTTGGGAGAGAAGAGTTTTGCGGTGAAGGTGAATTTGTGTGGGTGCGTATAAGAAGAGGTCGTGAAGGAAAGGGGTTGGTGGTAGTAGGGTTTTGAATGGTGGGGTGTATAAGGGGTTGTAATGGTTGGGAAAGGGGTGCAGGCTGGAGGGTTGTCCTTAGCAGTGGTGATGGTTGGTTGGAGGTTTGGTTTATAGCCCCGACAGAGGCACTTTCTTCATGCCATCCCTACTCTCTCTCCACTTCCTGGAAGGAGGTGATCGGGTTTACTTGCTGGTTAGGAACCGGATGCTCCGGTAGTGGATTATTGACGATCCCCATGTTCGACTGTGGTGTGGGAGCCTACTGTTGCAGGACGGGTTGCTGCTGCTGCTGTGGCTGTTGACCTTGTTGCTGACAAGGGGGTCTTTGTGCTTTCATTGCGGCCACAACCTTTCTCATATCATCCCAATCAATACCTCCTTGGTCATTCAAATGATATATGTAATCCTTAAAATGAAAGCAGTGGGTTATGCTGTGACCCGGCTGTCGATGAAAGACACAATACCAGGAGGTATCCACATTCTGAGGCCAGGCGGTTCTTTCTTTTGGTAGAACAAGCACAAAGATGAAACGAGCTGGCAATACTAAACAAATAACTGAGCCACTGGTGAACGTACCTGGGTGGGCAGCCTATCATAAGCCGGGCAGGTCCTGGAGCGACCCTGGCGCAATCGCAGATAGAACAATGCAAGCATGGGTACATACCTGTGCCAGGAAGACAGGCGATCGATGGATGGCCGCAGAAGGGAAGCGCGGGCACTGGTCGGCCGCAGGAGGTAGCAAGGTCCCAGAGCGAACGCGGCTGGGGATGATGGAGGGCGGTCGATCTGGATCCGCACTACCTCTCAGGTGGCCTCTGAAGGACCACACAACCACCAGAGAACAGAGCTGAGAAATGCCAACCAGTGACCTGCGACAACTAGACAAGAACAGAGACTAACAAGCACCAAAAGAATGGAGGGGGGGTCAGCAAACACCAACACGATGGGCACTAGGGGTCCCACCGTGATCGCCAGAAAGTCTGTTGATCGGAAAAATGGCTTTTCCTTTTCAAAATGTTGGCAATGGAATGAGATCAACCTTTTACTCCTCTCCGCTAGGGAAGCATGACAGGATGAATGAAACTGAAAGGGTGGGGTGAAGACAGAACCTGTGTGATCGCCACCCAAGACCCCGAATGCGATGGACACGCCATGTCTTGGGAAATGAGGAGAGACACTCGCCTTTGCCTAGCGCTGGGAGGATGAGCGGCCGATGAAGGACCGCCTATAAGTTGTGCGGCTCTCTGTAGGCTGCCTACCAGTGCTGGAATGAAATGCGGGATGAAGCACGTTGGTGGTGGTACGGTTCTGGTGCAGCCGCAGGACGAAGATGAATGATCGCTAGATAGCCGCCCAACGTCTTGGACAGACGATGATCGACCGCTCCACTCCACCTTCCTCCAAGTCGTAGGACTTCAACCTCTACTCTCTCCGGCCGGCCAGAAAGAGTGGGCCTCGTGCTGGATAGCTACTGACCTGTAAAATAATGTGCGACCAACAAAAGAAAACCCAGATTAGCTTAACGTGGTGTAGTATATGTTAGAAATGACAGAACATAAACTAAATAACATGGATGGGGGGTTCACCTGGAGGTTTTTAAACCCCTAGGGGCACCAAAACGTGGGTGGGTGTGTGAAAATGAGAATGAGAATGACATGTGATTTTTGGGGTTTGAAATGGGTCCTCTTGGTGCTAGAGAGATTGGGGAAGGATTTTCCCTTGTTGTCCCCGTCACCTGGGGGTGATTGGGATGTGGAATGGATTTTTTTATGATTTTTGCCATTTTTAGTCTCGGGTCGAGATCGGGACCATCACAGTGGTCACGTTCTTCTGAGAAGGTGACGTATCGCGCCACCACGTTCATCGAGAAAGATGAACAATAAGGTGGTTAGGGTTGCGATGGTGAGACCAACCACGACTACATTGCGGTCGTTGTCCCAGTCGCGTTCAGCTCTTGATGCGACCGGAGGACCCGTCGCGTTAATACGTGTCGTGACCTAAGTGGAGGTCGTGTCAATGCGTTGACACAACCAACACATGGGGCATGTTCTGATCAGATCGCACCCTTAACTGGGGGCGCATTAACAATCGCGGCACCAGGAGTGGGAGCATTCTCACTCCCCATTTTCTGTGATTATTTCCAGCTGTCTTGGGTCCCGGTCGACCCAGTTGTGACCCAGTGGTTGACCCTAGGCCTCGTGGATGTCCCAGACACCCGTGGGTTCTATGTTCGTGTTTTGAGATCTCTGGAGGTACCGTATTATCTCAATTAGCACGCCCATAGGTTTGAGGGGTTTGGGTGACCCCGTGCATTCTGAGCTTTTGTTCTTTCTCTAGATGGAGTTACCGTGAGTCGGCATGTGTGTGGAGGGTCTTCCCTGTACGACGTAGGCTTCTCCAGAATGTGGTTTCCGAGTGGGCCGTGTGGATGGCCTTGGACTGTGAGTCCAGTTAACTAGCATGGGGCTGGAGGTTTCCCGTGCATCCCTAGATGGGGAATTAACTTGGCGGCTCGTGAGCTACCTTGGGAATCATGTTATCATGGTTTTAGACAAAGGGATCAGGCCAGATTGACGGCGCTATGCCGTCACGTGCGATGGTCCTGACCTGAGTCTTGTGACCCAATGACCATTGGGTTCATTAGGTCTAGTGGGTGTCCAGAGTCTGGTGGCCGCGAGCCACCTGTTACTTCGCATTGCTCGCGAAGGGTGCGTGTAGAAACCCGATAATTAAAAATGTGAAATAAAATTTTTAATTTATGGGCTATGAACTCTATGCACTGCCTGGTACAGGTGAGGGGCATTGGGGGGGGGAGGAGGAGGGCAGTGAAGGAGTTGATGAGACGGTGTAAGATTGACATCTTGTGCCTGCAAGAATCTAGATGCAAAGGGGATGGGGAGTCCGTTATGAGGGAGATTGCAGGCACTAGACTTTCCAGAGGGATTGCCTCCCCAGTTGATGGGAGGGTGGGGGGCATCATGATCCTCTGGAATCTGTTTGAGGTAGAAGAGGTGGAGTAAGATAGACAGATCAGTCGAGGAGCTATCTCCTTACACTTCACGGACGTAAGGGATGGTTTCTCGTGAGACTTCTCCGGAGTGTATGGCCCTCAAAGTAGAGACAACTGTGGGAAGAATTGTCTTTGTAGCATCATAGCTCAGGTTGTCCTTGGTGCTTAGGAGGGGATTTTAATGCTATTGCAACACCTTGGGAGAGGACAGGTTGCACTCTCCGCCATGTGAGATGGAAGACTTCACTAAGTTTATAGAGGAAGTAGCACTTATTCATGTGGGATGGCTCATGCTCAGTTTGCTTGGTCTAATATGAGGGTTTACCCTAGTTACTCTAGACTGGACAGATTTTTGGTATCTGTGGATTGGGAGGACCATTTTCCTTATGTGCAGGTATCACCGTTGGCTAGATCGATTTCAGACCACAAGCCCATTTTGTTGAAGACCAGTCGACCAGAAATGAGTAGATAGTTTTCAGGCTTGAGTGGTTTTGGTTCATGGAGGAGGACTTTTTTGATATTATCAGGAGGGCTTGGCATGTACAGAGATTTGAGAGTTCAACTGTGGCTAGGTTGGTGGGTAAATTGAGGCAGGTGGCTCACTCACTCTGGGTGTGGGGTGCAAGCAAAACCCTTTTTGATAGAGCAGTACAAGATAGGATCTCGTAGTAGATTGAGGGCCTGGATTGTTTGGAGGAGGTAGGGTTGATGGATAATTCTGACAGGTGTCTTAGGGACAGTCTGAGGGCTGAGTTCGATGATATCTTTGTTTGAGAGGAGATTTATTGGAAGCAAAGTTCGAGGTAGAGATGGATATAGGAAGGAGATAGGAACACAACGTATTTCCAGCGCATTGTTGCCGGGAGAAGAAGAGTTAATTGCATCACTTGTATCAGAGTGGGGGATCAATTTCTTTCTTAAAAAAATTTGAGGTACCGTCAGATAATACTAATTAACAATCCCGTATAATTAATACTAGCGGGACTAAAACACAAAAAAACCCTCTCGCCTTCACCCATCACAAGCTACTCAACTAGGGATACAAGAAAGAAACATATATAAAATTTAAAGTTATAAGTTTTGATAGTAGAGAATAAAACGGAGATTATAGAAGCTTCCAAACTCTAATCCTCGGTGGTAAACATGCACCACGTTCTCATACTCGAAGCTTCCTGGGGCTAGAGAGAGAGAGAGAGAGAGAGATTCTTTGAGTAAAAGCGTCGCGGGAGGAAACAGCCACCACACACGCTTTTACTCTACTTTTATCACTCTCTATCGGCGCAGTAAGCTGGCACGTGGGGGCTTTTTAGCTTCCGGAGTCCCCGCCCCCCGACTTTTGCTTTTTTGATCTCTTTCTTTCCTTCCCTTCCTCCGGCCATTATTGGTGTTATTCTTCCGGTGGCAGCCACGCCGATCAGAAGTCAATTCATATTCCCACTCCCCGGCTTTTGGCTTCCCGGCATTTTCTTTTGTCTCTTTCAACACGACAATTCCCCAATCAGACCCCATTAAATTCATTTTTTACGGGAATGCCATTCCGGCCCCCTCGTTACGGGCTTACGGCTTACGAGTGATGGCATCTCCGTGAATTAACCCAACATATAGGTCCTGAGGCACTGGAAGGGGGCGGACAGCTGTGTGAAATGAAAGCCTCGTCACATCGAAAAGAGCTAGAAAGGTCAATACAATTTTTTGTTTTGGTTAGGGAATGATTGAGCTGCAGACGTCATCAGCATTTACACGTGGCGAGACGTGGGGACACAGAGGGGACCCCGCCTGGGGGACCCGGCGAACACGGTCTCCGTCTGGTCCACTCGAAATCTTTTTTGCCGACTCCGGGAAGTCTAACGAGCCGGCCGCGCGTCCGTATCGCCACCGACAGCCGCCGGCCCCACCACACAGCGTTGCATCCACACGTGTCTTCTGATGACGTGGCGCACTCAGAGCCGTTGATATCTTTAGTTGAGTGGACAGGATGGTGAGTCGGCTCCTACCAGGAGACCGAAAATATTTGATCATTTCATTTTATGTTAATTTCTGAAGGAAAAAAATTATTCAGAGAGTCGGGGGAAGCCCGACGAGGGTATCAGCTAGCCACAACTAGACGCTACGAGCATGCGTCCCAGGTACACACTGAAGCCGAATGAATGACCAACACCTATAGAGCAGGGGTGTGCCTCATGTCACTGGCTCAGTAGGGGTCACGCGGATCCCGACCGAGCAAAACACACAGTAACACGCTAAAAACAATAGGCAAGCAATAGTAAACAGCAAGTAAGCAGTAAAGCAGGAAAGCTAAACTACAAAGCTGTAAAGGAAACAGAACAGGAAGCAGAAGTAGGGAACAAGCTAAGGAAGAGGGGGAGGAAGAAGCCGTACCAGACAACGGCAACTGAACTAACCTCGGTACCCCAACTACTCTAAGCAAGGGCAGGAGGGTGACTCGGAGCTGACAGAGTCAGGAGTTGCTGGACTGCCGATGCAAGGAACCTGTAAAATAGAAAAAAAAAACCTAGGAAAAGACTAGACGGACGACCGACACGGATGACGGACAACACGACAAGGACGTCATGCATACTGCTACACGCATGACAAGAACGTCACGCATGTGACAGGACACCGACCTTGAGTGCAGCCACAAAAGGGCTAACCTGGAAGCTCATGACGCACGAGAAATGTCGAGAGTCACACAACATATGACTCAAAAGAGGAGCAGTCAGTTGCGTCCACAGACGTCTTACACTACACCACAACTTGCTCCACAAGTGCCTCGACTACCAGCCGAATGTGGTCTACCACAGCTAAGCCCGAGTTGCAGGCCCACGTAGAAACCACCACTGCAAGGACCAGTCAGGGTCACACCCATCGGCGTGAGTCCTAAGCCCCTGACCCCTTGTGCACATACTGGCTGTAGACTATTAAGTAAGGCCTCTAACTAGTATTCTCCCTCGCGGACGCTATGATAAGGTCGGGAGCCCATGGAAATAGCTTAAAAATCGTGTCTCAGGAAAGTGCCCCACTATAAGAGCCGTCACACCAAAGCGTGCCATAAGGCGCCAACCAAAGAGGAGCCACAAAACCCGAAGACTCTGAAACACAAGTGTCGGAGTACAGATAGGCCGTAGTACGCGCACCACGGTAGTACAAGAAACTGCCGACCACTCAGGGCAAGGTAAACTAGACCTATAACTACCACATAAGTCCAGGTATGTTGTTCATCCTAGTGCTACAAAGATGTATCAAAATTTAAAAAGAAACTTTTGGTGGCCCAACATGAAAAGAGAAGTAGCAGATTTTGTGTCCCGCTGTCTCACCTGTCAGTAAGTAAAATCCGCAAGTAAATTACACCCCTTGAATATTCCCGAATAAAAATGGGAAAGTATAGGGGTGGATTTCATCGTGGGTTTACCTAAGACAAGAGGTGGACACGATGGTATATGGGTAATCATAGATCAGTTGACTAAATCTGCACATTTTCTACCGATCAAAAGTCGATGGTCTGTGGATGTACTAGCAGCAGTATACATGAGAGAAATTGTCAAATTACATGGTATCCCTGTCACTATTATATCTGATAGAGATCCCCTATTCACATCACAGTTTTGGAAGAGTTTGCAACATTTGTTAGGGACCCGACTCAACTTTAGCACGACATTCCATCCACAAACTGATGGCCAAACTGAAAGGATAAATTAGGTGGTGGGAGATATACTCAGGGCTTGTGCTATTGACTTTGGAGGAAGTTGGCATGATCACTTGTCTCTAGTAAAATTTGCATACAATAATAGCTACCAAGCTAGCATACAAATGGTACCCTTCGAGGCCTTATATGGGAGAAGCTGTCGATTACTGATATGCTAGAATAAAGTAGGAGAAAGGTAATTTCTAGGTCCCGATATTGTCAGGGATACTACTGAGAAGATAAAGCTCATTCGAGATAGACTCCAGATGGCACAAGACAGGAGAAATCATATGCTGATAATCGAAGGTGCGATTTGGAGTTCCAAGTAGGAGATCATGTGTACCTTAAGGTTTCTCTAGGTTGAGGTATCCGAAGATTTGATATTAAAGACAAGCTTACTCCAAGATTCATTGGCCCTTTTGAAATCCTGGAAAGGGTTGGTGAAGTAGCATATCGAATAGCTTTGCCTCCATAATTAGCAGGAGTTCATGACGTATTCCATGTCTCTATGTTGAAGAAATATGTTTATGATCCTTACCATGTTATCACCTATGATAATCTAGAAATTCAAAAGGATATGACGTACGAGCAAATGCCAATCAAGATTATTGAACGTGAAGTACGTCAACTACGGAATAAAATCATTCCTATGGTCAAGGTCCAATGGAAGAAATCATGGCCCTATGAAGCAACATAGGAGATCGAGGAAGCCATGCTATGGATGGGTAAAATTTCACGCCCGCACATCCCCCAGTCCCGCACCAACATAGGAGCTGAAAAGAGAAAGCCTGGAGAAACACACCACTCGGCAGGTTCTCACCTTCGCACAGGTGCATTAAATGACGAAGAAAAGGCAGGATACGCTCCTGAATTTATGCACTGCCATGAACCCACCTTCGGGTCCCTGGCTGTGAAGAATGTCCTAGGAAGCTCATAGTTTCTTAGTTCTGTAAGAAAGCTCAATATGCCCCTCAACGGCACACTAGTTTGCGCCCCCAGCGGCACACCCCTGTGAGTGCCTCCAACGACACACCCTCAAAAGCCCTCTCCAACAGCACGTCTGGGAGGCCTTGACCCAACACGCCCTAAGGGCTCCCCAATGGCACACCCCAATGGCCCCTCCAGCGGCACATTCAAACAGCCCTCAGCGGCACACTAGTGGTGCCCTTCTGGTGGCACACCTTTCAGGCACTTTAGCGGCACACTTCCAAAGCCCTTCAGCGGCACACCTCTTGCACCCCTCTGCCGGCACATCTTTTAAGCCCCTCAACGGTGTAGCCCACCCTGTTGATCACCTGGCAGGGCTTGCAGCCTTTCCACCCGGTGCAGTCTATTTTGTTCTTCACCCGGTGACACGTTGCACCCACTGAAAGGGTGTAACCGGCAAAGACACGCCAGCCATTACCTATGGCCCTCGGCGCATAGCGGAAGCATGTCAGGATAGCCCAGAGCCTAGCTGAAGGTGTCGCCCTGTGATGTCGGCACAAAAAGCAGTCCCACGATCAGCGACAAACCCGAAGTCAACTCCCATTAATGCTGGCCGTCATTAGACGTCACCACCCACGGGGTATAAAACCCCCTCGCTTCGATGGAGAACAAGGGGATACATAGAGATGAAGACAACCAGACGCACAGAGGAGGGAGAGGCTCTCTGGCTGGCTGGCTCTCCAGAGAGGCAAAACAAAGGAGAAGAAGAGAAGACGAGAAGAAGAGAGGAGGGCTTGCTGCCCCCCCTGCTGCTCCGGCTATTGGCGTCTGCACGAAGAGAAGAGAGAGAAGAGGAAAAAGAGAGTAAGTGAAGATAGGGAGTGAGGTTTGGGAGTGGAAGAGCCTGTGCTCCGTTCCCCCTCCACACCGTATCTTGTTCTTTCTTTCTTTTCCTTTGTTCTTTTTTTGTTTGTGTTACAGTGTACTACCCCCCCTTTGGAGCATTCCTCTTGTGAGAATAAAAGTAGAAGGCTTGCGAATGCCTTCGATGTCTTCCTACAGATGTTTCTTCTGTGTTTGTATTCCTTATCGTTTCACTCCCTTCATGGTTTTCTACCGGCTGCTTCTGAATGTCACGGCCTTCCCTTTGGTTTTCTTGCCTTCGGGCTGCCTGCTTTCTAAAACGTCACAGAGTCTATCCAATCCAATGGGTAGTGTCTCTAGCGTGATGGCATAAGGCTGGCTTCCTTCCCACGATTTTCGTAATAGTGTCAACCCCTCATCCGGTACACCTAGGTCAAGCCCCTCATGGCATCCATCAGTGGGGGCTTATGTTCCCTATCCAGTGGCCATCTTGGCCCGTGCCTTGCCCGATACGCCCCCAACCACTCTAGCCCGGTGCACCCCAACACCTCCAGAATGCCTCTGGCACACCCTCCAGCCCGCTTGGCCTGGCACACCACCTCTTAGCCCTTCCTCGACGCACCCTGCCTGTGCCTTACCCGGCACAATTCAACCGTCCAAGCCCGACACACCCTTGGCCTATCTTGCCCAGCACACTTCTACCTCCCTTCACTCGGAGCATTTGCATGCCCTCCAATCGGTGCACCCTCCAGTTAAACCTCTATCTGGTGCACCCTTAGCCTATTTTGGCCCAGTGTCTCCCATTTGCTGATTTCTCTGGGTTTTCTGAAGTTTTCTTAAAGGTGTTGCTGCCCCTTGCACGCACCTCGAGTTGTTGGGTCATGTCACTCCTTATGGGTGTGTTCCCCTTTACACCCCCCTTAGCATCCAGGACCTGGGAAGATGCTGCCAAATTTTCACCAGAATTAACGTAATAATAATAATAATAAAAGAAAAGTAATAATACAAAAAAGGGAAAAAATAACAAATAAACAGAATAAACACTAATGAAGCGGCTTTGCCGACCCATATATATCTAGGCTCCGAGACTCTCAGGAGCCCCCGACCCTTGAGAAGCTCGGAGACTGAGGTATCAAGCTCGACGCTTCTTCATCTTGGACGAAGCCTTGTACCAGAGGTCTTTATCTGGTCCCCTCCTCAAATGCCTCGATACCGATGAAGCCCACTGAGCAATTCAGGAGGTCCACGAAGGTATCTGCGGCGTGCATCAAGGGGGATGATCGCTCGCCAGGATCTTGCTATGGCAAGGCTACTGGTGGACCACTCTCCAGCACAACTGCTTGACCTACACGTTCAAAGGTGCGATCGATGCTAACTTTTTGATCATCTGGTCCATCAGCCTGCCTCAGAGCTCGTCACCCTTACCGAGCCATACCCTTTCGCTCGGTGGGGGATCGACATCCAAGGGCCATTCCCTACAGCTCAGGCCCAGAATAAATTTGTTATCGTCACTATCGATTATTTTACCAAGTGGATTGAAGCCGAAGCCACCGTCAGGATTATTGAGTCGGTCGTATGGAGCTTCATTTGGAAGTCGATCATTTATCGTTTCGGTATCCCCCGAGTGATCCTGAGAGAATGGTCGGCAATTTGATTCTCATTATTTTAGGAACAAATGTGTCGACCTATACATTCGCAACCACTTCACTTCGGTAGCCCACCCCCAGGCTAACGAACTGGTCGAAAATGCCAACAAAACTATATAGAATGGCATCAAGGCCAGGCTCGATAAGGCCAAGGGTAGTTAGCTCGAGGAATTGCCAAGCATACTATGGTCACATCGAACCACTCCAAGAACCGCAACCGGTGAGACTCCTTTCTAGTTGGTGTAAGGCACAGACGCCGTGATTCCTTTGGAAGTCGGCAGCCTATCTCTCAGAGTCATCAACTTCTCGCCCGAGACAAATGAGCAGAAACTGCTAGAAAATCTCGATATGGCAAGCGAGATACGAGAGATCGCAAGCATCCGAGCCACGGAATACTAGCGGCGCATCACTCGATACTACAGTGCCAAAGTCTGAGACAGGCACTTCCACATAGGAGACTTCATCCTAAGAAAAGTTGAAGCCTCTCGACCACTGGAAGTGGTGGGAAAGTTAGCCCCTAATTGGGAAGGCCCCTACCGAGTGGTCGAGACGCTCTATGTTGATTATGCGCATCAAGTATTGCAGGTTTTTGGCTTCCTTTCGACAGGGCGCACATAGAAAATAGCGTCTATTTTAACAGGCGCAGTTTCATTTATATGCCCAGTAATTTCAAGTGGTCACCATTTTGTATTTAATAAATAAACTCACGTAAAACCTCAGGCTTTTAGCATCCTATTTATCAGGCGCAGAAAAGAATGAGCATCCCACATGGTGGGCGCAGATTCTTAAAATTTGATTATCGCGAATATAACATGAAAAATCTCTTGAACGAATAGCGTCCATATAGTCAGGTGCTATTTCAAATAGCGGCCATTATTGTGGACGCTAATTCTTTTTAAACAAGAACTAAGAATAACGATCACATAGATGATTCCTACATTAATCATTCATGCACTAACTAGTTATTACATGTTTTAATCATAGATTTGGGTCTTGGGTAGAGAAAACCTACCTTTTGGTTGATTACGATGATGAACAGGTTGAAGGAATGGAAGCAGAAGGAAGAAGTCTCCTGCCGTTTCTTTACATCCATAGTAGCAGGAAAAGAAGGGAACCCATAGGATGCTTACAGGGGGAAGAATGTAACGACCCAGAGATCCGGATATCGATATACCGATAACATCGATATACTGATACCAAGAACTGGGAAAGCCACCCAAGAGGCTGATCAGGCCCCGTAAGGGTTGGAGGAGTTTGTCGAGAGAATGCATAACGAATTGGAATTACACACACGTAATGTTAATTAGTGCAACAATTTAAAATTATGATGCAGAAGTAATTTAAATATATCAGAGTGATAAGTAGTAAGTAATAGTACAGGTCCACAAGTGAATAGCCCAACACTAAAAAGAAAGGTCCAATGTACAACTACGCGGGACATACCCCGGTCAAAAGTACACAAAAGGACAGACCGACTACTGCTGACAAACTAGGGACGGTTGCCAAAAATGTGAGAACCTCCGACGGATAGTTGGGGCTGCTCACCTAAAAGAAGGAAGGATGAGTCATAGCCAGACTCAGTAGGGGTCACGCGGATCCCTACCTCGCAACTAAACATGCAAACATGCAAAGATAATTAGAGCATGCATTTAAGGAAATAAACATGCATTGGCATAATTTAAACACAATTATGGGGGCATTTGTTGGCACTCAAAATATGATGGACGGCGATCAAGCCGCAAAGACGAATGACACGGCCCACTGAAGCACAGAAGCCGATGAAGATCAACCTACTGAATACTTCTTAAGCTGCCAGAGCCTCAAGTCACCTGAAATGAACACCGGGGACTTCACCTCAGGAGAATCAAGATGAATCCATAACTAACCGACAGTGTGACCAAGCCTGCCCAATGATCCGGCATCGACTCCGTCGTGCCGCTACCCCACACTCTTCGCCTGACCAAGGACGATGGTCTACCCGGTGGCTCGCCACCTGAATGAAGACTCTCCTGAGGAGAAAGAACACTATCGGCTCTTCATAACAAGGAACTAAAGGCTCTGTCAGCAGAAGGCCCCAATCACCCGGCACAGGTTTGGCTTGTCACCATAGTGGGTCCATCAGTGGCCGAATGATCGTCCAGGCAGGGCAGAATTATTTCGGATGTCATGCCATCCCACCTCGAGCACGAGTCGGGTCTAGCCGAAAGTACAAATCATAAGGCCGGAGGCCGTGTCAGCGAAAAACCAGCACGCTCGAGCCAAATACGCATGGAGTTTTGACAAAGGCTATGCGTCGTGCCGAGAGCTACGTCAACGCCCCGTCAAGGTTTTTCAAGAACCGCGGCAAAAAGAATCGTCAACCGTGACCTCCGAAATCATCCCCGGACTCATCGGCTAGCCCTCGGCAACCAAATGGAGCTAATACGGCACCGCGTTCACCAACGCACCCCTTAAAACGGCGTCGTCTTCACCGGCATGCAAAAGACCTAGGCCAGAGGCTGCTCCCCGACCCCACCCTTCCCGGCGCACCCCTCCATGGCCCCAGGAAGCTTGGGCCTATAAAAGACTTTGTTCATTCAAGAGAAAAGAGAGAGAGAACAGAGAATTAGGGCACAGAGAATTAGAGAATTTGAGAGAACCAAGAGAGGGAGTTATGAGACAGAGAAAAGAATCGAGGGGCCAATTAGAAGAGAGTCAGAGGGTTTCTTCCTGAGCAAGTTCTTCCCCCGTAAGCATCTTCACTGCCGCCGTGTGATGTGACACAACCTAGGACCTACTAGCAAGCACGATGCGCAACTCAAACGGGCCGTATTTGGCGGCCGACTCACCTGGGGGGCATTTGTTGTACCCAGACAATTTCCTAGCAAAATGTACAGGAATAAGGGTTTGGAAATTTCCCCGAACA
Source organism: Amorphophallus titanum (assembly GCA_024336825.1). Lineage (NCBI taxonomy): Eukaryota > Viridiplantae > Streptophyta > Magnoliopsida > Alismatales > Araceae > Amorphophallus > Amorphophallus titanum. Next base: position 271,152 of record JANBPO010006887.1, on the reverse strand, counting down.
CCTTTAAGGCATAGGTTACCTAGCCCTTCCTACAACCCAATGGGCCCGACCCAAGACCCTAACCAATTAGCCATGGCATACAGCTACGCCAGCAATCAATCGGGACCACTTCTGACTACTCAGTTGCGGGCTTCACCCACGCTCCACATGACCACCCGCGCCAACCCGGGGGTGCCCAGACTACAAGACACGCCACTTGGCACCCAACAACGAGGCCGGGGCCTACCCCAAGATGCCTCCTTTTAACCTTCCAAGGTCAAATGAAGACTAAATAAAGTCAACCATAGGCTTTGGAGGCCCACGACACGTGTATACGACTCATGCACATATGTCGGGCATTTCCCCGAACACCTTGTGGGCGTATACACTCCAGCCCTTTTACAACAAACCGTGGGTCAACTCACGGCTCCAGCACACCAGCCAGGTCCTACAATGACCCTCCAGCAAGTCGGGGCCACCCCTGACCCTCAGACAAGTGGCGACAAGCCACTTATCGTAAGCCCTAGGGCCAACCCAGGGCTACCCTATCAACTTGCCGTGCAATGCGGCACATGCCTCGAGGCTGGGCCCACGTGCCCCAAGTGCCTCCTCTCAGCTCCGACCAGCCCAAATCCTCAGCCCAAGGCCCATTCCCAGACCCCTTAGCTAGTTATCTAGGCCGTTTGATGACCCAGGGTGTGTCGGGCATTTACCCAAACACCTTGCGAGCGGCAGCTATGACGCAACAACAACATGCCCCCATGGGCTAATCCCAGCATTTCCAAGCGCCCCATCCTTCAAAAGACACCCCCAGACAATAAGAGAAGACCCCTAAGGGCCATCCCTTGGGGTTGCAGCTCACTCGGGGGTAGTTCACCCCAGGGTGCGGTGTTGCCCCCTAGGAGGGCGAACCCCTCTGGGGGCCGCTCCCTCCTCCCAGCCCAGCAGCCTCACGGCCACCTCCCAGTCCAAGTTGCTCCCAGTGCGTGCAAAGGTCGTACGAAGTTGACCGGCATACCGTGCGCGGAAGGATTCGATAATGACAACACAAGCGTCATATGTCGGGTCCACACACGCGAGTAATGAAAAAGAGATCGGCTGGGCCAGTGTGACCCCGAAGAAGCATAGTCATCCCAAACCTTCTAAAAGAAATGTCAAGTCCAATAGCTCCAATGTTGGGGGAATCTCCCAACCTCCTGCAAGGATGGATGTTCTTTCTCCCACTGAATTAACGCGAGTTAAAAAATAGGAGAAGAATAGAAAGAAGAATCTAAAGAGAAGATTGAAGCAATAGGCCGTACGAAAGTTGTTCCCCTTAATAAACACATTCCATAGGAAGAATTGGAGCGAAAAACCAGGATGAATACTTGGCTCCGTCAAATGTAACAACGAACACAAGAGGGTGAGAAACTTCCCATCCCAGAGGAACTCTCTATCTTTTACAAAGACGAAAAACTTACCATAGAGTTGGAAGAAATGTTGAAAAACTTCTTGTGCAATATGGTATCAATCCCTGCGCTAGAAAGTTTACAAACACCAAGTGGAGATGGCGTTACAACCCTGTGACCAGGGACAAGATCACTATGGCGACGTACCGACCCCGTAATGCAGAGCTCTGAAACCGCGATCGCAGTAGAGGTCGGGGTCGTGGACGAGAGAGGCACCCCGGCCCCTCCAATGGCGAAAATTCTAATTCGACATACCCCTAAAGAGTGATCGTCTTCTGAGGTGAAGAGCCAGTTCCATTCCTGAGATTCAATTCTGGACTGATACCTTCTTCTTCGACCCGTCAGATGAGGAAGATAAACCAGTAAAGCCGACCCCGTAGGAAGAATCTACTGATCGAGTTCAGATTCAAGTTCGGGCTAATACCTTCCCATTCAATCTGTCAGATGAGGAAGACGAATCAGTAAAGCCAACCTTGCAAGAAAAACCTACTAAGTCAGCTCAAGCAGGTCCCTCCGGCAAGGACAATGTTGAGTCGCCTCCTCTAGAGGAAGATTCCTTGGCTCTATTTTTCTAAGAGGAACCAAATGATCAAAGGAAAGCAGAGCCAAGCAAGAAGCCTAATCATCAACCCAAGCCTCTCTCAAAGATCCTCCGCTGGATCAAGCTCGTGCACGGGCCGATCGCAAGATCATCCAGCATATAAAGCGATTCCCAACCAATGTCACTACATGGGAAGCCATTGTTTGGAGTAAAGAACTGAGGGAAGCCCTGACACGAGTGAGTCTGCTATTTATATCTGATGCCTCGTGAGAGAGAGGCGCGTGGAAACCACGTTTCTCGCCCAAGGATTCATCCAGATCCGATCTCCATTGGACACGTGGTAGCTTCTGGGCTTAATGGCTTTCCACATGTCATGAGCAGCAACTTGCTTTCTATCTCAGATCACGTGCCCTCCTTAAGGTTCATGAACAATTCTCCTGGTTCTCTAGAGCCTTTCAATTAAAGTCCCTGTCAAAACGTCGAACACTTAGACGGCATAAGACAGTCAGACATATATAAGACTTGCACAGACTTGATATGCCATAAACCTAATGTGCAGGGACCTTGCATGTGCAAGAAATAAGATGTGCACCAACCTTCAAGATAGTGTAGCTTAGAAGTACATGATCCTGAATATGCATAAGCCAAGACGTGCTTGGACCCTCAGTGTACACAAGGGAAATGTGCAACGACTTGGTTCAGCGATATGCACTGACTTTAGTTATAGCACAAGGAAGAATGTGCATGAACCTTATTTATCACAAGGCAGAAATGCCCAGACTTACAACAGTGTATGCAACAACTTTGTTTTGCTTAACGAGGGATGTGCACGGACCTCGTTTTGCACAAGGCAAATGTGCACGGACTTGAATAAGCATGAAGCAAAACATGCACCGACATTATTATGCCTTAAGCACTACATGCACTAGCATGCTGCAGAGATATGCACGGACTTCGATTATGCATAACGCTAAAGATGCACGGACCTTATAAGCCATAAGCCTACCTTGCACAGACTTTGTATGAGTTAGACAAAAATATGCACCGACCTTGACAATGCAGTCTATCAAGATGTACACTGACCATGCAAGCTGAACAATAAAGATTGCACGGACCTTACATTAGCTAGCATGTAGACGAGCACAGACTTTATGAATTATTCATGCACAGACCTTATGTATAAGGTAGAACATGCACCGACCGTATTTTGCACAAAGTAAAACTTGCACAGACTTAGTATGCACAATGCAACAGATTGCGCAGAGTTCATATGGACAAAAGAAAACGTGCACTGACTTTGCTGTGTTTAAGAGAAGATTGCACAGACCTTGGAAGACAAGTACACAGACTTTGTATATGATGTAAACAAGCTTTCATACACAAATATGAAGTTCCTTGCCACACCCACATAAAGTTTTGTTGCCATCAAAATCATGCACATAACACAATATAGCACATAAACATACTGAAAATTGTATATCTAGACGAGATGCTGTAAGATATAACAAAGATCCAATCATACCTTTGTACATTTTGGTATCAACCAATTTACCTTTTGGGTCAGCATCAAGATTAGTTGATGTGCCCAAAGGTGCAGATATTTCCTTGAGGTTCTCGATCTTGTATTTCTTCAATGGATCTTTGATGTACTTGGACTGAGTAATAAAACTTCCTTCTGGAGTTTGATTAACCTGCAAACCAAGGAAAAATTTTAGTTCTCCCATTAAGCTCATTTTAAATTCATTTGTCATTAATTTTGATAATTCCTCACACATAGAAGGCTTAGTTGATCCAAAGACAATATCATCTATATAGATTTGGACAACAAGTATGTATTCATTGTTTACCTTAGTGAATAAAGTCTGATCAACCTTACCTCTTAACTATCCCTTACCTGTGAGGAAGAAGCTTAATCTATCGTACCATGCCTTGGGAGCCTGTTTCAGTCCATATAATGTCTTGTCTAGCTTATACACATGGTCAGGAAAATCAGTATATTCAAATCCAGAAGGTTGTTTAACAAAAATATCCTCTTTTATTAACCCATTCAAGAAAGCAGATTTCACATCCATCTGCTACAACTTTACTCCTAAACTACAAGCAAAGGCTAAAAGAATCCTAATGGCTTCTAGTCTGGCTACAGGGGCAAATGAATCTTCATAGGCTATTCCATATTCCTGATTGTACCCCTGAGCAACAAGCCTAGCCTTATTTTTGACTACCTTTCCATGCTCATCAGTTTTATTTTTGAATACCCATCTAGTGCCTATGACAGAGCCATGTGAGGGTTTAGGAACTAGGTGCCATACCTTGTTCCTTTCAAATTGGTTCAACTCATCATGCATGGCATTAATCCAATGCACATCCTTTAGGGCACTGTCTATATTCTTGGGTTCTACTTGTGAGACTAAAGCAAAGGAATTCAATTCATTTTCTACCCGAAAATGTGATCTAGTCTTAGGGGGTTCATTCAGATTACCAATAATATTTTCTAAGGGATGATCTGTTTGAAAGATTGACTTTCCCTGGTCAGCCGACCAGACGTAGAAAGAGAAGAAGTGAAAATATACAAGTTTATACTTGCAATGTGGTCGGAACGACCAGCCATTATGGGGCCCTGTCGGAAGAGCCTAAAGAAGTTGCCAGAATTGCCGAGAGGCCTAGCCCTCTCACAAGAAGAGGAAAGGCCGCCAGAGAGGCATTACAAATTCTCGATGAGATGACGAGTCCGAAAGAAGCCACGGCAACTCTAGCTGCTAATGTGGTTACTGATGCGGGTCGGACAACAGACTCTAGGCCAAGTTGATGCGAACTTGGGACTCTAGCAAGCTCGCGACACGTCCGTTAGCGAGGGAAGCATTTGGACTTGCGTGGTTGAGAAACCGACAGTGAGCTAAGGTAGTCAACTCTCACTTACGTGCCCAGATCGGGTCACGGGACAGTCTCGCTCTCTCTTGCAGTGGTGATGAAAGTAAAGTAAGCTAATTATCCTATCACTAGCAGTGGCATATAAAAACATATATGAGTAAAGCAAATGCCAAGATGGGGAGTGAACACGATACATCCACACTCTGGGCGTGGGGAAGACGACCCCGGCAAAGACCCGTACTCCCAGTACAAATGATTTAACAATAATTACCAAAATTTAATTCGTTGCCCACTCCACGTAGGGAGGTAAAGGGCTATCAGTGGGGTCCGGGAGGACCAATCTTGGGTTAACGGACAGTAACTTGGATAGCACCGGTGGAAGCGCGCACCGACAATAGTGGGGTCCACATCCTGATCAGTGGGCCGAGTGGGCCGAGATTGGTACTGCTGTGACGGGGACTCCAGGAGTGACGAACCCTTGGAGGGAGACGTGCTGGTTCACCTCGTGGAAGGTGAGGTGGCCGGCCCGAGGGTGGTTGTTGCTTGTTGTCCACGAGCCTATGCTGCTGTCACAGCACTACGCGACCTGGCGAGAATAACTATTGCAATCTGCTCCGACATCAGATCAATGTGAGACTGGCACCATTGGAAAGCTCTTTCGATGAGCTACGATGCTAGTCTAGGGATGAAATTTCTCAGCTTTGGTACTTTCCGTGGCATAATTTTAAACAAGCTGGTTCACAGATTTAGATCTGGCAGGATAGAATTGGATCATAATTTAGAGAGGAGGAGGGGGAGCCACTTGATTTTGAGGTATCTCCTTGCACCCGGGATGGGAGGGTAATCCTGAGAGAAAAGAAAATAAAAGAAGGAAGAAGAAGAAAAAAGGTAAAAGAAGAAGAGAAGGAGATTAGGAGAAGAAGAGAAAGAGATTAATTAATGATGAAGAGGATGGAAGAGAGAGAAACTTTGAGAAAGAGGAACTTACTTGATTCATGGCTATCCTCCTATTGATATGCCCTTCAATCTCATCAATTCTTGTAAAAGACGTTTTGGGTTTCTTGGATGGGCATTGCATTGCTCTCTCCATTGCTGCTTCTCTTCACTTCTCTGTTCCCTGCAACCAAAGGAGAATGTGGAGTGAAGTTTTCTGTAAAAAAAAATCCTCTCTGTTAAATGTAAAATCGAGCCTAGCATTGCCCTTTTATAATGATTCGATGCATGCAGTTGCAGTTTTAATCAGACGTGGAAGGCAGTTTAAGTTGGATATAAAATCACAGTTTGAATGAGAACAGGAGTCTCTGTTGTTCGCTTCCGGTAAGGATACGAAATCTCAGTCAATTGATGACATTTCCATTGGCATCATTTATTTGAACAACGCTCGTCTCAGGGGCGTCGTTTTGGTAAAACGTCTTCATGAAAGGCGTCATTCATTCTAAGTAGAGTCCTTTTTCGAATCAAACACTGAATTAGAATAACGGCATTCTGAGTGTCGTCTGTTATTTAAATAACGCCTGTTCTGATGGGCGTCATTCACTGGAATTGTAATCCATCTCCAATTTGAACAGTGACTATGAATAACGCCATTTATGCTATCGTCATTTATTATGATAACGCCTTTGAAGAAGTCGTCATTTTTTAGCACCCTCTTGTGCATTATTTGATGAACTTGTGCATTCTTGATTATATTTTTATAAAACTGGTTGAGCTGATGATCTTTGAGCACAGGAAATACAAGTCATGCAGATCTCATGGCGCTCGCTCCGAGATGGTAACATCAAGTTACTATATGTTACTGTATTCCCTCTGTATTCCCTCTGTATGCATTGTTAGTATATGTTACTTACGCTATTATAGCATATCAAGGACCATGTGGTTCTGATAACCTGGAATTTGAGTTCCCCTTCATCAATTTTGACGTGTCTACAGGGCAGAATGAGCGGGAGCGGTGAAACCGGGAGTGCCACGACCGCTTGAAACATAAGGAGAGGGGCAGTTATAGTCACTACACGCCCCAAACAGCTCCACCCGACCAGATCCTCATGGATATCGGTGAGGAACCCTTCCTCCAGTGGCCGTCGAAGATGAAGTCTGACCATAGGATGTGAAGCAGGAGGAGATACTGTCACTTCCACTGCGACCATGGCCACGATACTATCGATTGCATCTAGCTCAAAAATGCCATCAAGGACCTCGTCTGGCGAGGACTCCATGATAAATTTGTCGCCAAGCCTGAGGAGAAGTAACAACGTGAGCAAGCCCCTCCCATCCACAACTGACCCAATGGGAAAGAGATCATGATGATCTCCTGAGGGCCTACTTTGGGAGGTGACAGTTCTGGGAGACACCGACGATATGCATCAGCAATTAACACTGTGGAGTGTGGCGACAGCGGTCGACAGAAAGTTACCGCCCGGGAAGCACCCCAAGGATCCCATCATCTTCTCAGACGAAGACCTAGAAGGTGTAGCCACTCCCCACTCAGACGCTCTGGTGGTCTCAGCCACCGATAATCAATGTACCGTCTGACGTATTCTAGTGGATAATGGAAGCGGTCCCGACGTTATTTCTTACGATTGCTTGGTACTCATGGGTGTGGATTTATCATGAATAGCACCACTGCACACACCCATATATGGATTCTCTGGCACAACTATCCTCCCGGAAGGACGTATCTCGTTGCCAATCACGTTTAGGAGACGAGACCTTCCTAGTAGATTTCAAAATAGGGAGAGGCAAATCGAGGATGCCCCGCTTGAGGAGAAGGCAAGGACAGATGACCCGGGTCAGAGCACAAGCACCCCAGTGGAAGACTTGTACCTTATCCAAGTGGGGAAGGATTCGAGCAGAACACTCCGGATTGGGGCGACGTTGTCCAAACAGGAGAAGGCTAAGGTTGCATCCCTGGAGTTCTCCCGCTTCAAGATAGTACACATACCAAGGGAGGAGAAAGTCTGAGCAGATGCCCTATCCCGCTTGGCGTCATCGACTACCACCTCCACTTCGAGGGCCATCTTGATAGAAGAGCTATCGGCCCTGAGCGTAGAAAAGCTAGCATCCTAGGTGAACGCCGTTGATTATGAACCATCAAGGATGGACCCCATTGCAAACTACCTTCTTCACCAATGATCGCGAAGGATCGCTCGGAGGCCCAACGAGCAAAAGCTCGAGCAACGGATGCCACTTCAGGCATTCACCATTAGTACCCTTCCTCAAATGCTAGATCATCTCCGAGGTGAAGCTAGCTATTTGTGAAGTCTATGAAGGATTGTGTAGCAGCCTCACAAGCGGATAAGCACTCACTAAAAATCTGCTCGGACAAGGATATTGGTGGCTTCCAAGCTCCCTAGAGACGAGCACTCCTGAAAATGAAGGTAGCTTCCAAGCTCCCTAGAGGCGAGCATTCCTGCTCCCCTCAGAAATGAATGTATCTCCCAAGCTCCCTAGAGGCGAGCACCCTTGCTAGAGGTTAGCACTCCTACTCCCCTCAGAAATGAAGGTAGCCTCCAAACTCCCTAGAGACGAACACTCCTACTCCCCTCGAAAATGAAGGCAGCTTCCAAGCTTCCTAGAGGCAAGCACTCTCGCTCCCCTCGAAAATGAAGGTAACTTCCAAGCCCCCTAGAGGCGAGCACTCTTGCTCCCCTTAAAAATGAAGGTGATTTTTAAGTCTATTAGAGGCGAGCACTCCTGCTCCCCTCGAAAATGAAGGTGACTTTTAAGTCTTCTAGAAGCGAGCACTCAAGCTCCCCTCGGAAATGAAGGTAGCTTCCAAGCTTCCTAGAGACGAGCGCTCCCGCTCCTCACAAAATTGTAGGTAGCTTCCAAGCTCCCTAGAGACGAGCACTCCTGCTCCCCTCGAAAACGAAGGTGACTTCTAAGTCTCCTAGAGGCGAGCACTCCTGCTCTCCTCAAAAATGAAGGTAGCTTCCAAACTTCCTAGAGACGAGCGCTCCTACTCTCCTCAAAAATGAATGTGACTTCTAAGTCTCCTAGAGGTGAGCACTCCTGCTCCCCTTCAAAAATGAAGGTAGCTTTCAAGCTCCCTAGAGGCGAGCACTCCTGCTCCCCTTGGAAATAAAGGTAACTTCAAAGCTCCCTAGAGGCGAGCACTCCTTCTCCCATCGGAAATGAAGGTAGCTTCCAAGCTTCCTAGAGGCGAGCGCTCCCGCTCCCCTCAGAAATAAAGGTAGCTTCTAAGCTCCCTAGAGGCGTGCACTCCTGCTCCCCTCAGAAATGATGGTGACTTCCAAGTCTCCAAGAGGCGAGCATCCATGCTCCTTCGAAAATGATGGTAGTGTTCGCGCTTCCAAAGGGTGAACACTCGTACTCCCCCAGAAACAAAGAGCAAAACTTCCCCACCAAAGAGAAACGTACAAAGGTGACCATTGGAGGCCAAATGCATCATGAGCCCACGCCAAAATACAAGGGAGTGTACAGGACAGGGGCCGACTGTTCAGATGTACCCAGATAGAACAAAAAAAGAATAATTCAGTACATGGGAAGCTGAAAGTAAAAGAAGAGATGGTGAGCACTTACTTAAGAGCTTGCCCCGACGACAGCAGCATCATCCGGCTCGCGATCTTAGACCCCTGGCATGCCCGTATGAGGTGGAGCATCGTTAGAGAGATCGACCAATTCCTTCTCCATCGTCGCCTCGGCTCTAGCAGCCTGATCCCCAGTGCTCAACTCCTCCTCGCCAATCTCCTCCCCGCCGTCACCGCCCTCTGGCTCGAACGACGTTAATGGGGGAACGAGGGACAGCACTGGGACTCCCCGATCGGTGGCCGCAATTTGAAGAATAGTCGCCCAGCCCTCCTGAAAACCACAATCCCGGGCTGGGCCATAAAACCTCAACGGCCGATGTGTTCAGCTCATCCCAGTAAGCCAAAGACAAGCGATGGCGGTCCACTGCCTTCAGGCTGGCGACGTGCGGCAATGTACGCAGGTCTTCGACCCACGACTTCGCCTCCCGAGCCTAGAGCTCTACAACGTCAGTCAAAGTGTCACGTCATGTACTCTATACTGTCGAGGTATTGTCCGATTTGGCCTACCGGTCTCACGATTTTGTCCCTTTCTAATAGTGATCGGCTCTAGAATAGGGGACTTCCCAAGAGGTCACCCATCTCAGTACTACTCCGCATTAAGCACGCTTAACTTCAGAGTTCTTTTCAAGAACTAAGTTGATACTTCAAAAGACGCCTCAGTGATATAGAGTACAACTTAGATATATTTGAGGGTGTTACAGAAGTCCCGGGGTGCAAACTATGACAAAGTGGTTGTCTCAATGATAACCACAAGGTAGTGGGGACGGTCTGGAAAGGACCGTAATAAGCCAGGGAACAGTAAAAAAAACAATGACAGACAGACAGAAGATGAACTGAACAGTGATAGAAACAATGTAAAGCGTACCTAAGAAGTAAGTGGTCTACTGAATGACCGCGCAGCTGCGGAGATGGTTCTGATAGGACCGTAAAACACCAGGAGATAGGAAAGCAAATAGAATAGAATTGAACACAAGCAGCCGTACCTGAGAATGAAGGATGCGGTCTCGCAATAGACTGTTGGCTGACTCAGGCGGTCCACAGAGGACCATAACAGAACTAGAAACCAGAAAATAGTAGGAAATCAAACGAAAAATCTGGGGAGACTAACAATGGACCAAACAAACACACACAGAAGCAAGTAAGATGGTGCTAAGAACACAAATGGCATAAGGTATCCCACCGTGATCACCAAAAAAGGATGTGTGTTGATATATTTTTCTTTCTTTCAAATGTGTGAGATGTGTGGAGATGAAGCAAGGCAAGAAATAATGAATATCAAGCACAGAAAATCGTGATCGCCACCAAGGCTAGTAATGCAAAGGGTATGCACCACGTACCTCGGAAAAGAAGTGATCGCGGATGCCCGCCAATGAGAACTCGAATGCTTGGATGAAAACGGTTCTGGATGGGCTGCACAGCAGGAAGACGGTCTGAGGAAGACCACTGGAACCTCGGCGATGATCTATCAAGGGGCCACTGCAATCACCCAAACAGCATGCACAGTGGACACGGGCACCGAAAGGAGACGGTCTTCGATAGTTCGCAAAATAGGTACAAACGGTTTGATGGAGGCCTCTTCACTTGGAAGACAGTTTGATGGAGGCCGCAAGCCGTGTCCAAACCTGAATGTGGCAGCGTGATCCTCCACCCCTTCTGGCCAGCCAGGAGGGATGGGCCTCGTGTAGGAAGCACTTCTAACCTGCAAAACAACATAGGACACACAGAGAAACACCTAGATTAGCTCAGGGGCCGTGCAATATCGATGAACGTAAATAAAGAACAAAGTGCATGAATGGAAAGGGGGATACCTTAAGGTTTTTAAACCCCTATAGGGTGTGAAAACATTTTGTTTTTTAAAAATTTCTAGCCGTCCAATAGTTAATCCCATTGTATGGATATATAACTTGAATAAAATCGGAAGCGACAAATTAAAAAAAAAAGAATTACCTGCACCACCAGCTGCAGAGTAAAATATTACTCAAGCTTCAATGCAAGCAAACCGGACCTGGAGAGCGACCGGACTGGCCCAGCCATGGGGAGCACCCCCTCCGGCGCCGACTTCTCTACCTCTCACGCCTCCCTCTCCTTCCTCCCCTATGAGCAACAGAAGGGCGCCTCCTGTTCCGTCGACGGCGGGGTGGGGCGCCCTCTCGTTGCCAATAGCAGGCGCTGGTGGCGCAGGTGCCAAGGCCGGAGGAGAGGGATAGTCTCGCGGCCAATGGCCGTGGCGATTGCACCTGCCGCGTGGTGCTGCTTCACCTCCTTGTCCGCTTGAATCGCCAATGCTCCCCTCCATGCGTGAGCAGGGGTTGGTGGATGTTTACCCTAGGTCGCCCTCTTTCTCGATGGTGTGCAAGCGAACCAGTGACCGAGAAATGCAGGGGAGTTTCCAATTTTGTTTCTTTTGCACTGATTACAGTTTATTTTTCTGCTCAAACGAGGATAATATGTTTTCGAAAATTTGCATCCGTGAATAAACAGTCGTCTCCAAGGCGATCTGTTTCCACAGTTGCATGTTTGCACAAAATGTCTTGGCAATTATAGGGAGCTGACCTGTTTTCTGTCTTTAAGATGGTGGCTGCTCCTCGGATCTATGTGGAGGCTCCACAGAGTCTAGGGCATGCTAACAGAGATCAACGCGTCTATTTCAAGGATTACTCGGATCACCAATGGATCAGAACAATCGATTTCACACCATCCTGCAGCATAGGACAATCTTCGGCCTTCTGTTTGGAGCTTCCATTCAAATGCACTCTTCCTAACATTGCTGAGATTTTCTCTTATTTCAATGAGTTTGATGGTGATTTGCATCTGGAAACTGGTCGCTCCTATTCCCACACTTTGGATCTTGTCCCTATTGTTCAGCCTGGCCCGGGAATTAAGGTGCCATACACAATTCTCTTTAAGATTAATCATATGGTTCAAAATGCGATTCTTCCGGGGCCAAAACTTGATGACAGATTCTTTAGGTTGTTGACTCCGAACAAGAACTGAAATGAGAGCAAGGGTTTAGAGCTTACCCGGTCGGTTTGAAGAAATCGACCCCCATTCGGAGACGCGGACGAGCGGGAAAGTGTGGGTTCCCCGCACACTGCGTCGGTGAAGCTTCTCCCTATTTAATAGTTTACATGCACTACACCTCTCACAGGAGGGTTGGACAAGGGGCGGGGAACTTTGGATTACATAAAAACTACCTCCACACAGGGAGGGGCGCTAAGCTGACCAGGCGGGGTGGGGAGATTAGCTAAAACTAGTGCCGCTTGGGCGCTTCCCCAGGTCTATCTAGGTCTGGAATGATAGGATAGGGAGTCGCTATAGATGCCGCTACGCACTCCTCTGAACTCGAAAGTCACCGAAACTAGTGTCGAAATGTCGCTGAAGGGGCCAGGTACGCTTGTGAATTTTTGTGGGTAGACCCGATGTCGTCACTGGCCAGGGCAGATTCTAGATCTGAACCTCAATGCTCTGGCTTGAACTAGACCCAGGATACTGCAGCAAATGGATGAAGTAGCCACAGACACTCCCAAAGTCCAAACGTGGCGAGACTAAGATGAGTACGACCGTGGTCGAGTCCTCTTCCAGAAGCAACTAGGAAGAACACCAGACGAGGTCAGGGCAGAGAGAGGGAGCTCGTTGAGTGAAGGGGTGCCAGTTCAGGTTCTGAGAGGCCTGTTCTATGCACCTGGGGAAAGAAAATCGGAACGGGAGGCTCCACACTCCGAACAAGGTTACGCCTGCTGCGTTGCTTTGAGGACTAGTGGTACCTCAACCCGGTCAAGCGGCGTACCCAGGAGAGTAAGGATGAAGTCATGGAGGCTTCTGTATTGCAGCTCTATCTTCTAGTCAGGGCAACTATGTGTAGTTGGGGAAGAACGGGCCCTCCGGACAGCAGGGACGTCGGATGCCAGTGGGACCACCACGGATGCGGAGCTGCCTCGATGAGCTTTTCGGTGATGTATGGTACGTCTTCAGATGATGTCGAATGACTCCAGGATAGGATCTGCAACTTGGGCCTCTACTGCTGCCTGCGAGTTGAGCTATGTAGGGTGGTGTTGGTGGAGGTGGGGTGGCAAGGGGTGGAGGTACAGCAAAGGGTAATAAGGGGCTAATGGCTGTGGGTCGACCTTCAAAGGTTGGTTGAGGGCAAAAAGGCCACAGACCCGGCTGAGGTGAAAACCTGAAAGGACGCCTCAGGTAAAAACGAGCAACCCCTCGATGTGAAAACCCGCAAGGGCACACCGGAAAAAGCTAAAGGGGGCCAGCCTCGGCGAAAACCCGAAAGGGCAGTGAGGTTAGTAATGTAAAAAAAAAATTCTCTCTTAGTCTGCTTTCTGGGTGGCCCCATCATATTCATGTCATGGCTATGCCTCCCATGTTATTCCTATAACATCCAGCCCTACCGGGACATCCCGACGGTGTTACACTCCGTCCCGCCGGGACCACCAACACCTCTATTTGCAATAGATTTGACTCTTGTGCCCCTTCAGGGCATCAAGTCTATCCATTTCTTTTCAAGAGCTAACTCATACGCCCCTCGGCATGTCAGCTCCACTCATCTTTCAGGTCTCCCAGGGATTTTTGGATCTTATACCTTTCCGGGCTATCCAATTCGCCCCTCTAGTCCCGCCGGGCTCAGCCTATGTATGCCCTCTCGGGCTGCCGACCCATCCTTCGCCTATTGGCATTCAGGTTTGACTCTCACGTCCCACTAGGGCTGTCAAATCCACCCTCTTTTGTCCCACCAGATTCGGCCTCTGCATGCCCCTTTCGGGCAGTCAACCCATCTTGCCTATCAGCTTTCGGGTTTGACCCTCACGTCCCACTAGGGCTGTCAAATCCGTCTTTCCTTTCCTCTGGGTCTGGCCTCAGTATGCCCTCTCGGGCTGCCGACCCATCCTTTGCCTATCGGCTCTCGAGTTTGACTCTCACGTCTCACTAGGGCTGTCAAATCCACCCTCTTTGGCCCTTCTGGGTCTGGCCTCAGTATGTCCCCTCGGGCTGCTAACCCATCATGCCTTTCGGCTCTTTCCTTTCCTTTGGGTCTGGCCTATGCACGTCCCTCCCGGGCTGCCAACCCATCTTTTGCCTATCCGCTTTCAGGTTTGACTCTCACATCCCACTAGAACTGTCAAATCCACCCTTCCTTTCCTTTGGGTTTGGCCTATGCATGCCTCTTTCGGGTTGCCAACTCATCTCGCCTCTTGGCCTCAGACTTGACTCACACGTCCCACTGGGATTGTCAAGTTCACTCTTTCACTAAATATAAGAGCTAGGCGACTATGATCTCAAATGGAGCGGTGTCAAGAAACTATACTAAATAAGCAAGCTAACCAAGCAAGAAAGCAGATGCATACCTCCACGCTCAGGGTGTGGGGAAGATGCCTGGCCAAATCACACAACCACCTGGTACAAAGCCAAATAGAGGTACAACCCAACACAAATGCCCACTCCTCGTAGGGAGGTAAAAGGCTACACAGCGATCCGGGGGTCGTGCGAGGTGGGGTGACAGGCCATGGGTCGGTGTAGCTTGTCATCCACGACCCGATGCAAACCGGTATGAGAAGGGACCAGCAGCAAGGATGGCGCGTCACGGAAGCCGGGGAAGGCACCAACGTCCCTGGAGGTACGTTGTTGTGGATGGAGATCCTCCTGGACGAAGAGGGAAGTCGACGGCACCGGTTGGAACCTCCGGAGTGGCCTCGAGTGGCGGGCAGAATGCTCATTGGTCTACGTGTGCGCTAGGAGGCAGTAAGAAGATGAGCTCGGTACGCCACCTTCTTCACGTCCTATGGTCATGGAACTTGGCATGGACGTTTCTGGGGATGTCCCATGGATGCCGGTCGAATGGCGACTGCAACTGAGCTCCGAGGTAGTCGTGGCAAATTTTGTAGCAGGCCCTATGCAATCTGGCCAGTCCTCAGGCAGCAGGACAGTGGACTGAAGATCGGGCTGGAACCTAGGCTTCCTGGAGGCAAATGGGGTGGGGTTTTCTCTGGTGGATAGCTGATAGATGTAGGATGACTGGGTAGTAGGGCTGGGGTGGTGTACAGTGGTGGTTTTGGGCATGGGATGCGCTGGAAATCAGCACTCAGTCTGTAGGCCTGTGCAGGACAACAGGGAACCAGGAAAGTAGGACAGTAGTATGCAGGGCAAATGGGGTCCAAGTGACTTGTAATTTTTATGGTGGAAGGCGTAGGATGTGAACCAATTTTTATATCATCTGGGTAAGGTTTAGGGGTCGAAAAAATTATTGTGGACTGGTTCTATCCCATTGGGTTGCACAAGGACAGTTTGCACAACCAAAAGGGATATGAAGAGAAGTTTTTGCGCTGAGTGAATTTTTGGATGAGGTTTTCAGGTACCGTTGGGGGACATGTGGGGAAAAAAAAGTTATGACAGAACTTTTGGAGGGAAAACTTCTTCTCCTAGGCACACAAACTCATGTAGTATGCCGCATCAAGTGGGTTGCCTCAATAGTATAAAAGAAAGTGCAGAGAGGCACAAGGTGGGAGAGCTGCAGTGATTAAGAAGAGGGTATCCTTGGAGAAAAAGAAGCCTACAGCTGTGTAGCAAGTGAGGAAGAAGAAGAAGATCAATGGTGTGAGAGCAACAGAGAGAGGCTCGAGTAGAGCTAGCTATGAGCACATAATAGAAGAGAAGCGGAGAAGCTCCCATTGAAGAACCAAGTCTTCTTGCTTCAGTCACAGGCACGTCTACAATAGAGCAGACCGTTCCTTCATCGTCAGGCCCGGTGAAGGAGGTGAAGCTGGTGAAGCTAGTCTACCTACGCTCTCGTATTCGTGGAGAAGAACTAGAGAGAAGAAACGAAGAACCAAGCCCAGGCTTCGTCCAGTTCCTAACCCAGACAGGAGTTTTCTTTCTCCATAGAACTTCAGCTCCTTAGTCTGTCTGGTCTACCATTTTTCCAGTTTTATTTTTTTCCCAAAACTATACTCTTCTACTACTCCCTACCTACGTGTAGGAAGATGGATAGTGCGTTCACTGGTCTGTGGTGGTTGGGTTGTGTACCCTCAAGCTGTGCGGTAGTGGTTTGAAGAGAGGATGTCTCTCTATTGGAAGCTGTAAATCAGAGATAGTGCATTTGTACTAGTGAAGCCTCACCAAGTTGTGTGAGGGGTGGATGTAGGTCTCTAGGCAGAGACCGAACCACCTTAAAATATTGTCTCTCTATGGTTTGTGTTTCGCCTTTGCTTTGGCGCTAGATGCTTGTGTAGGATCATTCTTAATCATCATTTGCATATCTAGCTCACCATCTTGTGACTGTTCGTGTGTTACGATTCCTTAGTTTTTATCTTGTTGTTATTTCTACAAAGAAGGGATTGATTTATTCACCCCTCCCCTCTAGATCTGCCTATCACTACTCATCAATTCTTATCTTGCTCTCTTCATGAAAGTTGTTAAATTGCTTGTTATCTACAATTTCTTCTTCCACCACCTTCACTAGTTCTGTAATGTTTTCGAGATATACACCAATTTCTAAAGTCACACGAAGCCTGCCTAGAAAATGTGGTAATCATCATAGATAGCTCCGACAGGGGCCGCAGCGGCTGCACCTTCAAGAGCATGGTGCTGGATTGATATCGTGTGGACTCCTTTTCCGGGGCCGCTTGTCGCATGGGGACGCGGCGGGGCCACCACATAATCTCCCATTCTGAGCTCATCCCTGTCAATCAGGTCCTGAGTAATGTCTTTAAAGACGTAACAGTCTTCGATGGCATGGCCCAGTATCTGGTGGTAAGGACAGAACAGTGGGTCGCCAGTTCTTCGGGTATCTTGGGGCCTCTTGGACTTCGGGAGGGAGACCTTGCCATAGTGGCAAGCCCAATCAAAGATCCCTCGGGTCTTCTCCCTTGGGAAAGAATAGGGCTTCTGCAGTTTCTCCTGTAATGTAAGGCCCTGCCCGGCTGGCTGTCTGGCTGAGGAGCTCGCTATATTCCTCGCTTCCCTCCTTTACTGGGCGGAGGTATCAGGCCTGACGTCTCGAGACCAAGATGCGCCTTCACCTCGTGGGCAGAGGAGGCCTTGAATCAGATCGGCCACAAGCGCCGTCAGTTCAGCCAGTCACGCCTTCAGCATCTCGATCTCTCATTGTTGCCTATGATATAAGGCAAACATGATGGGGTCATACCGGGGAGGGCCTAAAGCATGGCCCGTGCCACCACTCCTCGCTTCGTTGACGGGCGGGGGTGAGGGTGCCCTGATGTTGTGGTCCCTTGAGGTCGACCCTTCAGAAGAGGGGGAGGCTACCCCCGCGTGCCTATGGTGGAGAGGGTTCCAGAGGAACACTTCCTCTTCTTGCACTTCTTCAGTCGAAAGCATTGGATACTTGTTGCGGTGGACTTCCCGCAGATCTGTAGCTTTGGTGGAATCATTGTCGGACGGAGCTGAGATTGATATAACATCAGCTCCGTAATAATCTTCTATTGAGAAACCTAAACTGGGGTGCTTGGTGATTTGTAGCAGCCCCCAATCCAGGTTCGGCGGGTTCCAAATTCTTTCAAACATTTCCTTCCGACTGGAGGGCTGGTAAAGGGGGATCCTTTGCTTCTTGACCACTCCAACTGCACAGTCAGTCATGTGAGGGAGCCCCAAGATTGGGACGTGTGGGTCATGTAGTTTGTCAGGGAGCCGGCAATCATCATCCCCCTGGAGTTCCAGGAGGCCCACCTTGCTGGAAAGCCCTTCCAGTCAGCTTCGTCAGCAAGGTGATCCTGCCTTCATCTGAGGTCGGGGCTGTCCGGGAGGTCCATTCTCGTCGGAGCGCGCATCTGACATCCGAGGGAAGACCAGAGCACAGGTGCAGAAGCTTCAACGTCCACACCCCAGCTCCCCTTGGTGTGCCATTTGGCTGGGATGATCCCCTACCAGTTCTCTGTCCAACACCACCAGCGGAGGATCGTTTGGAGTTCAGAGCTATCCATTCCAATTTTTCTCCCCCAGGTGCGTAGGTCAATCCACTCAGAATCAGGATGGATACCCCTCCACTCTACGTCCTCTATCTCTCTACTCTGACCTCCCCTAGTGGCTTTCCTAGTTGGAGATCGAAGAGGACTCATTCACAGACGCGTCCGTCTTGGTCCCGCACCATTTCGACTATGGGAGTGTTCGTGACAGTGTCGTCGACCTGCTGCTACAACCTGAGAGCAGTCCCAGTCCGAGCAGAGCAACCTGAGTCCTGAGCTAGCCATGACCAGCAACGACACCAGATGATCCCGTGAAAATTCAGGACCTTCCTGGACTAGTCCGCAAAGGATTGGCGCTGGTTTCGGTGTCTTAGGAGTCCAGTACAGTCAGTGGCAGCATCAATAGCGACCCACTGTCGAGCAATTCTTGACCTGGACAGAACTGGGAGTTGCCCTCCAGGCGCGAGTTTAGTTTACCTCCCCTCCCCGCCGAGCCGGCTTAGCGCCCCTCCTTGCATGGAGGTAGTGTTTGTTTGTAATCCCAATTCCCCCTCCCCTAGTCCAACCTCCCTGCGCGGGGAGTAGTGCATGTATTATTAAATAGGGAGAAGCTTCACCGACACAGTGTGCGGGGAACCCACACTTCCCCGCTCGTCCACGTCTCCAAACGGGGGTCGATTTCTTCAAACCGACCAGGTAAGCTCTAAATCCTTGTTCTCATTTCAGTTCTTGTTCATTTCATATCCGTTGAATTACTTCGCTGGTGGAGAGAGAGTGCCCGATCTTGGAGCACCTAGCTTCACGTGGTCACCGTGGAGTTGTGAGTGAGTGAGTGACCTTGTGCCCCAATTGGCACTCAGCCAGCCCCTTGAGTGAGGGAAAGAGGGCTGCATTGCGAAAAGAGGGGCAGATCTATTCACCCCTCCCCTCTAGATCCGCCATCCACCACTCAACAACAAAGCCTTATAATTGTAAACCTATTTATGTAAGGACATAAGTGTAAACTAAAGGACATAAATGTAAATAAAAATTACTAATGTCTGGATTCGATTCTCATCAATTCTCCCCGGGTGAGAAGAACTCGACCCCATCGAGTAAGAGGGGCGTGCTATCGCTCCAGTAGAGCCCAATGTCATCAGAAGCAGACCGTCCCCTCCATCAAACCAGAGAGTGTCGATACGCCCCCCCAGGTAATCAGTACCTGCTCGCCCAGTATATGCTCTATCTGCTCACGCTGCTGGGGTAACAAGGCAGGAAGTGGACGCTTGGGGTGGTGTCACTCACAAGGGATGGAGACGGCTCAATGACTCACTGGGATTCACCACTGGGTCTTATATGTGACTAGACCCAATACACTGAGGAGGAGATGAACCCATAATCTGCTAGCAAGCCTACAACTTGTGCATATGGTCTGATTTGCCTCATACTCAAAAGGGATGGGTACTAGAGCTTGCATGAATCGACTCGACTCGACATATATTAACTTACTATGCAATCGACAACACTCGACAAAGATCGACTAACGAATAAGGCAAAGATGCACACACGACTCCTAACAAACCTGCGGTTAGTCTGACCCAGATATATGCAATGGTGGACTAGGACACCCGAACATGTGCCATGCATGCACAAGGCTCACCCAAGTATTGGTTGCACCATGGAATCCTAGGCATCCTAGTATAAAACACTCATGCACTGAGGGCCATCTGGACTTAGGAAGTTTGATAGGGTTGGGTGGCTTGGGTCGGCCAGGGGGCCAATTTCACCTTCTACACTACCCCTATAGGAGTGTGACCTGGGCCAACGTCTGGTTTTAGGGAGCATAGATGGGTCGGTCCGAGTGGGAGGGGTGTGATAGGGGACTCTCCTGACAATGTGGACTCGGGGTTGTAGGTAAAGAGGCCCACTAAGGAAGGGATAAAAGAATGTGTGACCCCTCGATATGGATTCCTGAATCTCATGAAAGGGATCAAAGGGATCAAAAAAGGTGGGCATCATAATTGTGATACTTCCAAATCTCTCTCCACTCGCGACACACACACTCTCTCTCTCTCTCTTTCTCTCGATTTCCCCCCTCTCATTCTCTCTCCTCAAATCGTTCCTTCGTCCGTTCTGGGCTGTGCTGATCCCGGATCGAGACGTAGGAGGTACCGTTGGAACCGGCTCGACGCGAGGATCGCGCCAGTGCCGTTCTTTTCGCGGATCGTCGACTGTGGGAATGGGTCGGGTCGTGAGGCAACTCGACGTCCCGTCGTCCATTCGCATGCTTTTCGAGGATTTTACTGCGATCGAGGTAGGGGGATAGACTCCTTACTTCGTTAGGAGCATTTTGGTAGCTCATGCATGTCCATTGGTAGGCGTTTACATCATTTTCTGTGCAAGTGGTATTTTGGGATTTTTAGGGTTTAAATACTTTAATAATTATTTAGGGGTGGTAGATTTGAGTTTTGATGCATGCTGTAGTTATGGAATTTTAGCTATTCAACTCCTTCTACCTTTTTCCTTTTCATTTCATGTCGATCCGGCTTGACCGGAGGGGAGTTCAGTATGAACTCGTCCCTCGCATTTTTCAGGAGGCATAACGGACCCCAGGGGGTGCGTTATGCATTGCACGGCAGACCGGTCGTGGGCCGCTATGCTATCGAGATTTCAAATAGGTCGGTAGGATGTGGAGCATGATGGACTGATCCCAGACTGCCATGTAATGTATGATGCTCCAGTCAGGGTGCGTTATATTCTGTGATTTTCTGAGGAGTTTTCTGTGTTTTTAACGTTCGGATGTCTTTAACGGACCACTCCTGGTGCGTTATAGTCACATGACGCACCCACGATAGTGCGCTATCTCTTGTGTGTTTTACGAAGGTTTGCTGGAGAATATAACGCATGGGTTAAGGCACGGCATACATTGCATGACGGGCCTGAGGCAGTGCGTTATAGTCTGCAGCTTCAGGTTTTTCTTGAGTTCGGGTGAGCATAACGGCCCTAGGGAGGTGCGTTATACTCGTTTAACGCCCCCAGCCCAGTCTGTTATACTTTGCTACTTGGTAAATGTTAGAGTTGCATGTTTATTGTTCCATCTATATTATAAATGTCCTATTTGATGGTTATTGGCTCGCTCCTACAATCCCGATGGAGTGCTTGGACTTTTCATGTACCTTCGGTAATAGCCTGCTAGGCCTAGAAAACTTCTAACTTCAGTTACATTAGTAGGCCTATCCCAACTCTTTACTGCCTCCACCTTAGAAGGGTCAACAGATATACCTTCCCTTGTAATAATATGCCCCAGAAAAGACACTTCTTGCAGTCAGAAATCACACTTACTAAACTTGGCGTATAGTTGATGATCTCTTAATATTTGCAACGCCATCCTCAAGTGTTCAGCATGCTCCTCCTCACTCTTAGAATATATCAAGATGTCATCAATAAACATCACGACCCATTGATCAAGGTAGGGCCGAAATACACTATTCATCAACTGCATGAAAGCTGCAGGGGCATTGGTTAGTCCAAAAGGCATTACTATGAATTCAAAATGCCCACACCTGCTACGGAAGGCTGTTTTATAGATATCCTCATCCTTAATCTGCAGCTGATGGTATCCTGATAGAAAGTCGATCTTAGAAAAATACTGAGCTCCTGCTATCTGATTGAATAGTTCATCAATCCTCGGCAATGGGTACTTGTTCTTGATAGTAAGCTGGTTCAATTGTCGGTAGTCAATGCACAGTCTCATTGAACCATCCTTCTTCCGGACAAACAATATTGGGACTCCCCACGGGGATGTACTTGGACGAATAAATCTCTTTTTGAACAACTCCATTAATTGTCACTTTAATTCCCTCAACTCCCCAGGAGACATACGATACGGAGCCTTAGAAACAAGGGATGCATCAGGAATAAGATCAATAGAAAAGACTACCTCTCTCCCAGGCGGAAGTCTTGGCAAATCCTCAGGAAAGACATTAGGAAAATCTCGAACAATAGGGATGTCCATAATCTCAAACTCCTTCTTAGGGGTTAAAGAAACCAAGGCTAGAAAAGCCCGACATCCTTTCTTCAATAACTTAGCTCGAAGAGCCGAAATAAGCGACACAGACTTAGAGTGCCTAACCCCAATAAAAGAAAGCTCGGGGTGTCTAGAAAAAGGCATGAAGCTGGTACTACAATGGACACTGGCCTCATATCTAGCCAACCAACCTGCTCCTAGGATTACATCATAATCATTCATTTCCATACAAACCAAATCAGCTGGCATATTCTGCCCACTAATCAGAATCTTACTAGAAGGGTGCAAGCAACATGAAATCATTAATGGTGATTAAAGAAATGACGAATGACTTATAAAGATTGACATCATCAAAATCACAATGACACAACACTGCCATGAGGGAGGCCTCTTCCCCTCTCTCCAATTTGGCACTTATCAATATGATCTTGGGGTTGTCCTTTGTGTCAAGATTGACCTCTTGGGTAGGTTCGTCAACGGATGCAATAGGTTCATCAAATCTCTTAGTTCCGTCAACAAATGGAGCTATAGGATCAGTGCCATCCCCTGGCTCTCCTTCATCTTCCTCATCTTCTTCTTCCTCTTCTAGCACATAGACTCCTAGACCATCATCGGTTGAAGACCCCTCTAGTTTTACTGTCCCTAGAGGAATAGGAGTGGATGTTAATTTAGAGACTTGACACAACTGTGTGCACTTCTCAGCCAGTTAGCTGATATAGCACGCGGGAGCCTGACGGACCCTAGACTACTTGGAAAGAAAAGAAGATATGTACAAGCCTTGACCTAGGCTGGACTCTACCCTACTATGTACAAGGGGAACTGGTGGAGAAGGGTTTAAGGTGTAAAGAGTCGGCCCTTGGCCAAGGGACCCTACTCCAGGGAGGAAGTTTCTTCAATAGAGAACTCGCAAACTCCTATTTGAGAATTGGCATTTTTTTTTGGCGGTCATCGGTGAATGCACAAACAAGATGGGTTTACTGATCCATGACCGGATAAGTGAGGAGTGGGGGAAACAGTGGATGGAATTGAAAAGGAATGAAGTAGACAGGGGCTAGCCTATCTAGAGCTAGAAATGTGCTTGTCGAAGGGGCACTATCAGGGGGGTTGTCGAGATTGAGCAAAGAGAGAAGACCGAAATCTTCCTCAAGTGGAAGATTGTAGGGAACCTCTTCCTGGAGGTTGTCAAGATTTTCCCTCAGCTCTTGTCGAGTTCCTGGCTATATAGGACCTTGAATGAAGTGACCAAAGATCATGCCCCTAGCCTAAGTGGCCCTAGCTACTTCCTCAGCAGAGTAACCTAAGCTTGCGTGACCCTTGGAGACCTTGAGTCTTGTCCTACGAGTGGGACCTTGTTCCTGCTGGCCCAAACCTTTACCCATGGTGAAGCCCAGTCTGGCCATGATCTCCCATCCTTTACCCGACCTTTTGATTTGCAGGGAATTTACTAGATTTAGAGTTAAATTTCATTCCTTGAGCATGCCAATAGTTCTCGACTGTATGGCCATGCTTTCTACATTCGAAACACCTAATGTGCTTTCCCTTAGGGACAAGAGTAATTCTGTCAAAAGTATTTTTCTTAGCAGGGAAGACATATTTAGAATTGAATCTCTTTCCCTGAACCTGCCAACATTGAACAGCAATGTGGCCTAATTTTTCACAATGAAAATAATGAATTTTGTTATTCAGATGAGCATGATTTCTAGCATGAAATTTCTTAGCATTCAGGTCATCTTGTTTCACTAGTCTACAATCACGCATGAGATGACCAATTCCATGACAGTACAAACACTCAATCCTTTTATCCTGAGTAGAAAATGATTTCTTAACCTGAGACTTCCCATCATCCTTCTTCATTAACAAGCAATCATGCATGTAATGGCCATACTTACCACAGTAGAAACATGAACTCTTAGATTTCTTTGATACATGATGATTCTTCACATGAGGGTTCTTAGCATGAAGATTGTTTCTTTTAATTTTCAGTGTTTTCAGATTTTTATTTTGTTTTGGGGATTGACTTGAGGCACCAGCTACATTAGGGCTTTCCACAAAGGTGGTGTATAGCTAGTTTCTGATAATCTCCTTAATTTCGGGACTGCAACTACTCACCTTTCTTGAATTATCATCCTCACCTTCCATGACAACTTTCATTTTTCTTTTACTTTTAACAAATTTGGATGGTGAGCTTTTCAGATCGTGAATTTTATTTCTAGGAAAATAATGTGTAATTCATAACTGGCAATCTCCTGTTCACTGCAATTAACATATTCATTCAGCACTCTATTTGCAGTTTTATATTTCTCATGTTCTTATTCCAGATTGCTCAGTTTTTTAGATTCTTCTATGCACACAGTTGTTCCCTTTTCTAATGCAAGGAGTCTTTTAGATATAGTATTATTCAACTGCTTCTATTTTTCATTTTCTTTCACTAGTTCCTCATTCTGAACTAGTTCATTTATCAGAACATGATCATCATTGTTTGAACTTAGTTTTT
Source organism: Amorphophallus titanum (assembly GCA_024336825.1). Taxonomy (NCBI): domain Eukaryota; kingdom Viridiplantae; phylum Streptophyta; class Magnoliopsida; order Alismatales; family Araceae; genus Amorphophallus; species Amorphophallus titanum. The sequence goes on along the minus strand of JANBPO010006887.1, from coordinate 246,345 downwards.
CTTCCAATTTAGAAATTCTCAGATTAAGTTCTTCATTCTCATCTCCTAATGAACATAGTTGTTTGAGGGTTTAAATGTAATTGAGAGAAAAAATATAACATATTTTTTTAAAAACTCTCACGTTTCTCTCTCTCCCCTCGCTCTTTCTCTCTCCTCCCTCACCCTCTCTCTCTCTCTCTCTCACGCGATCGACTCTCCACCCCTCTCTCGGGCTCGGTTGATCTGGGCGACTGTAGGAGGCGTGGAGGGTACTGCTGGGAAGGTCTCGACGCGAGGATCGTGTTGACGCTAACCTCGTCTCGATCCGCGGAGCGTGGAGGCGGGTACGGACGGAAGATCGACGTGACTCCATTCGACGGTTCGACATCGGAACGCCAGCCTCGTCGCGCAATAGGTAGGGGGATGGATTCCTCACTTTGTTAGGATCACGATGGTACCCCATGCGTCGTCATCCGATGCCGTTTTTCTCATTTTCTGTGCAATATATCATGTTAGTATATTTTAGCCTAATTTCTTGAAATTGATTCTATGGGCATCGTCTTTAAGTTTTGATGGCATGTATAGCTGTAGAACTATCATGTGGGCTTGGCAGGTTAGTTAGAATTTTATTTTCCATCGTTTCGAGCCGACCAGGAGGGGTTTCCAGTCTGGACAACCCGTTCCCGTCACTGTGGTAATGGCGCGGTCACTCCGCGACCATTCTGTAGTGAGCGGTCCACTCCAGACCGCGTAAGACCATTGGAAGGTCCACAATGGACCATTTAGCCCTTAGTGCGGTACACTCTTGACCGTGCAGTCCCTGTAAATAGTAAGGTGGTGTGAACTAGAGCGGCCAAGGGCGGTCCGTTCATCTCCCTTGAATGGCCTATCACCCCATCGTCTATGGGACTCTTCGTCCCTTTGAACGGCTACACTCTAACCGCCTAGCCTTGGAGCGGCTCGTTCCCAGCCACGTAGCCCTTAAGACCCCATATAGCGTTGGTGGTTGAGCGGCTAATCCCAAGCCGTTCAAGCCCATTGAGCAGCCTGTCGTCCGACCGCTCAGTGATTGAGCGGCCACGTTCAAACCATTTAATTCATGCAGATTTTAATTATTATGCATTTAATTGCTACATATTCGCCACGTTTAACTTATTTTATAAACTGTGGCACATCTTTACATCCCGATAGAGTTACTTTCTCTTTCCTTGTGATGGAACCAGATGGCATGCAACAGACTGTGGCTGGCCTTACCCAAGCCCTTCAAACTATGGCTCAGGCAAGCGCAGGAGCCTGAGCAGGCAGTCTACATCAGAATTTTTGGAGTCTCAACCCTCCACATTTTTATGGTTCTTCGAATCTGGACGAGGCAGAAAACTGGATCGATGAGATGAACAGGATTTTTGATGTAATTCAATGCACTGATCAGGAAAGGGTGCGTTTGGCTACCTTCCAGTTAAACAAAGATGCTCGGAGATGGTGGAAGTCGGTCCCGACACCACCAGTCGATGCACCACAAACATGGGAAGGTTTCCTCACATTATTCCGTGCCAAGTATTTCTCAGAGCACGTCAAGGAGAGAAAAGCCATGGAGTTTACGTCCCTTCGTCAAGGGATGTTGTCAGTAGCAGAATATGAGTTGTAATTTTTCAGGCTAGCACCATATGCACCACATCTTATCAGCACTGATTTATTAAAAGTAAATAGGTTCATGAACGGGTTACGGCCCGGTTACATTCAACAGCTGGGAACCCAAAATATCCGAACAAATGAAGAGATGGTCCAGCGTGCCTATTTGTGTGAAAGGACCTTAGAGAAGGTCGAGAAGATGAAAGGAAAAGGAGAAGAATCGAGCCGACGATCTGATCATCGATTCAAGAAAGAGAAATTTAGTATCACGGAATCCTACAAGAGCCGTGATAACAAGAAAAAGTCTAGGAGCGGGAACGGTGGAAGTTTCCAGAAATACGAGAGATTGAAGGAAGAGGAGAAGTAGGTTATGGTGGCCTACATGTTTTGTGAAAAGTTTGGCCACTCAGCAGAAGAATGCTGGAAGCGCCTCGGCGCTTGTTTACATTATGGTAGGAGGGAGCATCGCATGTCCGATTGTCCCCTCATGAAAGAACAGGTAGTAGGAGGAGGACGTAGGAGGCAAGCTCGCCTCAATGCAGTATTAGAAGAAGAAGAAGAAGCGTCCAGGGACGGTGGGCTCATGGAAGGTACAATTCAAATTTGCTCTCATCCTGCATTTGTGCTATTTGATACTGGTGCTACTAATTCCTTTATCTCTACTTCTTTTGCCAAAACGTTACCTGTTGCATCAGTTCCTTTACCTTCGGACCTTTCTATAACTACACCTTTTTTTTTTAAATGCAAAGACTACCCTAGACTCAACCCCGCTCTGATACCACTTTGATGCGGGACGACAATGAGACTCGACCCAGACTTGTGCGAACCTTGGACTCTAGATGACACGACCAGCGACTACACACATGACTCGGCACCTAACGTGGTTCCAGAAGAGGCAAGCATGCCCCAAACAGGAAGCACCCGCTCACGGTCATCCCTAGTGAGGGAAACATGTTGGTCGGCACGGTTGAGTAATCGGCTTGAGTCTGGGGTGGTCAGATCACTCTCGTACTCAGAACGAGTCACGGGATGGGTCTCACACTCACAACCCACAGCTGTGACGTAGTATGAGCTAGCAAGGAAAGTAACCTACTCACATGAAGCGGCATCTAGGGCGTATACTAGCTAAGCAAATGACAAAGGGGGAGGCGAGTGTACCTCCACGCTCAGGGCGTGGGGAAGACTTTCCGACCGAGATCTGTAACTCTCGGTACAACAATAATTATTAATTACATAATTGATTCTAGGCCCACTCCACGCAGGGAGGTAACAAGCGACACATGAGGTCTGGGAGCACCGATCTCAGGTTGACGAGTAGCAGTCGGTGATGCTCGGGCAGGCGGCGGACGGCGACACCAGTTCTGCGAACCGCTGGCCGGTAGGATAGCAAGCGGAGACGTCCAAAGGGACGCCGAACTCCAGACGGTTGCTGATGGCGGCAGATCACCAGGATGATGGCAGTGGGCCCCTGGTCGACCCCTGGGAGCGGCAGTTGTTGAGTCACCTCCGGCATATTTTTCGAGGAATTTCTCTAGCCGCCCCTTCTAGCTGTCCAGGCTCTGGATAGAGTTACACGCCTCCACGAGAACGGCCGCCACGACCAGGTTTGATGTCGGAATGAGGCAGGGCTGGCACCGTTGCGAAGCTCCCTCAAAGATCTATGATCCCAGACTAAGGCAAGAGTTCTCTGAGGGTGGGACTTTCTATGGTAGAATTTTAGTCGTTCATAGATCCAGAACAGACAAGGCTGAAAGGCGATCTGGCTGAGAATAATGGTTGACCGAAGGGGAGATAATGGATTTGGGAGATGGTATTTTTATGACTGATAGAGGGGGATGTGAGGGGTGTGCATGAATTTTATGGTGATTCCCCAGCTCTCTGTCGGCATCAATGAACAAACCAGTGGCCCAGACCTTCCGTCTGAAGCCATGAACAAAAAGACCCATGCTTTGGCACTAACCCCGTGTCAATGAGCAAACCATGTCGATCCCCGGCTCCCTATCGACATCGATGAACAAATCAGTGGCCCAGACCTTCCGTCTGAAGCCATGAACCAAAAGACCCTTGTTTTGGCACTAACTCCGTGTCAATGAATAAATCACCCCAATTTTACAATCTCCAGTCCCACTGACGAATAAACCCACGTCTCGAACCTTTCGTCCGAGGCTACGAACCAAATGACCCTTCCGCTCTGGATCGGACCTTTTGTCTACCCAGAGGACAAAAGACCCCTCATACTATCGGCAACCCCGACGCAGTAAACACCCTCTTTGCTTCCGTTCCGACCTTCCGTCCGGACTGATGAACAAAAAGAAACCTCTTTTGCTTCGGCTCGGACCATCCGTCTGAGTCGATGAATAAATGACTTTCCTTCAACCTAGCACGAGTTACCAACTCCCTCTTGGGATCGACCTCAGTCGGTCGGCTTGGGTCTCCTGTCGAGGTAGATGCATTAACTCCTCTCCTTTGCTTTGGTATCTACCTTGTACTGATGATTAAACCCCCACTCAGGCATCCCGGTCCGCCTGCATGCGCGGCGAAGCGGTTCCCTCATCCCTTCGCTGAAGGAGTGAGTGCTTTCCCGCGAATTAGCACCGGACCAGCATTTCACTAGCCTAAAAAAGTAGATATCTTTTCAAAAAACTCCACACTCGCGGACCCCGTGCACTCGTCCCTCGCTTGCACCACCCGCGAGTGGGGGGCATTTGTGGACATCAAAAAGTGACGATGACGATCATACGGCACTTGCATCTACCCATTCAAGAATAAGTCAAAGATAGGAAGGCCGAATAAACCCCATACCTCGCCCGATCAGGATGAGAACTCGCTTGGTGGTCTGCCACCCGATGAGGAAGCCCCTCAAGCAGAAGATATGGCCGCAACTCTCCAACCGGCTGTGCCGAAGGCTGAATCGAGAGAAAACTCGGGAAATCAGACACGAGTTCGACATGTGCCAGGAATCACTCAAAGTCCTAGAACGGGGCTTGGAGGCTTCAAATCAAACTCCTCTTCAAGGGGCCAAAGCTTTACATACCACGGATCTCACTCCGTGATTTCTTACATTGCTAGTTACATGCAGGGGGGCTAGCCGGCCATTTTTGGATTCATAAGATCATTGCTCTAGTTGAGGGTCAATTCTTTTGGTCAAGTCTCAAGAGAGATGTGGCAAAGATAGTGGGTCAGTGCCGCACATGTGCTTCGGCCAAGCAGGTGAAGTAAAACACTGGCCTTTATACCCCTCTCCCCATCCCCGACCGTCCATAGCAAGACTTAAGCATGGACTTTGTGTTAGGCCTACCCAGGACTCAAAGGAAACATGATTCGATCTTTGTGATAGTTGACCGATTCTCTAAGATGGCCCACTTCGTCCCATGCTCCAAAACCTTCGATGCCTCCCATGTGGCCCGATTGTTCTTTGATGAGATTGTTCACCTCTATGGGTTACCCAAGACCATAGTCTCCGATAGGGATGTCAAGTTCACTAGCTATTTTTGAAAAACCCATTGGCACTTGATGGGTACCCTCCTCAAATTCTCTACGGCCTACCACCCTCAAACTGATGGCCAAACCAAAGTTGTCAATCTGAGTCTAGAGAACCTCCTTAGGTGCCTTGTTGAGGATCGTCTAGGGAATTGAGATCTCATTCTACCTCAGGCTAAATTTACTTATAACAACCCTGTCAACAAATCCATAGGGATGAGCCCATTTGAAGTTGTGCATGGGTACAAGCCAAGAAAACCTTCTGATCTCATTCCCCTTCCCTAGCATCCTAGAGTGTCTATTTCAGCTGAGTCATTTGCCAAACACATTAGAGAGTTGCATGAGGAAATTCGCAAGCACATTAGCAAAAAGAATGAGGCTTATAAGAGGCAAGCTGACTCTCATGGCACCATCTAGAATTCAATGTAGGTGACTACGTGATGGTGAGGACGGAGAGGCTCTTCCCAGGAGCCTCCCCTAAATTGAGGCCTTGTGGGGTTGGTCCCTTCCAGGTTTTGAGGCGCATCGACAATAACGCCTATGAGATTGATCTCCTCGAGGAGTATGGAGTTAGCTCCACATTTAACGTGGCCGATCTGGTTCCATATAGGGGTCCCACGGTGGTACCTAGTGAGGAGATTGAGCCTACTCCCCCCCTTGAGCTCAAGACCTGATTGACAGGGATGAGCTAAGAAAGGGAGACTACATAGTGGCCCCGCCATGTCCCCATATGGCATGCAGCCCCAGGAGAGGAGTCTACATTATCTCCATCCAGCACCAGGCTCCCAAAGATGCATCAGCCTCGGCTCCGACCGAAGCCGTCTATGATGATTACCTAGAAGACTCCGGGGCAGCATTGTGCCCTTTCGTGCCAGGGAACCCCACAGGCCCGTCGACTGCAGCCCAGGAGGGATGCGAGGTGAATACCGCTTCGGCACCAGGCCAAGACGAGCAAGAAGAGACCTACGGCATCCTCGAGGCCGAGGAGGGTGAAGATCAAGACTTTGTTGATTTGTTGCCGGCCCCACCAGAAATTGAAGATGGTGGCCAGGCCACCATCGACGAGTTGATCAAAATTAACCTTGGCATGAAAAGTGACCCCAGGCCAACCTTTCTGAGTGCCCTCATACCTCCTCGAGAGAGAGAGGAGTACATGAAGTTCCTGCAGGAGTTCCACGATTGCTTCACTTGGAACTACAAAGAGATCCCAGTCTCAACCCCGAAGTAACCCAACATATACTGGCAATTGATGCCAAAATGGAGCCGGTGAAGCAGCCTCCCCGGCGCATGCGACCAAAATTGATAAAGTAGATCTGCAAAGAAGTCGACAAGCTCATAGACGTCAACTTTGTAGCAACGAATCAATACACCACCTGGCTAGCCAATATATTACCGGTGAAGAAGAAGAACGGGCAGATCAGGATCTGCGTGGATTTTCGCGACCTGAATAAAGCCTGCCTAAAAGATGACTTTCCGGTGCCCATCACCAAAGTGATGATTAATGCAACCACTGGCCATGAAGCCTTGTCTTTCATGGACAGATCATCCGGCTACAACCAAATTTGGATAGCTGACCACGACCGGATCCACATAGCCTTCAGGTCACCCAATGGGATCTTCCATTACAAAAGAATGCCCTTCGGTCTCAAGAATGCCAGTGCCACATATCAGCGGGCTGCTCTATGGCAAGGTCGAATGTTACATTGATGACTTGGTCGTGAAGATGTAGAGGAGAGGTGACCATTTGAGTGACCTCAGGGTTATTTTCCAGAGGCTCCGGCAGTATAAGCTGAAGATGAACCCGATGAAGTGCGCTTTTGGAGTCTCCAGTGAAAAATTCCTGGGCTTCATTGTCTGGCATAGAGGGATCAAGATCGACCCCCTCAAAATAAGAGCCATCCAGGAGCTACCACCTCCAAAGAATCTGGGAGAGCTCAGGTCTCTGCAAGGTCGGCTAGCCTACATCCACAGGTTCATCTCCAATCTGTCAGGGCGTTGCCAACCCTTCCACAAACTGATGATGAAGAATGCATCCTTCAACTGGGGTGATGAATGCCAGCACACCTTTAATCAGCTGAAGGATTATTTGAAAACCCCACTTGTGCTGGGGGCACCTGTTAAAGGCAAGCCACTCATCCTTTACATAGTGGCTACCGAATACTCACTAGGGGCGATGCTCGCCCAGAACAATGACGAGGGAAAGGAGCAGGCTCTTTACTATCTCAGTTGAAGACTGGTAGGGATAGAAGCTAAGTACACACCTATCGAGAAGGTCTGTCTCACCTTGATCTTCGCGGTCAAGAAGCTGAGGCATTACATGCTGTCCCATGAAGTGAGCTTGATTTCCAAGGCTGACCCCGTCAAGCATATCCTCTCCCAGTCGGTCCCGAAGGGGTGCCTCGACAAGTGGGCCGTACTATTGATGGAGTTTGACATCACTTATGTGCCATAGAAGGTCATCAAAGGGCAAGCCATCGCGGACTTCTTCGCCGTACACCCCGTGCCTGAAAACTCCCTGCTGGCTATGGAACTACCCGAAGATGAAATACTAGAGGCAAATCAAGTCCAGCAGGCCGTCTGGCAGCGGTATTTTGATGGGGCTTCCAGAATAGAAACAGCATCCTCTGGGCGTACCAAGATACGGGCCAGAGCCGGCGTCGTTCTTAAATCTCCAGATGGAGAAGTGGTGCACACGTCTTGCTGCATCAACAAGCCCTACACAAATAATGAAGTAGAGTATGAAGCTCTGATTATCAACCTCCAGATTGCCCTGCAGATGGAGATTAAAATGCTGCAAGTATTTAGCGATTCATTACTGGTTGTCAAGCAAGTCCAGGGACAGTTCAACGTTCAGAAACTGGAGCTACTCCCTTACCACACTAAGGCGAAGGGGCTCATGGAGCGGTTCTACCTCCTTGAGATAGGCCACGTCGCCAGAGGGGAGAATGCTCAAGCCGATGCCCTGGCAAAGCTGGCAAGCTCACTAGGAGTCCCGCCTGATGGGTCACTCGACATTCGAGTGATCAACTAGCGACAAGTGCCTAGCATGATAGAAGAAGGACTGGAAGAAGAGGAATGGGAGGTCATCACAGTGGAAGCTGTCCGTCTGCCTGACTGGGGAGACCCTCTTATGCAATGGTTCAAATACCGACAACTGCCTAAGCAAAGGGAAGAGAAGATCAGACTGATCAGAACAAAGGAGTCCTACGAGCTCCGAAACTGGATACTATTTCGAACTGTGGCCGATGCCAAGCAAAGGCTACTCCTCCGATGCCTGTCCATTGAAGAGGCTTGGAGAGTTATGAAGGAGGTTCACGCCAGAGCAACTGGTGCACACCAGGCGGGGCCAAAAATGAAAATTGAAATAAAGAAGCTTGGCTATTATTGGTCAATGATGTTTGATGACTGCTGCAAGTATGCTAAGTCGTGTCAAAGCTACCAGGAGCATGCCACGATACCCAGGAGTCCACCCACGCCGCTACATCCTACGGTGCCCAGCTGGCCTTTTGCCCGATGGGGAACAAACATCGTGGGTCCATTACCCACCTCATCCACAGGCTGCAAGTACATCTTGGTAGTGACTGATTATTTCTCTCGTTGGGTAGAAGCTATCACCTTAAGGGAGGTCACTGGGGAGATCGTCACCAGATTTGTCCGCCGCAATATCATATTCTGGTTCGGCACCCCTGATCGAATTATCTCAGACAATGGTAGCCACTTCCGCAACCAGAAGGTCTACCGACTAGCAGAGAAATACAAGATTGGCTGGAGGACGTCAACTCCCTATAATCCACAGGCCAATGGTCTGGCTGTGGTCTTCAACAAAACTCTCTGCACTCTCCTAGCCAAGATTGTTAGCTCCAACAAGAAGGACAGGGAGGAGAAGACGTATGAGGCGTGTTGGGTTACACGGTGCTACAGATTCAGAGGGGGGGTGAATGAATTGCCCCTTTTAAAATTCTATATCTGGAAACTAATTGACTGCTGATTACGCCAGACCAGCAGTTTCTTTTACCTTTTCTTCTTCTTCTTCTTCCTTCTTCCAACCGTTGGAGAGCGCCCTCCCCACTGTGCCATTCTTCTTCCCCGGGCGACCGAGACGCGGCCTCCTTCACCCCGGCAACAGCGTGGCGGCGAGGCGATCCCAGGAGTGTTCTTTTCACGGCGGGAGGCGGGGCGTGCGGTGTGCAAAAGCTTCTTCCTTGATTTCAGCGGCGATTCGGCGGAGCATTCACTCCATTGAGATAGGAGGACGAATCCCTATGCTCATCTCATCGTTCCCCCAGATTTGTAGACCGTAAGGGAGCCGAGAGGGGCATTTTTGAGCGGGTTAGGGTAAAATCTCCATGTTTGGGGTTGTGAGCTGATCCGCCGTTTTACCATGTTTTTGGCCGATCCGAGGCCATAGACGCATGCTAGGAGTGATTTGGGGGCTTCCCCCTTGTTTCCACCCTCTCCTATGGAGGTATGGGAGCTTGGGTAGAATTTTAGAGATTTTCCCTCCGGTTCACCGTCGGGGCGGTGTGGCGGTCGTTCCAGTGACCGTCACAGGCTGTAACGCCCCAGGGGAGGTGCGTTACATGCCGTGACGCGCCCAAGGGAGTGCATCACACGGGGCTTGTTTGTCGGCAGGGCACGGGTCATTCTGATGGTCCCACAATAGATCGCTAGAGCCTGTGACGTGCCTATGTTTGACCGCCACAGTGGCGAGTCGACCGTTGGTTTTTGACCGTTGGGGTCACATGTGCTGTGACGTGCCCAGAGTGGTGCGTTACAACATTGTGACGCCCCTTTAATTGTGCGTCAGAGTTGACGTAGCCTGTCACCTAACGCACCAGGATTGGTCCGTTAGGCACTGTGACGCGCTAAGGGTAGTGCGTCAGAGCTTGTTTCACCGTTGGCTTGTGACGCCCCAGGATGGGTGCGTCAGAGCCTTGTGACGCCCCTGTGGGGGAGCGTCAAAGCTGATGCGTCCCCGGCTTCTAACGCGCCTGGGTAGGGCCGTTAGAGACTGTGACACCTCGAGAGGTGTGCGTCACAGCCAACTTCATTCCGCCTTCTGACGCACCAGGGGTGGTCCGTCAGAGACTGTGACGCACCAGGATTGGCGCGTCACAGTCGATTTAGCACCGGGTGTTTGACAATAGAAGATTCCAAAACATGGATGTTCAGATTTATGATCATAGTAGACAAATTAGAATCCTTCTGAATTTTGGGTGTTCTTGAAGATAGGTGACAAACAAAGGCACTAAATGACAGTCAAGTGGTCAGGTATGGAGTTAACAGATACCAAATAATTTTCAGGAAGGTTCAGTAATAGCAACAGTAGTGGGTGATTCTATGATTGGTGCCAATTGTTGTGAGAATGAACAAAGTTGATGGCATGAAATATCTCTAAGGTGACTGGCTGAAAGGTATGATAATGACATCCAAGCAGAAGATCGAGCATTGATATTTTAGACAAGACTCCCCCTCAATAGATGCAGAGAATTGAAAGGAGTTTCAAAACCATTTTCAGACAGAGAATTTGGTGCAATTTTCTCATTATTTCATATCAAAATATATCTTTACTCCCCTAAGTGTATGCATGAGCTAACCAATAATTGCATTGACTCCCCCTAACTAAATGTGATGTGTGACTAGACTTCTAATGCAAACATATGCAAGACATCGAAATGACATGATTGACAATCAATATGCAAGATCCTAGACATATAATTGACACATGGTACTAGGCGGAGGTCTAGCCTCTACGTATAAGGTGGGTTTCCAGATAGAAATGATCTACCCTTCTCCCAACATCCCATTTTATATACCATTGGGTCATGCATGACAATGCAAATGCAGTCCAATGTGCATCTTAAGCTAACAATATGCTACTCACATGCAAATGTGAATATATGTGCATTTCATGTTTGCAGATGAACATTTTATGCATGAGATAACATGCAAGTATCAAGTTCAGGCAAATCACTTTTAGTCCAATATTTACACAGACAACTCAGCAAATGCATTGAGAGACATGAATGTCAATGATAGATGCAAATGAGGACATGCATGCATGGAATTTCAGCTGACATTTTTAGCATGTTTGTGCAGATTGTCAAGTAGAGAATTATTGTATGACAACATCTAAACATTGTATGCAAAAGAAAATTCAATTGAACAGATAAGACCAGATATGCAAATTTTCTGACAAGAATTTATTTGACTAACAACTGTATCCAATAAACTAGAGATGGGATTTTGCCACTGACGGGTGCCTTGGCTTATTGAACCCAACAACACCCAACACCTATTCCCTCATGGAGATTACTACACATGTTCGAGCTAGACCCCACATCATTGTTTCTCTAACGACATGTGTTTGACCGGTGAAAGGCACATTTCATGCAAGGTAATGCATTCGTCATGGAGTCTAGCATCATATAGAGAAGGTCATAGTTCTGGTTGCGCAAGTCCACCCATGCTTATTCCATTTGATATGAGTCACATGCATGACAGCTCCACTTTCGGATGTCCTGGACCGCCCCTATATGGTAGAGAGTCTATGCATACCAACCATAGAAATCTGCAAACCAGCAAGCAAGTCTACTTGAGCAACGGGGCCTATAAGCGATAGGTGGACAACCATCGACGTTATCACGAACTCCAAGAGGGTGACCTAGCAATGGTAAGGGCGGAGCATGCACGTGACACTAGACCGTTCCGACCGTGAGGAGGATAGGCTTCAATGCCTACGAGTAGGACCTCCCTGCGGAATATGGGGTGAGCACCGAGCTTAACGTGGCAGACCTAGTGCCATATAAGGGCCAGACAGCAAGACATAGTGATCTATTTGAGCCTACATCCTCCCTTGAGAGTGAACCCAGACCTGTGTGCCCACCAACCCCAATGAGAGCACGACGTGAACAAGTGGAAAAAATACTAGGCAAGTAGGATGCCAACATGAGGAGCAAGGTGACCTAGCATTACTTAGTCAGATGGAAGGGTCGACCCCGGTCCGATGAGGATTGCGAGCCCGGGCCGGACCACTTGCGCTCCACTCAACGGAGTCGAGTTCTCCCCACCACGGGAGAATTGATGAGGACATCGAGGCTCGACACACGATGATGAAGAACCTGGCACAGCACTAGTAGATCATCTAGCACATTTTTACATTTTAGTGTCTTTTATTAGTGTTAGTTGAGTCTAGATGAGTTAAATAGAGTCATATAAGCCTTAATGGGCCAACTAAATAAGGCCCAAAGGGCCATTGTTGAGACTAGCTCGGTTAATGGTTGTAGGTAGCTTATGTTCACCACCTCGGATAACGGGATAATTGTTTGAACTTCAAGGGCAAGTGTGATCTTTTGGTACCCATGGTTCTCCCTATAAATAGGGGTCCAAGGGCTTTATTTAAAGGTAATGATAAATTTCTTGGTCATCTCGTTTTAGATCCTCCACTAATCATCCATTCTCAGGTTCCCGAGTTCTTGTTGACGCAAACCCCCCTAAATCTGCCAGTAAAATCAAACTCTCTCCTCTGAATTCCCAGCTTCAGCAGTGTGTAGATCGCACCCCATCTCCTTCGTTTTCTGCTGTTGGAGGGACTAGTACCACCAAGAGCTCCACCCCTCCGAGTGACTATGTTCTTCCTCTGGAGACCACAGGATGCTTGACTGCCTCAGCTGGTAGCATGTCTTCACAATCTTCAGCGGACATCCAGAACGCTTGGGCTGGAATGCCAGGTCAGCGCACTTTGTCTGACATTGTGAAGAAGGGTAGACCTCCGGGCAATATCTCAAGAGCACCAGTTGCTCCAACTAACCCCGATGCATCTCATAATGTTAATTCATCCACCAGTCAGCACTTAAATGCTAAGGGTTCAAGCTCAACAGTTCTGTCAGAATCACACGATGAAAATCCTGTTTCTGTTGATTCAGATATAGTTTATGAGTCTGGTGTTTCTGTGGGCCAGTATGCGCCCCATGGTGAGTGGTCTGAAGTTGATCAAGCAACTGCAGGAAGTGGTGCCTCCATTTCGGAAACAAGTGCTGCTTCTGTTGTTTATGCTGACCCCTCTACATCATTAAAATCACATGTTGATAGAGTTAGTTTGCATCATAGTTCGCAGATAGATGAGTTGCATGTCATGCAGGGAATTGCAGATGTGATATCCGGGCAGGAGACTCCATTAGACCTGTGAGGCTGTGACTGGATCTGTCAAACACATACAGGTGGAAATTCAGGAGTAGGACATGGTTTGCATTGAGGCCCTTATGTTGACATGAATGTCTACCAGTCTCAAATGCAGAACTTTGGGCATCATGAAGGGAATGCTGTCAATGTGGAGGTATCATCTACTGCTGTTAGCTTGCAGCGGCTTTGTTTGGACAAGGAGGATGTCTCCATAACACAGGCTGAAGATAACCCAGCTGTAATAATTCCAAATCATCTTTAGGTCACAAATGCAGACTGCTCACATTTGAGCTTTGGTAGTTTTGTATATTGGTATAAGTGCTGTTTTTTCTGGATCATTTGCATCAAAAACACTGAAGAGTAATCTAGAGAGTTGCTGCTACCCATAGAGAGCCACGCACTTGAGCATCTACAAAGAACATCCTAGAGAACCGCGTGAGAGCAGCCCAACACCACTTTGACTAAGTCCAGTGCTGTAAGAGAAGAGGAAAAGGGAAGACTTGTGAGAGAGCATAGCCCTACAGTCTACCTGAGCTTGAAGAACTAGATCTTCAGATTTGAACTTTGTAGCTGCAGTCACCAACTTTCAAATCTTGATCTAGAGACTCAGCTAGTGTTCATTTACATTCCACAGTTCTTGTGTCTTTCCCACTGCACTTGCAGTATTTTCCTTTTATATTTTTGACTACTTCTTGAACCGTCCCTACCAGTCTGTGTGTAGGAAGATAGACGGAGGTGTGCTCCGGTCTGTGGAGAACCATCCCTACCGGTCTGTGTGTAGGAATACAGACAGAGGTGTGCTCCGATCTGTAGAGAACCGTCCCTACCGATTTTGTGTGTAGGAAGACAGACAGAGGTTTTTTTGTTCTGTGGTTTTGGGACGTGTTCCCGGTCAAGCTGTGTGTCAGCAGGAAAGCCTCACCGGGTTTGGTGAGGGGTGGACGTAGGTTGCAGTGTTACAACCAAACCACCTTAAATCCTTGTGTTATGGGTTGTGTATCTTATGTGATTGCTTCATTTTCTCTATCCCCATTCATAGGTTTATGTGCTTGCTGTGTCAATGGAATCTTGATCGCTTTCTATTGCACACATCATCATATTACTATCACACACACATGAGATTCAATAAGCAGCCAATCTCAATTCATGAGATGCTGGTTGATCTCTAAAGTTTATACATACTACTAGTTCTTTCACACTCAGTTGATATGTGCTGAGATTCTGGCTGTCCAGTGCAATAAATCACTCTCAGCCCTTAACCACATTGAATCAGCATCGACCTCGTAGCAGAGCAGCGTTGACATTAGCTCTCTACCTAGCTATGCTCTGTTGAGCTTAAGCTTCTACCTGTGCAGTCCTTGGATTTGTTTTGCCTCTGTTTACACTTAAGCCATTGTGTCTAAATCCGCTGCGCTTTGTGTCTAAGCGTTTTATTGTCCTTATAGGAGTGATCTATGCTTTTGGTAGTCAAGTTTTAAATAGGCCATAGTTCATGAGAGGATCTATTCAATCCAGAGGAAAAGAGTCGACACTAGGAGTCGACTCTTAATTATCAAGGTTCTATCTGGGGACAACCAGAGGAAGAACGTCGACACCAGGAGTCGACACCTTTTTAACAAGGTTCTGTCTGGCGTCTGCAACACTCATGGCATCAATGTAGTGAGCCAGTCCTATAGGCCGAGCTACTGTAGCACTCCGAGCACTGTAGTAAATCGAGCTACTATAGCTCTCCGAGCACTATAGCAAACCAAGCTACTGTAGCAAGTCTGAGCTAAAGTTGGAGAAAACCAAGCTACTGTAGCAGTCTGAGCTAAAGTTGGAGAAGGTCGAGCCACTGTAGCAAATAGAGCTACTGTAACAGTCTGAGTACTATAGTACTCTGAGCACTGTAGCAGCCCGAGCACAATAGCAGCCTGAGCACTGTAGCAGCCCGAGCTAAAGTTGGAGAAGGGCGAGCTACTATAGCAGTTCGAGCCTCTGAAGAAGTCCTAGCACAGTAGCAGTCTGAGCTTCTGAAGAAGTCTGAGCACTGTAGCAGGCCGAGCATCTGAAGAAGCCTGAGCACTATAGCAATCCCAGCTTCTGAAGAAGGCTGAGTAATGTATCAGTCCGAGCTACTGTAGCAATCCAAGCTAAAATTGAAGAAGACCGAGCTACTGTACTATAGCAGTCTGAGCATCTGAAGAAGTTCGAGCACTGTAGCAGTCTGAGCACTATAGCTATCTGAGCTACTGTAGTAGTCCGAGCTACTATAGCAATCTGTGCTAAAATAGAAGAAGACCACATGTCTAAAGGACATTTAATGTGAAGACCTCAAATTGGCTAATGAAAGATTTGGTCTGGTCCTTTTCCTCTCTATTGCCACTACCCAATCCTTGGACTTGATGTCAGTCAGCTCGAGTCTTACTTTTGGCAGAGTATCTTCATCAAAGACAAGGACAGATTTTGGAGGGAAAGTTCTTCACCACATTTGCTTGGGGCTCGGCTATAAATATCAAGCTTCTAGAAGAGAAGAAAGTGTGGCTGCCTAGAGAGAGCCACACCCTTGAGCCTCTAAGAAGAAATCCTGTGAGAAAGAAAGGAAGGGTGTGAGAGCAGCCCAGCACCAGTCTGACTCAGTCCAGTGCTGTAAGAGAAAGAAGAAGAGCCATGTCCTCCCCACTCCCAAGCTATTAGCCACCATTCCCTAGCATCACAACCCCCCCTTCTTGCTTCTTTGGACTCCACAAGACTGCAACTCCAGTGGTAGGTCACAGGCAGACAATAGGGGTCATGAAAACTATAGCTTCTTCGGCCCTTCCTCAACTCTTCTGGTGACAAACCATACACCACTAGAAAGGTCATCCAGAGAGCTGTCCAAGCATGGTGGTTTCATCTTCGTCCGAGCTCTGAGCTGTCCGTAAGAGCGATTCTCCCCCAACTGCGTAAGAACTCTCAGGCTGGGAACCAGAGCCCTAGAAAAGCTTCCACCACGACCACTCCCTAGTAGATCTGGATGTGCAACATGGCTGAGAGTAACTCCTACCAGTCCTCTGTCATCCCTAAGAAGCAGATCGAAGTTCAGACCCCGGCATCAGAAGTTACGAATTTTCTACCGAAGTCGCTCCAGGTTGGTTCCTCTGTTCTTGAATGGACCCACCTCCACTCTTCTGGCAAGTACAATTGACCCCGACATCCTCTGAGGTTGTCGTCAGTCTCATCTGAAAGAAGACTTGTCCGCGGTCGTCACGGTATCAGT
Organism: Amorphophallus titanum; assembly: GCA_024336825.1. Lineage (NCBI taxonomy): Eukaryota > Viridiplantae > Streptophyta > Magnoliopsida > Alismatales > Araceae > Amorphophallus > Amorphophallus titanum. Next base: position 229,838 of record JANBPO010006887.1, on the reverse strand, counting down.
CTCGCCTCCATCCGCATTCAGGACTGCCTGTGGCGCCTCCATCTTCCAGTAGTAACACTCTGGGAGCAGTCAGCACCAGTATTGTCTGGCCCTATTCCAAGACCTGCACCAGCCAGCGATCGTCTCAAGGTTAATCTAGAAAATTCGAGCATCTTCCTGGGCCAAATCGGAGTGTTTTGGCTCTGGTCTAGGTCTATTTGGAGTTCAGGAGCGTCCGTGGCGACGTACTCTTCGACTGCCTATCCTGCAATTCCAGAAACTAACAGCACCGACGAGGAGCCCGACACCTTACGATTCTAGCACCATCCCCTCCCCTCGCTTGGCGGGCTGAAGGCCCCTCCCTGCGGGAGGTAGTTTTGAATGTAAGCATTTAACCCCCACCCCAAGATCCCCCTCTTGCGTGAGGTGTAATGCTATAGCTTTCCTTCATTTTTAGGTCAAGCGCCATCGTCGCAGCGTGCGGGTGCATACCCATGCCTCCCCGCTCGCCCTCGTCTCTGAGCGGGATCGGTGTTTCCACACCAGTCAGGTAAGCGACTGTTAACAGGTAAATAATCGGCAGAAATTTATGAATGTTTTACTGTCATGAAGTCCAGTCATTATGTGCGTTGCTAATTTAGCATTTAAACACTAATCTAGTAATATAATTTATGCTAAGATGATAACAAATTGATTCTGTAAGGATGGACGGTCCAGTAGAGACCTTACATCTACCTCGGCAGTCACACGATAGGCCGTTGGGGGATATGTGCGGTTCTCTCCTGGCCGCCTGTCAGAAGGGCGGTTGGGGTTCAGCCGGTCTTCCCAGAAAACATATCAACAATGAAAAACATGTGCAGTTAAGAATATGCTGCTTGTCTAGGATGGGGGGTCATGGACTGGCCGCACACATAGGCATGCGATCTATCACGTGGCCGCACAAGTCAAGCATGTTACTACCCTTTCACCCAGCCCGCCCCCGACAGGGGTTGGATAGGGTTAGGCTAGATAATTGAATACACAAGATATAATGCATAAAAATTAGGGCTTTTACATCCAATAGAAAGAGCATGAAAAACTATATAACATGGCATGATCAATTTCATGTTTAATGCATGTATTCCTACATAAATCGCAGTAGGACAAAACTAACCCTAGATATGACATGCTTCTACTAAAGCCTAAAATCCTCACAAGATACTAAATAACTTTTAGGGCTTCATGAACCAAAAGAAAGAGCACTTGATGACGCTTCTAAACATATATTATACTTATGGTTTGGCTTGCTATAACCTGCCTTAATCAGATGAAGAAGGAAGAAGAAGGGAAGACGACCATGTCGTGCACACTCTCTAGTGATCGCCAGAATTTATCCTCCACAAAGGTCCTCGTCGGCCGCCACAGCACCCAAACGAAACTAGGGTTGCTAGTGGTCATTTTTATTGGTCTTAAGGAGTCTAGAGTCTTCTAGTCGAGGAGATAGAGTCCAACCAAGTCGGACGAGCGTGAATCACGTGGATAAGGGTTGACGCCGCCTTGCGCCATCGAATACCCTTCCTAGGGTTAGGGTTTTAGGGAGAAATAAGAGGGAAACAATCCTCTCATCCTAACCTTTCATTTGGATATGGTCTCAGCCTAAATGATTGGGTATTGGGCTCTAATTTCGCGTTTTAATGTCTAATTGTGTTAAGTGTGGATTTGGCAAGGATTGGGACAGGTGTACCGATGAAGGTCCACTCCTCTTCCATTTCTTTTAAGGCCTTTCTTTTCTTCTTTTCTTAAATTTTGCGCAGTCTTATACAAATTGTCCCTTCCTCCCCCTGCAGTCATGAGCATTTGAGGTGCTTAGTCGTTACTTGGTCCAATTCCTTTCGTGTTGTTCCGTGGTCCCTGACCTTAGTTAAAGTATTTTATCATTTATTATTCCATTTGTTTGTTGCTCCCTTTGGTCTTTTGACATATTATTATTTCTGATAAAAATTTGACAGCATCTCCCCTTGACCCGGATGTAAGGGAGAGATGGGGGACGTACCCACACGGAGTGGCGAAACCCAACAATTGGAGGTGGGCATCTGCAGACGGTAGCACCTTTGATAAAGACGCCGAAAAGAACCCGAGGAGACCAACGGAGGGAGAGTCTCTCTAAGATTGGTCAAGGGTGTACCGGCCAGAGGCTGTGTCAGGTGAGGGGCGTACTGGGGAAGGGTTACTCAAGGGTGTACCGGCCAGGAAGGCCCAACGGGGCTGAGGGTGTACCGGCCAAGGACTGTGCTGGTGAGGGGGGGATGCAAAGGGGGGGCTAGTGTGTGTGCCGGTGAAGGCACCAAATGGGTGGTTTAAGGCCAATATGAGGGAGGAAGCCATGGGGCTGGAGGGTTTGGTTTAGTTGGCCAGAGGAGTTTTAGCTAGGAGAAGAACTAGGGACTGGGAGTTTAAGGACGTTTTGGGGGGACAAAGACCAATGATTGTGTTGAGGCTTGGGATTTCAGGGAGGGAGAAGGAACTCCCCTTCATGGTGAATGGACGGGGTGGAGGCCAGAGGCTCCTCGAAGGGGACCAAACCGTTAGGGGGAAGAAGAAAGATAGTGGAAGAGCACACAAAAGGGGACCCCAATCTGACGAGAAACAATACAAAGAACAGGGGTAAAGAAAGAACAAAGAAGGTTTTATTCATGGCAAGTAAGAATCAAAATACACCAAGTATGAGATGGGACAGGAAGAAAAGAAAGAAAAGGAAGAGGTGGGAACGGGGGTTGAGCAGGGGCGACAGCTCCCTGCTCTTCCCCCTTCCCCTGCTACATTTCTCTCTCCCTCTCTCTTACTCTCTCGCTCTCTGGTAGGTTCTGGATCTCAAAGACGGTGGCGAAGAAGATTGATTCTATCTAGTGCAGATTTTTCTAGCATGGTAGTGGAGGGAGATGCAGAGGTTGGCATGATATAGCATGGAGAAGACTGACCACTAGCAAGAAAGAGGGAGAATTGGGGATCAGGAATATCAGCGACTTCAACTTGACTCTCTTGTGTAAGTGGTTGTGAAAGTTAGGGCATGGAGAGGAAGGCTTGTGGGCACAAGTGTCGGGTAGAGGTACTTCGACAGGAGGAGGTGTGAGATTTGGCTTCTACTCCTCTTCACAAGACCTCTCTTCTTTGGCGTGATATCCTCTCTTGCAGGGATGTCTCAGGTGTCCGGGTCTGACTAGGAAAAAGTAACAAGAGCCTTTTCTGAAAGGACAGATGGTGTGGAGACTTCGCTTTGGAGGCCTGATTTCCATAGTCTCTTCGCAGTTGCAACAGATCCCCTAGGATTAGTCTCTCAGGCTTTTGACTCCCTCCTACCTGGAGGGACATGGGCAACGGTCTTCAGGAGGGACCTCGGGTAGGAGGAGTTAGCGTAACTTTAGGACCTCCTTTATCTCCTCCTACCCTTCCATCCTCGGCTTGATAGTGAGGATGTGTGGGTGTGGAGGTGGGAAAAGAAGGGTGCTTCACTATTTGATCAGCCTACAGTGTCATCTCAGATGGAGGGGTTCGTCATAGCTTCTATGATCAGGTGTGAAGACTGCAAAGCCTACTGAAGGTGAAGCTCTTGGCTTGGAGGATCTCTCATGGAAGATATTGACTTAAAACAAGTTGTGTCATTTCCTTCCGGACATTCAACTAACCTGCTGTCTTGGTGGTCAGGAAGACAAGACCCTCGACCACCTGTTTGTAGGTTGTACCTACTCACAGGGGATGTGGGAGGAGCTTGCTAGCCGGACCCATTCATCATTGGCCAGCACAGTGAAGTCCACCACCTGTTTGTGCATTAGGAGAGGCCTTGGCCCAGTAGGAGTGACAGGAAGGTGTGATGGCTTATCCTTCATGCCACCTTGTGAATGTTGTGGGGGGAGCGGAACAATCGGATCTTCAGGAGGGAATCTCAGGCTGAGGAAGCTCTTGCATCTTTTCTTTGTGATAGAGTAAGAGAGTGTGATGTTTTGCTCCTTGGAGTTTGTGTTTGACCCATTTGAAATTTGAAATCTATGGGCTCCATCTTCCCTCATTGGAATTTGAATTTGGACCCATGTGAAATTTGAAATCCCAAAATGATACAAACCCAAATACAACCCAAAATACATGCCAAATACACACCTAATACGTACGAAATACAAGTACGACCAAATATGTACAAAATACCAAATACGTACAAAATATAAATATGTATAAAAATACGTACTACAGTGTCAAAGCTCCTGTGGAGACTCCAGACTGTCCCCTAGCCACAAAGAGGTCGGTGTCGACTGAGTCATGCTACGTGTCTGGTACCGATGGCTCACTGAGTCGAGCCGTACTCTGGCTCGGGTGTCCTCACCAGATGGCATCGGATGCCCCATGTAGGGTCATGAGGGCATCGAAGCTGTCATAGTGGTCGGCCAGGTCTCCCTAGCCGTCATATGACTTAAAGGTTGGGAGCGAGATCCTGGGAGAGATCTCGGCCTTCAAGACATGGTCGGAGAACGGGGATTGCTCCTCGTCTTCCACGGTAGAGGTCTTTTGTAGGGCGTGGACGGGGCGCTCTTGCTCTGCGAAACGCGTCTCTAAGTCTCACACCCGGAGGGACAGCTCCGGTTGTCGTTGGGTCGAGGGGCTATGGGGGAGTTCCTACAGGCTATCCCGATGCCCCTCTAGGGCCTCGATCTCTGGGAGCGGCCGGTGCACTCCAGACTTCTCCCTCCTCGGGGTGGAGGAGGCTTCTTGTTCCGGGGAGGGGCATGCGATGGTCCTCCTGACCAGTTGCGGATTAGCCGTCGCCCCCGGAGAGTGAAACGGTGCCCCGCGATTTGCAAGGAAGCATCTCCACAGGGGGGCTCTCCCGGGGGAGTAGCGACCTCTCCTCCCAGGCCGCCTGGGTCCTCATTAAGTCAATGAGGCTGTCCAATTTTACGTTGAGGGTTTGAAGAGCGTCCGCGCTCCCGATGTGAAGTTGCCCCTCCACTGCGGGTGGGGGCACGTTGCCGGTGGAGTCGCTGGCGTGAGACGGGGCATTCCCCGCAGGATGGGAAGGTGCACCTTGTTTCGTCGCCACGGCTTTCCCCTTGTCACCTGTGATCCTCCTGCTGGTGCCCCTTCACACCATGTTGGCTCTTTGTTCATTTCCTATAGACGACGCCAGATGAAGAGGGATTATCTCACGCAGTGCTTGAGCCGAAGATGATGACCATGAGTATTAGAACTGCAAGGAGGGAAATGAGTCAGAGGTGCCCAGGGATGGATCCCTGGGAAAAACCCTCCGATACTTAAGTCAGCAAATAAGGTAGAGCTCTGGTGTGAGAGAGAGGGGAGGAGATGGGGGGCACGAGATTCCTCTCCACTAGGTGGTAAAGTGGCTCTAGCTCAGGGTTAATATCGCTTAGTAGTGCTTACCTTGCTCAGGGGAGCTTCCTTCATTTATATAGCGACTCTTGGAACCTAAGAGCCCTGCGAGGCGAGGAGTTTTAGGGGAGGTTACATCCTCTTCGTGGGCTCTTTAAGGCACGAGGGCTCTTAATCTCCATTATCCCCACGATCTCCCTGCTCTTAAAGGGGGCATAATGGTCGCATGGATAAGCTTTCGCCAGTCAGTCCGAGCATAGGCCACTGGCTCAAGGGGGTCTCCCGAGCGACAGGTGCAAGGCTCGGGCCGGATGCGAGGGTCCTGAAGGGGCCTCCTGATCGATCTGACGCTCAGACTTTCGAACTCGAAGGTCGCTTAAGAAGCGCTTAATCTGAGTGGGTTATTGGGCATAGTGGGCCCCGGAGGGGCTGTCACTCATAGGAGCCGGGCCTCATTTTGATGCGGGATGAACCACGGACTCGACTCCAATTGGGAATGCACACCTAGGACTCTAGACAAGCTCGTGTCGTCCCTAGCGAGGGAAGCGTCCGGACCTGCACGGTTGAGAAACCGGCAGTGAGTCAAGGGTGGTCAAGCTCTCTCTCGTGCCCGAGTCGGGTCACGGGACGGTCTCGCTCTCTCACTCGCAGCGATGAGTTGAATTATACGAGCTAGGAAGTAACTACTCACATGCAACGGCAGTAATAGCGTATACTAAGAAAGCAACTAACTATGACTACGTGGGGTGCCGAGTGTACCTCCACGCTCCAGCGTGGGGAAGATGATCCCGGCCAAGATAGTAACTCTCGGTTAATACAACAATCACAATAATTTACAGCAATGAATCTTTGCCCACTCCACGCAGAGAGGTAAAGGGCTACAGCGGGCCCGGGAGGACCGTTCTTGGGTTGGCGGGTAGCACTTTGGTCCGCTCCATCGGTGCCGTCTGGAAGACGCTTGCTGCTGGTTGTGGGGCCCACGTACTGCTTAGTGGGACTGAGTGGGCCCGGAGTGACACCGTTGTGACAGGGGGGCCTGGAGGGACACTCCCTCGGATGGCACTGATGGAGCAGACCAAAGTGCTGCTCGCCAACCCAAGAATGGTCCTCCCGGGCCCACTGTAGCCCTTTACCTCCCTACGTGGAGTGGGCAAAGATTCATTACTGTAAATTATTCTGATTGTTGTATTAACCGGGAGTTACCGTCTTGGCTGTGATCATCTTCCCCACGCCCAGAGTGTGGAGGTACACTCGGCACCCCTCTTAGTCATAGTTATTTACTTTCTTAATATACTCTTTTACTACCGCTGCATGTGAGTAGTTACTTCCTAGCTCGTATAATTCAACTCACCGCTGCAAGTGAGAGAGTGAGACCGTCCCGTGACCCGACCCGGGCATGAGAGAGTGAGTAGATCACCCTTGACTCGCGACCGGTTTCTCAACCATACAGGTCCAAATGCTTCCCTCATTAGGGACAAGTGCGAGCTTCCTAGAGTCCCAGGTTGCATATCCAACTCGACGTCGAGTCCACGTCTCCGTCCCGCATCAGCCTTTCAGTCCCATCCGCTTCAACTATCGGCTCCGAGGACCCGCGGGTGTACGAAGCCGACACCGACAATGAAGACTTCATCGACTTTCAGCCTGCACCTCCTGAGCTAGAGGACGGTGGCTAGGCAACTATCGATGAGCTTGTCAAAATCAATCTGGGCGAAGATGAAGCCCCTCAGTCGACATTTCTCAGTGCTCTCCTCACCGGAGCAGAGAGGTAGGACTACAAGCAACTCCTACTCGAATACAAAGACTGCTTCGCCTGGACGTACAAAGAGATGTCAGGGTTAGATCCCTCCGTAGCGGAGCATGACCTAGCTGTATCTCCATCAGCAACACTAGTCAAACAACCCCAGCGGCACATGCGCCATGAGCTGGAACTCCAAGTTGTGGCCGAGGTCAATAAAATGGCAGAGGTCGAATTTATGCTGTAGTCCAGGTTCTTGCTTTGGTAGTCGAGAATGCATCATTTTGAGATTTTGTTGTGGTACTTTGGTGAGATCCGTCGGTAAAGAAATTGCATTAGCCAACTCTCGTTCCTTGCATTAAGAGGTCAAACATGTAGTTATGAACTTATAATATCTGATCCATTTCATTACACATTCAGGGGGGCTCTTTCACATTTTTGAGAAAAACTGGGGTAGAGACCCCACTTCTTTATTATTGTTATACGGCAACATAAGTAGCTAGCGCACCCCGTAAACCTTCATGGCTTCTTCCACAGTTTTCTCATACTAAGGGGAGTACTATACATATCCTTCAAGGAACAAGCTGACCCCTCCGGTGGAGTACTAACAGAGGCTGAAGTTGTTGCCGGAGACGACGATCCCTATGTCTTGGCCAGCTTCGTTGTCTTCCCCACCGCATCCCCTGATGTCTTTCCTTGTCACCTCCAACTCTTTGTCCATGCCGGCGTAGCCGCCACACCCACGCGGGTGATTTCCACGTCGGAGTCACGGCCGGCTCCATTCCCCAACCCGATCTGGACGTCGTACGGGCAGCATGCCCGGTGGCAGGGCTCGCAGGGACCACTGTGGACATGAGAAAAGTAGAAAGATGTCAGCGATGTTGTCCTTCATGAAATTAAGGTCTCTGTCAGAAACAGTTCTAATCTGGGGTTTTTGGTTTTAGTCTTCTATATATCCATACCGGCTAGACTACGTAGAGTCATCGGTGACATCAATGTTTCCCTTGTTTAAGTCGAAACTCCGTTCGCTTAGACACTGATATGAGAGAGAGAGAGAGAGAGAGAGAGAGAGAGAGAGCGCTACTACATACAATACACTTAAGGAGGATTTGGGATCAATTCGGCGTTGGAGTTCATCAAGCTGACGCTGGGTTTGAGCAACCATGTCTTGAGTAAGGAGAGACCGAGAATGATATGGACCAGCTTGAGCAAGAGGTTGTGAATCCAGACCAGGATGATGGTAATGGGCCGGATAAGAAGATCCGGGCTGAGAAGAAGAAGGGAAGCCCATTCTAGGAGTGGGATATATGGGCCTAGGAGAGATATTAGCACATGGGCTGAATGGGCCAGCAGCAACATGGGTAGAAGGATCTCTCTTCCTGCGATATGTATAATATATGTATTATATAAATTGATTTGATTATATTTTTTTATTTTTTTTTCAACAATTCCATGTGCTTTTGACCCATGTCATCCTATTTATTTTTTTTAATTTTATTTTCTTCTTTTTATAGTTTTTAATATTTGTTAAATGAGAAAATATCTTTATTCAACTCATTTAATTACACAAAATTAATTATTGTATTCTAAATTATAAGTAAGTGTGATAAATGTATATTTGTTATTATTTAAGCCCATAAACAAATGTAAATCACATGAATTAAGATGGGAAAATACACACTTATCAACGAACACCTTGCTGTGATCACTCATCTCCCCTTCTGGTCTTTGCACTTTAACAGTGCATTAAATTCTTAGGGCCGTGGAATCGGTGCCGTTCTACTTGCTCCAGAGGGAGTAACCATCCTTATCGCTTATCAACTCTCTTTCCCTACCACAAACAATATAACCGAGTATGAGGCTCTCCTAACTAGTTTGAAGCACGCCTACCTCCTAGGCGCGTGATATATCAATATCATAGGAGACTCTCCATTGGTGTTGCGTTAAGTTCTCCCAACCTACCGCACCCATGACCTTAAACTTAAGTTCTATTAGGATCTGGTCACACTCTTGGCTAGGCAATTTCGCACACTTATCTATATTCATACTCCTCGCTCCCAGAATATTCTTGCTGATGCGTTGGCATAGCTAGCTTCCGCCCTTTCTTTCCCTCTTAGTCATTCCACCGAGACCATTGTGGTCCAACCATTAGACGCTCCTTCCCTTCAGAATCCTTGGTTCGATAACCTTAGAAAATCTATAGAGAAGAAGGCTGAGAAGGAAGAGTTGAAGGAAGTTTCATAGACTAAGCTTGAGGAAACCTTGGAAGAAGAAGAGCTGTCATGGCATCACGACATTGAGCAATATTGTAGGGATGGATCATTTCCAGAGATGGCCAATGCCGAGCAGCAGAGGGCCATTAGAAGAGTCGCCTTGAGATATACAATCATTGCTGGAGAACTATATAGGCGCGCTCTTAATGGAGTTCTCATGAGATGTCTGGATGACGACGAGACTTGGAAGGTGGTAGCAGCAGCTCATGCAAGTGAGTGCGGAGGGCACGTTAATACCATCACTTAGTCACCACGGGAAAGGGTTGTACTGCGATATCGGTCCGCCAACATCGAGTCTGCCAATTTGAAAGTATGCTTACAAGTCTAGATCCGAGGCTCACTCGGTCGGTACCTTTGCATCCGTAGTCTGTGTCACATCATTCTGATACATCAAGAACAAAATTCAAATTACATTCATTGCCTTATCCATATGAGGCCAGATCTTGCGTAGCTCTTTTACGTAAGCACGATGTTCCTCATCATCTTCTTCCACTTCCTTTTGCCACGAGCATGTTTTGCTGATCTCCCACGTGATCAGCGCGTTTCGAACCACTCTCTTGTCCTCCTCGGTCCCCAACTTCCTAGCTAGAAGGGGAGGATGGTGTGAAAGTGTAGGAACTTTAGTTCGGGGTAGCCCAACTTGGAGATAGCATCGGTGAGGGTTGTAGATCGCCATGGTGGTGTCCCCCACTAGCTGTAGGTCTAGGCCTGGCCGCCGTGGTATTCTAAGCATGGTTCTCCGGAGAACGCTTGGCCACATCGTGAACTTGTCCATCGGCAATGTGTTGAGGAAGAGGCGCCATTCATCACGTGTTTGCTTGTCCACTGTCCGGCACTCCACCTGTTGAGAAAGCCCAAATGCTCCGCCAATAAAGAACAAAGGGTGGCTCCCAAAGATCCGGCTAGTAGTGGTCAAATCTTCTTTTAGTTGGAATTTAATTCTCACTCCCATCCAACACTCAAGGAGTACCATAGAGCCGAAGAGAGGTCCTCCTACACAAGCTGAACTAAGCCCTTCATAAAGATATGAAAGGACCGCTTGAGAAATGGACAATACCCGCCACAACCCACTAATGATGCTCAGGTTTTGGATGTCAAGGAGGTGGTCGGTGGTGGAAAAGAGAAAGACCCCGCACAAGCCCACCGACACGGCTTTAGCTATTGCTTCAAGTCTTATTTTTGCAATAGGCAGTTACCCATTGAGCCATCGGTATCAAGTGGACGTGTCGGGGGCTAATCATGGTCCTAACATCATTCGGGCTGTGGATGAAATCACTTAAGATTAGTGAAGGGTTTATGGGCTCAACCGTATGGCATACTAAGTCTTCATCTCCTACTTTGGTCTTAGCAAGAGATAAGTAAGTTTCTACTTCTCCACTTAGGCCGCCCCCTCCCATCTCCTTCCTCCACAAACCAACGCGCCCCTCATCAACCCTAACCCTAGCCACCAGCATTGCACGCCCCAGCCCTCTCTCCCTATGCAACCCAGGTTCGCCCTCCCCTGCTCCGTGCGTCCACGGCATTCCCGGAGTCGCCCGTCACTGCTACGACCTCCCGTGGATCAGGAAGACCTCTCTGCTGCTCTCTGCAACCAGCCTGCAGCAGAGGTCACATTTGCAGAGACTACCCCGGCATCCACTGCACGAACCAGCCAAAGTTGTCTTCTGTGGAGTCGTTCGTCGTCGAGCTAGCTTCACTCCAGAAGTGGTCCTGCTGCGATCCGACCTCGGCACCGTTCGCGTCGTCCATTCTTGTGCAACTGCGTCAGACTCGGGTCTGAACCTGAGTACCATTTGGTAGCAGCTCCACCGCCCACCCCTGCGTGAATCAGTCAGAGCTCTCTTCACGAGAGTTCTTCCTCTCCTAAGCGCCGACGTACCAGATGTCATCCCGCCTGCTTTCGACAACGCCTCCATCCAGGGCGTCCATTCTCCCTCAGTCACGATAGACCCGGAGTCCTCTGTTCGCCTAGGACAAGCTACTGTCAAGTCGGCCTCGACACCCCCCCTCCTCTCAGTTTCAGGTCGGACGATCTTCATAAAAGTTGCAGCTTTCGACGATACGGAGCCAACGCAAGTGGCCTCGTCTCGATCCGACATCAGCACTGGAAGTTCCACCATAGCTATCGGTGACTGGTCTAGCTATTTATCTAGGAACCTAACGCCGGCCATTCCTGCGACCACGTCCAGTGAGGTGATCAGACGGCCGCCATCCTCTGAGGGCTAGTAGATCTCCCAGTCAGCAACGTCCATGACTTGGTCCCGTCGTGTTTGGAGTTCAGCAGCGCTTGTACCGGCCGATGCACCACAAATGCGCCATTCAGTCCTACGTGGCAGAACTGCACAGGCCTGCCGCAGCGGCTGCCGTCTCCATCCAGCGACATCAGCTCGGCACCAGACCTTCAGGCATCCTTCGGCATCCCTCGGGCTCCACCTAGGCATTGGCTGCATCGCGAGTGGACACCCGAGCTCGGCGTACGGTCGACAGTTGTTTTCCCCTCCCCACGATCCATCAACGTGGCACCCAGTAAAAAGGGCCAAGGGGTCCACCTAGAAGCACGCCTTTCAACCCTCCAAGGTCAGAGGGAGACCTAACTAAGTCAACCAAGGGCATTGGAGGCCCGCCGCACACATATACGGCTCATGCGGGTAGGTTTGGCATTCCATCGAACACCTTGTAGGCGCATATGTTCCAGCCCATCTACACCAAACCACGGGCCATCCCATGATTCCAACCCCTCAATTGGGTCCCACAACGACCCCCCAGTGAGTCGGGCCCAACCCCGACACTTAGACACGTGGCAATGAGCCATCTGATCCTAGCATTCGGGCCAACCTGAGGCTACCCTTGACAACCCACCGTACAATATGGCACATAGCCCGAGGCATGGCTCACAGCCATAAAGTGCCTCCCCTTTGCTCCCACGAGCTACCGTCGTCAACCTAAGGCCTGCCGTGCGGCCACTCAGCCACATACTCAAGCCGTTCGGCAATCCGAGGCATGTCGGGCATTTACCCGAACACCTTGCGGGCGGCTACAATAACAGAAAGAACGGCACCCCCACGGGCCCGTACCAGCCTCCCGGAGATCAAAGTCCATCAAAGGACAGCCCCAAACGATGCAAGAAGTCTCTTGGGGGCCATCCCCATAGGTTACGACCTCCCCCGGGGCCAGTTTGCCCCAGGGGTGGCCGCACGCCCCAAGGAGGGCGAACCTCCTTGGGGGCCATGCCCTCCCTCCATCCCGGTGGTCCCATGACCCCACTCAGTTCCGGTTCATCCCATTTGCGAACCTATGACACGGTTCATGTGCCCTACCAGTTCGAGGAATCAACATGCGGAAGCACGGAGTGACAGCACGACAGGTTCACTCTCCGGTCAACGTGCACAAGTCTCGGCTTCCATGTATCCTCCCAGTCAAAATGTCCTTTTCTTCTTAGTTAATTTAGGGAGAAATAAGAGCAAAAATGTAATTTTATAGGGTGGGACCACTCTCCCCTCTCTCTCCTAGCGCCACTCCGCCTAAACCTGATGGGGTCATCACCACCCGATGCCGCACTCAGGGCCCGTCTCCTTACCTCGGGTGCATCCAGCATGGTCTAGTTATTTATTTTTAAGTCCTATGTAATTTTTTGAGTCATGTCATTTGCTCAGCCTAAAGGGAAAGAAGTCCAGGTAGATGGTAAAGGGAAAGAAGCCAAGCGTCCTCCAAAGAACCGCCCAGACCCTTCATCTCCGGCGGTCCAGCAGAGTGAGGTTGAAGTTCCTGCTAGCAAGAAAAGGGTCGAGGGTAAAGGGAAAGGAGTTCAGGAAGTAGGACCCAAATGTCCTAAGAAGTCCAAGGTTGCAGTGCCTATTTCAATTGCGCTCACTCACCCTATCTCTGGGGTTATGAAGCCCAGATGATGCGGGACGGAGACGAGGACTTGACGTTGAGTTGGATATGCAACCTGAGACTCTAGCAAGCGTGCACTCGTCCCTAACGAGGGAAGCGTTCGGACCTGCACGGTTGAGAAATTAGCAGCGAGTCAAGGGTGGTCAGCTCACTCTCTCGTGCCCGGGTCGGGTCATGGGACGGTCTCACTCTCTCACTCACAGCGGTGAGTTGAATTAGACGAGCTAGGAATTAACTACTCACATGCAGCGATAGAAAAGCGTATACTAAGAAAGCAAGAAACTATGACTACAAGGGGGTGCCGAGTGTACCTCCACGCTCCGGGCATGGGGAAGATAATTCCGGCCAAGATGGTAACTCCCGAGTAATACAACAATCATAATAATTTACAGCAATGAATCTTTACCCACTCCACGCAGGGAGGTAAAGGGCTATAGCGGGGCCGGGAGGACCATTCTTGGGTTGGCGGGCAGCACTTGGATCCGCTCTGTCGGTGCCGTCTGGAAGATGCTTGTTGCTGGTTGTGGGGCCCACGTGCTGCTCAGTGGGGTCGAGTGGGTCCAGAGTGACACCGCTGTGACGGGGGGCCGTGGAGGGATGCTCCCTTGGACGATGGCACGCTGGTTCGCCTCGGGGGAGGCGAGGCGGCTCCGGTCTCCAAGAGTTGGATTTACTGTCCACGAGCTGTCACTTACTATTTTACAGCGTGCGACCCGGCAAGAATGGTTGCTGCGATCAGTCCTGATGTTAGATCGACACGAGACTAGTGGCGTTGGAAAGCTCTCTTGAAGAGCTACGATCCCAGCCTCGAACAAAAATTTAAAACTCCCTGTGCTAGCCGTAGCTGATTTTAGAAGCTGCTGATTCCCAGATCTAGATCTGATTAGATGTGGGATCGCCACCATGTTGCAGGAGAGCTATTGCAGCATTTCCTCAAGCATCTCGATGGTGAGCTCCTCCTCTTTATAAAATAAGGAGAGCTCCTCTGGGATTGGAAAGTCTTCACCTTCTTCAAGATGGTGAGCCATCTCCCGAAGCCATTGCAGAAGGCGGGCCTTCTGCCCAAGCTTGTCCCAAGAGATATATTCGTCCAGAGTGACGACCCTGATGGGACGAGGGGGAGTGTATTCTTCCAGCTCATCTATGACCTTTTGAAGTCGCTGTAGAGGAGCTGGCTCCTTACGGGCCTCAGCTGCTACTTGGTCCGCTTGCTTTTTCAACCTCCTCTTCAAGTTCTTCTTCCGATTCTTCTCTTGCTTCTTCTAGCATGCCGCCTCTTGAGAAGAAAGGGGACCTTGCTTTGAAGGTGGGACTGATTTGCCCCCTGAATTTTACTTTTTACTTCGGGCTGGCTCCTTAGGAACCTTGGTGCTGCGGCTCTTTCTGGGGACGACCTTAGGCCAGTTGGCCTCCTCCGGTTGAACTTGGAAGGTGGCATTGATTACCTGAGCAATTATCTCAGGCGGCAGCTCCTGGAATTCTACCAGTCTGGAGTGGGGCCCTTGGGGGCATTGTGACTCCGTCGTCTTTGCTTTGACTGGCTCCTTCGCGGGCTCAAGAGGTTGAGACCTTTCTGCAATTGGCGGCCTCGCTAGCTTGACAGGACTTTTGGCTGGAGGCTCCCTCACCTTCGCCTTGCCTTTATTGTCTGGTAGAGGGTTTTCCCTTATGACAATGCCGGGTTGACTCGGCCTGGAGCGGGGCATGGAACCCTCTCCCATGGCTTGGTTTTTTGGGCTCTAGGCCTTAGGCCCCTCGCACCTGGCCTTGCCTTTGGGGTCTAGTCGGGACTTGTCGCTTTCCGCAGGCTCACTCGGTCGGGCTAATTGAGAGAAAATCTTAGCCTCTTGTCGAGCTTGTTGGAGAGTCTTCTCGACGGCCTCCTTAAGACGCCGCATTGTCATAGAGTTCCCCTGCCCATTGATCTCGCCTCTCTGGATGAGGACTTCAATGCAGTCGTGGACTTCTGGGCACTGCCGGGTAGGGTGAGACACCCTAGCATGGTATTTGCAATAGCGGGGATGACTCTGTCGTCCGATTAGGACGAGAATGTACCTGGTGGTCCGCCACCTGATAAGAAACCCCCTGAGGTAAAGGAGAATCTCTGACTCCTCAGAACAAGCTGTCGAAGGCCGTATCAGTGGAAGACCCGAGTAACCCGGCATGGGTACGTCTTCTTGATAGATAGGTCCATTAGCGACCGAATAGCTGCCCAGCCAAGGTGAAAGTACATCGGGCAGTGACTCACTCCCTGGGAATGTTACAAATACAGGAAAAGCTGACCTAGTAGCACAAAGCACAATGCCAAAGGCCATGACAGTGAAAAACCCAAATGTCTGCACTGAAGGCACGTGCAACACCAGAATTGGCCATTTTGTGGCATGAAGATCCTCTCGATACTTCTCATGTAGATCCCATCAGGACACGATGAGATGAAAGTTCAAGTTGACTCTCGGAGTTAGTCCTAATTTCATGAGCCAAAGCCCAGCTCGAATAAGCACAACAAGGGGATCAATCCGGCACACCTCTAATCCGACGCGCATAAATCAACCCCCACTAAACTGGTGTGCCCACTTGCACACCGGGTGAGGCCACGCCAGTTAAGGCTATAGGAAGGGTGCTTTCGAAGAGGAGGCACATGACCGCTGAGTGAAGAGAAGCAAGAAAAGGAGAGAAAGAAGGTGCGCGTAGAGTAAGTGAAGGGAAAAGAGTCTTGGGGAGAAAGAAAGAGGGAGAGTTCTTCCTGAGCAGTCATCCGTCGTCCGTCAATGGAGAAGAAAGGTCTGAAGCGAGGGAAGGAAGAGAAATTTTTTCGATACCCTATTTTTGTTGCAAGTAGTAGAGGTGGATGTATGGGATATTACTCTCGTTCCTCTTCTATTTCCCCCTCTATCAATATCTTCCCTGTGGCTTGTAATGAAACGGGCAAGGATATGAGCCCACATTCCCCCCTTGTTTCCTTTGTAATCGAGCCTTTGGCTCCTTTCTTTTTGTTATCTCCCATTGTGGGGATGTAATGGAATGGTTCTGTGTGACAACGCCAAGCCGAATGCAATATGTATTTCTTTATTGGATTATTTCCCAAGCTATATCTGAATCCCTCTTCTTGTTTTGTTGTATTTACTTTCGTATCATTTATTAACATTCAGTTTCTCCCATCGATAGGAGTGCCTATCTCCCGGACATGGAACATGACAACATTATGAAAGTTCTATTTCTGAGCTTTTCTAAAAAATGTAAGTGACATATAGCAATAACAGCTTTCCTTTTCCTTTCATTAATATTTCTTCGTACATCAAATAGGTCGCAGCAATACAATGCATACCAAAAATAAAAATATTACATCCACTAGCGCTATAGCATGAGCTGATTACTCGACTGACACGGCTAGCACTCCTAAGCCAAGCCACTGACTCTACCCAGTGTAGAAACTGGCTCGGATAATAGGATGGCTGAACCTATTGGCTCAGGAAGCTCGGGAAAAAGGTATCAGAGGAAGAAAAGGAAGGAATGCCCAGATGTCGAGAAAACAAGAGAAGGCCTCCTCTGCCAACTCTTTGTAAGGCACAGAGTCGGAGTAAGGCACAGAGTCGGAAGCTGAACAGAAAGCAAGCACCTGTGAGTGGCGCAAGCAAGGGTCAAGCTACAGGCATCCTCCAAAGAGTGAAAGAAGAGAAGTTGGTTGAAAAGGAGGAGTAGGAGAGGTGAGGAAGGAGCAGGACGGGGCCATAGTGCCGAACGCCCCCCTCCCTCAAGCCTCCTTCCACTTCTACCTTCCTCCTAATATAGGAACGACAGTCCAAAAGTCGGGAAAAGGTGCATCGTTATGCGCTGACCCTTCTTCCATGCTGCCCGCCCACTACTAACCCTTCTTCTATGCTGGAGTAGCAGGAACGCCTCGACAGCTGCCAGGGCCATCATCTTCCAAGTCGCCCTCCATGTTCTGCTGATAATCTCCCAGCATGAAAGGTAGACGCTTCACGAGAAGGGAGGAAGAGGAAAGACTGCAAGGGAAGCCTAAGCGGTGAAGAGAGGCGGAGACACCTTTTGGGACCTTTTTATGGGCTGAAAGGGGGGAACCTTGGTCTTAATTGAATCTCCCCTCGAAAAAATGCGAAAGGCATAAATTTTTCTCCAAGAGCAGTTATTTTGTTCCCCTCAGTGGCTCCTCTCATAGGGATACGCAAAATGATAAGTCATTCAAAGCATGGAAAGTGAAAAGGCGGAAAGGTGCCAATACCACGCCAGCCGTCTGACCGATCGGCACGCGAGAAGCCTGCGAAACATATTAAATCTCTGAGTTTGGGCCCTCAGTCCTCCCTCTGTGTCACCTAGTGTAAACCTCCAGCACCCCCTGACCTCAGCCAACACCACCCAATATGAGGCGAACCTACAGTTGCAAAGTGCTCCCGGCTCTCCACCTAGGACTTCAGGAATATAGAGACTCCTCTTCGGCATGGAACGAAGGTCTTCGGATTCAATCTGATGTAAATAAACACTGACTGCTTGCAGTTGATGGGGAAAGACATCCTGTACATGACTCCTCACAGTCGCCTGCGCACTCGCACCCATGAAATCGTCCTTCCCTCCACGTGTCTCTCACCCCTTAAGTCGACGTGCCACACCCTGGCGGCGTATCCCCAGTTAAACATTCGATTCCACGGGTGATTGTCGAGAAATCGACTGGCACGCCTGCATCCCAGCCATGTTTCCCCCCAAACTCGAAAACCTCTTGTGTCACACGGTCTCCCTTCGACTCTCCGTAAAAGGTGAGTGCACGGTGCTGCTCTGAGAAAGATACGGTCATGAAAGGGAGTGCCCAGAATGCATCACATTCTGGCACCTCTCCCATAGCCATGTCTTACCCCTCACTCCTGTCACTGCACGCACGCCGCGCTGGTGAAACCCTGTCGCACGTGAACAAAAGGATGGCACACTCAGTGGGACGTCTCCCGCCTCCATTCTTTTTACTGAGGAGAGAGTCCGTGCCAGCCCTAAAGTCCTAGTGCCCTTTTCATGTCCTTGCAGGACAGGTAGAAGAAGAGCACCTGTTCACACTTCCCAGCAACTTCCAGTTTGTTTCCCAGTTGTCGGATCGTGTTTGACGACTATCAGCAGCCGTCGTCCCTGCTCGTCTGGTACTCCAACAACTATGGCGGCCATTACCTATAGTCCCATCGTCATTGCCACCCACGCACGGGCGGGCTACTTGGCAGTGCCGATCGCTTTTGGAAGTTTCGCTCCGGTCGTCATATCGCCCTACTTTTTGGGTGTGGTCCCCATGGCTGCTCCGCCGCCACCCCCAGCTCCTATCTCTTTTGGCGCCACCAATGCGCCACACTAGTTACCAGTCTTGGTAGCCAGACCGAGCGTCAGGCTAGGATCTCCTGTTATCGGTCCCCGTAGGGGTTCCGGACCAGTCCCAGCCCGGGCAAGCACAAGCCCCCGGGCCCAGTTCTGACCAACTCCCGATGCAGACTTCACGTCTTGAGTTTTGATCTCCACTTCTGTAGTTTGCTCGGGCCTCCAACCCCGGGCCCCGGCCAAGTCGGCATCCGGCATGGGTCTCCACCCTAAGGTGTTCGGCTCCTCAGTACCCTGCTCGGGCCGTCAACCCCAAGCCCCCACCGAGCCGGCTCCCCACATGGGTCTCCTGACCCGGGGGCATGGCTCCCCAGCATCCCATTCGGGGCTCTCGACCCGAACCCCGGAAGAGCAACCGCCTCACTCGGGTTCTCAACCCCTGGTACGAGGCGTCTCAGCACTCAGATCGAGCGTACAGCCCAGGGGTTTCTCGAGGACGGCGCTTGGCATGAGTAATCCGCGTCAGGCTTCGCACCTCCTGGTTCCACCTCGGGGGTATTTCTCCAGCGACCTGACAACGTCGGCTCCCAATACGGGTCTGCCTCTATGGGACGCGGCGACCCGAGCATGGACCGAGGGCCCTTTATCGAGCCTTTCGGTCTCGCCAGCTCCCAGTCTAGGCTCAAGGCCTCGGGTCACTAGCACCCCGGTACCCCCTACAGCGTTAGCTACAGGTGCAAGCACGTCGTTGTGAGCATCTACAACACTGCCATCGGCTCAGGCGAAGGCCTACACTAGAGTCACCCAACCACCGGCCTTCACTACAGACTTTGCATCTTGGGGGCCTATTCCGGTATTCCTGGTGGGTGGCCCTACACCAGAGCATTCACAGACTAGATTTTCTCGATCTACCACCTCAGAGCGGAATCATCTTCGGCTCCTCAGAAGAAGCATCATCGTAGCCGTAAAGGCAAGCGACCCGCCGCTGCCACCAGCAGCTCCGGCAAGACCATTCTTGTCGGGGACTTACGGATTCGCCTAGACGGGGGTGAACCCATTGTACCTCCAGAATGGATTGTCTCTACGGTCCCTACTACCAACCGCTTTAGCTTCCTGCATCAAACACGGGAAGACAAGGCAAAACTCAAAAGGGCGAACGCTTCGGTAACGGCCCAAAGGCACTAGTGCCGGTTCGGCATCCCAACTCCCAAGTCCCGTCAGAGAAATAGGGACAAGGGGGACCAGCAATCCGACTTGAGAAGGATCTGGGTTACCCTAGAGGAAGCTCAAGTTGTCCGGGAGGCGCGTCTCAGCAACCCCTTTCGAGCACTAGGACGCCGTGCCAAGTAAGGTGCGACTGGCCCTATAGCCATATCATTTCACGGTGCCCAGCCCCTCATCGCCTCTCTCTCACATAGGCGAAAATAGAGACGGGCTCGTTCTGGGCCCCACCAATATCCAGCCCTGAGTTCTCCTCAGGCAGATGCCGCAATGGAGACTCCTCTACAACGCACCTCGGTCTTTGATAGGCTGGGGACACCCGTCCACCCCAAGAGGCATTCTCAGAAGAGGCGGACGGTCCGGCCCCTCAATGACGCGGTCAGGGTGTTCACGTGCTACACCGCAGGGCACCAGCTTGAGGTTCAGACTGACGATCTGAACCAGCCCATATCTCACCTCAGGAGACCTCATCACCCGACTCAGCCGCCGACTTCAGTCGGCCACGTCGGCACTTCTGTCGGGCCTCAGGCATTGACACGAGCAGAGGAAGTTTCCATCGAGGAACGTGCCACCCCCATCAATGTAGAACTGGTCAACAATGACTCTTCGGTCGGTGAAGTCCAAGAGATGACTCTTGAGACTCTCATGAAGGAGAACCAGCACTTGAAGGCCCTTCTGCAAGACATGCTTCAAGAACATGACCTTCATCCTCAGCCACCCACTGGGCCTTCGAGGGAGGCGTCGATCCCGCCAGGTGGGAAAAATGGTGCTAATGCCTTAGCGAAAGCTGCTCAGACCCCTACAATTGTTGGGTTCAGTATGCCCTTGGCCGAGGCTCAACCACGGCCATCCAACATGTCGGTGCCAGAAAATCTCATGGCACAGTGCCAGATGATCTAGTGGATCGTTGAGGCCAAGCTCGCCCAGTTTGGAGAAGGGGTCGCGATTGTAGATCTCTAAAGTGTCCCCTATCCGCTACACCACCAGCTCAAGAAACTTCCCCCGGAGTACACCAAACTGTTGAAGCTACAAAGGTTTGACGGACATGGGTCTCCGCACGAGCATTTGGCCTACTACATTACGGCCATGGGCGAACTCGTGTTGGATGAGTCTTATCTCACCTAAGGGACTTAAATATACCCTAGACAAACCTACGCTCTGATACCAAATTTGATGCGGGACACTATGAGAACTAGGATGCTACGTGAAGACGCGACTAAAGGGATAACTAAACCAGCAACACGATGATATATTGAGTAGTGTAACTCAACACCTAAGAGTCCAAGAAGTTAACTACGCCAACAAACAAGCAACTCAAGCTCACAATTGTCCCCAAGAGAGGGAAGTGTGTTGATCTACATGGTTGAGGAACCGACAGGGTCTAGGGTAGGCAATTCACACACTCGTGCTCGGATCAAGCATGGGATGGTCACGCTCTCTCACCATGGCAATGATACAAATGTATACGAGCTAGAATCCTAACAATTCCATAAGCAGCGGCGCTAGATAATATACTAAACTAGCAAGAAGAGACCAAACAAGGATGTGTACACGTACCTCCACGCTCGGGGCATGGGGAAGACACCCAGCCAAGTCACACAACCACCCGATACAAGAGCTAAATAGGTACAACCAAAACAAAGCCCACTCCTCGCAGGGAGGTAAAAGGCTATACAGCGATCCGGGGGTCGTACGAAGTGGTGTGACGGGCCATGGGTCGGTGTAGCTCGTCGTCCACAAATCGCTACGAACCATTACGAATAGGAACCAGCGACAAGGATGGCGCATCACAGAGGCCGAGGAAGGTGCCAATGTCCCTAGATGTACGCTGTAGTGGATGACGAGCCTCAGCAAAGAAGCTGGAAGTCGACTACGCTGATGTGGTCCTCCGGCGTGATCACGAATAGTGGGTAGACTACAGTTCGGTCTATGCTGGCATAGGTGGACAGCAAGAAGAGGCACCCGGGGTGTGGCCTTCTGGTCATCCGTTGCTCACAAAATTTGGCACAGACGCTGGTGGGAATGTCCCAGGGGCACCAGTTGATTGGCGACTGCAACGGAGCACTGTGGTAGTCTTGGCAAATTTTGAAGTAGACCTTGCGCAATCTGGACAGTCTGCTGGCAGTTGGACAGGGGACCAAAGATGGGGCTAGAACTAGGGCTTCCTAGAGGCGAATGGGGCGGGGTTTTCTCTGGTGGATAGCTGATAGAGTGGGATGATTGGGTAGCAGAGGTGGGGTGGTGTGCAGTGGAGGTTGAATGTTTAGGGGAAGAATCATCTTGTCCATCATCCTTTTAGTCTATTATGCTTAGATTTACATTCTCAGACTGGGTTTTGTATTTCCATTCTTATTTTTGACTAAGAGGATTTTGGAGCGTGCTCCGAGTGTGTGTGGGGTTTCTCGTCGTCGAGTGAGAACCCATGTATGGGCCGTCGCGCCCGTGTGTGGTGGTTGCTGCCGTCGTGCAGCGTGGTTTTAGTGAAATCCTCTCGAGGTGAGAGGGGTGGACGTAGGATGGCACTAGTTGTGTCCGAACCACCTAAAAAATCACTGCGTCGTGGTTTGCTATTGTGTGATTGCATTATTTCCATCCGTTCGTTTGACGAGTGTGTGACGGTGAGATGAGTAGTTTATTATCTGTCCGTTCAATCTTTGTTCTCCGAGTGATATCATCATGCGTTGAGAGTTGCGAGTGCTTGTATGTGGTTTAATTGTGCATTTTAATCAAGCGTGATTTAGTGCTTCACTTACCATCTCTGTGGTTTGATTTAATTAAGTCCAAATTTGTCAAGAAGTGTGGGCAATCAATTCACCTCCCTCTCGATTGCCTCCTAACCGGGCCAACACTTTTGATAAGACAAGGTGGAAAACCTGATAAAAGTCTCAGCCCTTACCCGATGCGACTCTCGCCATACTTGTAGCCTCATCGGCAGGGGTCAGTGAGGGCAACCTCTCCTCCACCTCTGCAACCTTGCCCGCCGGAGTCGGAGAGGGAAAAGGCTCCCCCGCAATCCGGTCATCCTCAGTGGCCATCAGCGAGATGGAAGGCTCCTCCCGACTGCTCTTGGTAGGAGCCGACACGCGCTCCCCTTCAGACTCCAGACCTGGTCATAACACCATGACATCAATACTCGGTCGTAGAGTCGGAACCAAAGCCGATGGGGGAGGAGGGAAGGACCCCTACATACCTTCCAAAGCCGCCTCCATCTCGGCATCCCCGGTAGAAGAGGCCTCAGAAGAGGAAGAGCCCGAGCTCGAGCTATCTTCTGTCTCTATTGACACACGGCCTGTCACGCCCCGACATGAAATATCGAAACGTACAGTCAAAAATAGCTAGAAATAATATTAATATGCTAATCTAAGCATTTACACATGTGCTATGGAAAGAAATTGTGGCAGGATGGTTCTGCTCTGGCTGGTTCTGTCTTCAGGAAGCAGCAGTAGGAAGTTGGTGCCGTCACGAATGCTCCTAGAATCGGAATGGTGCGGGACTAAAGCCAATGCGTCCGTCTACGAGTCTCCTTCAATCTCTGACCAGGAAGGCCTCCAGAAGATGTCGGAGCAGAGAGAGAGGGGGTGAACAGTAGCATGGTATTGGTGCTGGTTCTGTGTTGACTGACCTGCGCACCCAGGAGAGAAAATTTGGAACGGCCAGCTCCGGACTCCGAATGAGGTTCCGTCAACTGGGTTGGAAGGAGGACTGGTAGAAGAACGCCCCGGCCAAGCGGCGCACCAAGGGGAGCAGAGATGTGGCCGTAGTAGCTTCTGTAAGCCGTTTCTAGCTGCAGGCCGGACTGGTTCTGCACTGTCTGTGGAGGATGACTCTTAGGAAGGCGGTGCCGTCACGATCACTCCTGGAGTCAGAATGGCACGGGACCAAAGCCAACGCGTCTGTCTACGAGTCTTCTTCAACATCCGATCAGGAAGGCCTCCAGGAGAGGTCGGAGCAGAGAGATAGAGGGTGAACAGTAGTAGGGTATCAGTGCTATTTTTCTGTGGACTGACCTGCGCACCCGAGGAAGAAAAACGGTAGAGGGACACCTCAGACAAACGGCGCACCAAGGGGAGTTGGGGTGTGGACGTAGAAGCCTCTGCACTGGTGCTCAGGTCTTCCCACGGATGCCAGTCGCGCGCTCTAACGATAACAGACCTCTCAGACAGCCACGAACTCTGATGAAGGCGGGATCACCTCGACATTGAATCTAACTTGGAGAGCTTTCCGTCGATATATGGCACACCTCTAGATGCCGCCGAATGACCCCGGAGCAGGCTCTGCAAGTCAGACCTTTGCTGCTGCCAGCGAACTGAACAAGATGTAGTGGTGGAAGGGGGGGATAGTGGGGAGTTGAGGAGGTGGAATGGGGTGGGAACGAGTTGGGACGCCCCCCGACTGTTAGGGGGGTCAATGGGGGGTCTAACCAAGCTATGGGAGGTGGAGAATAGGGCTGGGAGATGGAGTTTGCAGGGGGTGGAAGTGGAGCTGCGAGTTTGGGGAAGGAAGGGAGAGGGAAGGGGGATCCCTCCTTGGATTTTAAACAGGGTGAAATACGACAATTAAATGCATAAATTGGGATTCTACAGGGATGGGCGGTTGGACTTTGGCCGCTCAAAGGATGGGCGGTCTAGGGCTCAGCTGCTCATCCAGGATACGCGGCAGGATCACAGCCGCTCATGTAACATACTGAAACCAGTATACAGGATATAAACGGCTAAGGCACGGCCGCTCAAGGGATGAGCGGCTAGAGAGTGCCCGCTCGTCTTACAAAATTCCTAAGAGTTAGGCGGCTGGGGATGTGCCGCATAAGGCTTGGGCGGCCTAGGGTCAGCCGCTCGTCAGGATGACGAGCCCTATGGGCAGTCAGTCGATAAGCCGTTCATCTGTCTTGGACGGTCAGGGCTGGGCCGTTCTAGTTTCACCGCCTTACTATTCAAGGAAGATGTACGATATGGAGTGTACCACACATGGGCTTGAGCAGTCCATATGGAACCACTCAAAGGGGATAGGCAGTCTGGAGTTGACTGCACAAGGATAGACGGGCACTTGGTGACCGTAATGCATCCGCGACGGTGGGTCAGGTTTGGCCTGGGCCAAAACCTCGCCCGGAGTGCTCAAAACGAGTGGAAATGAAAATCTAACTAACCTGCCAAGCTAAACAAACCATTCCACACCCATTCATACGATCAAAACTAAATTATAATCAAATTCAAGAAATTAGGCTAAAATACCCTAACATAGAACAATGCACAAAAATCGAGAAAAATGGCGGTGCATGGGCGTGCAAGTGGTGCCAAAGTGATCCTAGCAAGACGAGGAGTCCATCTCCCTACCTATTGCGCGGTGAGAAAGCCATTCGAGACACATGCGGGCGAAGGGACGTCACGGCTCCTCTCGACCCGTCTCGTCTCCACGCTCCGTGAACCGAGAGAAGGAGGACGTCCACGGGATCCTTGCATCGAGCTCGTCCCGTCAGTACCTCCCGTGCCTCGATCGGGGCCCGTCTGGACCAAAATTGAGAGAGAGAGGGAGAGAGGAAGAGAGAGAACGAGTGAGGGAGAGAGGGAGA
Organism: Amorphophallus titanum; assembly: GCA_024336825.1. Classification (NCBI taxonomy): domain Eukaryota; kingdom Viridiplantae; phylum Streptophyta; class Magnoliopsida; order Alismatales; family Araceae; genus Amorphophallus; species Amorphophallus titanum. The sequence continues at coordinate 204,514 of JANBPO010006887.1, read as the reverse complement.
ATCGAGAGAGTGAGAGAGTGAGGAGAGACAGACGGCGATGGTGGGTTAATATTTATTATAAATATATTTTATTGTAAAAATTCATTAAATTGCATTTTAACCAGGCTTGGTTCAGAGCCCTCGCCCCAGGCAGCATCTGTGACTTCAAGCAATTTGGGTGAGTCTTCAAGGAGAGCTTCGCCGGCAGTGATCCTCCCAGGTCGGTAGAGGGGCTGTTGGCTCTCAAACAGGAACAAGGGGAGAAGCTTCGGGCCTACATCAACCTATTTAAATCGGAAGCCCTGCGGATCCCCCACCTGGATGAGGCCTCAGCCATAACTGCATTGATCGGGGGCACACGCGACGAGAATCTCTGACTCGAACTCGTCCTCCACCCTCCGACCTCCCTTGCTGATCTAGAAACCTTGGCCCTGCACCACACCGAGTGTGAGGAAGTACTCACCGCCTGCCGAGGCATGATGGGCTCAGGTCAGGAGGGGGACAAGAAGCGACCATCCGAGCAAGGCTCGGGCCAAGGAAAGTGGCGGAACTGGGATGGGGACCACAAAGAGCCCTCTCGAAAGTATAAGCGGTATACCCCTTTGACTACTCCTGTCTACGAAATTTACGAGGACCTCAAAGGCTCGGGCCTCCTCTGATAACCCGAGCCTATGAAAGAAAAGCATCGCAATCTCCACAAGCACTGCCTATTCCATAGTGACCACGGGCACCACACCGGTGACTGCCACCAGCTTCAGGATGAGATCGAGCATCTTGTCCATCAGGGGCACTTGTCCCGGTACGTATCCGGGCAGAAGGAGGACCGTGGTGCCCCTGAGGAAATCGACAACCTCCCTCATGGGGTCCACATCAACGTCATCACTGGAGGAGCAGCATCAGGTGGAGATAGCAGTCGAGGAAGGAAGCATCACATCGAGCGGGTGAGCTGGGCCTCTGAGCCCCCTAAAACCCCACAGGCGAGCGAACAGTAGGCCCTAGTATTCTTCGATCAGGATCTAGAAGGGTTAACAACCCCGCACGATGATGCCCTAGTTGTATCGGCTACTATAAACCATTGTAACATAGACGAGATATTAGTCGACAATGGTAGTGCCCCTGATGTACTTTCCTACAATTGCTTCCTCAAGATGGGTGAGAATGCATCTAGACTCCGCCCCATCCGAACCCTACTTTGTGGGTTCAACGGCCTGGCAACCTATCCCGAGGGAGCCCTAAGCCTGCCAGTTACCATCGGCACCAGCATGAAACAGGAAATCTAAGGTCATTAGGGATTCCTTTGATTGTCATCATCAAAACCACCAGAGAGAGACAACACAAGGCTCATGTCGAGTTAGACCAGAAGCTCGGCCAACTCTCTGCCGAGCGTGAAGCCCTCGTCAAGAGGTGGCATCACTCCGCTCCTGGGCCTAAGCGGATCAGGAGGAAGTGCGGTCCTTGGCTGACCAACTATCCCAGGCCCGATACTTGGTTGACCTCAAGAGTGGGTTCTTGGATGATGAGCTCCAGGCTCACGAGGCGAGCTCGAAGTAGTGGGAGGCCGAGCGGGAAGAGCTCCGGGGCTGCCTCCTAACAGTAGAACAAGAGAGAGCGGAGGCCGAGACGAAGGTAGCAGAGGCTGAGACAAAGATAACGGAGATTGAGCAAGGGGAGCGGAGGCCGAGACGAAGGCGGTGGAGCGGCATCTCGCCTTAAAAGAGTACCAAGAGGCACTGAAGAAGACCGCTTGTACCTACCATGGACTGGGCTTCAGGCGCGGGCTGAGGAAGGGCTTCGCTCAGGGGTTCAAACGAGCCGTATGTCTGGCCTAGGACCAAGTTCTCAGTGAACTTATTTTTGAGCTCGGGCAGCGATATGACTCGGATGAAGAAAGCTCGACCCCTCCGTCCACGCCCGAGCCTAGTGCTTCGGATGAAGAGAGCGAGGGCTCTATGGGCACCATGGAGGAAGAACCGCCCACCCTTGCCGCCCCAGGGGACCACACGGTCGAGGCAGTTCCCACACAGGTGGGGTTAGTGCCCGAGCCAGTGGCTTCTGAGGGGACCGAGCGTACGCAACCTTCAGTCATCGAGGTGGCGTCGGACACCGAGGACCCTCCAGCTTCCGATTCTCCCAAGAGATAGTCGATTCCCTAATCTTTCTCTCCGATCTCAGTAGACTAAGATTGATTTGTAGTCTTTTTGGCCTTCCTTTTTTTTGCTGTTACTTTGTACTTTCCTTCCTTTACTTTTTATAAAAGGAAATATTCTGCAAAAAGGAATGACTCACCATATCTTTGACCGAACGTTTGTCTATCATATCCGCGTATGTTAGCAAATAATATCTTCGTACGATTCTCCTGTCGAAAATCGAAGTTCCGCGCCTAGCGCTCAATTCGCAGAGTTTGTCATTGATTCTCTATAAAAAGGAGCCCAAGACATGCCCTTGGGGTGACAAAAGACATATAGTCTGAATAAAAAAAAGCAAAAAGAAAGGGGGCCGATACAATCAGAGCCCAGGCTCACTCACTGCCAGCGCTGCCAGGTGAGACTCTGCAGCCGCCAGCTCCTCTTCCAAGGTTGACGCAAGCTGAATGCTAGCCTCGGCCCCAATCTCGGTGGTCTGCCACTTGACCTCAGCGAGCTCTATGGCTCGTCGCTGCTCCTCCAAGGCCTTCGGCAAGGTCTCAGCTCTGCTCTTCGCCTCATTCAGTCGCATGGCGTGGTCCTTAGAAAGTGACACGGCCGCGTCGGCATGTCTCTTCTGCTCAGCCGCCACTGACGCAAGTTGAGCGCACTGCTCCTGCGCCTCTCGGATGGCCGCCAACCGCTGCGCCCTCTGCTCCTGAGCCGCCAGAAGCTACAGGTACTCTGCCCAGATGCCGGCCAAGCCAAACATCCAGAGCTCACGTGAGAAGCCAAGGCCGTGGTAGCCCTGGGTGCAGGCCCGCAATCGCTGTCTAAGCTCCTCCGGAGAAGGTAGGGGGTCGCCTCCCAGGTAGCCTCGGGCCCACTGAAGCAGGGCCGCGCCCATGCTCGCGTCCAATAGTGGCTCTGGTGGACAATAAGACATAGGCCACTCAACCCCCAGGTCTAGGGAAGAGTGGCCCATCTCACCCAGTACACCAGGAGGACCTGCACAATCCCACCAAACACAAAGGGGAGTCAGTAACACCCGGGACTTCCCTGTGACAAGACAAGGTGAAAAACCTGAGAAAGGTTGTGATCCTCACCCAACATGGCTCCCGCCATGCCTACGGCATCTCTGCTAGGGTTGGTGAGGGTAACCTCTCCTCCACATCCACGGCATCCCCCACTGGAGTCGGGGAGGGCAGAGGCTCTTCCACCTTTCAGTCATCCCCGGCAACCACCGAGGGCACAGGAGGCTCTCCCTGGTCATCCTCGATAGGATCTAACATGTGCTCCCCCTCATATTCCAGCCCTGGTCATGATACAATGACATCAATACCCTGCTATAAACTCTAAACTAGAGCCGATAGGGTGGGGGAAGGATTTCTATATACCTTCCAGAGCCGCCTAGACTCTGGTATAATTGTTAAATATTAAACTTTTAATTAAAAAGTAATTTTATTTCTACTACTTTAGCAAACTGATCTAATAAAATTTAATTACTTGCTACTATATCTGGGGCTTCAATGTACAACATGACAATCCTTTTTTTCCTTCGGAGCTTTACAGCTCTTAGGAAGCTTCACGGGTTCCAAGTGGTATCGGGTCTACTCGATAGTCCTATCTGGTATCTGGGATCTGGGTCGTCACAGCCTTAATGTCACCAGGTGTTCGATCCTAGTTCTTTCAGTAACTCTAGGACTCTTCACACTTAAGCTCCTGCCAATAGAATAGAAAGCATTTCATCAAACACTTTGTAAGCATGAGTGGATATCAATATGCATTGAGCATTGTGTGACTCTTAAGTCTGAGCATATGTGCATAATGCTTAACTAAGTCTGTGCATCTTTCATATGTGCATAGAATTGACAGTGCTCAATGCAAATATGTACAGACCTGGACAATGCATATGCATAGACCTGGACGATGTATATGCGTAGACCTTATCTTGCACAGGATACAGTGTGCATCGACCTTGCTTTGCACAAGGGACATGTGCACAGACCTTCTATATGCTCAATGCTGATGTGCACAGACCTTAGAAGTTAAGATGCAAATGTGCACAGACCTTGATACGCATGGACTTGAGTGCGTGTAGACCTTACAATGCATGTTAAGAAATATGGATCGACCTTAGTATGGCTAAGGTAAAATATGCATCGACCTTAGTATGGCTAAGGCAAAACATGCATCGACCTCATCGACCATAGTATGGCTAAAGAAAAATATGCATCGCCCTTAGTATGCAGCACAGTAAACATGCATCGACCTTTATTTGTACTACATTAAACATGCGTTGACCTTTATATATGCACTACACTAAACATGCGTCGAACTTTATATGCAACACAGTGAACATGCATTGACCTTTATATGCACTATAGGAAACACACGTCGACCTTTGTTAAACCATGTATAGACATACATCGACCTTTGACACTATAGTCTAAAACCTGCATGGACTTGATGAGAAGACATAGTGAATGTGCATCGACCTTAATGCTTTGTATCCTGAATATCCATCAACCTTTGTTTTGACACTTTGGCTATTGTGTTATCCCTCCATTTTTGGAACCCAGGGTAAGAAGCCCAAACCCACTCCGCTCCGCCATGGAGGACGTCCGTGGAAGCTTCAGTGCATCGTTCTTGAGAAGAGGACGAGTGAGAGGCCCCATCGAAGCCCCCATGTTCTTCCTCCTCCACCGTCCACCTCACCATCAAACTCCACCACCACCGTCGCCATCTCCGACCATGACCGTCACCCTCAAGGTGAAAGAGAAGCCCGACTGCACCGTTCCTGAGATGAGGGTGGGCGAGTGGCCCCAACTGAGCTTCCCCTTCCTCTTGAGATCGGTCCCCACCTCCATCCACTTCGTCGCCGCCCACCACCGCCACCTCCGTCATCAAATTATCATAGCTATATTTGGTTTGTTTTGATGTTTTAGGCCACCCTCTCCCACTTCCCCACCTTCTCCTATGCTCCCCCGTGCTCTCCCAGCCCCCATACCCCCTCAAAAGACCTCCAAGTGTTGCTCATGGAAGCCCCGACCGAGCTCACAACATGCTAGAATGAAAAAAGAGTTGCAGAAATCACCTCCAGGAGGGAGCCTTGTGACAGGCCGCCACCTACAAGTGGTGGTCCTCACAAGACCGCCTCCTACAGGCTCCCATGCAGACGCTCATGTAGAGATGCAGCTTGAAGTTTGCTCATCCCCGACCCTCATTTCACAGTAAAATAGTATTAGAGCAAGTCTTTTGGGTTGTCCCCACAATCCAGGGTCCTACGGATCTAGGTTCGAGGGTGAACCTCTTCCAAGAGGAGGAGTTTGATGGGAACGAAAAGTGGCATCGTCAACGGCTCTGGCAGACCTAGAATAAAGTGGCGGCTCTAGAGGACCTCCTCCTCCTTACAGAAGCCAGAACGGCTAGCCCTTCCAACTTCAAGCATTTTGCTATCCGAGGGCTTCAATGGGCGTCATTTTCTGATGTTTTCATCAATGTATCGGTGTCATTTCATATTCCCCCACTCCCTCTAAATGTATCCCCCTATTATGATCAAAATTAAGCAATGAGAAAATTTGAATTTTAGCCATGACTATTATGTTATCCCTCAATTCTTGGAACCCCGTCGAGCTCGACCGCGGCAAGCTCACCAGTTGGGCCTGCGACTACGACACCTTCTAGGCACGATTGATTGTTGATCGAGTAGTAATTTTTGATTCGGGTGAAATTTTTAGAAGGGGATTCATTCACCCCCCCTCTGAATCCATCGCTTCGCACCTATCACCCATCTCCATTGTGTCCGATCGTGATCCGTGCTTCACATCGGGATTCTTGAGGAGTTTCCAGAGAGCTCTAGGCACCAAGTTAGCATTCAGCTCGGCCTATCTTCCTCAGTCAGATGGTCAGTCTGAGAGGACCATCCAGACTTTGGAGGACATGTTGAGATCGTATTATCTGGAGTGGCAGGAGAGTTGGAGCCACCATTTGTCGTTAGTGAAGTTTGCCTATAACAACAGCTATCATTCGAGCATTAGTATGGCTCCTCATGAGGCGTTGTACGGGTGACCTTATCGGACTCTGCTTGATTGGTTCGAGGTGGGCGAGCGTGTCCTCACAGGACCAGATTTGGTGCAGCAGTGTGTTAAGGTGTTACATTTCGTTCGGCAGAAGATGTTGGCAGCGTAGAGCCGACAGAATAATTGTGCCGATCGGAGGAGGTGACCTCTCAGCTTTGTTGTGGTAGATCGAGTGTTCCTGAGAGTTTCTCCCATGAAGGGTGTGATGTGCTTCAATAGGCATGGGAAGCTGAGTCCCCGCTACATTGGTCCTTTTCTCATTGTCGAGTGTATTGGGAAAGTCGCATATCGGTTGCAGTTACCTCTGGAGCTATCTGCGGTACATGATGTGTTTCACGTGTCAATACTTCGAAAGTATATGTCTGATGATTCTCATATTTTGGAGGACATCATTTGGCCTGAGGTGACCCTAGATTTGTCCCTTCTGGAGTATCCTATCCGCAATGAGGATCGGAGTGAGCAGCGCCTACGGAACAAGGTTATTCCTCTGGTTAAGGTGGTCTGGCAGCGTCATTCTAGTGGTGAGACGTCTTGGGAGCGTGAGGATGAGAGGCGGCAGCAATATCCTTACTTGTTTACTTGAGTCTTTCCCCTGTTCCTGTCCTTCATTCTCAATTTTCGAGGATGAAATTTATTTAAGGGGGGAGGGCTATAATGTCCTGGGTTTTTCGGATATTTTTCGGATCTGGATCCGTGTGTTTCGGATCGTTTCCAGGAGTTCTGGAGCTTGTTTCGTGATGCCATTCAAGAACAAGGCCGTATACCAGTTGGCGGCCAAGTTCCACATTGACTGGAGAACCTCTTCAGTCTACAACCTACAGGCCAATGGCTTGGCCGAAGCCTTCAACAAAACTATCTGCAAGCTCTTGGCTAAGATCGTTAGCCATCAGAAGCGTGACTAGGGTGAAAAGATTTTCGAGACTTTATGGGCCTACCGAACGGTCTACAAAACCCCCACGGGATGCTCGCCATTCTCCCTCATCTACGGGGAGGAAGCCATCATCCCTGTCGAAATCCAGCTAGCATCCTACCGCGTAGCGGTACATACCAGCTTGGCTGACTCTAATGAAAATGAATACAAGAGAAGGCTGGAAGAGCTTACTGATCTGAAAGGCAAACAGCTCGAAGCCTACAAACACCTACAAGTATATCAGGCCCGCATGGCACGAGCCAATGACAAGCTCATCAAGCAACGAGCCTTCAAGCAAGGCAACCTCATCATGATCAAGGAAAGAGAAGTCATGGCAGGCCATTCTAGTGACAAGCTCCAGCCGAATTGGCGAGACCTGTACATCATCTGTGACGCCTATGAGGGTGGGGCCTACATAGTCATAGACCACAAGGGCCACAAACCCTTCCTGCCTCTCAATGGCAAACATATAAAGTTGTACCATGCACTAGAGCATGAGTTCGCACGCCACACCAAATAAGGCGTATGCTCCCAGTCCCAGTCATTGGAACTGGTCTTCTCTCCCAGAAGACCAAACCAGTCACTCTTTCCAGTCCTCCTCTCCAGCCAAGCCAGGGGGCCAGCTGGACCCCTCCCAAAGTCATCGTCAGATGCCCTTAGAAGCCAGCCTCCCCCTTTCGTCCTCACAGCGACAAAAGTGGGGGCACCACTGCATCAACCACAGCTCAGCCACCAGGCTCTCAGGTAAGTAAACAAAAAAAAAATAGAATAGAAAAATAACAATAAAATGGGGCTAAAAATAGAGATGCCCCGATGGACCCAGTCATTCCCCACCGTGAGGAGTCGGCTGGGGGCAAAAGGCCAACAACCCAGCTGAGGTGAAACTCGCAAGGGCGCCTCAGGTAAAATTGGAAAACCCCTCGACGTGAAAACCCGCGAGGGCACGTCGAAAAAAGCTAAATGGGGTCGGCTCTGGTGAAAACCCAAAAGGGCACTTGGGCCGATAATGAGAAAACTTCTCTCCCCCACCAATCAAGGTGGTCTTCACCTACTCTCTAGTAGACCGCGATATCTTCCCATATGGATCGATAACCAACTCACATTTTAGAGCCGGTGGCTCGGCATCTCCCGATCATCCTCCACATCACTCTCTCTAGTCTCTTGTCGATACCAGCCTTCATGTGGCATTCCAGCCGCAATCCCAGCACAAGCCAGTTCCAGCCAATCTCAAAATCTCTGCCATCACACACTCCTATATTCTATGTATGGTCCACTACTCCCAACTAAACTTGGCTAGGGCAACACATCCCTCGGCCCAACAGACCCCATAACTCATAAACTCCTAAGGTAGAGACAAAACTGTACCCAGTCATCTATACCCTCCAGCTTTCGAATACATCCCTCAATAGCACCCTGCTACGGACGACCATCCTAAAAAAAAGAAGAAATAATAATAATAATAAATAATATCACAATATGGTTAAAAATAGAGATGCCCCGGTGGCCTCAGTCGGCTCCCATTACGGGACCCTTAGGGACAAAAATTGCCATCAACCCAGCTGAGGTGAAAATCCATAAGGGCACCTCAGACAAAATCGGGTAACCCCTCGGTATGAAAACCCACAAGGGCGTACCGAAAAAATCCAAAGGGGGCCAGTTCTGGCGAAAACCCGAAAAGGTGGTAGATCTGATAAAGAGAAAAACAAAAAATTTCTCCTTCTCCACTCCTCACAGACAAGGGCCGTCGATCCCAACATCTTGTCGATGGCTATCTCCAGATCACTCCACAACAAGGGCAACCACTACACCCTCAAGGGCCGGACGAGGCCCAACTCCAGTACCAGTTGCTAGTTCCAACATCGTGGCTTCAACGCCTTCATAGGCTAGCCACCCAATTCCAGTACCGGTCTCCAGTCCCAACATCGTGGCTTCAACTCCTTAACAGGCCAGCCACCCAGTTCCAGTATTGGTCTCCAGTCCCAGCATCATGGCTTCAAGACCTTCACAAGCCAGCCATCCAGTTCCAGTACCAGCCCCCAGTTCCAGCATCGTGGCCCCAACGCCTTCATAGGCCAGCCACCCAGTTCCAGTACCAGTCTCTAGTCCCAGCATCGTGGCTTCAGCGCCTTCACAGGCCAGCCACCCAGTTCTAGTACCAGTCCCCAGTCCCAGCATCGTGGCTTCAATGCCTTCATGGGCCAGCCACTCAGTTCCAGCATCAGTCTCCAGTTCCAGCATCGTGGCTTCAACGCCTTTACAGGCCAGCCACCCAGTTCAAGTGCCAGTCCCCAATTCCAGTGTCGTGGCAACAACACCGTCGTAGGCCAGCCACTCAGTTCCAGTGCCAATTGCCAGTCTAGCAATCCAGCCATCACACATCCATGAGCCAATCGCCTAGCCCTAGCATCAACATCCAGCTCCCACATTTTGGCTATGATCCCTTCACAGGTTAGTTAACCAGTCTCGGCCCCCAGTTCTGGCTCTTGACCGTCATATCTCTCAAGGTCATTCGACCACCACAGCCCTAGCTTCTCAGCCTAATATGAGCCACATTTTCGGCTAACAACATGAAGATAGCCAACACCCCATGCGTCAGCCTATAACCGACGCATCCCAGAGCCAACCCTCATATTTGACCCCATAGGCCGCCATATCTTGGCAAACCTACGCTAACCCCATACAACATGGGCCTTTCTCTCCGAGAGACTAGCCCCCAGCACTTGGTCTCTTCCCCTACTTCACGGTACCCAGTCCCGAGTTCCCAGTATCCAAAATCCAAACGCACTGTCCCCAAAGCCCAATTCTCTATGTCAATGCCCCCCAAAATGGGTAAACCCGACCTGTTACACCCTATACTAGTACGTGGTAGGGAAGAATCAAGCAGACTAATAGTAACTGGTCGCCAGTCCCTGCATTCGACACGGTTCCATGGAACAAGAAGTAGAACAACCCAGCAAATGATGACATCAAAATCTAGAATCTGTCATTAATACTCTCTATAAAGGGGGAGCCCAAGACATGCCCTTAGTGATGTGAAATGAACCTCGGACCTACACAAGCAAGCACAAGCGTGAACCGAATGGGCCGAAGTCGGCAGCCAACTCACACGGCACTCACCCGAACCCGTGGGTGACTCGGCGATGCCGAGGGGAGGATGTGGGGATGGCCCCTTGGGCATTCCACCACTTCACGTACTCAGGTGTCACCCGAGGGACGCGGCCGGGAGCTGGTACTCTGAAGGTAGCAGCGTTTGCCCGGTGGAAGAAGTCCCACCAGACTCTGGCGTTCTCTGCAACTAAGCTTCCCCGAAGAGCCCGTGTCGCCAAGCCGAACTGGACACTGTATACAGGAATGTGCTAGTCGTAGCCAAAGTTTCGGCCAAAATAGAAGGGGTAATATGGCTCCAGCAGTAACGTCTCCCCTTTCCTGAATACCAGCACGCTGGGATGGATGGACAGCGCCCAGTCCCTCAATTTAGGTTCCAGCAGTGGGCGAACCACGTTCGCTTGGCTAATCGGGTGGACGCACTTCTCCACCTGATCATCTTTGCACTCTCTCCTACTGTTCACCAGAGGGCTAGAGTGCGTAGCCAGTGCCCAGAAATGAATGGCCCCAGTGGCATCTTGGGGGACTGTGGTCAATCGGCCCCAGATATCGTACAACCGCAGAGAAGTAGGCCTCGACTCAGCACTAGCAAATTCAAGCATCTGCGACACGAGCCCCCAGTCTTGAATGGCACGTGGGGCAAACTCCGGGAATAGAGAACAAACCCACACATTAAAAAAATACAGCGGGCACACATACCGGGCCTACCACAGGAATTGATGAGCGTTGACATCCCCCAAAGCCTTGTATATTAGGTAGAGGGTAGCTGGACAGAGAGACAGCTCAATCCCCTATGCCATCTGGCATGCCGGGTAAATTACATCTGGCCGGATCACCATCTCATCCCTGTACGGCATTGCAAATGAACATAGCTAGTAAGTCAAATACGTAGCACAGTGCATCAGCGGGTCGACCGCCATCGGGTTGGGCCCGCTCTGCTGCCCCTTGGAGGGGATCTTCGCATCCATCTTGGGCTTTGCACGTTTCTTGCGGGCAGCAATGGTGCTGACACATGGGAAGTCCTCATACTACTTTGGCCCATCATAAAAATACTGCAGCCACAGGGCCATCCTGACCCTCTTCCTGTCCCCGCGGAGAGGCTGCCTCTCACCATGGGCTGACTGATACAACTCTCGGTACACCTTCATTAGGTACCGATATGAGTATCCCAGAGAATAGTAGCCATCCCCGTCAGTTTCATCTTTCGCCATCCAGCACGTGGGCCCCACGAGAGCGCGTTCCAGCATTGTCAAAGCGGCCCCGAGTGCAGCCCGCCAACCCGTTCGCGTCACTCCTTCATCGCAACATCCTCCATCTTTTGCTGCCGTGCAACCTTAGTCAAGGATTGCCTCCCCATCCAATTCAGACGAGGAGTCCCTTATTTTCCCCCCCTCGTTGTTTAGGCTCTGGTGGTCCCTGGGTTGGAACCTGCTTCCGTAGGGGCATTCTCCACTCTAGCACACACCAATTTTGTGGGAAGGAGTCATTCTACCGCAGCTGGGGGCCCGGGAGTCACTACTCGGGGCAGCCACCATCGCATTGCCTCTGGCGGGTTGGACCTCCCAACGCCCAATGAAAGCACTCCTATGGAACATTAGAGGGTTGGGCAGCGCCCCATCTCTCAGCAGGTTGAAGTTGCTTATTCACCAGTTCAGGCTGCACTTCATCGCCATCCTCGAACCCAAGCTGTATACTCCTATGTTGGAGAGATATCATCGAAAGCTTCGCATGCAACATTGTCTGGCCAACTCACTTGAGAAGGGCCATATCTGGGCTTTTTGGCAGTCAGACCTGGACATCTCCTTGGTTCGCTCCTCTGACCAGCATATAACCCTTAGTGTTTCCTCTACTTTGAAGTGCATTGTCCTCTTCACTATTGTGCATGCTAGCTGCTCACTTCCCGAGCGACGCATCCTCTGGGATCACCTCGTCGAATTTGCCGCATCCTGCGACAAACCTTGGCTGGTCGGGGGGGATTTCAACAGCATCCTCTTTCCATCCGAGAAAAGAGGGGGGAGGCGTGCCTTCTCCCTCTCCATGTCAGACTTCTAGGCTTGTGTGGCTGCAGCTGGCCTTGAAGATGCAGGCTTCCTCGGTGGTCCCTTCACCTAGCACAATGGACAACGTGCTAACGGCATTTGGGCAAGGCTAGATCGAGTGCTCCTTAGCGCGGACTGGACCATCTCCTGCCCACCCATCTCCATTCGGCACTTGTCCCGAGCTTGCAGTGACCACCGGCCCTTGCTTTTATCTATGGGCCATCTCTGATGTGACACAACAATGGGGGGTGGACAGCAAATAAACAATATGTCCTCGGACCTATCTAGCAAGCACACACACACAAACGCGAAAACACAGGGCAAGAATGCCTTAACCAACTAACAATGTCGTCAGAGACCTAGCATAGGAAACCTCGATTCTCACAAGAGCTCTTAACCTGAGGGACACAGCCAGACTACAATCACGAACGACACCTTGCTCCGCACTCCGTACACACCGATCATCAGAGTAGGCATACACCAAAGGACACAGTCTGGCGTCACCTCAGTCACAAGGACACCAATCATGGCACCGCTACCACCATTTCGCTCCCCGAGGACGCACACTCCTCGTCACGAGAAACAAACCACTGATCAACACCCATGCTCGACGGACCAACCAAACGTCAGCTCCACAACTCCCTGACAGATCTCAAGCCCTGCACCTGGCAACCTACACTAAACTTCCACCAGCTCACGCAGCCATCTCAATAGGCCGCAACCAGATCATCGGCGCAGTGCCAAGAATTACCTCACACATGGCAAGCCGATAGCCAGACATATCACTGTGCTAACTCTACCAGAAGATAAACTTTGACAAAGCCCAGATCTCATCTGGGAGGCACATCACGGGGATGACCATCAAGGCCTCACCGATACATGACTTTCACCATTCTCGAACCACAAACACCAGTAGCATCTTCTATCTGTGAAAGACCACCCACTGGTCGCCAGACACTCATCAACATAAAACCTTTGTCGGCCCAGTAGGCACGATCCAAATCATTACAAGCCATTCGCTGACTCCCCACAAACCAACACCGCACCTCGAGCCAACTCTCACTCAAACACTACATCCGATCTCGAACCTCACGCCAACTCTACCGTCTCAGGGGAGTACGGTGAAACCACATGATAGGATCTCTCCTCGGTCCTCATGCCACACGACTCAGACTTACGGGAAATTCTCTTGTGCTGGTCGTAGACCAAAGATCACCATTCCAACATCAAACGTCTCATCAAAGACCTCCGCACATAGACATCATCCTTCGTCCTGTCTCATCAAGTCCCATCTCATCTCAATTACTCCAACTAGACGCTTGCCAATCCCGGTTCCCGCTCTTTCCCCAGAGTCACGGGACATACAACCTCTTACAACTCACGGCACACATCTCTAGGGGAGGAAAGTGCCATTCAAACCCACGGCAACCTGGTCGACCAACATGGCATAGCCCCTGAAGTGTCTTCATGAAGTCATCTTTGCTAATCTCGGGCAATTTTGGTTCCGCCCTAGGTGAACGACGCTTCACAGCTTTCCGAGCCTCTAAATAGGCCATTACCTCTGTATTGGTCTAGGAGTTCAGCTTCTTCAGATAAGGAGGATCGATATCTAAACCTGGCTCTGGATGAGAGTCCATGAATTTGCATTCTGCAATAGCCTAGCATTCCTGGCGGAAGTTCCTGTAGAATCCCGTTCGCGCATTCCACCATTTGATATACTCTGGAGTGACATGGGGGAAACGAGAGGGAGCCCGGACCCTGAATGAAGCCTCCTCTCGATGGTGAAAGTAATCCCACCATGCATGAGCCTCGTCATTTGCTAACTGGCAAGCTCGAGCCCTATTCGGTAGTGCAAACTGGGTGGAAGAAGGAGGAATATGCTGATCATAGCCAAAATTTTGACTGAATCAGAATGGGTAATATGGCTCCAGCCACAAAATGCCCCTCTTCCGAAAGACTAGGATGCTCGGTCTGATCGTCAGCGCCCAATCAACCAACTCCGGCTTGAGAATTGGCCTTGTACCTCAGGCGTCGAAAATGGGATGAACATACTCCTCTGTCTCGTGAAGACGGCATCCTCGCATTTTGTTCACTAGCGGGCTGGAGTGGGCTACCAAACTCTAGAAGTGCATAACTCCAGGCGCGTCAATGGGGATCTTGGTTAGCTTTCCCCGAATGGCAAAAAGTTACTCCACAGTCTGTGTCGATTCAGCGCTGGCAAACTCTATCATCTTGGGAACAAGCCGCGATGGTTGTAACCCCTGAGGAGCAGCTTCTGGGAGCAATGTGTAGACCCAGGCATTGAAGAAATGTAACAGACCAATCGTCGGTAAATTCTTGGAGAGACGGGATCGGTGCAAGTCTCCCAATATCTTGTAAATCAGGCATAAAGCCACTGGGCAGAGAGAAAGCTTCGTGCCCCAAGCCATTAGACAAGCAGGATAGATGGCCTCAGCTCTGATCACATTCTCGTCACCTTGCGGGAGAGCGAAGGAACAAATCCAATAGGTCAGATATGCAGCATAGTGAGTGACTGCATCAACACCAGCAGGGTTTGGGCCTCCTTGCTACGCTTCTTGCCTTTGTCAATTATTAATTTAGTACTTTACTAAATTCATTCTAGCGTGCCTCTAACCGTACGTCCCGATAATTCCACCTTTGTTCGGGGCGTGACAGAGGACGACTGAGTCTACCAGGGTATCTCTATTTTCAACCCTATTTTTTATTTTTGTTTATTTTTTTTGGTTACCTAGAAGCCTCTTGTCTATTCGGTGACTGGCGCTAGGTGTCCTTAGCTTGCTGTTGTCGAAGGACACTATTGGGGGGATCATTGTCGTTGATTCGTTGTGTTAATGCTGGAGTTGCTTACTAGGGCTTGGCTAATTGCTAAGGAATCTAGAGCTTTACGTAGACCTTCGAGCTAGCTGGTCTGCGTAGCTTATAACTGGGGCTTGTATTGGAGCTTGAGCGGACCAACTCTGGTGCTGCAATGGCTGGGGTTTTGGGTTGTGGTGGCAATAGGCCAAGAGTGGGCGTAGGCCAACCGAAGAGGCATACTGGCCAAAGGTTAGGGGTTTAACCAACCGGGAAGGTGTATTAGTCAGGAATTGGGCGATGTGTAGGCCAACCATTGTGGTGTTTCGGTCGAAGATCAGGTGTTGGATTGACTATGGAGGTGTTTAGTCAAGGATATGTGTAGGTCGACTGTGAAGGAGGACAACCGAGGTGGAGGCTTGACCAGCCATGACGGCATATGGGTCAAGGGGGTAGCACCCAACGGGGAAGGTGTGAGATTGGGAGGAAATAAGTAGGTTGACTATAATGGTGTATTGACCTGGATGCTGGGAGATGACCAACCGTGATGGTGTATTGGTCAAAGACAGGGTGTGGGTCGACTGTCATGACGCGATGGCCAAAAGAGGGTATGTTGACCCACTGTTGTGGTGGACCGGTAAGGGATTTTAGGGTCAGGTGGTTGGTTGCTCCTAACAAGGAAGAGAGATTTTTTTTTCTTTACCAGCTCCACCAGAGATGGCCCCCTTTTACTTTTTTTGGTGCGCCCTGGCAGGTTTTCACACCGAGGGGTAATCCGATTTTACCTGAGATACCCTTGCGGGTTTTCACCTCAGCTGGGTTTGTGGCTTTTTTGTCCCCAGCCACCGCCTCATGGAGAGAGTGGCTGAGTCCGCCGGGACATCTCTATTTTTAGTCTCAAGAGATCTCCCCCAGGATCTCCCTCCCGACCTCAAGTCATACGACAGCCAGGGAGACCCGGTCGATCACTTTGATAGCTTCGACGCCCTGATGACCCTTCATAGGGCATCTGATGTCATTAAGTGCCGAGCGTTCGTGACCACTCTGGTCCAGGGCGCTCAGGCATGGTTTCGAGCCCTCGCCCCCAGATCCATCCGGGACTCCAAGCAGCTTGGCGAGTATTCAAAGAAAGTTTTGCGGGTAGCGGCCCCCGCAGGATGGTGGCGGGGTTGTTGGCTCTCAAACAGGAACAAGGGGAGAGGCTCCGAGCTTATATCAATCAATTCAAATCGGAAGCCCTGAGGATCCCCCGCCTGGATGTAGCCTCGGCCATAACCGCCCTGACCGGGGGCACCCACGATGTAAATCTCCACCGTGAACTCGTCCTCCACCCTCCGTGGACCCTTGCCGAGCTAGTGACTCTGGCTCTACAACATGCTGAGTGTGAAGGGGTCCTCAGCGAGTGCTGAGGCGCAACTGGCTCGGGTCAAGAGGGGGACAAGAAGCGGACATCTGAGCCTATCTCGGGCCAAGGGAAAAGGCAGAATTGACACGGAGAGCGCAAAGAGCCATCTCGGAGATACGAGTGGTGCACTCCCTTGACTGCTCCGGTATACGAAATTTATGAAGACATCAAAGGCTCAGGTCTCCTCCACCAGCCCGAGCCTAACACCGCAATCATAGCAAGCACTGCATGTTCCATAGTGACCATGGGCACCCCACTGGCGATTGCCACCAGCTCTAAGATGAGATCGAGCGCCTCATTCGCCAGGGACACCTATCCCGATATGTGTCTGCACACAAGGAAGACCAAGGCGTCGCTAAGGAGATCGACAATGCCCCCCGCGGGGTCGACATTAACGTCATCACTAGAGGAGCTGCATCATGCGGAGATAGTAGCTGAGGAAGGAAACATCATGCCGAGCGGGCGAGCCGAGCTTTCGAGCCCCCCAAGGCCCCGCTAAGTGAACCACAAGCCCTGGTATTCTTAGACCAAGACCTAGAAGGGTTGACCACTACACATGACGATGCCCTTATTGTCTTGGCTACAATAAACCATTGTAACATAGATAGAATTCTAGTTGACAATGGTAGTGCTTGGCACCCAGTCGGCCCCTTTGAATTGGGCCTCCATACCCTTGGGAAGTCCCTTAGCCCTGCTGGCCCTCTACCAGTAAGGGTTCAGCCCCACACAATCTCGACTTGGTATCATCAAGTTACCCCTGGGTTTGGGTGAGTGCCGAGTGAATAGGCCGCAGATATCGGTCTGTTCGACTTGCGAATTGTGCTTGCTTATTTAGGTCCAAGGGTGTGTCACATCACTCACCCACACATTCTCTCTGTTCGTTCTCTCTCGTCTCTGGTCCGTTCGGCGCAGGGCGCAAACCGTTGCTGCGCTGGCCAAGGCAGGGACGTGTTGGAGAGATAGGTTCGCGGGATGGAGCGTCGATTTGAGCGTGGCATGCCACGATCCCTCGGTGGATTCTGAGAAGGCGAAGTTCATGTTCTGGGCAATTTTCAACGTGGATTAGTCGCTTCGGCACATGGTTTCTTCTGTGGGGGTAGGGAGATGGAGCACCTACCTTTCCTGCATCTTTCCTCGTAGTTTCACACTATATGGTGCGAGAACTAGGGAGTTTAGGCTCGTTGTGGTTTTTCAAAGTTCGTAGGGTTTGCCGAAAAATGACGACGGTTCTGCGATCGGTTAGTGTCAATGGACTCCCTAGAATGTTGGCATTCTATAGTCACTAATTTCGTGTCGAATGGTGGTCTATCGGGGCCGGTAGGAATCCAGGAACCTCGTTAACCCCATTTGGGCGATTTCGTTAGAATCGCCCGTTTCTTACGATTCGTGCATCATTTTGACTTCGATCGGAGTTGATGTGATTGCCAGGGTGATTGTAGCTGTATCCCCTTCGTTTCGGCACGAACTGGGCGTGGAAAGGTCATGATCAGACGAACCCCTTGGTTTGCTCACCGTAACACCTTCGCGGTTCAACAGCAACCGCTTAAGGTGCATGGGCGGCTGGTTTCAGACCGTTTGTCATGTCGTGGTCTCAGGTTGAGTGGTCAGTCGATAGGCCGCTTTAGGGCTTGAGTGGCCAGGAGTGGTCTGTTCATCCCTCCATGAGCAACTGGTCTTCAGCCGTACATCTTTCCCATTGGGTTGAGCGGCCAGGTTCTGCCCGCTTATCCCAGTTGACCTTTGGTCAATAATTTTGTGTCGGTTCAGATGGCTGCCGCTCTAGAGGATGGATCGACGATGGAAAGAGAAGAGGCGGGAGAGAAAAACGCCAAGGGCAAAGAAGACAAAGAAAGGAGGGGCAGGGTGTGATAGTGAAAGAATGAAGCTTGACCCGCCCACCCTCCTAGATAGTGTCGATGGTACAGGGATAGGAAGGTGACATGCTCCGACATGTGGAACTCCCTTCAGATCTGTTCGTCAGCTGTCAAACACCCTTCAGATCTGCCCGCCGAAGCTGTAAGAACCTCCTGCCCACCATTGTCTGCATCTTCATCTTCTGAAGTGTCTTCCATGCTTCACCAAGATGACGACACGACACCTCGCGGAGAGGGAAGTAGGAAAGACTATCAGGGATGGCCTTAAGCGGTGGAAGGAAAGGAGACGCCCTTCAGTCCTTTTATAGGCCGAGGGGGAGCTAATTGCCTTAAATGATTCTCCCCTCAAAAACACGCTAAAGGAGCTATTTCCCTAAGGCGGTTGCCTCGTCTTCCCCAATTTCCCCAGGGGGACATGCGAAGTGACAAGTCATTCAAAACGTGGGAAAATGGAAAGACGCCTCGTCAGATATCTAGCCAATCGGCGTACAAGATACCCATAGAGAAAATCAGTACTTTCCCAACAACTACAAGTACAACAGTCAAATTGCAACAAAGGTGGTAAGGAATAGTCTAGTCAGCATTTACTATTACAAAAGCTTTTGCACGCAAGAAAAGTCTTTACATAACCGCACTAAAGAAAGGAAAGAAAAATAATAAAGAAACATCAGGCCTCGGGTCCGTCCTGAGACTCGAGGATCAAAGGCTCTTCGACATCGGGTGATCTGCCCCCAGCACCCTCGGCGATAGCCAACCCAGGCAATGACCCCACTGGTGTGGGAACTGCCTCAGTCACGCGCCCTCCCGAGGCAGCTGGAGTTGGTGATCCCTCGGATGAGGTAGAGTCCCCTCAGCTTCCCTCCTCACTTGATGCCGAGCTAGAAGATTCGGAAGACACCGAATTCGAGTCGTAGCACTGACCAGACCGGAAGATGACCGCCCCTGGCACCTGCTCCTTCGCCCAAAAGCTGGCCTTACGGCAGCCTTGGGTGAACCCCTTTCGGACGCCTCGACAGAAGCTCGACGGGTAATAAGGGAAGGCAGCCTTTAGGAGGTTGGTCTAGTAGTCCTCTGAGGTTTTGTACGACACGAGTGCCTCCACCCCGGCCGATTCTGCCCTACTAGCAAGCTCGGATAACCTCTTCTCCACCTCGGCCAACGCAGCCTCAACCTCCGCCTGAAGTCACTCGGCACCCTCGACTCAGTCCTGAAGCTCTACACACTAGACCTCCCATTGCCCATCACGCTCGATCTGAGTTGCGTGCTCCTGCTCAAGGAGCCTACTCTTCAACTCGAGTGAACTGCGGGCCTGAGCCAGCTGTTTGACCGATGCCTGAGCCTCCGCCTAGCTTGACTTTGCCCGTTCCTGAACCGAGGTAATCTCCCACTGAAGCTCCTCGAGATCGATAGTGAGCTGAGTGACCTTCTGGTCAGATGTGTCGACCGCCCGAGCAAGAGTCGATCGCTCTGACTCCGCCCGAGTGTAGGCGTCAGCTATGTCGGCCCCCATCTAGGCTAGAAACAAATCACCCTCCATGATCATCTCAAGGACCATCGACGGAGGATTCTGCCTTTCTCCTCCTCGCACCACCCCCGAGGCTATGTTACGACATCTCTGGTACAGGGGACCCTGGATGCCGGGAGGAGGGCCAGTCCTCTCTAGAGCGACCAGAATGGGGCTCTCCCTCCGAGCGATACTCCCTCGGGAGCCCTGCTAGTTGGCTCGGACTGGGCTACCCCGTCCCGTGTCTCACCTGCCTCGGCCCGCTAGGATTGAGTCGCTTCTCCTCCCGCCCCTCCGGCCTCGACTGGCTCGGCCCTGACGCCTCCACCCTGCACTCCTCCGGCTTTGCCCGACACTCCAGCATCGACCACCATCGCCTGAGAGTCGCCCACCCCTACTGCGACCTCCACGGCCTCATCGGCCCCCTCTCGCTGGGCAGAAGGGAGAGCCGGCTGAATAGGCTCGGCCTCTTCTAGCTCGATGGAGGGGAGAGCCGAGCGAGCACCATCCTCGACCGAGCGGGCGGCCCCAGCCCTCTTTGCCCGCTTCTTCTCTGACGGATTGAGCCCTCATAGAATCCCGTAGCATCTTCTCCACGGGATCCTTGCACTTGGCCCCCCGCCGCTCGGAAGCCCCTTCCCGGGCTACCTGCTTTCCTTTGTCCCAGGCTCGGGAATAACCCTCGGGAGCCCGCGACTTGACGGCAGCCGGTGCGTCATCCACATCGATCACCTCCAACTCAGTCGATGGCGCCTCCTCCTCAACCGGCCACCTCGCGTCTGAATAAAAGAAGACAAGGTAATGAAAAGAGGAGCATTTTCTCAAATAGAGGGAGAAGTTGATTCCTGAGGCCCTTACCCGTTGTCAGCAACCGCTCAGAAAGGCATTGTTCGATGTTAGCTGGAATCACCAGCTCACCCGTCGGTCGACGATTCTCCAGGAGAACCGCAGCCCTCTACTCCACTTCCGGGGATACCTCGGCGGGCTTTGAAGGAATGTTCGGGTGGAAGCTGGGCACTGTTGGAAAATTTCAAGACGTATCAACTGAAGATGTACCCACCCAGAAGTACTGAGTCTTCCACCCTTTGTGGGACGAGTCCTTCTGGGACAAAGACACGCAGCTCCTATTTAGTCTCGCCTGGATAAAATAGAACCCCTTGCCTGCCTGCGGGTGCTCCTTCAACTTGAAGAAATATGAAAAAGATCCAGTGTGGGGATGATCCCACACTAGCGGCAGAAGAAGCGAAAAGAATAAACAAAGAGATAAGAGTTGGCAACTAGCTGGATAGGAGCCAGTTGGAAGAAGCAAAGGAGTTCAACGATAAAGGAATGAAGGGAGAGGCGGAATCCACTCTTCCATGATAGAAGAAGAGAACAGAAATATCCGGGGTGAGAGTCCAGGCTCATTTCATGAGGGACAGAAGTAGAAAAATGATACTTCCAAGGGAGACCGTACCAGTGCTCCAGCCACTTCGCATCCGCCTCGTCTAACTCATTGTGATTTGAAGTCGGTGGCACCAACGATGTCCTCGAGGCCCGCCCTCTCCCTTGCTCCTCAGCATCCAGACGTTGGCCCGCCATGGAAGGAGTAGAAGAGCTAGAGGAAGATGATTCTGTTGACTCCAGAGGAAGAGGAAGCTGCCGAATCACTGTTGTAGTAATCTCCGCCTACTCCGTGAAGGCCACCGCAATTCTCTTCTCCTCCGAGTTACCCTCACGGCGCATGAGAAAGCCCCCTTCGTGGGCCAGCCGGTTCTCTGCGATTTCCGCGTGCCAGTCATGCACCATCGTTTCGCTCACCACGCGCGGGTCCTTGGCGTAGGCCCATCGCCAGGCTTGGCGTTCCTCGGGGGTCATGCCGCGAGCCTCGCCATTGCATCGGCGAAGCGGTCGGCCTCGTCCCGGTGGATGAACATGCCCTTCGCACGGCGTTCGGTTTCGATCCGTTCGCGGTACTGCGCGACCAGGTTGCAGCCGGTGGCGAGCGCGAACCGGGCCATGCGGGATGCGGGCATCGCACGCTTGTTCGTCTCGCTGGCGATCTCTGACAGGCAGCTATCGGACTTCCAGCCGCACATCAGGGCGACCGTCTGCTGGTCACGCCCGGCCCGTAGCGCGAAACGCAGGCACTTACGCACGGCGTCTGCCTCGGATCGGACGGCCAGCACTTCGGCCATCGGCGCATCCAGCGGCAGTTCGCATTGATTCGCATCGGTTCGCATGACTTCGCATCGACCTCTAGGCAAAAATTTTTGGCATGAACCTTTCAGCCCATGCCGTGATTCAGTCAGTCCGTACCGCCCCGGCGAACGTCTCCGTGATCGTTCGCATCGGTGCGCGTGTGTTCGCCTTCCGCTGGGTTCGCGGGGAGCTGGTTTCGCGGGAAATTCGGCGTGCGTGAGTCACGCGACATCGCGGGCCTCCGGGTCGGGGGCTGGGCCGAATACGTCGGCATTGCGCGGCGCGTAGATGTCGGCGAGCGATACCTCGCCGCCCGAGTAGGCGATCAGGGCGTTGGCCTGCTTGTGCCTCGGCAGGCGCGTGCCGAGCCGCCAGCTACGGACGGCCCAAATCGAAACCCCGAGCGCAGAAGCAATCCGCGCCTCGCCCGTCCTTTTGATGTACTCTGCAATCGTCATAGCACTGATTGTGCTACGTCCTTTTGCAGAGTGCAAGCACTTTTTGTGCTTTTTCCATGAATAGGGCGGATTTCATAGAATGGAGACCCCAAAGGTCGCCATCCATGAGACCCCATCTCCCTATCCTCGCTGCCCTGCTCAAGGCAAAGGGTTTGCGCCAGGCCGACGTTGCCAAGGCGCTCGGCTATGACTCACCTTCCGCAGTCGGAATGATGCTGCGGGGAGAGCGAGGTATGGACAGGGGGATATTGGAGCGTATGTGCGAGTTAGCGGGTATTACCGTAGTGGCGCTGGCCGCCATGTCCGACGACCTTGTTCTGACCAAGCGGCCAGAAGCGGTAGAGGCCGCGGTTATCGTGGACGGCCTGACGCCGGAAGAACTGGCAGTGCTGATGCCATTGCTGCGTTCGCACCGGAAGCCGGAAACCGATAGATAAGATCTATAGGAAAAAGCACAATTAGTGCTTGACAGGCCGGCCGCCTGCCTGCATCATTCTCCCAACGAAGCACAAAACGTGCTTTCACAACCCCGGCACCCACCGCCGGGACGGGAGGAAGGAAATGGCACACGCAGAGACCGAACGCCGCATCGACGCGCATTTCGACGCGCTGGATGCACTGATTGCCCGCATCCGGGCGCAGATGGTCGCCGATGGCCTGATCCGCGAGCCGGGGTGCCGGACGCGCGATGGAGAGGCGGCATGAGCGCCCTCCCCCGAGGCTTCGACGCCGCCGCGCGCCAGTACGACAACATGGCGCCGCCCGACCCGGTGGAAATCGACACGGCCGAGTACGAGCAGCAGTTGCGCGAGTCAAACGATTTCCGCACCGAGGCTATCGGCAACGATGTGCAGGCCATCGCGGATGCCTACATGGCGAAGGAACACCTGCCGCACGTCATCGACTGCATTCTGGATGATGCTGCCGAGCGGGTGATTGCGCAGGCCCTGGCCGATTCCAACGACACCACGGCGCGCGGGCTGCACGACGCCTGCCGCGAGATGGTGAGCCGGTACACCCGCTACGACCGGAGGGTTGCGTGATGGCTGCTTTCATCCCGAAGCGTTTCAACCGCGACTCGAATATCGACTGGCGCGGGCTGCTGGAATCGTGCCTGCGCGCGAGCATCGGCCTGACGTGGTTCACGTTCGTCATCGTGATGCTGGCGATGGCGCTGGAGCGTGCGCCGTGAGCGGGCATACGCCGGGGCCTTGGGAGGTCGTTCAGGGCGACGAATGGACGACAGACGTTGGAACGCCCGAGGGTGAGTACGAGGACGGTCGGAAGCGTCACTGGAACGTCGCCAGCGTCAATCGCCGACGTGACGAGTGGGAGGCAAATCGACGCCTGATCGCCGCCGCGCCGGAGTTGCTGGATGCCGGAAGTGCCGCGCTGCCCTTCATTGCCTACGCCTACTCGCAAGGAATTGCGGGGGCAGAAGAAGCCGGACTCGCTATTGAGGCCGCCATCGCCAAGGCCACGCAGCCATGACGCCAGACACCGAACCAGACCGCCTGTTCGCCGCATCGCTGGCGGCTACACCGAAACCGGAGGAACCCATGCCGTACGACACGCCAGATTTTGGCAATCCCCACCAGGAGCGCAGCAGCGGCGTCATCGACTTCAACGAAGTGACCGCTGGCGACCGCGCGACCGTGGCGCATATCCGCAAGTGGCAGGAGAAGCGCGACCGGAACGCGACGCCGCGCACTGGTGGCGATGAGCCGGAGGCTGCATGAACCGCATCCGCCGATTCATCGCCAGCCTGCGCCCGACGCACCAGCTGCCCGCGCCCGACCCGCGCTGCAAGTCCTACGACTTCGGCGGACTGGTGCAGCTGATCCGCAACCACGACACCGCGCGCCGGATTTCGGCTGCGCACCGATAACACGGAGATAGACATGAAACCCGAAGTGACGCGACGCGGATTGCTGGGAATGCAGGTATGCGTGCCGAACGAGTACGACGACCAACAGGTCGAGGACTTCGCCAATGCCGAAAACCCAACCGGCATCGATTCGCGCTGGACGATCCGCAGGCAGGGCAGCGAAGCACTCGCTGGTTGCGATGAACGCGTGCTGTGCGAATCAAGGCCGGGCTGCGTCCACTTGATGCTCGACTGCTAACCCCTTCCACGGCAGCCCGCCAGCCCGTTCCCCTCGGGCCTGAATCCTCCCCAGATCGGCGGGCTGCCACCTTCTACAACACGCCGGTCTAGGCCGGCAAAGGAACCCTGAAATGACTGCACTCGCAAAAGTTGACCAGCCGCAAGCCGGCCAGGTTGTCCCGATCTCCGACAACTCCGCGCTGATGACCGCCATCGCGGCGGCAGCTCGCGACCCGAACGTGGACGTGGACAAGATGGAGCGCCTGTTCGCCATGCACGAGAAGATGCAGGCACGGCAGGCCGAGCAGGCGTTCAGCGACGCCATGAAGGCAGCGCAGGCCGACATGCCGATGGTGGGCAAGGATCGGCACAACACGCAGACGAACAGCGACTACGCGACGCTGGACGCGATCAACAAGGCGATCACCCCGGTCTACACCCGCCACGGGTTCAGCCTGACGTTCGACACCGAGGACTCTCCGCTGGAAGGCCATGTTCGCGTGGTCTGCCGCGTCCTGCACCGCGACGGGCACAGCAAGTCCTACAGCTACGACACGCCGATGGACGGCACCGGGATCGGCGGCAAGGTGAACAAGACGCCGACCCATGCGCGCGGCTCCGCGATCACCTACGGCCGGCGCTACCTGGTCCTGATGATCTTCAACCTGTCCACGGGCTACGACGACGACGGCAACGCCGCGAGCGGTTACGACTCGTCGGACTGGCTGGCCGCGATCGCGGACGCCTCCACGATGGACGAGCTGAACAAGCTGGCCGAGGAATTGAAGGCAGCGGGCGTTCCCAGCGCAGCCTTGAAGGGCATCCGCGCCCGGTGGTCTGCCCGCGCGAAGGAGCTGCGGGCATGAAGGCCAACGCGCAGCAAGAATCGGCCGACTGGATGGCCGCTCGCGCCGGAGCGTTCACCGCGTCCCGGTCTGCCGACCTGATGGCGCGCACCAAGTCCGGCCCGAGCGCGTCACGCGGCAATCTGCTGGCCCTGCTGGCGGTCGAGCGCCTGACCGGCCAGTGCGTCGAGACATACACGAACGCAGCCATGCAGCGCGGCATCGAACTGGAAGCCGAAGCGCGGGACGCCTACAGCTTCGCGCACGGGGTCGCCGTGGACGAGTGCGGTTTCGTGCCCTGCGAGTCGATTCTGATCCCGGTTGGCTGTTCGCCGGATGGCCTGATCGGCGACGACGGCCTGCTGGAAATCAAGTGTCCCGCCAGCATGGCGAAGCACCTGGACGCGCTGCGAACCGGCGCTCACGCGAAGGAATACCGCTGGCAGTTGCAGCACCAACTGATGGTCACCGGCCGCCAGTGGGTTGACGCCGCCAGCTACGACCCCCGCTTCCCCGATGGCTTGCAGCTGGCCGTGACGCGCGTCGAGCGCGACGAGGCGGCGATCAAGGATCTCGTGGAAGCAATCATCGAGGCCAACGCCGAAGTCGAGGCGATGGTCCGCGAACTCAACAACATGAAGGAAGCAGCATGAACAGCTACAACGCAATCGGCCGAGTCGGCAAAGACGCGCAAACCCGTTTCACCCAAGGCGGCGATCCCGTAACCGGCTGGTCGCTGGCCGTGGACTCCGGCTACGGCGACAAGAAGCAAACCCTGTGGCTGGATTGCAGCCTGTGGGGCAAGCGCGGCGAGCGTGTCGCCGAGTACATCACCAAGGGTTCGCAACTTGGCGTGACCGGCGAGCTGGGCACGCGTGAACACGACGGCAAAACGTACCTGACCCTGCGCGTCGGCGAAGTTTCGCTGATCGGCGGACGCCAGGACACGGGCAACACGTCGAGCAGCGGCCCGCGCGGCGGTGCGCCTGCGCGCGAGCGTCCGGCGAGGGCGACGGATGCGCCGCAGCAGGAGTTTGTCGATAACGAACTCGATGACATTCCCTTCCTGACCAACCGCGCGAACTGGTGAGCCTAACCGCCCAAGGGCGTTGATGAGGCGATGGTGGAGCGGGCAACAATGACGTTGCTTGGCAAGGGCCGTGTCGTCAGCTGTGGGCGCGTTGTTGGGTGGGGGAAGTCTTACGAGTTCGGGAACGGCGCGGCCGGCGGAGTGAAGTTGCCGGTGTAGCGGGCCACACCCTTGGTGATGCGCACGTCGGACAAATAGCCGGCAAGCGAACTCGTCCCGCCATTGAAGTTGGCACCGATGTAGGCGTTGTTGCTGCCCTGCGTTGGAGCCGAGGGGATCGAGCCAAAGACGGATGACCCAACCCCATCATAGAAGATTCGATTCGTCCCGCCCGAGCGTGTCCATGCGTAGTGGTGCCACGAATTATTGGCGAGAGTTTGCAGAATATAGAGATCGTTGAACACGCCGCCTGTCGAGTTTTTCGTATTGATTGTGATTTGATTGCTGCGCACGACGAACTGCCAGTAGCCGCTGCTGTTGCCAATGCAGACCACCGTGTTCCCATTCGTGTTGTCCTTGTCGGTGAGATACAGCCAGAACTCCACAGTGAAATCCCCGGATGGAGTTAGGCTGAAATCGGTGTTGGCCGGCGCGCTGATGTAGTCACCAGAACCATCGCACAGCAGGGCCGCCGTGCCCCACTTCGACTGCGCGGTGGATAGCGCGGCATCACCACTGGCCGCCCACGTCTTGCCCTTCTCGTCGGTGAACGTCGTGCTGCCGTTCGTTCCGTCAAAATGCAACAGGGAGACGACGTTTGCGAAGTATGGATCGCCACCGCCCCCGCCTCCGCCAGCCATCATCACCCGCCTGAGCATCACGCCGACTCCTGCATCGCGTAGCGCCAAGTCGTGCCGTTGTCCACGGTCGAGGCGGTCAGGACGGTCACGGCATTGGCCGCCGAGGCGATGGCGGTATCGGAGCCGCCCAGCGCCTTGTGCGAGGCCGGGATGGCGAACGTGCGCGAGCCGGTGCCGTCCTGCTTGATGTGCAGCTCGTACTCGGCGAACTTGCCCGAGCCGGGGAGATTGGAAAACGCCAGCGTCGTAACGTTCGCGCCCAGCGTGATCGCGCCGGCATAGCGGGACTTGCTGGCGAAGTCGAGCGTGACCGTGCCGCTGGAATTGGACGGGGCTTCAACGTCGATGACGCCGGATAGGCTCGCAACGTCCGCCGCAACCTCGTCAATCGCCGCCTGCACGTCCGTAGCGGCCAGGGCCGACGTGCTGTTGTCGTAGGCCACGTCCTCCGCGTCCGGGGAGGGCGGGCTGGCGACGATCTCGTCAATGGCCTCCTGCACCGTGTCGGCGGCCAGGCCGCTGGTCGCATTGTCGTAGCTGGCCGTGGCTGCGGTAGCCAGCGCAGCAATGTCGCCGGCCGTGGTGCGCTTGTCCGTGCCCCCCTGCGCGATGGGGACGATCTCGGTCCCGTCGATGGAGGTTGCGGCGGGGTTGCCTGCGAAGGTTGCCATTAGCTGATGATCCTGTAGTAGGGCTGGCCCGACTCGTTGAAGTACGTCTCGCCGTCGTCGTTGATGTATTCCTCGACCACCTGCTGCCCGGTAAACAGCGGCGCATAGAGAACGTCGTAACTGGCGTTGTTCTCGGGCACGGTGCCGAACGTGACCGGCCGGAACTTGATCGTCCGGCCCGAGAGAGAGAGATCGAGCGGGAGGAAGTAGACGTTGCCCAGGTGCACAAAGCGGTCGCCCTGGTCGTGGTCGGCCTCGGTCGTCGCCAATCGCGCGCGGCCCAAGCCGGTCAGGTCGTACTCGCCCGCCTCGATCTCGTCGGCATCGGTGAACTGCACCAGCTCCGCCACGCCGGCCGTGACGATGGCGCACGGATTGCCGCCGTCCACGAACTGCGCCTCCGTGATGCTGTTGAGGTCTCCGCCGTGCACGGCCACCGAGAGCGTGCTCCCACCGATGGCAAGGTCAGCCGTCAGGTAGCCCATGACGGACGCCTGCGTCATCGAGGCAAAGGCGGTCGTCCACGTCGCGCCATCGTCAATCGACATTTGCAGCACGCACCCCTGCCAGCTATCCAGCAGGCCCGCGACCGCGACGTACATGCCCGGCGAGTTGTCCTTGGACCGCAGGCGCGGCAGATTCATCGCAGCGAACAGTGTCACGCCCCCGATGCTCGACGGCGGGGGTGTCGGGTCCGGCGCCGGGATGGCCGAGACAGGTCCTACAGATGGTCTTCTTTTCTTCTGGTCTTAACTACCAGGTCATCTATGTAGCACTCTACCTTGTGATAGAGAAGCTCATCAAATATTCGGGTCATCGCCCGCTGATAAGTTACACCAGCATTCTTTAGTCTGAACGACATCTACTTGTAGTGATAGATGCCCTTGGGAGTTCGGAAGACTGTGTGGACCCGGTCATGCTCCACAATCCAAATTTGGTTGTAGCCAGATGACCCATCCATGAATGATAGAGCCTCATGGCCAGTTGTAGCGTCAATCATGACTTCCGTTATTGGCGCCAAAAAGTCATCCTTGGGGCAGGCTTTATTCAGATCCCGGAAGTCGACACATATCTGGATCTGTCCATTCTTCTTTTTCACGGGCATGATATTCGCCAACCACATGGTATATTGGTTTTCTTCAACAAATCCCACGTCGATGAGCTTGTCCACTTCTATGCAGATTTGAGTAATGAGCTCTGACCTCATGCGCCGTGATGGTTGCTTCACCGGGTCGGCTTCTGGGCTTATCGCCAGTTCGTGTTGTGAAACTACGGGACTTAGTCCTGGCATTTCCTTGTAAGTCTAGACGAAGCAGTCCCGGTACTCTTGTAGTAGCTGGATGTACAACTCCTGCTCTTCTGGAGATAGCTGGGTGCTGAGGAAGGTAGGCCTGGGGTCCTTCTCACTTCCCAGATTGACTTCTATCAGCTCATCAACTGTAGCTTGACATCCGTCTTCTATCTCCGGGGGTGCTGGCTGAAGGTCGATGAAATCTGGAATATCATCTTCGAGGTCCAGGACCTCAATTTCTTCAATTGACATCATCAGAGCTTCCGGAGGACTCTCTGCTTCATTCAATAGTGGCCGTGCGGATTGTTCCATCAGCAAATCCACCGCTGTTGCAGCTTCTAAGAGCGAGTGGGTAGCTTCACCCCTTGTAGATAGAGTTGCAGTCGTAACAGACTGGTGGTGGCTTATTACTGGGCCGAAGCAGCATTCCAGTCTTGTAGCTGGAGGTGAGGAGGTCTCGCCTTCTGAAGCAGCCATATCTTCAATAGAAGTGGCCTTTTCTTTCTTGGCAGCATGCATCTCTTGATCGGAGTCGACTGAAGCTTCCCCGATCGGCATGAGACCACCACCTGTAAAGCAGGGGTGAGCCTCGTGTCACTGGCTCAGTAGGGGTCACGCGGATCCCCACCGAGAAAAATACGTAGTAACACGCTAAAACAGCAGGCAAGCAACAGAAGTAATAAAGTAGGAAAGCTAAACTACAAAGCTGTAAAGGAAATAGAACAGGAAGGAGGAGTAGGGAACAAGCCAAGGAAGAGGGGAAGGCAGAAGAAGTCGTACCAAACAACGACTACCGAACTAACCTTGGTACCCCAAACTACTCCAAGCAAGGGCAGAAGAGCGACTTAGAGCTGACGGAGTCAGGAGTTACCGAACTGCCGACGCAAGGAACCTACAAGACAAACATTACAACAAGCAAAGACAGAAGGGTGAACTCTGAACTTAAGAAGTCAGAAACTTACCAAATTGTCAACACGACGCCAGGCTCCAAAGGAAGACCTGCAAAGTCAACAAGAAAGCCTAGGAAAACCTAGAAGGACGATCGACACATATGATGGACAACACGACAAGGATGTCGTGCACACTGCCACACACACAACCAGAACGCCGTGCAAGCAGCAGACACTGACCCTGAGTACAGCCATAAAAGGGCTAACCCAGAAGGTCACGACGCACGAGAAAACACTGAGAGTCACACAGCACGTGACTCGAAAGAGGAGCGATCAGCTGCGTCCACTGACGTCTTACACTGCACCTCAACTCACTCCACAAGTGCCTCGACTACCATCCGAACGTGGTCTACCACAGCTAAGGTCGAGTCGCAAGCCAACGTGGAAACTACCACTGCAAGGACCAGTCAGGGTCACGTCTGTCGACGTGAGTCCAAAGCCCCTAACCCTGTGTGCACACACTGGCTATAGACCATTAAGCCAGGCCTCTAACTAGTATTCTCCCCCGCGGACGCTATGCTAAGGCCGGGAGCCCACGGAACTAGCTTAAAAATCATGTCTTAGGGAGAAGTGCCCCGCTACAAGAGCCATCAAGCCGAAGCGTGCCGTAAGGCACCAACCAAAGAGGAGCCACAAAACTCGAAGACTCTAAAACACAAGCGTCGGAGTACAGACGAGCCATACTATGCGCACCACGGCAGTACAGGAAGCTGCCGACCACACCGGGCAAGGCAAACTAGACTTACAACGCCCAGTTGGATCCGGCCCAACTTCAGGCCGTCTACCAGGCCATGCAGGGGCCCAATACCCCACCTCCTACGATTATACAAGGCCTATCCAATACTTCCATGGTCCAACCAAGGGTTGATGGGCCTTCCATCCAACATGCTCCAATTGATCTTACTCCGGTCCAGCCTAGGGCCATCACCTTCTCCGACCTTGAAACAGGCCAATCTTCAGCATCGGCCCAACAATCTTTCAATAAGGGAAAGTCCACTCTCCCGTCCTCCTTCCAAGTGGATCACCATACCTCCAGCCCATCGGTGCCACAAGTCCTTGTGGGCCCAGCCGATTTTATGCGCCCTCAGCAAGGGGCAGCCCAAGTTCATCCCAGTTTGGGTCATCCTTCAGCCCGATACCCTTCTTATGGGCTTTCTACTACTCCCGTTGCTTATCCCTCTGCCCCTGCTTATTGGCTGTCTCCACCTTCAGTTGCCTACCCTTTCGCTCCTCAGGTTCAGGCCTCTTCTTTCACTGCCCTTACTCCATCTAGGGAGTAAGAACTCCTTGATAAATTGGCCACCATGCAACAGCAACTCGACTTTCTCCAAAAGCGCGTCGACCCACAATCCTTGGCAGATGTCCATGTCCCCAGTTTCCAAAATATTCGATTTCCCCCTCAATCTAAGCTCCCTAATTACCGAAAGTATGACGGGAATGGTAATCCCTTCATTCATGTGAGGGACTTCTTATATGAGTCAGCGCAATTCTAGTATGATGATCGCCTTATGGCATATTTATTCCGCCGATCACTGGATGGGGTTGCACTTGAATGATTTTATTCTCTGTCGTTGGAAGATGCTGAGAGTTTTAAAGTGGTCAAGGATAAATTTATTCAGCGGTTTCAAGACCGAGTGGGCCCAGAATATTCTTTCATAGATTTAGTGGCCGAGAAAATGAAATCTGATAAGGAGTTTGCAACATATGCTGACAGATGGAGGCAGATGGCCGCCAGGGTGCCCGGCCATATTCCAGAGGAAGAGAAGGTCAAGCTGTTAATTTCCAATGCTACTCCAACCTTCAGAAATATTCTGGCCATGAATGACATATCCAATATGCACCAACAATAAACACAGTTCAAGGACTCTCCCATTCATTCACTCTTTAAACTACCTCCACGTAGGGAGGGGCCTTCAGCCGGCCAAGTGGGGAGGGAAAGAATAGAGCGAGGAGCTTCAACGAACGGCGGAGTTGGTTCTATCCTCTTTCTTGAATAGGGGACAGGCAGACGATGTCAGTGCCGCTGTGACCACTTTTGAACTCCTTTCTTGACGAGACTAGAGGTAAACTCTCAGTGACTAGAATGGGATGTCGCCTGAATTTTAGGGAAATTTCAGGCTGTCGATGTGGGTCAGAGAAGAGCCTCGAACGGAGCCTCTGCTCTTGGGTTCTGACAGTTATAGGAACATTACAGCAGCAAGCCGAGGCCATCATGGGTAGTCCCAAACTCCAAATCGAGTGCGGCAGGAGGTGTTGGAGCCATTGATGAGTCACCGCCGAAACTAGATCCACGAGAATGCCAATTGATGTCAGGGTAGGCCAGGGCAGTTGAAAGGGTGACAGGGTGTCTATTCAGTCCAAGAGGGGACAGAACAACGCAGCTTGGGGAGAAAATTAAGAAGCTACTGCTCCGGTCACCAAATTGAGTCCCACTTCTTGGAGGGGGAAGAAGACTCATTGTAGAAGGTCCCAGCCAAGTCTCGCCTCAATATATTCTGGTGGCCGATGGTGGCAATTCTTGCAAACAGTCTCAGGTTGCTGGCCGGACCTCTTCTGCGCAGTCAGGAATGAATGACTCTCACGGCTAGCTTAGAGCTCGAATGAGGATGAGACTACCATCGTTACGAAGATGACTCAGAGACGCTTCCACCGGTACCTCTTCAGGCTTCAGAAACGTTGGGATGAAGTCGCAGTCACCTCTTCAAATGAATGGTTCTCTGCTACCTGTGATCTAAAGGTGCAGGTTGAAGATAAGAGGAGGGAAGAGGAGGTAAATGGGAGGGGAAAGGAGGTGGATGGGTGTGGAGGAAGCCCTTGGATGTTAGGGGGTCTAAGAGGGCCAAACCAAGGTGTGGAAGAGGGAGAATGGGGGCTGGAAGGTGGTCTAGCAGGTGGTGAGAGGGAGAGTTGCGAATTTGGGTTGGAGGGGAGGGAGGAGAGGGGGGGATATCTCTCCATTGGTTTGAATGGGTGTTTGATGGGGCCTTGGGGATGGGAAGGGTTGTGTTGGGGAGAGGGATTCCATCACCATCTTCATCTCCACCAACCCCATCACCTTCACCATCTCCTACTCCATCTCCACAACCTCTACCAACCCAAGTCTCTGCTCAGGTTAATGTCACCCTTTCCGCCTCCATTTCCATTACCACCACTTCCACTCCTAACGCCGCCTGGTGGGTCGTGCCAATACGACGACGGTGGATGCCGCGACCCTCCTCTTCACCCTCTTCATCACCAGCACCACCTCCACTACCTTTATTATCGGCATCACCATCTCCACCACCGTTACCATTGCCTAACCCTCCCTCACTATCACCATCCTTGTTGCCTAACCCTCCACTACCTCCGTCGCCTTCATCACCTCCATCACCATTTCTGTCATCTTCACTGCCTTCTCCACCTCCATCATCTCTACCCGAACCTGACCAAGCTTCACCACTATCTTTACTAAACCTCAACTTACATCCAAACCTTTCACCTCCACTTTGCTTTTACCCACACTCACACCAAAGCCTATCATTACCACCATTCCTTCCTCGCTTGGAGCCTCCACACCTTCCAAGCCTTCTCCACCCCTTCCTCCACCTACTTCCACCCCACGAGATGGGTGTTCATTACCTTTAGTGCCCCATGGGTCTGGTCTCCATGGAGATAACAAACCAAGTCAGGACAGTCCAGTGCCGGTTGTGTGTTTCAAGATTCAAGACTTCATTTGCCGCATGCTAGTCCAAGTCCTGGTCCCTGGCTATTTTGGGGATGAGGAGCCTACACTTTCGAAGATGGTTGTCAAGAGGAGCTCCTTTGCAGTAGTGCTAGTTCCTTCTCGAGTAAGGCCAGTGGCAATCTCATTGCTTGCCAGAGGTTCAACTATTGATGCGGTTATTACCTCTCACTTGGTTGCTATTCAGTTCACTGGCCAAGTGGGATTCTCTACTCAGATTGTGCTAACCCGTACAGCCGCCAAGAGTCTACTAGATTCCATGTTCAAGGGGCAATTGGTCATATTTTCAAGATTGTCTAGGGGCATTCTACATCTATTCTATAATCTCCCTCAGTTTATTGGTGAGATGGTCATGTCAACGCCGTATATTACCCTCCCTCAGTTTCATCCTGCACTTCTGGCGAGGGAGTTATGCTTCATGCCCGATTGCCGAGTGAAGAGTATAACGGACTGGGTTGGGGGCGTTAAACGAGTATAACGCACCTCCCTAGGGCCGTTATGCTCACCCGAACTCAGAAAAAACCTGAACTAGCAGACTATAACGCACTGCCTCAGGGGCGTCATGCAATGCATGGTGTGCCTTAGCCCATGCATTATATTCTCCAGCAAACCTTCGTAAAGCACATAGGACATAGCGCACTATCGCGGGTGCGCGATGTGACTATAACGCACCAGGAGCAGTCCGTTAAAGACACCCGAACGTTGAAACTCAGAAAACTCCACAGAAAATCACTTCATATAACGCACCCTGACTGGGGCGTCATACATTGCATGGTAGTCTGAGGCCAGTCCGTCATGCTCCACATCCTACCGACCTATTTGAAACCTCGATCACATAGCGGTCCTTGCGCAGTCCGCCGTGTAATGCATAGCGCACCCCCTTGGGTCCGTTATGTCCCCTGGAAAACGTGAGGGACGAGTTCATACCGAACTCCCCTCCGGTCAAGCCGGATCGGCACGTGACAAAAAGGAAAGGGGTAGAGGAAGATGAATAACAGAATTTCTATAACTACAGCATGCTCCAAAACTCAAATCTACCACCCCTAAACAATTATCAAAGCATTTAAACCTTAAAACCCCTCAAAAAAATAACTTGCACAGAAAACGATGTAAATGCCTACCAATGGACATGCATGTGCTACCAAAATATTCCTAGCAAAGTAAGGAGTCCATCCCCCAACCTCGATCATAGCGAAATCCTCGAAAAGTGTGCGGACGGATGACGGGACATCGGGATGCCTCACGAACCGCCCCAATCCTACGGTCGACGCTCTGTGAAAAGATTGGCACTGGCGTCATTCTCGCGATGAGCTGGTTCCATTGGTACCTCCTGCGCCTCGATCCGGGGTCAGCACAGCCCAGAATGGATGAAGGAACCAACGTAGGAGAGAGAATGGGAGAGAGAGCGTGAGAATCGAGAGAGAGAGAGAGAGAGCGTTCGAGAGTGGAGAGAGAGAGAGGAAAACATGTGGGTTTTAAAAATCCAATTTTCTTACCTTTTTTGTTTTTGAAAATAAAATTATAGTTTAGCCCCTCTAACTATCAAAATTGTATAAATGCCCAAAATCATTATATACCCCCCGTAATAACACCCCCCCCCCCCCCCTTTTCTTTTTGCCCCCCCATCCCCCTTCCACCCCCGGGGGGGGGGGGGGTGGCATTCACAGTCCCATAGGATCTCCCTCTCCCCCTCTTTCTAAACTCATCTGCACACTCACACCTCCACGGCAGCCCCTCCTCTCCCTTCTCCCCCACACATCTCTCTCACTCTCTTCACTACACACACTACTCTTCCCCCATTGGATCTCACTTTTCGTCGGCGTCGACCCTCTCTCTCTCTCTCGCGAGCACTGCATCCTCCTTCCTCTTCTCCTCTCGCCATGTCGCCACCACCATCGTGGCACCTCCTCTGCACCAGCTGCACACCTCTCGCCACCCTCCTCCGCTGGCGTCTCTCACGCACCCCCCTGCACACCTCACGTCGGACCTCTCTCCTCTCCCTTCTAACAACCACTACGGTAGCCCCTCCTCTCTCCTGTCTGAAGCCGGCCACAGCCCACACACCTCCCTCCTCACCCTTCACACCACTCTGAGCTCTCCCTCTCCACCTGCATGTTCACCCTCGCCGCTATCTCTCTCTCTCTTGCTTTCTTCTCTCACCACCATAGCCATTGTTGCCACTCTCTCTCTCCCTCTGTAGGAGTAAAGCCTGCAGCCCCTAGCCTACTCTCTCCTTCCTACCGTTGCTGCTCTCTCCCTCTCCTTCGCACTGCCTGTGAGCCCCCCTCTCCATCTCTTCCCACCATTTGCACCAACACCATACTGTGGTCGTCCCTCTCACCGAGGTTTCTCCTCCGCCATCGACCCCTCGTGCACAAAGGTGCTCACACTCATAGCACGTATGTACCCCTCCTCGCCAGCGTCGTCAACGTCGGACTCCAATGCACCCCGCCCCACCGTGGCACTTCTCTCTCTCTCTCCCCTCCTTTATCCCATCCTTACCACCGCAAATGGTGCCCCCCTACCCAAGTTAGTTGCACGCCCCTGTAGATATGTGGAAGTGCAACCTCCACACAAGCAATGAAATGGATCAACCAAGTAGATAGGAATATCGCCTCAGATAGGAATAAGATAATAGTAAAAAAACTATGCTAAATCACAGGCCAAGGGTGTGGAACAAGGGTGCAAATGAAGTAATAATAAAAACACACGTAAGTTTGCGGTGACCCTACTCACGTTCAAGCAGGGTAAGGAGGAGACATTGTGGGATTTCATCTCTCGCTTCCGCTCGGAGGCCCTACGGATCCCACACCTCGACATCGGCATCGCTACCACTGCCCTCACTCAGGCGATGCGGGATCACATCCTTCGACGCGCCCTCGAAGTAGAGGCCCTAGCGACTCTTCCAAATCTCCTCGCCTTGGCACAGAAGCATGCACGTTGCGAGGATAACACGGTGGCATTGAGCTGTGCGGCCAGAGCCGATCGATCCGACCGCAAGAGATCTGCCGATCCCCCACGAGAGGGTCAGAATAAGCGGGAGCGGCGCGATGGAGACCATCGCGATCGCCCTGAGAAGGAGAGGGCCAACTATCGCCACTACACGCCCCTGACGGCTCCACCGGACTAGATATTAATGGAGATCCGCAAGGAGCCATTCCTCAAGTGGCCTCCTCGGATGAAGTCCAATCCGAGCACAAGGAGCAAGAAGAAGTACTGCCTCTACCATCACGACCATGGCCACGACACTGCCGACTGCATCAACCTCAGGGACGCCATCGAGGACCTCATCTGGAGGGGACTCCTCGACAAGTTCCTCGCCAAGGTGGCAGAACGACGGCAGAAGACGCCCCCACCAATCGACAACCGGCCCAACGGGAAAGAGATCATGATGATCTCCAGAGGATCGACCGCCAGGGGAGATAGTGCGAGCAGGAGGCGGCAGTACGCAATGACGGTCCGCGCCACGGGCCAAGGCGACATCACTTCATGCGGGGATTCCACCCCAGGCCATCTAGGAGACCTCATTATCTTCTCCGATGACGACCTAGAGGGTGTAGCCACGCCCCACGCTAATGCTTTGGTGGCCTCAGTCACCATTAATCAATGTACTATGCATCGTATCTTAGTAGACAATGGAAGCGGACCCGATCTTAATGCCTATGACTGCCTTGTTCTCATAGGTGTGAATATGTCCCGACTGATGCCATTAAACATGCCGCTAT
Source organism: Amorphophallus titanum (assembly GCA_024336825.1). Taxonomy (NCBI): domain Eukaryota; kingdom Viridiplantae; phylum Streptophyta; class Magnoliopsida; order Alismatales; family Araceae; genus Amorphophallus; species Amorphophallus titanum. Next base: position 166,840 of record JANBPO010006887.1, on the reverse strand, counting down.
ACAGATTCTCGGGAGTGACCATCCGCCCAGAAGGACGCATCTCGCTCCCGATCACGTTTGGGACCGCTCCGAAAGAGGTAACCTTCCTCGCCGACTTTACTGTAGTTCGTGGGATGACAGGGTACAATTGTCGAAATTAGGGGCCCTGCGGTCGAAAGAAATAACACTGACTGCGAAAGAAAGAAGCAGGAATAAATCACACACGAGCCTATGTCGGGACACGAGCAGCCGGGCATGTCGGTCATTCATTGACCAACCTTTCGTATTTGGACGGGAGTCTGTAGCGAGAATGCGGTGAAAACCGAAAGAAATCCGTCTAGATGTCTGCCGAATACACGGCAATCTTAATGATGATCCGAAAGGGATCCGGTTTGACAAACGGGTCTGATTTAATCAGAATGTCGGCCCGAGATAAGGCCGGCCTTACTGTTCCTTTAGCACCGGGTCATGGGGAGGGGCGGAGCTACGGCATAGAATTTTATTATTATGATTAATGGAACCCTTGATTATATTTCTTTGCTGGTCATTTCCCCTTTCTTTTTATGCATTTAGGGTGATCTCGCAATTTTCCCCCCTTTTTTCCTCATTTAGTTACGTGAATTTCCCCTTTTATTCTGTTATTTGCTCATTTGCACAGGTTTTCAGGTTTATTTGCTTTATTTATCTATTTATTTATATTTCTTTCTATGCATTTTATCCAAATTTTCCTGAATTTTATTCATTCTTATCATTTCTGATCTTTTGTATTTTTTTGTAGAGGAGTGGGCCGTCGAAAGGCAAAGGGGAAGGTATGCCGGTGGAGCCTGAATGGGCACTTGGAGGTGTACCGACGAAGGGGGAATTTGAGCGTGCCGGCGAAGGTCGCCTTAGAGCATGCCGACGAAGGGGGAATTTGAGCGTGCTGGTGAAGGGTTCATGTAGGGTAAAATCCATGCAGGCCTGAAGGATGATGTTCAAGATGGGGTCCATGCATGAAGGACAGGATCCATGCATGAGGACAGTGGGTTAACCAGGTGGATGGAGTGCACCAGTGAAGGGCTGGCCGAAGGGCTGAGGGCGTGCCGGCCAGGGGACTGCACCGGCGAAGGCTAGCCAAAGGGAGTCAGGGAGTGTGCCGGTGAAGGCCTGGGAGGTGCACCGGGCAAGGGTGCTGGCGTGTGCACCGGCGAAGAGGTTTGACGAGTGTGCCGGTGAGGGAATGAGCAAAGCGTACCGGCGAGGGGTGCGTACCGCTGAAAGGTTGTGTCGGCCAAAGACGTGCACTGGCCAAGGAGGTGTACCGGGGGAAGTTAGGAGGCCCACTCCTCTGTTCTTCCTTTAAGGCCTTTCTTTTCTTCTTTTCTTAATTTTGGTACAGCTTTATACAGATTGTTCCTTCCCCCTGCAGTTGTAATCCTTCGAGGTGCTCAGTCGTTACCCAGTCCAGATCTCTTTGTGGTGCCCATGGTTCACTTGCCTTAGTTAAAGTGCTCTACTAATTATTGTTCTATTTGTTTGTTGCTCCCTTTGATCTTTTAACGCATTGTTGTTAATTCTGACAAAAATTTGACAGCATCTCCCCTTGACCCGGACGTAAGGGGGGTACAGGGAACACGTCCACACGGAGTGGCGGAACCCAACAAGTGGAGGTGGACGTCCGGAGATGACAACACCTTTAACGAAACATCGAAAAACCTGAAGAAACCGACGGAGGGATGTTGAGAGAGAGATAACTCTCGGGCTAGCCATGGATAGCTGGGGTAAAGGGCAGGAGGAGGTGTGCCAGCCAAGGATTTCAAGCGTATACCAGGCAAAAGGAAAGGGTATGTTAACTGCGTACCGTTGAAGGGCTGGGAAGGACTAAGCGTACCGCAGAGAGAGGTGGCTAGGTGTGCCGCTGGAGAGTTGGCCAGGGGGCGTATCACTGGAGGGGAAGACTGAGTGTGCCGCTGAGGGTGAGGTCAGGTGTACCGCCGATGGTGAGGTTTGGTGTGCCTCTGGGATGAGGGCTAGGGGTGTACCGCTGAGGGCGAGGTCGGGTGTGCCACTGGGGGCGAGGTCGGGTGTGCCGCTGGGGGGTGAGATTGGGTGTGCCGCTAGGACAAGGGCTAGGGGTGTGCCGCTGAGGGTGAGATTGGGTATGCCGCTGGAGGGCTGGAGAAGCTAGGCTGAGGGCCAGAATGTGGTGGAGCATTTTCGAACGTACAGAGAAGGCTTGGGCTGCAGAAGAAGGGAGATCACTGAGGAGGGGTGAGGGAAGCCATCAGACGCATAGGAGAAACCAAACGAATGGAGGCGGTGGCGAAAGCCTCAAGAGGGAAATTTCTACTCATGAAGAACGAGGGCCGTATTTGGCCATGTATGTTTCAAAACACCGAGGTGGAAGATACACACGATGGGAAGGGGAGAAAAGAAAAGGAGAAAGACAAGAATGGAGGAGATTGAGGTTGAGCCGGGACGACTACTTCCTGCTCCCCCAAGCACCCCTCCCCGCTACAGAATCCCTCTCTCTCTCTCTCCCTTACTCTCTCTCTTCTCCCTCAGGCGGTGATGACGGAGCGACGACCGGGGAGAGCAGCGGGCCCTCCTCTCTTCTTCTTCTCTTCGATGCGCTTCTTCTGCCTCTTCTCTTCTGTCTCACCTTCTTTGCGTTTCTATCTCTTCTCTTCTGTCTCACATTCTTTGCGTTTCTGTCTCTTCTCCTGTCTCTTGGTGGAGGAGGGCTTTTTATACTCCCGCAGGTGGGAGTCTTCGACCACGACCGGTGGAGGCGGGAAGTGACCAACCTTAATGGGGATTTGACTTTCCCGTCCTCGGCGGCAGGGAGAGTAGGTAGTGTGTCCCTCTCTCCATTTGACACCTCAGGTGTGCCGTTGCGCGCCACGAATCCATAGGGGGATGGCGTGGGATTTGCTCTGCCGGAGGTGTCGCTGGAAGACCCGTGCCATTGAAAGGGCTGGACGTACCGCTGAAAAACCCAACGAAGGCATGCCGTCGAAGGCCCAAATGGGCGTGTCGTTGAAGGGCGTTGAAGGCGTAGCCAGGGTGTGTCGCTGAGGAGGCGTTTGGGTGTACCGCTGAAGGGGGCACGGGGGTGTGCCGCTGAAGCTGCGCTGGGAGTGTACCGGGGGAGCAGCACTGGGGCATGTTGGCCAAGCCCACGGGGTGTGCCGTTGAGGCCCGCGCTAGGCGTGCCGACAAAGGCCACAGGGCCGTGCCGTTGAAGCCTGCGCTAAGCGTGTCATTGAAGGGATAGCGAGTATGTCGTTAAGGTGGATTTTGGGCCTCGTTTTGGACCCGATTGATGATCCGCTTGGTTCTCTTCGGGGGCCCACGAGTAGTGAGTTTTCCGGGGGTTAGTTTCTCTTCGCTGTCGTGACTCCGAGAACCGCTTCACGACAGTGTGTTGTTTGTTCGGAGAGTCCGGACGGGACGTGTTCTCCACGGTCTCTTCGGTTGAAATTTTTGTTGCTGTTGGATTGGTCGAGACAGGTAGCGAGGGAGTGGTTGGATGCTACCGAGTGCGTCTTCCAATGCATGGAGTGCGCCGAGGATGAATGGGTTATGCTGGCTTCTTTTCAACTTCACGGTACTGCACGCACATGGTGGACCTCAGAATGGAAAGTCACTTTCCGATCTCGTCCGCTTTGACAGATCACTTGGGGTGAGTTTGTTATTGCATTCGAGCATGTTTATACTCAATCCTGCCTGAAGTTAGCCAAGATGTATTAGTTTCTTGAGTGACACAGGGTGACATGTCGGTGCTGTAATATCGCGACAGATTCATTGAGTTAGGCCGGTATGCACCTCATATTTTTTCCGATGAGACTGTGATGACTCAGCAGTTCTTGCGCGGACTGAGAGCAGAATTGAGCTTGCTGTTGTTCGCTACATGTGTCGCTAAGCTGGATGCTGCTTATCAAGCCACTGTCGCACTGGAGTTGGAGTTGGCGAGGACTCGAGGTTTTGCTCAGACTGGGATGGTGTCATCAGTCGTGCCACATCAGTCGCCCCACCAGTCATCTGCTTCATGAGTTTCTCCCACTTTTTCTCCTGTCAATAGTGTTCCTTTCTAGCAATCTCAGGGCAGAGGTTTTCGTCATAAGAAAAAGCGAAAGAGGTTTGATCAGTCGTCATTTTTTGAGTAGAGTCAACAGTCGGGTTCGTTTGTTTGGCCGGGTACAGACTCTATTATTTTTCAGCCGAGATTGTATTCGAGATGTGGAGGCAGTCATCCGGGTGTACCGTGTTCCTACCGGTTGTATGTTATCGATGTGATCAACCAGGACACGTTTCCCGTAACTATCCATTGAGGCAGCAGACGGTGCAGTTTACTCAGGCTCAGCAGTCGCAGCAGCCGCAGTTCCATCTTCCTCTACCGCCTCAGCCTTCTCAACCGACTCAACCAGTTCTATTGTTTCGACCGCCTGTTCCTATACCTTCTCAACAGTCAGCTGTCGATACTTGTCCGCCGAGAGCCAGAGTTACACATATCACGCGAGCGGAGGCGTTGGCATCTAATTTGATCGAAGGTATGGTTTCCATTTATGATCGCACGACACATGTTCTTTTCGATTCAGGTGTGACGCATTCGTTTATTACTGAAGATTTTATTACCCGTATCGAGAAAAAAATACTAAACATTTCCATACGTGGGGACAATCAAGGGGGCTCCCCCCTCCTTGGTCAAATATTGCAACCCATGGTCTCCTTGACCATGGGCCACCATATTGGACCACAAGAGAGGGAAGGCCCAATAAGGCTCTTAAATGTCTTGAGGCCCATTTTAAAAATTGGACCATTTACATGAAGTTTAGCCCATATTACATTCTTGACCCATATTAAAGCTAAAAATACAAATACACACCAATACATTCAAAATAAAATATAGAGAAAGATCAAAACTCAGGTAGAGACTCCATGCTATCACCCAACCACAAGGATGTCGGCGTCGCTCAAGTCGTGCTCCGTGTCTGGTACTGGCGGCTAGCTCTGATGTCCTCACTAATTCTCCCCAGGTGGGAGAAGCTCAACCCTATCGAGTAGGGATCCGGATCACTCTGGTATCGATCCAGCAGATCTGGATCTATCCTCTGTAACTTGACCCGGGTGATCCAAGTGTCATCGGACGTGGGCCATCCCCTCCATCGCACCTCGAGTAGTCGTTACCCGCTTGTCCAGTATATGCTCTATCTACTCATGCTGTTGAGGTAACAAGACTGGCGATGGACGCTCTGGGGTGGTGTCACTCACAAGGGGTGGAGACGGCTCAAAGGGCTCACTTGGTATCACCGCTGGGTCCCTATAAGTGACTAGGTCCGAGATGTTGAAAGTGGAGCTGATCCCGTAGCTCTCTGGTAGATCTACAACATATGCATTAGAACTAACTCGTTTCACTATGTGAAAAGGATCGGCACCGCGAGCTTGTAGCTTCTTCACAGTTCTCGAGGGAAACCGTTGAAGCTTGACCCTGATCATGACGTACTCGCCCTCCTAGAACTCACGATGGTGTATGTGGGCATCAGCCAACTCTTTGCATCGTGCATTGCTGGTCTCAATATGACGACATACATGTTCATGCAACAGCCTAATGTGATCAACAAAGGATTCTGCTAACTTGGACACACGGGACTGGATGGGGGATGAGACCAAGTCTACGGGCTTCCTAGGTCTATGGCCAGTAACAATCTCAAAAGGGCTCATGCCTGTAGACCTATTGACCGAGTGATTGTAAGTAAACTCTGCTAGTGGTAGGACCAAGTCCCAATTATAGCCCAGAGTCAAGTCCAAAGAAAAGATAACAAGTGCCAAGTACAGTCGATAGGAAAGAAAAGACGTACCAGAAAGTCAGGGGAAGCCCGACGAGGGTGCCAGCTGGCCACAACTAGACGCTACGAGCATGCGCCCCAGGTACACACGGAAGCCGAACTAGCGACCATCACCTGTAAAGCAGGGGTGAGCCTCGTGCCACTGGCTCAGTAGGGGTCATGCGGATCCCCACCGAGAAAAACACGCAGTAATACGCTAAAGACAGCAGGCAATAGCCAGTAAATAACAAGCAGTAGTAAAGTGGGAAAGCTAAACTACAAAGCTGTAAAAAAAGCTGAACAAGAAGCAGGAGTTGGGAACAAGCTAAGGAAGAGGGAAAGGAAGAAGCCGCACTAGACAACGGCTACCGAACTAACCTCGGTACCCCAAAACTACTCTAAGCAAGGGCAGGTGAGCGACTCTGAGTTGACAGAGTCAGGAGTTACCGAACTGTCGACGAAAGAAACCTACAAAACACACAAAAGAAACCTAGGAAAAGGCTAGACAGACGACCGGCACGAATGATGGACAACACGACAAGGACGTCGTGCACACTGCCACATACACAACTAGAATGTCGTGCAAGCTACAGACACTGACCCTAAGTACAGTCACAAAAAAGGCTAACCTAGAAGGTCACGATGCACGAGGAACGTGAAGCGAACCGTGAAGGGTATCGCAAAGAGTATCGCAAAGAGCCACGCGTCATGTGATTGGAGTGCCCCACACTAGAAGAACAGCCAGCTGCATCCACTGACATCTTATGCTGCGCCTACTAGCGTCTCATCTATGATACCTATAGACAGGTAGAGACTAAGACACTGTCAGAACCAGAACAGTAACAAAGTCACGAGTGACTAGACAGGGAAATGCCCGTCGGCATCAGTCCAAAGCCCCTGACCACGTGTGCACACACTGGCTTTTTCCTAAGCCAGACCTCTAGCTAGTTTTCTCCCCCCGTAAGACGCAATGGTAACTGCGGGAGCCGACGGAGACTAGCTTAAAAACCGTGAACCGGAAGTGCCCCGCTGTAAAAGCCATCACGCCGAAGCGTGTCGTAAGGCTACGACTAGTGAAGGCTCACAAGACACAGGTCTGCCTAAACCCCCCCAAGGGGTTTAGGCGGGTTTGACTAGGGGGTTTACCCGGGTTTGACTGGGGGGTTTGACTGTAGGTTTGGCTGGGGATTCAGGTTTCCAAAAGACAGGCATGCTACCTGACCGCATAGGTCGATCCGCGTGTGAAGGCGCACGATGGTGGTGTATGACGCGATGGGTTGCTGGGAGCCTTGAGTTGGGCTTCGGCTTGCTGTAGAGTGGCTGGGGCTTACGTGCCCACTAGGTGCTTGGGAAAATTCTCGACACGCGTGTGTGTGGGTCATATAAGGCTGCTGTGAGCTCCTGAAGCTTGTGATTAGCCCAGATGGGTCTTCCTTTGGCTTCAGAGGGTTGGAGGGAGGCGACTCAGGGGTAGGCCTCGGTCTCGTTGCTGGGTGCCACATGGGGTGCCTTGTAGTCTGGGGTGCCCCCGGGTCAGCTCGGGTAGCTGTGTTGAATTCGAGTAAACCGGCAAGCTAAGTGATCGGGGGTGAGCCCGATCAATTGTTGATGTTGCCATGGGTGATGGCTAGCTGGTTAGGACCCTCGGTTGGGCCTGGTGACTGGGGCGTTGACATGATAATGCCATTTTTCTGGTGGTCAGGGTGGCCTTTACTCCTTGGCGAAGAGTCGTATGATGCGGTAGGCTATTATGAGTCCCGAGTTAACACGGTTCTTGAGATGTGGGTGGTGTAAAATCGTAGGCAGGGTATTCGGGAGTGATCCTTGAATCACTTCAGAGTGTCACTCGATGCAGCAGGTTGTCTCGAACCTTAGATCCGGCTCGGTTGTCGAAGAAACTGGCTGGTATAGTGCCTTTTGCTCAGGAACAATCCCCGCTTGTTATGGTGTGCCATTTGACCCAACAAAGTGTCTCGATTTCTGAGCTCAACTTGACTGGTAGAGCACCTTTGGCATTGTGCCATTTTGCTCTATTTAGGAAGTATTTTCCTACACTCAATCCTCAATTAATTAGAGGAAATAAGTAGGTGCCAACATTCATATAACCAAACTTTATGTTTGAGTGTCCATTCTTGATCATTGCTATTTTTTTTAATGTAAATGAGACCAAAGAGAACTCTTGGGGGGATTGCACAATTTGTGCTAATTCCACCAAAAGTCTCCGGCCTTAACTGTGGCAACCGCCCCTCCTCCATCTCTTCTCTTTGGTCGCCCTTTCTCTCTCCCATGGGAGCACAAGGTCGCATGCTACCCCGAGTGCCTGTAACGAGGAGTCGAGCGACAGATCAGCCATTGAGAAATGAGATGAGGACGATCCCTTAACCTGAGGACCGCATGGATACCGCTGGAGGCCGGGCACCTGCATGGCTAGCAGCATCGCTCAGTAGGAATCAACCTTTGGTCGCGGATCCGACTCCGCGCAAGGTGAAGATTCGATCTTCTGTCGCTCTATTTTGTGGAAACGGATCAAGGGCCACGGGGATTGAAGATAAAAGAAATTTTAAATTCCGCTGTGATATCATATCTCTGATTTCTATCCTGTCCCCATGCGATCCTTACAGATGCCTCTCTGAGGCAGGTCCCCAGCAATCTCAGACCAAGACACCTCGCCGAGGTAGATCTCCAGCATCTTCTAACCAAGACGCCTCACCGAGGCAGGTCCCCAGGAATCTTAGACCAAGATGCCTCGTCGAGGCAGGTCCCCAGCAATCTCAGACCAAGACACCTCGCCGAGGCAGGTCTCCGATAACCTCAAACCAAGACACCTCACTGAGGCCGATCTCCAACAATTTTAGGCCAAGATGCCTCGCCGAGGTAGGTCATCAGCAACCTCAGACCAAGATGCCTCACCGAGGTGGATCTCCAACAACTTCAGACAAAAATGCCTCGCCAAGGTGGATCTACAGCAACCCCCCGGCCAACATGCTTCCCTAAGGCAGGCCCTCGGCAATAGTCGGTCAACACGCCTTGTCATAGCCGACCTCCAACAACACCAGGTCAACATGCCTTGTCAAGGCCAACCTCCAACAACACCAGGTCAACGGCCCTTGCCAACGCCGACCTCCAACAACACCAGGTCAATGGCCCTTTCCAAGGCCGACCCTCAGCAACACCCGGTCAATGCACCTCACCAAGGTTGATCTCCAGCAACACTAGGCCGACACATCTAGGTGTGCCAGGTCTTCACCGCCGATGGACTAGTACGCCTCATCGAGACAAGTCCACGACACAACTCCAGTCACAGCACCTCAAAGGTGTGACAAGTCCGCAACATAAGGCGGTCAATGCTCAGCATGGCCTATGCACCCGTCACATGTGATGTTTCATTATTATGATGCTTCTAAACTGGTTCATGGTGGTGACATGGAAAGTTTGTGTAATTCCAATTGTGGTTGTGGTTCGATGTTATGCTGTACAATTTTTATTTTGATGTGGAGCTTAAATTCCCTCATATAGTATTTTGTCATCATCAAAAAGGGGGAGATTGTTGAACCCCCTCCTCGTGTGGATGTTACAATTTGATAGATTTTGATGATGATCAAACACTATATGTAACTTATATGGATGTTTGAATAAATTCGAACAAGGTTCATTTTGAATTGCTCTAGCAAATATCAAATGCCTTTGATCATTGTCAACACTTGAACATGATGCACTAGTGCAGTCAAGGGAAGAATTTCAGAGGTTCAAGAATTTCCCCACAAGTAAGTGTTATGAGTTGGAATTGTAACGAAGATAATCTGACTCTGTCTTATTGCTTCTACAGAACTGAAGAATGAGGGTCACATAAGAGATTCGAGGGCGATTGGTGAGATCTACCCCAACCCCTTCATACTTGGTCATTTGATTTTAAATGATGGAATTCATTGTGTTGATCCCAAGGGATAACTCGTTTTGGTCTTGATCTCAGTTTATCTAAGTTGGTAGTTACTTATTCATGCTTTAGACTCAATTCTTTTGATGGAGTAACCCCAACCTTTGACCCTCATGGTTATTCATTGGACTTAGTTTGGTTTTAGTCTCATTTTGGAAAGTCCAGGAACAAGGGTCGACCCATGGGTCTCATTTCCTTCAACCCGAACGGGTTCTGGAGAGGGGGATTTCCCTAGCCCGTGTACGAGTGGCCCAACAAGATCTTGCTAGATCGAACGAGGCCCAGCTCCCTCAAGTGACAGCCCTACCGGGCCCACTTGCCATGAGATTTCCTTATAATGTCACTCAGAAACAAGCACTTCCTAGGCCGCCTCTAGGCTCGGAAGCCCAAGCGTCAGTCCGAACAGGGAAGGTCACCCACTGCTGGGGGTTATACCTCTTCGTCGAGTCGCGCCCCCATCGCTCGGGTAAGAGTTAGCGCCCTGACCGATGGATGCTTATAGCCGTTGAGAGTTCTTCAATATCTAGGAGTTTATAAGGATAAGGGAGACCAAGAGTCCTCAGGCTATAAAGGCTAAAAGGATAGGTGTGGTGTACATAGAAATAGGAAATAAAGCAGGATAATTCAACAATTAACAGAAATAAATAATCTAACTACAACAGAGTCCAGTCTAACAGAAAGTACAATCTAAGGTAGAGAAGCGTTCCCAATGCTGAGTGAACACTCGGCCCGATGAGATGGCAGCTAAGAACCTCCACGTAGCACCCTCGAACATCGAGGAAGAACCGCCACACCTGAAAATCAAGGGTGAGCCTCCTATCACTGGCTCAGTAGGGGTCCCGCAAAATCTCAACCGAAAATAACGATGGTACGAAAAGTAGCAACAGTAAGAACAATAGCAACAGCAAGAGCAGCTACAATAATAGAGGTAGAAAGTACAGTCGTACACAAATCCCCAAAACATGACAGCCGATAAAACCATGGCTCTACAACTACTCCTATCGGAAAGGAAATCGATACCCCGATCCCACAGTCGGGGGACCACCAGAACATGAACCACCCTAGCCACGCTACCAGGAAAATGCCACGACACCTCTGTCCTGGAGGCCTGTGCCCACACACGAAGGCCCACTCCAAAATCACGCAGTCAAGAAGCACGGTCATGACCTCACTGTCATGGACTCTACATCGTCTAGGGGAAAATCCTCGGTGATGCTCACTGAAAATCCTAGACCTTGATTTCATGGAAAACACCTGAAAACTACGCATAAAACTATGTCTCGCAGATGTGAAATAGAACCTCGAGTCACGACAACTCACGTTAAGTGACGGGAGTACCTACCCACCAGAAGCAAGGCCGGATGCGTCCACTAACAACTTAGTCCGCAGCCTCAGGTGTCTTGCTACGATGCCCCAACCAGAGACTGAGACACCATACAGTAACCAAGAACACCGAATAAGGACTAGCTGGGGTCGCGCTCATTAGCGCGGGTCCGACGCCCCCAGCCACGTGTGCAAACACAGACCATGCGCCCTAGGTCAGTCCCTCTAGTTGGTTCCTCCCCTGAAGCCCTGACACAGGCTGCGCGTAAGGGCCCTATGGTAACCAGCCTAACAACCATCTCACTCGGGTCACACTCTCCACCACTCCCAAGTCGGTCCTGTGGAATGATTTATTTCTTCATTATTTATTTATTTATTTATTTGTGCTCCAGAAGATGCCTGCTGAACAAACTTCTTCTTGGACTTCTTGAATCTCTTGAACTTGGTTTTAGAAAAAGAAGCACCACTAGGAGTCGACACAGCAGGTGAAACTCCTGGCACAGACTGCTGAAAACTCGGCTGAAACTGCACGCTCGGCTGTACAAGGCCAACTTGCGTAGACCCTCGAGATCTTGCCATATCCAGCTCTAGCACCGTAGCTGCTTGGTACATTGCATCCATCTCGGCTACCCGAGTTGTAATCAACGGCTACCGCAACTCAGCTTTTAGTCCACGTAGAAACTGCTCAGTCTTCAAGGCTTCATCAGCAAGAACATGGGGCGCATACCGACCCAATTCTATGAATTTGTTCCGATACTACAACACGGTCATATCACCTTGAGCCAATTCTAGAAATTGATGTATTTTATCCATCCTGAGATAGGCTGGACTGTAAGTGCGCTCAAAGGTAGCCACGAACTCTGTCTAAGTGATCTGACAAAGTGGACGGGAACGGAAAGTAACCTCCCACTCCGCAGTCCACCACATAAGTGCTGCACCTTGAAGCTGAAAAGTAGCAAGCACGACCTTCTCGTCCTCCGCGCATTCCATTGAATGGAACACGCGTTCAGTCGCATCGATCCACACCTTGGCTGCATCCGGATCTGCCTGACCTTCATAAGTCGGCGGGTGGAATAGCAAAAATTCTTTTAGTGCTTTACCATGGCCACCATCTGTTTGAGGGGCAGGGAGATCAACTTGAGCTAGAGCTGGCACAACCGGAGGAGGAGAAGTGCCACTCTCTTTAGGAGGAGCACGAGCTTTTCTGCGAGGCAGCATCTTGATCTAGAAAACACATGACAACGGAAAACACATCATCAGTCACAAAAAAAAAACATCCTAAGCCAGTAGTAGATGACTCAAATGAACTTGTTCTGGACTAATGTAATTTCAATTCCTTATACAAATCCTCAACACCACTCTGATACCAACTGTAATGACCTAGAGATACGGATACCGATATACCGATAACATCGATATACCGATACCAAGAACAGGGGAAGCCACCCAAGAGGCTGATGAGGCCCCATAAGGGTTAGAGGAGTTTGTCGAGGGGATGCATAACAAATTAGAATTACGCACGGCTCGTTTGTTAAGTCTGTGCACAGATGAGTCCGTGCATGTCCCACAGAATTGGACTAACTCCTATGGACCCAAACTGATTTGGGTACCAAAAATAGTTGCATGAGAACGTTATTTTTTGCAGATATATCTTGAAGCCAGGGGGAGCAAATGGTACCTGGATAGCGACTGCTCAAGATATATGACAAGGGACAAAAATGTGTTCTCTACACTGTAAGACAAGGATAGAGGCTCAGTTGCCTTTGGTGGAAAGGACAAAGGTAAAATCATTGGAATCGACAACATATGTAAGACTTGTGAAACTCTTATCGAGAATGTGCTTTTGCTAAAAGGGTTAAATCATAATCTTTTGAGCATAAGCCAGCTATGTGATAAGAGTTTTAAAATTATTTTTGACGAAACCCACTGCCTTGTCATGAATAAAATTTCTAACCAAATTAGATTCATCGGCAAAAGAAATAACAATGTGTATACTGTTGATCTTGATGATGTTGCCGGTGATGATGTGTGTCTGGTGGCAAACAACCATGAGAATGCATGGCTATGGCACCGAAGACTACGTCATGCTAGTTTTAGAGTAATCTCTAAGTTGTCTATACATGATTTGGTGAATGGGTTGCCTAAATTAAAATTTGAAGGTGACAAGATCTGTGAAGCTTGCACAAAAGGCAAGCAAACACGCATCTCCTTCAAAAATAAAAATATTGTTTCTACCGCTAGGCCCTTGGAGCTGTTGCACCTTGATCTTTTTGGTCCGACTAGGACTTCTAGCCTAGGAGGAAAATCTTATGGATTCATGATTGTTGATCACTACTCCAGATTCACATGAGTGTTATTTTTAGCCAATAAAAGTGATGCCTTAACCGAGCTTCAAGTATTTTGTAGGAAAACTCAGAATGATAGAGGATACCTTATCACCACCATTCAAAGTGATCATGGCAGTGAGTTTGAAAATCATGAGTTCAACAACTTCTGTGAAGAATAGGGGTACACACATAATTTTGCATCACCAAGGACGCCCCAACAAAATGGAGTTGTGGAGAGAAAAAATAAAACCCTCATAGACATGGCACAGACCATGTTAAGTGAGAACTCTCTACCAAGATATTTTTGGGCTGAGGCGGTAAGTACAGTATGCAGGTAAAGGAACTGATGCAACAGGTAAAATTTTGGCAAAAGAAGTAGAGATAAAGGAATGAGAAGCACCAGTATCAACTAGCACAAATGTAGGATGAGAGTAAATTTAAAGTGTACCTTCCATGAGCCCACCATCCCTGGGCGCTTCTTCTTCTTCTTCTAGAACTGCATTAAGGCGAGCTTGCCTCCTGCGTCCTCCTCCAGCTATATGTTCTTTCATAAGGGGGCAATCTGGCATGCGATGATCCCCGCTACCACAGCGTAAACAAGCGCCGAGGCGCTTCCAGCATTCTTTCACTGAATGACTAAATTTTTCGCACAACGTGCAGGTCGCCATGGCCTGCTTCTCCTCTTCCTTAACTTTCTTGTACTTTTGAGAACTTCCACTGTTCCCACTCCTAGACCATTTCTTGTGATCACGGCTCTTGTAAGGTTCCGTGATACTAAACTTCTCCTTCCTGAATCACCGATCGGATCGTCGACTAGATTCTTCTCATTTTCCTTTCATTTTTTTGACCTTCTCTAAGGTCCTTTCACACAAATAGGCCCTCTGGACCATCTCTTCATACGTACGGATGTTCTGGGTTCCTAGTTACTGGATGTAACCAGGCCGTAACTCGTCCATGAACCGATTTACTTTCAATAAATCGGTACTAATAAGGTGTGGTGCATATGGTGCTAGCCTGGAGAATTGTAATTCGTATTCTGCTACTGATATCATCCATTAATGAAGGGACGCAAACTCCATAGCCTTCCTCTCTTTAACGTGCTCCGAGAAATACTTGGCACGGAATAATGTAAGGAAACCTTACCATGTGTATGGTGCATCGGCTGGTGGTGCCGGGACTGACTTCCACCATGTACGAGCATCCTTATTTAATTGGAACGTAGCCAAACGCACCTTCTCCTGATCAGTGAATTGAATAATGTCAAAATTTTAGTTCATCTCATCGATCCAGTTCTCTGCCTCGTCTAGATTAGAAGACCCATAAAAATACGGAGGGTTGAGACTTCGAAAGTTTTGATGTAAACTGCCAGCTCTAGCTCCTACACCTGCCTGAGCCATAGTTTGTAGTGCCTGGGTAAGGCCAGCCACTGTCTGCTACATGCTATCCTAGTCTACACGATGATCCATTGGAATAATAAAAGTACAACCTCCGTTGGTACAAGCTGATCACTCGACGCGAACTCGGCTAGCACTCTCAGGCCGAGCCATTGACTCTACCCAGTGTAGAAACTGGCTCAGACGATGGGATGGCTGACCCTATTTGCTCGAGAAATTCAGAGGGAAGGTACCAAAGGAAGAGAGGAAGTAGAAGAAGGAATCCTCCGCAAACTCTTTGGAAGGGCCCTTTGCGGGATATGATGAAAAAGAGGATGGTAAAGACATCCCCCAAAGAGTCAAAGAAAAAGGAAAAGAGGTTAATCGAAGAACAAAAGAGGGAGAGAAGAGGCAAAGAAGGGAACTGGAAGAGTTGCTCCTCTTGCAGACAGGACCGACGGTAGAAAGAAAGAAAGTGGGGGAGGGGAGGAGGAGAGACTAGAACAGGACAAGGGTGCGATGCCTGAGGCCCCTATCCGTCTACTTCTACCTTCCTCAAAGATAGTGTCGGTGGTCCAGAAGAAGGGAGAAGACATGCCACTGCATGTTGAGCCCTCCTTCAAACTGCCCGCCGATTGTTGAGCACTCTTTCAAACCAGAATAGTAGGAACCTCCCCCCTACCGCAGTCTGCATCTTCATCCTCTGAAGCGCCCTCCATGTCCCACCAGGACCAATAGCCCAACACTTCACGAAAAGGGAGAACTGTAAGGGATGGCCTTAAGCGATAAAGAGAGGAGGAGAGAGGAGGAGACGCCCTTCGAGACCTTTTATAGGCCGAAGGGGAGCTATTACCTTAAATGATTTTCCCCTCGAAGAAACGCGAAAGGCAGAAACACTTTCCTCAGGGCGGTTACCTCGTTTTCACCAACACCCCCTTAATGGGAACACGTGAAGTGTCAAGGCATTCAAAGCATGGGAAGATGGACAGGCGCCAGCGCCATGCTAGTTGCCTGACCAATCGGCACGCGAGATATCCTGAGAGAAAATCACCACCTTCCCAAACCGCTACAGATATGGTGGTCAAATCGAACCAAAGGCAGTAAGAAGTAGTCAATTTAGCATTTAATATTGACGTCATCATATACACAAGGGAAATTTTTACATGGCTACACCAAAGGAAAGAAAAAGAAAAGCTGATACATCAGGCCTCGGGCCCATCACAAAGCTCGACAGACAAAGGATCCTCGGCACCAGGTGACCTGCCCCCGGCACCCTCAGTGACGGTCAGTCCAGACACTGACCCCACCTGCGTGGCAACTGTCTCGACTGCGTGCCCTCCCGAAGCTACCAGAGTTGGCGATCACTCAGACGAAACAGAGGTGCCCCGACTTCCCCCTTCGCTCGACGTCGGGTATGAGGAGTCAGTAGTATCCAAGTCTGAGTCGTAACACTGCCCGGAAGGAAACTCGAGATCTTCAAGCACCTACTACTGGGCCAGAGAGGTCGCCCGATGAAAGCCTTGAGAGAACCCCTTCTGCAGACCCCGACGATAGCCCGGCTCATAGTAAGAGAAGGCGACCTTCTGGAGAGTTGCCTGGTAACCCTCCGAGCATTTGTATTGCTGAGGGCCTCCACTCCGGCTAGCTCTGCCTTCCTCTCAAGTTCGGCCGCCCTCCACTCTGTCTCGGACATTCTCCTCTTGACTTCGACCCACGCGCCCTCGGCTTTCACCCGCTGTCACTCGACCTCTCGGATTCGGCCCTCAAGCTCTTCACGCTCGGCCTTCCACTACTCGACGCGCTCAACCTGAACCTTGTGCTCCTTCTCCAGGAGCATATCCTTCAGCTCGACCATATAATGAGCCTGGGCCAGCTGCTCGACTGAGACCTGAGCCTCCTTTTGGCTCGACTGCACCTGTGCCTGAAGCAAGGTCACCTCCCGCTAGAGGTCTTCAAGGTCGAGAGTCAACCGTTCGACCTTCCGATCAGATGCATCGCGGGCCCAAGATAGAGACTCCCTCTCCGACTCCACCTGGGCAAACAAGTCCACCATGTCGGCCCCCAGCTAGGCCAAGATCAGGCCACCTTCCATAACTCGCTCGAGAAGTATAGAAGGGGGGCTACGCCCAAGGCCACCTCAAATCACCCCTGATGTCACGGAGTGGCACCTACGGTACAGGGAGGCTCGGATAGCGAAGGCACCAGACACGAGAGGGAAGGTCCTCTCTGGGACAGCCGGGATTGGGGCACCCTCCCCGAGTACCCCCACCTCTGGGGTCCCACCGGCTAGCTCAGATCGGGACACCCCGTCCCGCACCTCCGCAGTTTTGGTCAACTGGGATTCGGTCGCCTCACCTTGAGACCCCTCGGCCTCGATCAGCTCAGACCGGATCCCTTCGTCTTGCACCCCCTCCGCCTCATCTGGTGCCCTAGCACTGGTCTCCTCTGCCTGGGACCCAGCTGCCTCAGCCACGGCTTCTCCGGCGGTGACGACCCCTTCTGACTCAACAGACGGGAGGGCCAACTGACCACCCCCCTCGACCGAATGGGTGGCATCCGCCCTCTTCGCCCACTTCCACTCGGTGGTCGCTGCCCTCATCAAGGACCGCAGTAGCTTTTCCATGGAGTCCTGGCGCTTGGTCCCACGGCGCTTGGAAGCACCCTCCTGGGCGATCTACTTGCCCTTATCTCGGGCACGAGAAGAGCTTCCGCCAAGAGCAGACTCCTCCTCCAAGACGATGACCTCTGGCTCGAGCGACGCCGCACCCTCACTAGTCGTTCGCCTCGCGTCTGGACAAAGAAAAGCAGATCATGAGAAGGAAGTTTACTTGCCCAACCCAGAAGCAATACAAGACCCTTAAGCCCTTACCAGGAAGCGCCACGTGCAGAGAGGGATACTCCTTAATATTTGCCTCGGTCATCAACTCGGCGGTCGATCGGCGATTTTTCTAAAGAAGGGCAGCCTTCTCCTCCACCTCCGGGGAAGCCACCGCCTGCTTCAGAGGAATGTTCGGATAGAAGTTGGGCACCGTGGGGAAGGTCCAGGACTCACCGCCCATGGCCGAGCCCACCCAGAAATACTGGGTCTTCCAGCCCTTGTGAGAGGAGTCCTTGGCAGAGAGGGTCACGTAACTCCTTCCCCTCTTTGCCTGAAGGTAGAAGAAGTCCTTACCCGCATGGGTATGCTCCTTCAACTCAAAAAAGGCATGGAAGAGGTCCAGCGAAGTGTCAACCCCGTACGAACGACAAAGAAAGATGAAGAAGAAAATGAAGGCATAGGAGTTGGAGACCAACTGGACTGGAGCCAGTTGGTAGAACCAAAGTAATTCGGCAACGAAAAAATGGAGAGGCAGGCGGAACCCACACTTCCAGGCCAAGAGGAAAGAACAAAAGAAACCAGAGCGAGTGTCCAGACTGGACTCGTGAGGCTCTGGCAGAGAATATGCCCATCTTTCTCTCTCTCTCCAGGAGGGAACCCATTCTCACGCAGCCCTCTCTCTTTCTCTCCCTCTCACTCGCCCCCACCGGCCTCTCTTTCTCCCTTCGACAACCTCCATCGAACCCACTCACTCTCCCTCTCTTGCTCCCTTTTCTCTCGACTCACGAAAGCAACTCTCTCTTCCCACCGACGCATCTCTTTCCCTTCTTCTCTCTCTCCCTCCCACGGAGGGATCCGGCTCTTCTTCTCTCCCTTCCCCCAACCGCGAGACGGTCGGTCTCTCTACTCATTTCTCTCCCACAGACATCGCCAGCCTCCCCTCTCCCTTCCTCTCCGACAAGCCCACCTCCACTCCTCTCCCCTCACAACACCGCCGGCCACCCTCCCAACTGCCGCAGACCACCCTCCAGCCGCCGCAAGCACCTCCCCGCCGTCTCTCACATGCCCCCTCTTCACCGCCGGCGTTGACCCCTCCTGTCTTAACCCCGCCGTGGCCCCCCTCGTCGCCGTCGTCGTATACCCTTTCTCATCTATCTGCTACACACCCTCCCATCGGAAACTCCTCTGTCTCGCGTACACACCTGCAACCTCCCATGCAACCTCTCACCTCCGCAGCCACCCCGCCGGTGCACCTCCCTCCTCCTCATCTTCTCACCACCTACCTCCCCCCTCACTCTGCTAAACCCCATCGTGAGACCCTTTCTCCCCACGCTCACACCTCTCATCCCCTCCACCGCCAGCCGACGACCACCGCCAACCTCGCCTCTGCACCGTCTGCCCTCTCTTCTCTCCTTCTCTCCCTAACACTCACCTACCCCACCGCCGACGAGCTAACACCCCGCTGCCAAGCCCATCTACATGCCCTCCTACACCACCATCGCTTCCCCATCGTCCCACTCTCTCCCCAACCTCCTCTCCTTCCCATGCAACGATGCCCCCTCTCCCTGCTAACCATCTCTCCCGCTCTCACCCAGACCGCTGCAGCCGCCACCCAGCCTCCCCCCTCTCCGGCCGCCACCACTCCTCGCCAGCGACAGCCACCACCGCCGTGACCCCCCCTCCGGCACCCACCTCCCAACGCACCCAACTCCCGCTCCCGCCCCAGCACCCGTTCTCCCTTCACCCTCCCAGTGCACACAAAAATGTGTAAAAGAACTCAAAAGGCCAAAAATATTCCTTGCATCCGCCTGTGCATTTGCATGATCATGTTTTCTTTTTTGTCTGCATTTTGCTTGCTTGTATGCTCATCTCACATTTACATTCCTTTTCTCAATCTCGTTAATAAGATTTAGCCCTCTGACCCTGCATTGAGAAAGGTACTATCTATTTTTTGGCAGGGGACTAAAATCATACTACACTAACATTTTTCCCTTTAAGTGTAGTTGGAATAGGTAAAAAGGGAAGACTGCGTCAAGCCAAATCGAGCAAAGTACACTGAAGAAAGCTCATTTCTTTTCCGAAACATGTCCAATACATTCCAGTGATACATCATCCTAGGGGCATACCCCTAGTGTACAAAAGTAGCTACCATCCAGCTATCTATCTCTCCCTAATCCCCATCAGTGTGGGGTTGGCTACGCCGACTATCAGCTTCATCTTCATCTCCACTCCCCCTGTCTCGCAGCCTCGATGGCCGTGAAGCCCTTGAACCCGATGCTGCCGACTGGATCACTCTCTGCCCTGCAAGAGACTGCGTCATACCCATGAGTTCCTCCATCGTGAAGTGCACGTCTCTGCCAGTCCACAGTGACTTTGAAGGGGTCATCGGTCGGGCTCCCTCTCTTGGGGCACCTTTACTCTGGTACCTCCGCAACACTCGCCGCCTCAAAGCCTCTAGCTGATCGAGAGCTCACTGCTCCCGAACCGCCATCGCCATCTCCCATGCGCGTGCCTCAGCTTCTCTCCCCTTCACCGCGGTAAGGCGACCCTGGAGTCTCTCCATGGTGCTCATCTCTCCCAGGCGACGTGTCAGCTCCTCTATGGGGGCATCCTGCTCCCGTCGAGAGGCCAAGGTAGCCTCTAACTCCTTCCTCTGCAGAAAAGTACCATCATGCAAATTAGACGAGATAAACAAGGAGAAATTACTCTTAACCTAGATGTGTGGTTCTCACCATCTCGGCTAACTCAGCCTCTCGCTCCTCAGCTCATTCGAGGGCCCCCGCCTGGTGGTCTTCCAGCTCCTCTCTGGCATCTTCTCGAGACGAAGGTCCAGCTTCCCCGACTGTTCCTGCCCTCATCTGGACATACGCCAAATCCCCTCGCTAGTCAGTCAGGGGGGTTCACGGGGGTGGGGGCGACCAATTACACACACTACCCTCACGCAGGAGGGGGGATCGCGGGGAGGGGAAACAAGCTTTTGACCATACGCCGAGCACGGACGTCCGATCGAGGTGCGGCCGGCTCCTGGATGAAGATAGAGAGAGGCTGAAGGATGCCTGAAGGTCTGGCATTGAGCTGCTGTCGTTGGATGGAGACGCCGGCCACGGCTTGGGGCCTGTGCAGTTCTGTCGCACAGGATAGATTGGCGCAGTCGTGGTGCGTTGGCCGGTACGGGCGCTGTGGAACTCCAATCATGACTGGACAAAGTCGTGGACGTTACTGACAGGGTGTTCTACTAACCCTCAGAAGATGGCATCAGTCTGATCACCTCGCTAGACGTGGTCGCAGGAACAGCCGGCGTTTGGTTTTTGGGTGAATAGTTGGACCAGTTGCAGGTAGCTGTAGGGGAACT
This sequence comes from Amorphophallus titanum, assembly GCA_024336825.1. Lineage (NCBI taxonomy): Eukaryota > Viridiplantae > Streptophyta > Magnoliopsida > Alismatales > Araceae > Amorphophallus > Amorphophallus titanum. Next base: position 145,927 of record JANBPO010006887.1, on the reverse strand, counting down.
CCCAGTGCTGACATCGGATAGGGACAAGACCACTTGCGTTGGTTCCGTGTCGTCGAAAGCTGAAACTTTGCTGAAGACTGTCCCACCTGAAACATAGAGGAAGAGGGGATGTCGGGGCTGACTTGACAGCAGCCTGTCCTTGGTGAATAGGGGACTCCGGGTCTGGTGTAGCTGAGGGAGAATGGCTACCCTAGATGGAGACGACATCGAAACCAGGCAGGACCACCTCTGGTGCGTCAGAGCTTTGGAGGAGCAGAACTCTTGTGAAGAGAGCTCCGGCTGAATCACATAGGGGCGGGCGGTGGAGCTGCTACCAAATGGTGCTCAGGTTCAGACCTGAGTTTGGTGTAGTTGAACGAGAACGGGCGGTATGAATGGTGTCGAGGTCAGATCACCACGGGATCACTTCTGAAACGAAGCTGACTCGACGCCGTACGACTCCACAGAAGAAAGGTTCAGCTTGTTTGCACTGTGGACACTGGGGTAGTCTCTGGAATCTTGACCTCTGCTGCAGGCTGGTTGCAGAGAGCAGCAGCGTGGTCTTCTCGATCCACGGGCGGACGTAGCGGCGACGGGGCGACACCGGGGTGCCGTGGACGCTTGGAGACGAGGAGGACGGACCTGAGTGCAGAGGGAGAGGGGGCTGGGGCATGGGATGCAGGGGGGCTAGGGTTACGGTTGACGACAATAATCTCTTACTTGAATTATTTGTGACTTGGTTATAATCTAGCTTGTTGGCCAATTTCTAATTTCATTATATTCATGATCTCGTACTTTCTTTTGTCATGTTACTTTATCATATCGTCATTTTATTCAATCGTTATCGCGCATAAATGTAATTAATTAGTTAAGCACTAAAACTTGCCTGTTATTACCTACTGAGTGTTCGCTCACCTAGTTGTTTCCCCCCTTTTTCAGGTAGCTCAGGTGAGGACTCGTAAACTGATGGGGATGGGCAAGAGTGATGGCCATGGAGCGAACCAGTTAGAAGCCATGTGGAGCCATTCGTAGTTGTCTTGTTTAGTAGTGTCTTTGATTGTGGGTTCAAAAGAGTTGTAATGGAGTCCGTGAATGTAATAAGTGTCAAGTGGATGTTATGTCAGAAATTTGTTAAGTTGGTTTATGTAATTGGAGTATGGATCAAATAATATTTATTTAATGAATGGAGTTAGTTTGGTTATGATGTTCTGTTAATTCTTTCGTTTAGTATGTGATTGTCTATTTCTACTGCCAGTCCCGAAATTCCGCGTCAGGGCATGACACGTCCTTTGCCTTGTACCACCTCCCTGTCCTTGGATTCGCAATTGGGCGACCATATAGGGCTCTTCAACCACCTAGGTCCTAGGTTGTGTCACATCAGATTGGTATCAGAGCAAGTTCTAAACTTGTCTCTACTAAGTCTTATCCTAGGGCGCATAAGCATTTAGAGTCATACGGTGCATCAGCCTCTAGCATGGCTACCTCTCTTTGGTCATATCCATCCTATTCGGCCCTCCACAAGGGTCCGATCGGTCCACCACTCTTGGACATCATTCTAGAGGAGGACCTTTACTTTGACGGATCGAGCCCTAGTGCCTACCTGAAGTGGGAGGCTACCATGAAAAAACACTTTGAAAGGACTTGGGTCTATGGACACGCGAGAGTCCGCAAGGCCGAGGGATGACTTCGGGGTCAATCTAAGAGTAAGTGGGAACACATAGAGGGCTTAAGGAGGGTTAGGAGACAAGAGCCCATTTCCTCATGGGAGAAGATGAAGGTAGAACTTAGGAAGATGTACGCTCCCCAACATCTCCCTTCCTACCCGGAGAGCCATAGTTCTTATAAAATCGTACGATCCTCTCTCTCTCCCCATTTTCTTTCTCTCTCTCTCACCCTCTCCATCTCTCTCACGCGACGCCGTCGACCCCTCTTGCTAGGTTTCAGCTGATTCGACTGTGGACAGAGGCATGGAGGACATCTACAGGTTGCTCACGTCGTAAGGATCGCGTGGACGCCAGCTACATCTCGATCCGCGAAGCGTGGAGACGGGTGTAGACGTAAGATCGACGCGGCTTCCTTCGTCTATTTGACGTCGGAAAGTCAATTTCGTCACGATCGAGGTAGGGGGATGGACTCCTTGCTTTGCTAGGATTGCATTGGCACCACATGCACTGTTGTAGGTTGTCATTTTCATTGATATCTGTGCATAGCCCCATGTTAGTGTAATTTAGCCTATTTTCTTGAAAATTACTCCATGGGCATCGTCTTTAAGTATTGATGGCATGCATAGCTATAGAATGGTTGTGTGGGCTTGGCAGGTTAGTTAGTTTTTTTTTTCCGTCAATCTGAGCCGACTGGGAGGAGTTTCCATCGTGGTTTCCCCGTTCCCGCCACTGCGGTAATGGCACGGTTACCCCACGACCGTCCCGTCAGTGAGTGGTCAACACCAGACTATTTAAACCCCTTTGAGTGGTCCAACCCGGACCGCTTGAGACTGTGCACGGCACACTCCATGCCATGTGTTCCCCATGAACAGTAAGGCAGTAACACTAGAGCGGCCACAGTCCGTCCATTCAAGCACCTTGAACGGCCTGTCGACCGACTGCCTAACGGATCCTACGTCCCTTGAGCGGGCAGTCCCTAGCCGCCTCACTATGTGAGCGGCTGGCCCTTAACTGCCCAAACCTGTGAAACCTATCGAGGTTAGTCGATGAGCAGCTAAGGCCTAACCGCTCTACCCTTTTGAGCGGCGCAGCCTTAACCGTGTAACTCCCTGAGCGGCCATGTTAAAACTGTGATATTCTGTTTAGAACCCTATGTAGCGTTGTAATGGAGTGGCCCTGTCTGAACCTTGTGGCCCCTTGAGTGGACTATCGTTCGACCACTCAGAGACTGAGCGGTCTTGTTCAAACCGTTTAATTCCTGTAGTTTTAATTCTTAGCATATTCAGTCATTTATGCTTTAATTGCTACATTACACTTAAGACACCTCCGGACATAGAGGGAGCAATCTTCCTCTAGAGTGGGCCAATAATAACCCTGCCTAAGGATTTTATTCGCTAGAGCCTGGCCATTGACATGACCTCCACACTCACTCGAATGGGCCGCCTCAGCCACTTTCTAAGCTTCATCGTCATCTAAGCATCTCATGAGCATTCCATTGAGAGCGCGCCTATAGAGTTCTCAAGTAATAATTGTGTACTTAGAGGCGGCTCTTCTAATAGCCTTACGCTACTCGACATTTGCCCCTTTTGGGAACGATCTGTCTCTGCAATACAGCTCGATTTCGTGATACCAGGGTAATTCTTCTTCCTCCAAGATCTCTTCTAATTCTGTTAAGGATACCTCCTTTAGATCTTCCTTCTCAGCCCTGGCCTCTACAGCTTTCCTAAGGTTGGTGTACCAAGGATCCTAAAGAGAGAGAGTGTCCAATCTCTGGACGATGACAGTCTTAGTGTTCCGACTGAGAGAGAAAGATAGAGAGGAAGTGAGTGATGCTTATGTGTTAGCGAGGATATTCTGAGATCGAGGGGTATGGATGTAGATCAATTTTCAGAATTGCCTAGCCAAGAACATGACCAAATCCTGATATGGCTTGAGCTTTGGGTCGCGAGTGAGGTAAGTGGACAGAACCTACTGCAGAATGAGCTGGGAGTCTCCTATAATGTTCAAGTAGCGTACGCCTAGGAGGTAGGCATGCTTCAATCCGACCAGGAGAGCCTCATACTCGGTGATGTTGTTGGTAGCAGGAAATCAGAGTTGATAAGCAAAAGGAATCATCACTCCTTCCGGAGTGAGGAAGATAGCACCTATCCCTCGGCCTTGGGAATTGAGCGCACCATCGAAGTGCAGAGACTAAAAGGGATGATGATTAAGGACAGAGAGATGCTCATCAGGGAAATCATCCTGAATGGAATCAATGTAGGGGATAGGAAGATGGGCAAGATGCTCAGCAATGGCATATCCTTTGACTACCTTCTGAACGACGAACGTGATGTCGAACTGAGAGAGGAAGCTCTGCCAGTAAGCTAACCTACTAGAAAGGGCAGGCTTTTCTAATAGATAGCAAATCAGGTCCATTCTAGAGATCAACCTAACTGGGTGGGCTAAAAAGGAACAAACTGTCAATAGTCACTGGAAAAAATTAGTGGTCGACAAATACATGTCTGATCACAGATTGAATGACTTCTTGAATGCCCTAGTTGACACATGTCAGCAAGCATCAGAATTGGTAGAACGATTACGGTGCACTCAAGCTAAATCACATTTAAAGATTGCCCAAAATCTTCTTCACTTTGTTGATATAAAGATTGAAGTGGAGAAATTGCATCTTCAGGCTACTTTGTTTAGACAAGAAAAGTAAGCATTTGGCCAGAGAATAAATGTTATTTCTAGTGAAGTTCATGGAAGTATGATCCAAGTTGGAAACACCTATGAGAAGTTGGATCATGCTCAAATCCTCATAGAGAAATTGGCTGAAGGACTTAAGGAAGTTGTTTCTGCTCAGGCAACTAGCTCCTCTACACAACAATCGTCTCATGTTTATAACTTGTTACAAGATTCTCTTAATAACCTATTTTCTCACGTCAAGCAGCTCTAGGAAGAAATCCAACACAATGATCAGAGGATGCTAACTAAATTTGCTGAGGTGAACATTAGAGTAGAATAGATTCCTGGTTCTTTTCCTAGAGCCATTCCTCTCAGAGGTAGCTCAAGCAGTACACATCCTACAGTTCGAGGAAGCTCCAGCTCAAGAGGTGGGAGATCTAGCAGATCAAGTCACCCAGGACGCTAACTGATTAACTAACAAGAGCCTACTCCTTTTTGCTAATGACAAAGGGGGAGAAGTTCTGTGGAAGTCATGTGTTCGAATTGAATGGTCTAGAGTCTGTACAATACAAAAAGGGGTCTGTCTAACACAAAAGGGGGACGATAAGTCTTTGTTATATTGAGGACTGATTTGGTTTGGTTTTACTTGAAGTCTCTTTTGGTCGTGTATGAAAAGACTCTCACTCTCACTATAATGTGATGATTATTCATACATTGGTTTAATTTTCTTTCTGAACACAGAATTGTTAGCACTGCATTGCATCTGCATTGCTGGCTATACTAGTTTGTTAATTTTATTTTCAGAATACCACATGACTCATAGTTGTCATCATCAAAAAGGGAGTGATTATTGGACCCTGATTTTGATGCTGACAATCTATGAGTCATGCTGAATTCAAAATGCATAAAAGTTTCTTCTGCACATGTTCAATTAGCCCTAGCAGCCAAACAGATCTGGTTGGTCGCCAATGGGGATTCCTTCTGGGCTAGATATGCCCGCAATAAATATAAGGTGGGTCTCCATCACACCACCCCCATCCCTTTCCCCCGGGGCATCTCTAAGGCGATTTTTATGGAAGCTTTTACTATCGTTCAAGGTCAGTCTCGCTAGATAGTTGGGGATGGCTCCAGTATTAACTTTCTCGATGATATCTGGGTAGGGGCTTACCCACTCCGGAACTACCTTCCTACTACATATGATGGCCCTGCTGCCACTGTTCAGCAAGTGGTTCAGTCTCCGGACCACCCCATTCGCTACACCCTCCTATCCATAGATTTCTTGGAGGGGCTGGAGCTCTCTGAAGTAAGTGACATTCGTGTTTGGACGAGATCCACGTCTGGAAGATTTACTACCACATCAGCGTATGATCTCTTTCGCCCCAGGGGACCCCAACGGCCACTCTTGAATCTGCTCTGGCACTCCTCTTTTCACCATAGAGCTTCTATCTTCGGCTGACAGCTTCTTCACCGGGCTATTTCTGTCGAGGAGTGCATTGCAAACTGTGGCGTTAGCATGGCTTCCAGGTGCTCCTGCTGCCAATCCCCTCACATTGAAGAGCTCAACCATCTGTTCATCTCTAGTGAGCTTGCCTCACAACTTTAAAGTTGGTTTCTGCCCATTGTTGGTAATCGTACCATGTTGCACGAGCAGATTACTACCCAGCTCTGGTCCTTCATTGCCACCTGCAACCCCCAGTCACCCCATGGCTTTATTTCACTATATAGCTGCCTACTTCTGCTATGGGAGATCTGGAAGGCCAGATGTATGATGCGTCATCAGTCGACCTGGGTGCCGGCCAGGAGAATTATGAGTAATATACAATCCTCCATCCAATTTGCTTTGAGTAGAACCACCTTCAACCTATCCCCTTCTATCCAAGAGCTCTCTGTTATTTCTTCCTTCGGCTACCATCCGGTCGTGAAGAAGAAAGTGCTGAAGCTTGTGCGATGGATCCCCCTACTTGGAGGCTGCTGCCTTAACGTCGATGGCGCCAGCAAGGGCAACCCCGGTGTGTCCAGGGGGGGGGAGGCTGCATCAGAGACGGTACTGGGAACCTTGGCACTCAGATCCACGCGCACAGCCACCACAATGACAACTCAGGATCCTCCATCCGACTGTCCTCTGTAACCCTGCAGGCTCTGATTCTCAACACCTCAGAAAACACGACACCAATCGTAAATTCTCACAAACCCCGCCCAACTGGCATGCATCCTTCTGGAGCAGTGCCAACACCCTTACACGTCAGGGAATGGGCAATGCTTCTCACTGGCAACCACCTTGCCAAAACACGGGACGTGTCTCGCATGGACTTCATGGCACACGAAGGCCAACAAATCTGGACACGGGATGCAAGACGATGAACTTAAACCTAATACGACCTCCTCCAACCAATGGGAAAACTCAATACTCCTCCGACCAATGGAAGGGTCCCCGTGCTTGACCTAACTTCGAACCTTACACACGCTGGGAATAGCACCTTCCAGCACTGAAAAAATCATTACTCCCGTCAAGTCAGCACCTTCGACACACTCACCAAGTGTCTCGTCAGATCACGATCACAACACCTCTCGATGCACCACCGCTGCAACTCCTCGAACAGCAGCACACCACACCAAGAGCCACGACACGAGCTATAATCGGCAACCGCCAACGCTCATCCTCGAGCCGCAAGCTCGCCACTGAGCCTTCACAACCTCAAACCACATCCAGGGCAACCATAGCCCAATCCAAGAATATCCTCTACTCATCCGAACACATCTCGACCAGAGCACCCACTCTGCCACCTCGAACCACGATCTTACGCATCAGGGGCTGGATGAATCCTCAGCTGGAGTGGCCAACCCAATAACAACTCCCTCAGAGCACACTCACGGTCACTTAACCACGAACAATCTGCACCAGCCACCTGACCTCATTGTAGATCCCTCGAACACAGCACCGCAGTGGCACACCTGCCGGCAACCTCTGCCCAACGCAGCACAATCGGGGTCACCACCGGTGAGGGAGAAGCTCTCGACCTCGATCCTTAGACCCCACGCTGACACTCCGACAAGAACAGCAACCACCTCCACAGTGCCAACGCCGCGCCCTCACGCTCTCACACGAGAAACCAAGCAAAAAATAAACACGAAACCCTATGCCAGCTGTCGACTGTACTGGACCTTACGGACTCTGATCACTGTAATATCTCGAATTTCGTTGTTTTCTCGATTGGAGTTTCGCAGGATCCCTACTGAGCCAGTGATAGGAGGGTCACCCCTGATTTTTAGGTGCAGTGGTTCTTCCTCGGGGTTCGAGGGAGCGGTGTGGAGGTTCCTAGTTGTCAGCTTGCTAGGCCGAGTGTTCACTTGACGTGTGGTACGTTTTACTACTTTAGACTGTACTTTCTGTTGGACTAAACTCTGTTATAGTTAGTTATTTATTTCTATTATTATATCTGTTGTCCTGCTTTATTTCCTATTTCTATGTACAACACACCTATCCTTTAGCCCTTCCGAGTCTTCAGGCTCGTGGGCGGCAGGCCGAGGTTTGAGTTGTGTCAATTTCTTTCCGATACTCGGATCCCAGGTCACCACAGTTGGTATCAGAGCTATGGTTGTGGAGGTACATGAAAATTTGAGATATTACAGTGATCAGAGTTCGTAAGGTCCAGTACAGTCGACAACTGGCATAGGGTTCGTGCTTGTTTTTCACTTGGTTTCTTGCGTGAGAGCGTGAGTGCGCGGCATTGGCGTTGTGAAGGTGGTTGCTTGCGTCGTCGGAGTGCTGATGCGGGGTCTAAGGATCGAGGTCGAGAGCTTTCTCCCTCGTCGGTGGTGGCCCCAGTTGTACTGCATTGGGCAGAGGTTGCCAGCAGGTGCGGTGTTACGTTCGAGGAATTGTAGAGAGGTCAGGTGACTGGTGAGAATTGTCTGTGGATAAGTGGCCGTGAGTGTGCCCTGGAGGAGCTGTTATTGATTTTGGCCACTCCAGCTGAGGATTTATCCTGTCCCTGAGGCATTGAGATTGTGGTTCGAGGTGGCAGAGCGGGCGCTCTGGTCGAGATGTGAAGGCTCAGTGGCGAGCTCGTGGCTCGAGGATGAATGTTGGCAGGTGCTGACTATAGCTCGTGTTCCGGCTCGAGGCATGGCGTGTTGCGGTTCGAGGAGTCGTAGTGATGGTGCATCGAGAGGTGTTGTGATCGTGGTCCGACAAGACACCTAGTGAGTGTGTCGGAGGTGCTGACCTGACGGGAGTAATGATTTTTTCGGTGTTGGAAGGTGCTATTTCCAACGTGTGTAAGGTTCGAGGTCAGGTTGAGCACGGGGACCTTCCGTTGGTCGTAGGTGTATTAAATTTTTCCCTTGATTGGAGGAGATCGTGTTGGGTTAAGGTTCGTCATCTTGCATCATGTGTTCGGATTGGTTGGCCTTCGCGTGCCATGAAGTCCATGCGAGACGCATCCTCGGTGTTGGCAAGGTGATTGTCGGCGAGAAGCGTTGCCCTCTCCCTGATGTGTAAGGGTGTGTTAGTGCTGCTCCGGAAGGATGCATGCCAGTTGGGCAGTGTTCGCGAGAATTTACGGTTGGTGTTGTGTTTTTTGGGGTGTTGAGGATCGGAGCCTACGGAGTTGCAGAGGATTGTCGGGGTGGAGGATCCTGAGTTGTTGTTGTGGTGGCTGTGCGCATGGATCTGAGTGCGCGGTGGAGGGTCGTAGCGTTGGATGCTACGGGCAGATTTTTCGAGGATGTGTAGTGCGTCGGAGGATTGGTTCCTCAGTGTGAGATTGTCTCGGTTGCGTGAGACGTGTTGTTGCCATGCCGTTGGTTGAGGCATTGTGGTCTATGGCACTGGCTGGATTGAGAATTGGGGAAATGTGCTGGCAAGGTTGCCGCATGAGTACCCCGTTTTTGTGTTGGAGGTTGTGTTCTTGGGCGTGATCGTGTCTTTGGAAGAGTGATCTCTGATAAGGTTGTGGGTCTTGGTTAGTTGCCGTGAGCGGCTGGTGAGGTTGATCGAGTGATCGACCATGGTAAGAAGTGTGTTGTCTGGGGACCCATGTGCATTGGTCATGATGTTGTCGATCAGCTTGCTGTGGTAGCAGACAGCACTTGTCGGTTCTAGAGAAGTGTGCCATGGGTTGTAAGAGGTTGTGTCCCGTGGCTCTGTGGTAAGAGCGGAATCGGGATTGGCAGGCATCCTTTTGGATCATTTTGAGATGAAGGATGGTGTCGGTGTGCGGAGGTCTCTGGTGAGATGTTAACGTTGAACGTGGTGATCCCCGGTCTGCATTCGGTGGGGGAGGATTTCCCGATGTGTCGTGTCGAGTAACGTGAGGACCGAGGGGAGATCCTGTCATTTGAGTTCGCCGTGCTCCCCTGAGAGGGTGGAGTTGGCGTGGAAGTTCGAGGTAGGTTGCGGTGTCCGAGCGATCTTTGGCTTGAGTTGTGGCTTCGGTCTATGGAAGAGTCAGCGGATGGCCTGTCGTGATTTGAAGCATGTCAGTTGGGCCGATGAGGGTTTCCCGTTGACGTGTATCTGGTGACCAGTGGGTGGTCTTTCACAGACAGAAGATGCTAGTTGTTGGGGCTCGAGAGTGGCGAGAGCCATGTGCCAGCGAGGCCATGGGTGGCCGATTATGAGGTGTGCTTTTCCCGGATTGGATCTGGGGTTTGTGAGAAGTCGTTCCTGGCAGAGTTGGTCCGGTGCTGTTGCAAGTGGTCGGCTTGCCAGGTGTGAGCTGGTGGAAGCTCAGCGTTGGTTGCCCTTGGTGCAGGGTTTGAGATCGGTCAGCGAGTTGTGAAGCTGGCATTTGATTGGTCCGTCGGGCATGGGCGTTGACTGATGGTGTTGGTTTTTATGGTGAGGAGGGTGTTTTCTCTGTGATCGTGGTTGGTTTTGCGTCGTTTGAGGTAATGCCAGAATTGTGCCTTCTTGTATGTGCCTGCTCTGATGATCGATGTGCATCAGGTTGTAAGCGAGGCGTTACCCATGATCATTGTCTGGCCGCGTCCCTTAGGATCATGGTTTTTACGAATATCGAGGTTTGGTTGGGGCCCTGGCAGTGTTATCAATTGGTTTATGGCGTTCTCCCTTATCGCTTGGTGCTTGTCCTGAATTTCGAGGATGAAATTCTTTTAAGGAGGGAGGACTGTAATGCCCCGGTTCTTTATTGGGTCTTGTCAGATCCTGTGTTCGGGTCCTGGATCTATTTTTCTGAAGTGTCTGACTCTGTTGAGTCTGAAATTACGTTTCGAACATCTTTCATGTTTGGATCGGCGCGATCCGGAGCTGTTTCGGAGGCCCGGAGGCATTCCGCAGTCTTTTTCACGTGTTTTTTTGTTTCTGGCTCGGGTTTCGGCAAATCCTACAGAACTCTGCTGCGAGTGAACCGGGTCGTTCACCCAGGCGTGAGTGGTACTGTTGCGATCGGTGTGTTCCGAGGATCGCGGAAACGGGATTTTCTATTTTTCAGTATTTTTCTGAAAAATCAGATTTTTCTATAAATAGCTTTTCACCCTTCTCTCTCTCCCCATTCTCTCTTTCTCACTCTCTCACCTCTAGCAAGCCTCAGGAAAGGTATGTGTTGTGTTGGATTTGTTGTGCTCCCTCCGACCTAGCTTCTCCCCTCTGAAAATCATGACCCGGTCGAGAGTGAGGGGACCTTCATGTCCACGTCCACGTCCTCGGCCGCGACCCCGACCGTTTCTCGCCGAGCGACGTTGATACGTCGCCATGGGAGTCTTGCCTCCGGTGTTATCAACCGAAGGTGCATTGATATTGTCGGGCGGTGGGATCGCCACCATGTTGTAGGAGAGCTCTTGCAGCATTTCCTCGAGCATCTCGACGATTAACTCCTCCTCTTTATAGAACGAGGAGAGTTCCTCTGGGATTGAAAAGTTTTGACCTTCTTCAAGACGGTGAGGCATCTCCCGGAGCCATTGCAGAGGCAGGCTTTCCGCCCAAACTTGTCCCAAGGAATATATTCGTCCAGAGTGATGATGTCGGTGGGACGAGGGGGAGTGTACTCCTCCAGCTCATCTATGAGCTTTTGAAGCCGCTGCAGAGGAGTTGGCTCCTTAGGGGCCTCCATAGTTACTGTTTGGTCAGCTTGTTTTTTCAACCTCCTCTTCAAGTTCTTCCGATTCTTCTCTTGTTTCTTCTGGCGTGCTGCCTCTTGAGAAGAAAGAGACCTTTGCTTCGAAGGTGGGACTGACTTGCCCCCAGAATTTTACTTTTTGCCCAAGGCTAGCTCCTTAGGAGCCTTGGTGCCGCGGCTCCTTCTGGAGACGACCTTGGTCCAATTGGCCTCCTCTGGTAGAATCTGGAAGGTGGCATTTATTGCCTGAGCAATTATCTCAGGCGGCAACTCCTGAAACTCTGCCAATTTGGAGTGGGGCCCTTGGGGGCATTGTGACTCCGTCGTCTTTGCTTGGACTGGCTGTTTGGCTTGTTCAGGCTGCTGAGATTTTTTCACAATTGACGACCTCACTGGCTTGACAGGAGCTTTGACTTGAGGCTCCCGTACCTTACTCTTGTCTTTATTATCTGGCAGAGGGTTTTCCCTTATGACAATGCCGGGCTGACTCGGCTTGGGCGGGGCTTGGAACCCTCTCCCGGGGCTTGGCATTTTGGGCTCTAGGCCTTAGGCCCCTCACACCTAGCCTTGCCTTTGAGGTCTAGTGGAGGTTTATCATGTAATGAATTTGTTGACTTTTGTACTAGGGTTCAAAATGAAAAGGGTTATTCAATTCAGAAAATCCAAGAGTGACCACGGAAAAGAATTTGACAGTCATGAATTTGATGAATTTTGCAGGAAGCAAAGGTACGAGCATCAATTCTCATCACCTAGGACCCCGCAACAAAACGGAGTGGTCGAAAAGAAAAATAGGACGCTCGTGGAGATGGCACGTACCATGCTAACGGAAAATTGTCTTCCACGGTATCTATGCACAGAGGCAGTGAATACTGCTTGCTACGTTACCAATCGGGCAATGGTAAGATCGATCCTTAAAAAAACTCCTTACGAGCTGTACAAAGGTAAAAAACCCAACATATCTCATTTTAAACCATTTAGATGTATATGCTATATATTGAACAATGGTAAAGATAATTTAGAGAAATTTGATGCTAAGAGTGATAAAGGGATTTTCCTCAGATATTCTTTAACATCTAGAGCTTACCGTGTTTATAATTCTAGAACTCTTATTATCGAGGAGAGTCCGCATGTTGTAGGTGATGAATACACTTCAAGAAAGTCAAATGATGATGATCATTTTCTGGTTACAGGTGAGAGTGAAGTTGCAAAAGGAGAATCGAGCAAGCAAGATGAGGCAGAAAATCAAGGTGAGGCAGAAAATCAAGAGAAGAAGAAAAAGAGCAAGACCAACAAGAGGAGCAAGTACATCCGACTCTACCACGCCAATGGACCACACATAAGGACCATCCATTGGAGAATGTGATTGGCGATGTGAATGAAGGAATTCGGACACAGGCTTCAATGAGGGAAGTTGAAATTCATGATAATTTAGTTTTACTTTCTAACATTGAACTTAAATCTTTAGATGATGCTCTTAATGACAATTCTTGGGTTCTCACCATGCAAGAACAACTACACTAATTTCAAAGGAATCGAGTGTGGTTCCTCATGCCCCAGCCTGATAATCATCCCATAAACCGAACTAAGTGGGTTTTCCGAAACAAACGTAATGAAGATGGGGTGGTTGTGAGGAATAATGCAAGGTTGGTAGCCAAGGGCTACTCTCAAGAATTTGGTATAGATTTTGATGAATCTTTCACTCCTGTGACTAGATTAGAAGCCGTAAGAATTTTACCAACAGACACCCATGGGTCACGGGCAAACCACGAGATCAAGCCAAGACAAGCAGAAACTAGAGCGGTGGACAACGACTACACTCTAGGCAGAGCGAACTACCATTCAACCACTAGGCAAACCCGACAGTCAAGGAAAGCCACTACAAGACCAAAGACAAAGACACTAGCTGTTCTAGATCAAGTCATTAGGGAACTGTCACAGTCAAGGAAAAGACCACACCCAGTCACCTAAGCCGATCGATCCAGAAACTACCGACACACAGACACCGCCCTAGAACACAAACCTAAGATAGACCCATACACGAACAGACATTGAATAGACCAACGGCCATCACAGCCAACACTAGGACTATAACGCACCTCTATAGGGGCGTTACACTACTCTGACGCACCAGGGTAGGGGTGTCAGGGCAAATAGACCTGAAATCCAATGTAGACCATGTAACACACCAAGACAGGTGTGCCACATCAGCATAACGCACTAGGACAGGGGTGTTATGGCCAACGGACCAAAACTCAAATGAAAGGCATGTAACGGACCTCCATAGGCACGTTACACAAGCTTAACGCACCACAACAGGGCCGTTAAAGCCAACAGACCCAAAACACTAACACGGACAAGAGACATATAACGGACCAGGCTGAGTTCGCCACAGCCACATGGCGCATGGGGGTAGGCACGTCACACCGACCACCATAGCCAGTCAAACGCCAGTCAAGCATGATATAATTGTCTCACACTGGTGCATTACCTAAACTATAATGCACAGGGAAAGATCCATTACAGCGAACCGACTGACATGATCTTCGAGGCAACACGGTCATTGAGGGACTGACAGCCATAGTCCTCGGAAACCACAACACATAACGCACCAAGCCAGGCCCGTTACAGACATGTGACGGTCATACACTGGTCCGTCACACCAAGGGCGTAATACACCATCATAGGCGCGTTACAATCATGTGCCGGTCCAGTACTGGTCCATCACACGACCCCAACCTCAAAGAATATGAAATGACCTACGGACGTGACAGTCTATCGAGGGACCATCACACAGTGTGATGGTCTCTGGAGTGACCGTTACACAAATCTGGCGAGTAAAATAGGGAAACGACCGAATCGGCCAATTCCACGCAGGTGTCTACCTGACACACTAGCGCCTAGCGGAGGCAAGGACACCACACAAGTAACCACAAAGTGAGTGACTAGCTGGGGTCACGCTCATCAGCGTGGGTCCAACTACCCCCAACCACGTGTGCACACACAGACCAAGCATCCTAGGTCTGGCCTCTGACTGGTTTTCCCCCTAGTCAGACTCTAGCGGCTGACATGGGGCCCGAAGAAAACCAGTCTAAAAATCGTCTCTCAGGGTAGCCTCTTCACCACTCCCTGGTGGGACCACTAAACGTGTAAGCAGACTACGGCTAGTGGAGGGTCACTGAAGGAGTAGGCTCTCAAGCCACGGAAAGCAACATCACAATCGACAGTACAAGGAACGCTCCACGTACCAGCACCGTCACACGTGACACGATCCGAAAACAACACCTCCCGGGACAACATAGTAGCACAACACCTGGCCTCGACACGATGCTCAGCATCTGTCAGACCACGGGTCAATCACGCAGATCGAGGTCTACGCACCTGGGACTCCAATCGACCAAGAAAGAAATATCGGTTAGACTAGCCCCTTGAACGGTCCACGCTGGGCCGCTCAGGGTTGTGCGGTCAGGCACGGGCCGCCCCAGGGGTTTGGACTGTCAATAACAGACCGTTCTACTCCTGGTCCACACGGAACATGAGCAGTCATCCCCGGGCCGCACAAAGGAAAAACTACTAAACCTCAGCCGCCTGTGGGGGATGGGCGGTCTAACCTAGCCGTCCATCCACCCAATAGTGCAAGGATCGTGAGGCCAGCCCCTAGCCGCACAAGGGATGAGCGGCAAGGACCTTTCCGCACAAGACTTGAGCGGACCAACCCGAGCCGCTCATCCTTCCAACGGCACCAAGTGTCGAACGGCCAACCCATGGCCGCCCGTGGGGACATGCGACTAGCCCCAAGCCGCACACCCCAGTGCATTGTGCAACGGCAACAAGCAATGGTCAAAAACTCATGGGATGGACAGTTGCCTTGGGGCCGCACATAGGGAAGTGCTGTCACTCGACAGACCGCGCATGCCCACTATGCTCTGAGTCATTGGGTGGTTTGGCCAAGGTTGCTCATAGGATGAACGGGCCCTAGTTCGACCGCTCAACTCTCACCGGCATGAAAATGCCAGATGAAGAACTAATATCCATTAGCCAATCGGATGATCCAATGTGGGCATTATATTTTGATAGAGCTTTGAATTCCCAGGGGAGAGGTATTGGTATTGTCCTTCTATCGCCCAAAGGCGTCACCATCCCAGAGGCATTTCAGCTCACACTCCCCGCCACCAATAATGTCACTGAATATGAGGCTCTTCTAGCGGGTCTGCAACTTGCCTATACTTTTTGTATCACCAAATTGTGAGTCATAGGTGATAGTCAACTTATTCTCCACCAGGTTCTCACCAAATATCACACCCATGATCCCAAGCTTAAGCCATACCAAGAACTCACTGTTGCTTTCACCAAATTATTCACCAAGTTGGTCTTTGTCCATGTCCCTCGCAATCAGAATATTCTGGCCGACACCCTTGCCTCGTTGGCATTATTGTTAAGGTTCCCTCTAGGTAGAAGGTCTGAACCCATCTCTGTTTACAAGCTTAACGTCCCTGCTATCCATAAAGCTTCCTATTTAAGGATCAAGGAGAAAATGTCAAGGATGGCCCAAGATGGAGAAATTGTTGAGAAGAGGGAAATTATGTTGGCGGCGTCTTCACACTGATCAGGTGAGCTCCTAATAACTCTCCTCTGCTGGTATCACTATCTTTGCTGGCTTATTATTGCTTTCAATTACCCATCGGACGGTGAGCGAGTGCCCGGTCTGCAATCCACTAAATCGAGTGCCACCGCGGAGCGAGTTGTGAGAGAGACCCTACAACCCATGCCCTCGGCGTGCTGGCCGCCCATTGGTTTGGGCATCTCAGACCCTAAGGGGTTCAATCTCAAGTTAGCCAAACCCCGGAACAGTGAGGTCCCAGTTCGGACCCTCATTCCCCATCGCCAGTCCACCTACGGACCCAGGTGTGCGCTATGCGAGTGAGTCCGCCGTTCCGTTCGTGCATGCTTGCTAGGTCCAAGGAGGGGTTTCACATCAAATTGGTATCAGAACAAGTTTTAGACTTGTCTCTAGTAAGTCTAGTCCTTGGGCATTGCATCATCATTGAGTCTAGAAGGATCACCCCTCCCCACTCCACTACCCCCTTCCCAAGATGAATGCGTGGGATAAGCTTGTCATAGGGATGTTGAAGGAGCGAGCCAAGTCACCTAGTCAAACACCTTATAGAACAAATATCATATGTGCACGGTGTTGATAAGGGATCAGCCAGAAAGTGCACGGACTCATAGTGTGCATAGGAGAAATATGCACGGACTTGCATTGGACTTAAATTAAACAAAGTGCACGGACTTTGTTCAGTCCAAAAGGAAAAGATGAACGGACTTAGACTTGGCAGAAGATGCACAGACTTGGTTATTGCTATGAGCAGAAAACATGGAAGGACTTGCAACGTGCACGGACTTACTTTTCGACAAAGCCAAAACATGCTCAGACTAATGTTTTCGACAAAGCCAAACATGCTCAGACTTTGTTGAAACAATATGCACGGACTTCCGTGACACCAAAGGAAACAAGCATGGACTTTATTTAAGCAAAACGTGCACAGGCTTACAACCTGCACAGACTTAACCTTGAAGACGTGCAACATGCACAGACTTCGTGGTCAAACCAAGAACATGCACGAACTTGGTGGTCAAACCAAGAACATGCACGGACTTTGGTGTTCACACCAAACATGCACGGACTCAATGAAGCACGGACTTTTGTTCTGCCGAAGGAAAAACATGCACAGACTCAATGAAGCATGAACTTATGTTCTGCCGAAGGAAAACATGCACGGACTTAGTTTCCAAGAAGCTGCACGGACTTTGTTTGTGACATCATGCACGGACTTGCTGAAATATGGAAGGACTTAGTTCTAAGACGAGCAACATGTAGGGACTTTGAGAGGATGAACAATGTGCACAGACTTAAGAATGTGCACGAACTTCATACACAGTAGACCAAACATGCACGGACTTAGACCTGCATGGACTTCAAACGTACATGGACCTGGTATGCTTAAGATGAAGGTATGCACAAGACAGCATGTCCACGGACTTTGGCTCAAACTTAATGTAAATATGCATAGACATTGAAAAGCGTGCATGGGCTTAAACAGTGTGTGCTCGGACCTTAAATGCCATACGAAGGATGTGCTCCGAGTTTGGTATAGTGTGTGCTCAGACTTGATTTGGCACGGACCTTTTATATGCACTGACTTTGCACTGACTTACCTATGTGCAGCAACAAGCTTGCACGGACCTTGTGTTTGCAGGGATGAGACATGCATGGACTTGCTATGCTCACCCCGATCAAAGCCTTTTTGCCCTCAGCCAACCCTTGAAGGTCGACCAAGTCCGCCGGGGTATCAGTATTTTTAACCCCATTTTTTTATTTTTTTTTTGAACCTTCACTGGGGATAGGTACGTCCTATGAGGACTGCTGGGGAAGCTCTTGCGGTGGCCCATAATAGAGCTTCATGTGCTTGCCATTGAGAGGAGGGAAGGGATTATCTCCCTTGTCGTCGATGACCGTATATGTCCCTCCTTCGTAGACATTCTGAATGACATAAGGTCCTCGCCAGTTAGGTTGGAGCTTGCCGCTGAATCTTCCTGCTAGAGCCTCCTTTTCCTTGATCATGACGAGGTCACCTTTCTTGAACGCCAGTTGCTTGGCTTGTCATAGGCACGTGTCATGCAGGCTTGATACACTTGTAAGTACTTGTAGCCTTTGAGTCTTTCACCTTCAAGGCTGGAGAGCTCTTCAAGCCTTCTTTCTATCTCAGTTTGGTCCTGGCCTGGCAGTCCAGCGTGCACGGCAACGCGGTAAGGTGCCAGCTCGATCTCTACGGGGACTACAACTTCAGCTCCGTAGACCAAGAAGAATGGGGAGCAACCCGTGAGGGGTTTTGTAAATGGTCCGGTAGGCCCATAGGGCTTCGTGAACCTTTTCGCCCCAATCCCGTTTGCGGCCACCCACTATCTTGGATAGCAGCTTGCATAGAGTCTTGTTGAAGGCCTCTGCCAAGCCGTTGGCTTGGGGGTTGTAAACTGATGACGTCCTCCAGTCAATATGGAATTTGGCTGCCAAAGCATAAACAGTCTTGTTCTTAAATGGCGTGCCATTATCAGATATAATCCGGCTGGGGGTGCCGAATCTGTATATAATGTAGTGCCGCACAAATCGGGCAACTATTTCCCCTGTAACTTCCCGTAGCGGAACAGCTTCTGCCCATCTGGACAAATAGTCAGTGGCAGCAAGTATGAACTTGTGCCCTTGAGATGACGGTGGGAATGGTCCCACAATATCCATGCCCCATTCCGCAACTGGCCAAGTAGGTGCTGTTGGGTGGAGCGGATTAGGAGGCCTTCGAGGCACTGGGCCGAATGCTTGGCATTGGTGACATGTACGAGCGTATTGGTTACAATCCTCGTACATGGTCACTCATTCTGGTCTAGAAGGTCTATGTGGCTGTAGAAGTCTTGCTATATCAAGGTCGATGCACATTGTAGTCAGGTCGATGCCATTGTTCAATTGTAAGTCAGCTATTACATTATAAGGTCGGTGCATATACATTCTCTTCGTCAGGCAAGGTCGATGCACATACATGCATTCCAGACTAGAAGGTCGGTACATATGCAGAAGTGCTTCATTGAAAGGTCGATGCATATACTCATTTTAGTCTAGAAGGTCGATGCACCTTCACACACTTAGGCTATCAAGTCAATGCATATGTTCGCCCAAAGCCTTCATGTTAGCAAGGTCGATGCATCCATGCATATTGGTTCATGCAATGAGTTAGACAGGTCAATGCATATGTTATGGCATGTTTAGCAGGTCGATGTAGGTAAGCATCTCGATAAGAGGCAGGTCGATGCACATTCACAACAGCAATGCATCACGTTGAGAAGTCATGTCGGTGCTCCTTGTGCTTCACACTAGTCGATACTGTGAATACTATCACACTGCATATGCTCATCACTTTAGATAGAGAGGTCGATGCACATGTCTCTGAGGGTCGATGTATTTTATACATAGTCATGCATACATTACAACAAAATGTCAACCTGTGTGTAATAAAGGTGAAATCAGGTCATCAAGCCATAACCCAGATTCAAGCTCAAGCACCTTGACTACATAAAGGTAGAAGTCGTGACTCTCATGTGAGGCTCTTAAGTGAAATTAATCTGGGGCACGTGATCCAAGGTAAGAGACCAAGCTGGGTATCCTGCCACGTGGATCAACTTCTCTTCTGCCTCTGACACGTGGAGTCTCAGATCAGAGCATCTTCTAGAATTCTATTGGCAGGAGTGTTCCCTCCACACGCCCTCGTAGAATGATGTGGGGACCACACTAATCAGGCTTTTGAGAAGAAGGATTTCTGGTGCCCCTGTTCTATAAAATAAGGGATGTCTTCTTCAGAAAGACATGGTGAAAAAGAAAAGGGTGATTGTTTACGACTGTGGGAAATTTTCCTTTATGGTTCTTTTCCTTGCTACGGGGATGTACACTCGCCTTTTACGAAGGCCGAGATAGGTCGACTTGGCATGCGAGAATTCCAAGGGTATTGAAAGGAAGTTAACAATTTCGATTAAATGCTTAAAAATGCCCTAAAAATAGTCAAATTCACCGGACGAAACCTAGATCCGAACCACTAAGGATCCGCTAAAACTACGGGTGTTACAACACACCACCCCTGAGGCTATGTTATGACATCTCTGATATAGGGGACCCCGAATGCCGGGAGGAGGGCCGGTCCTCTTCGGAGCGGCCGGAATGGGGGCTCTCCCTCCGAGCGATACTCCCTCGAGAGCCCCGCCAGTTGGCTCAGACTGGGCCACCCTGTCCTGTGTCTCTCCTGCCTCAGCCGACTGGGATTGAGTCGCGTCTCCTCGTGCCCCTCCAGCCACGTCTGGCTCTGCCCCGATGCCTCCACCCTATGCTCCTCTGGCTTCACCTGACACTCCAGCATCGACCACCACCGCCTGAGAATCGCCCACCCCCGTTGCGTCCCCCACGACCTCATCGGCCCCCTCTCGCTCAGCAGAAGGGAGAGCCGTCCGGATAGGCTTGGCCCCTTCTAGCTCAGTGGAGGGGAGAGCCGAGCGAGCACCATCTTCGACCGAGCGCGCGGCCCCAACCATCTTTGCCCGCTTCTTCTCTGCGGACTGAGCCTTCATAGAATCTCATAGCATCTTCTCCATGGGATCCTTGTGCTTGGCCCCCCGCCACTCGAGAGCCCCTTCCTAGGCTACCCGCTTGCCTTTATCCCGGGCTCGGGAAGAACCCTTGGGAGCCCGCGACTTAACGGCGACCAGCGCGTCCTCCACATCGATCACCTCCAACTTAGTCGATGGCGCCTCCTCCTCAACCGGCCACCCCGCGTCTGAACAAAAGAAGGTAGGGTCATGAAAAGAAGAGCATTTTCTCAAATAGAGGGCAAAGTTGATTCCTTAGGCCCTTACTCGCCGTCAGCAGCCGCTCGAAAAGGCACTGTTCAATGTTAGCTGGAGTCACCAGCTCACCTGTCAGTCGGCGATTCTCCAGGAGAACCGCAGCCCTCTTCTCCACCTCCCGGGATACCTCACCGAGCTTTGAAGGAATGTTCGGGTGGAAGTTGGGCACTGTTGGAAAATTCCAAGACGTATCCACTGAAGATGTACCCACCCAGAAGTACTGAGTCTTCCACCCCTTGTGGGACGAGTCCTTCTGGGAGACGCTCTTCCGATCTCTGCACACATACACACACTATATATATATATATATTGGTCAGCACACATACACCCCCCTCCCCCCCCCAAAAAAAAATTCATGTCAACACAAACACAATCTGTCTACCCTGCACACACAAAATCCTGCACACACACACACAATCCCGTATCCATATATACTTGACCCATTTTGCATGAAAGGAATGCAAAGAACAAAAATCATAAATGAAAATACTGGATAACTTTTCCAGAGGAGATTGAAAGCAGTAGACGAATTGGAAGCATGGGAATACAAAGATCAAAAATCATGGGAATGCATGGGAATTGCACCTTTTACTTGTTTTATAAAGCATGGGAATGCAAAGAACAAAAATCATATAAATGAAAATACTGGATAACACAATTGGAAGCAGTAGACGAATAAGAAAAACACAATTGACAAAGCACATTCTGTCTCCCCTGCACACACACACAATCTTGCACACATGCACACACACTTGACATGGTCAGCACACATACACCCCCCTCCCCCCCAAAAAAATATTCCTGTCAGCACCCGTGTAATCTGTCTACCCTGCACACATACAATCCTACACACACACACACACACAACCTATACCCACTGAAGGCACACACACACACCCACGGTCTGTCTCCCCTGAACACACACACAAGCACACACAGTATGCACACACACACAATTCTGTCTCCCCTGAACACACACAACCTAGCCACTGTCATGTACACACACACACACACACACACACAAAATTCTAATTTTAGCTATACACGGCTAACTAAATTGAATCCATATTCACTTTTAGCTCATGAATGCAAGTTTGATAAACTGATGAAACAAACGCATGCAAAGTGATGGCAAGAGGATTTCAATATGTTATATCTGCTAACAACACATGCTAAGAATGTTACATGCAGATAATGGGCATTGCTAAGAATTATGGAAAAGAGACAAAGTGAGGAGACTCATATAAGAATGTTACATGCAGATAATGGGCATTGCATCTCCCCTGAACACACACACACACAACCTACCCACTGAACACACACACACACTTTCGGTCTGTCTCCCCTGAACACACACACACAACCTACCCACTGAACACACACACACACACACTTCGTCTGTCCTCCCTGAACACACACGCACACGCACACATAGTGGAATGCAAAGAACCAAAAACATGGGAACAATAATGGGAAGGTTGATATTATTTGTCTAATTTTAGCTTTACACTGCTAACTAATATGAATCCATATTCACTTTTAGCTCATTAATGTAAGTTTGATAAACTGATGAAATAAACGTCTGCAAAGTGATGGCAAGAGGATTTCAATATGCTATATCTGCTAACAACACAAAAAGGTGAACTGTCTTCCTGATGATCTTATCTTCCTAAGACATCAAACATCAGCTGCAGAGGTCCTGCTAGAGCTGTCACCTCTCTGTCTGGGTCTTCTGGTGGGTGTCCTACTAGAACTGCCACGTTCTCTTATTGGAACAGCTCGTGGGAAATTGTTTGGAATTATGTCAACTTTGGTCCCTAGTGCAGCAAACTTAGCCATGACTTTTTGATCATTTTGGTGTACTTGTGCTTGCAGGTCCTTAACTGTGGTTGTCAGGTCCACAAACCAACTTTGCAATATGTTGCACATGTTCTCTAACTGAGATGTCTGTTGGTGGTGGATTTCAGCCATGGAAGTGGATGAACTTGTGGCCTGTGTAGTGACAACATCTTTAAAACTGTTAGACATCTTCTGAACTTCTTCTTGGACAGTGTCAAGCTCGGCATAGATGTTGCCCATTTGTATTATACTGTCTTGGATTTCTCTTGTCCTGGTGTTTATTCTCTGAGACAAAGCTTGTTGTTCTTGGTGTATGATATTCAATTGTTCTCTAATTATCTGTTGTTCCCTTCTGATGTCATATGCATGAACCAGCATCTGTGTTGTCTTTATATGTGTCTCAGCTTGGTTCAGTCTCAGATTTTTCATAAGGGTACCAGCCTGTTCACATACATGCAGTAGAGAACCTAAAAATCCATGTAACCTTTCATCTGATCTATACTTATCCCTGACAAATTTTTCCCATTGGTTGTTCACAGTTTGTTCTACATGGACCATTCTAGCATCAAGTCTCTCTATAGCCATATTTAAATGCATGAAAGAGGCATTCATGATTCTAAATTGATTCATCAAAAGATTTACTAAAGAGGGATGAACATCTGCAGGATATTGAGAGAAACTTGGTCCAGCTGAGCTTGAGGCCTGAAATTCAGGTGGGACTTGAGGTTCTTCAGGGGATAAGGGTGGTTGAATACCCAATGCCATCATTGGCCCATGATAAGGTACATGATATGTGGCAGGACCTACAAATTCTTGTGGGACTTCATCCTCAACTTCTTGATGTTCTTGAGGTTCTTCTTCTTGTGGCTCTTCCACCCATTGCTGCTCTTGGGGTTGCTCAACATGTGGCTGCTGGTCTTGTATGTCTACTTCTTAATTCAACTGCTCTGGCTGGATTTCAAATTGCTGCTGCTACTGCTCTATCAATTCAATAAGTTGATCAATGTGTTGATCAAGCTGCTGTATTACTTGCTCATCAGCCAAGAACTACTGTCCTAACTCATGGAGGTCTTGTTCATGCTGTACTTCTCCGTCCATCTCTTCCCTTTCTTCTACCTGTTGATCAGGTTGCTGCTCTTCCTGTAGCTCTGGGTGAGATTATTCTTGCATCTCTGGAATGTGCTCTTCCTGAACTGGCTCTGGAACAGGTTCTTCTAAGATTGGTGCTACTTCCTGTTCAGGCTGCTCCTGTAGGTTTTCATCACGAATTACTTCATCATCAAGATGTTGCTCTATTTGCACTGCCACTTTCTGCTCATCAAATAGTGGCTGCTGCTCCCCCTGACTTTGTGCTTCTTGCTGACTCAGTTCAACTTGTTCCTCATCTTGTTGTTGCTACTGTTGTTCAGATTTTAACTGGTGTTGTTTTGTATCTTGTTGTTGCTGCTGCTCAAATTCTAACTCAAATTGAACTTCTGGTTCTTCTTCTTAATGTTGTGGCTGATGTTCTTCTTCCACTTGATGGAGTTCTTCATCCACTTGTTGGAGTTCCTCTTCCCCTTCTTGGACTTGTTGTTCTGCCATTTCTTGCTCAGCCTGCTCTGCTAGCCCCTGACCTTGGACTCGAGCACCTGATGGCTTAAGCTTCATAAATTTAGTGATAAAGTCCATATTATACACATTTACCTTAGGGATTTCCTAGAATGTTTCATCCTCTAAATAAATGTTCATTTTCTTGAAAATGACTATCAAGTGGGTTGTAGCGTGTCAGAATGGCTCTCGTAAAGCCATCTTACAGACACACAAGAAAATAAGGGAGTGGAGACATGATCCCGCCCCCAGCTTTGCGTTGCGGTAACAGACTACTTTCAGCATGCTTGTTGTGAGGAAGTGGACCAGCAGAGGTAGCTGTCTATGCCAGAGGACAGGGACGAACGCCATGCCTAGCATCTCTATTGTTCCGAGGCAGCGGACCAACTAGGGACATCGACAACAGAAGGCTTGCACCAAGAGTGAAGGCTAGTGGGCCCATCCTCCCTTGCCCGATAGTGGACAGTGGAGCAACAAGGCCCACCCATTATAAAAGTCGACCCGGTGTGCTAGCCATGTCTGCAAATTGGAGGACAAGGTCTGCTACCCCGTCCACCGCCCTCTTCAGGCAGAAGAGCACACCTCTCAGCTTGGGGAAGTACCTCATCACGCACCTGCAAGTAAAGAAAAGTAGTCACTACTATACAACATGAAGACGACGGAGGAACAATATCAAGAGGCAAGGGGGAGGCAAGTATAGAATCATTTTTTGCCCCCTTAAGGACGAAACCTGTCCGGCTCAAGGAGCAGGACTCCCCGGCTAGTGTATAAGCGGTTGACCTTCTCCAAGGTCTCATGCCAGCCATCCAAGTACCCGTTCCGATAGTCTTCAGAGACGGGGCCATTCACCCCTGGTTCCGGCCACGGTCGTCGCCAAGGAGCAGGTGGAGGATCCCTCTGGAGGATCAAAGGCTGGCGGTGAGCCTGCAGAGATTCATCATCTGACGAAGTACCAGACTCGCCCGACGACATCCTACAAGGAAGCTCCCTCAAAGCTCACCAACTCAGAGATGACTACAGAGCCGTCTCGAAGGCCACTATTTATAGGAGAAGCAAAGTCCCCAGAAGTATGAGGACTCCTACCGCCTCAAGCAAATCCTCAGAAATCGAAGCAGTGGATTCTCGAAAGTCACACCCTTTCAGAGTCCCCTCCTAAGCGCCGTTTTGTATCCCTAGAGGATCTCACAGCCATTCAAAAAGGGGGGAGTACTCAGAAGAGATTTCAAGATTTGCAAAACAAAGGAAAATTTTCTATTCTGAAATAAAGAGGTTACAAAAGGAAGACTGCCACCTAGGCAGAAGCAGAAGGAAGAGACCATTTGAGAACCGCTCGGAGGATCTCTGCATGGCCACTCCTGGTCTTGGATTTGACCAGAATATCATCCACGCATACCTCCATGTGAACGTGCATCATGTCATGAAAGATGGTCATCATCGTCCTTTGATATGTTGCTCCTACATTCTTCAGTCCAAAGGGCATGACGACGTAGCAATAAGTTCCCCACTGAGTGGTGAAAGAGATTTTCTCCTGGTCTTCCTCCGCTAAGAGGATCTGGTTGTACCCCGAGAAGCCATCCATGAAGGACAACATCTCATAGCCGACGGTATTATCTACCAGGACATCTATGTGTGGGAGAGGAAAATCATCTTTTGGATAATCACGATTGAGGTTGTGAAAATCTATGCAGACTTGGACCCTACCATTTTTCTTCATGACATGGACTATATTAGCTATCCATTGTGGACACAAGACTACCTGAATGAACCTGGCCTTATGGAGCTTATCAATTTCCTCTTTGACTTTGAGCGCAAGCCTTGGGTGGAGTCACCTCAATTTCTGTTTGACGGCTCGAGCGTCGGGCTTTAGCACCAGATGGTGTTCCACTAATGACAGATCTAACCCTGGCATGTCCTCGTAGGACCAAGCGAAAGCATCTGGGAATTCCTTCAAAACTGCCATGAGGTAGGCCTCTTCTTCCCTCTCCAAATTGGCACTTATCAATATGATCTTGGGGTTGTCCTTTGTGCCGAGATTAACCTCTTT
This sequence comes from Amorphophallus titanum, assembly GCA_024336825.1. NCBI lineage: Eukaryota > Viridiplantae > Streptophyta > Magnoliopsida > Alismatales > Araceae > Amorphophallus > Amorphophallus titanum. The sequence continues at coordinate 119,633 of JANBPO010006887.1, read as the reverse complement.
GGTAGGCTCATCAACGGATGTAGTACGTTCATCAAATCTCTGAGTTCTGTCAACAAAGGAAGCTATAGGATCGGTGCCATCCGCTAGCCCTCCTTCCTCCTCCTCATCCTCTTCTACTTCTTCTTCCTCTAGCACGTAGACTCCTAGACCATCGTCTACTGAAGACCTTCTAGTTCAACTTCCCCTAGAGGAATGGGAGCAGATGTAAATTCAGAGACCTAACACAACTACGTGCATTTCTCGGCCAGCTGGCTGATGTAGCGCGTGGGGACTTGATGGACTCTAGTTTGCTTGGAAGGAAAGGATGATATGTGCAAGCCCTGACCTGGGCTGGACCCTACACTACTATGTGCAAAGGGAGCTGGTGGAGAAGAGTTCAAGGTGGAAAGCATTGGCCCTTGGCCGAAATAAAGCAGGACAACAGATATAATAACAGAAATAAATAATCTAACTACAACAGAGTCCAGTCCAACAGAAAGTATAGTCTAAAGTAGTAAAACGTACCACACACCAGGTGAACACTCGGCCTGACGAGCTGGCAGCTAAGGACCTCTACACAACACCCTCGAACCTCGAGGAAGAACCACCGCACCTAAAAAGTAGGGATGAGTCTTCAAACAGATACTCGGTAGGGGTCCCGCAGAACCCCAACCGAGAAAATCACGGCAGAAAGGAAAGTAGCACTAGCTAAACAACTATAGCAGGAACAGTGAACTAGTGGCCTGTCAAAACTCGGCACTATAGTTACTCCTGCTGGCAACAGAAAGGGAAAACCCAGATCTCACAACCGGGAACTGGACCACCCTAATGCCAGACCTACTGAGGAAACACCCACGGCAACCCTTCCACAAAAGCCTGCCCACACAGGCACGACCAGCCGGGACTACACAGTCCCATACTGGCATGACGAGGCCTCGGTAATCCCTACCAAGCAACCCTAGCCACCACCTCGGAAAAGCACACGAGAAAGGTCCAGAAGCTACGTCTCGCAGACGGAAACCGGAACCCCGAAACAGGAGAGTCACGACTCACGTGACAGGAGTACCTACCCACTAGAAGAAAGGCCGGATGCGTTCACTGACGTCTTAGATCGCGCCTCAGGTGTCTCCCTGCATCGTCCGAAGTGGAAACTGAGACACCATACAAGTAACCACTAAACAAGAACTAGCTGGAGTCACGCTTGTCAGCGCGAGTCCAACTGCCCCCAACCACGTGTGCATACACTGACAATGCGTCCTAGGTCACGCCTCTGACTGGTTTTCCCCTTAGCCGGACTCTGGCTATAAGACGTGGGGCCCTACGGCAACCAGTCTAAAAATTATCTCTCTTCGGTAAAGCCTCTCCACCACTCCCTGGTGGGACCACACTTGTGTGGGAAGGCTATGACTAGTGGGGAGTCACTGATGTGACCACTTTTCAAAGAGAACTCTGAGAAACACGCACCCACCCTGTGCAAAAGTCACGAAGAACCAAGTGGTACTAAGCCACTGGACTCTGGACAATCCTCTAGACTCACTAAATCCAATGGTCCTTGAGTCACAAGTGAGATCGGAAAGCTTGAGAGAACACCGTAATCTCACTTGAGGTTCAGTTAATCAAAGTAGTTAATTCTATATTCATTGCAATCTGTTAAGAAGGTTTCTAAATTCTGCCATCTCAGCAAGGGGACAATTCAACCTCCCTTCTTGTTTGCCATCTCTCTGGGCCAACAGTTTTGTTAGCATTTTCGACCAGCCCGTGAGCCTAGGGGTGGGTTACCGAAGTGAAGTGATTGCGAATGTGTAGGTCGGCACATTTATTCTTAAAATAAGTAGAATCAAATTGCCGACCATTATCTCTCACGATCACTCAGGGGATGCCAAAATGAAAAATGATCGACCTTCAAACGAAACTCCAAATGACTGCTTCGGTAATTTTGGCAGTGGCCTCAGCCTCGATCCACTTGGAGAAATTGTCGATGGCGAAGATGACGAACATCTTTTGGGCCTGCGCCAAGGGAAAGGGGCCCAGGATGTCAATTCCCTACTGAGCGAAGGGATAAGGCTCAATTATGGTCACGAGTTCTGAGGTCGACTAGTGGACTAGGTGGTCGAACCATTGGCATCGATCGCATCTCCGAATGTAAGTTGAGCAATCGCACTGGAGAGTGGGCCACCAGTAGCCTCGTCACAGTAGGATCCTTGCAATAGATCTCCCCCCTGGTGCGTGTCACAGATGCCTTCATGGACTTCTTCAATCGCTCGGTGAACTTCTGGAGCATTGAGGCACTTGAGGAGAGGACCAGCAAAGGATCTTCGGTATAGGGTCTCATCTACGAGGATGAAACGTCGAGCTTCCCGTGGGTTGGGGGGCTCTTGGGAATCCCAGAGCCAGGATATATATAGGGTCCGCCAGTCACCAGAAGATACTCGTACAACAGCCACGAGCTTGGTTTCCATGCTAGGTCATTCTAATTCCTCGAGGAGGACCGACCGGGTGCCCTCTGGGCTAATGGAGTAGGCCAAGCGAGAGAGGACATCCGCTTGGAAATTGATGCGGGACGGACACGGGAGACCGACTCTAGAGACTATGGACCTCAGACTCTAAGTGAGACGCGACCAACAAGACACCGACAAGAGGGCTTGGGGGCCCGACACTAAGAGATCCTAGGGCTAGCGTCGCTAACAGAAGGCAAGCTCCCCCCCTCCCAATCTTCTGTTGGCTGCTGCTGCAACCCCATCGCCAGTGCACCTCCCCACCATCACTGCCGCCTTCCCAACGCCGCCCTCACTACCTTTGCCTTCTTACACAGGCCGCAGTCCCTTTCTATTCTCTTATCCTCACACTTCGCCCATCTGTCGCTAGCCCCACCGCCAATGAGCAGCTCTGTGCCCTCTGGGACCAAGCCCACACCGTCTCCTCTTCTCCCACTTACTAGTACCTACAATAACAAGTCCATGGTGGCCGGCTTGCACAGTTGCTCCTGAGCTCCTGCCCAGCCACTCCTTGCTGTAAGCCTGCATCGGCACCGTCGTCTGGGACCATTGAGCTCACCGCCAATCACCCTACGTCAATAGTCTACAACTCGCGCCACCGAGCACTCTCATGCGCGCCGCACCAAGCTGCACTCCTACCGTGCGGATCGAGCAATTCCCCTCCGCCTCTTAAAACCCAGAACAAGGCCATTGGCCACACCTTCTGAACACTCCTGCTCGGGCAAACCACCGGTCCACCACCCACCCCGAGCAAGCAACCCATCCCCGCTAGCATGCTGCCATCGTCTCCAGTAGCCCTGCCCTGCCAGTCCTTACTAGCGACGTCCCTCTCCATCCCCAGCATCGCCACCACGGTGCCCCCTCCCTTCCGATCGCTACTGACGCACCCTGTCATGCTCAGCGTCGCCAGCATGCACCGGCGTAGCATCATCGTCCCCTCTGAGCATGGTGAGCAATGACGGCAACTCCTCCCTACTCTCCGGCCAGTGCCCGCACCCTTCCCACCAGTGAGGAGATCAGCCGCTTGGTTTTGGCAGTGAGCCACCCCGAGTAGGCCAGGCACGGTGGCCCCTCCCTCCGAGCACGTGGCACTATCCCCTTCGAGCATGTAGCCAGCGCTGGAGCACCCCAGGCCAAGCACATTGGCAAGCTCGATGCCCCTCCTCACCACCGAGCACGGTGCTCGTTCCACCTCACCCCGGCCTCGTCGACCGCCTCCCCTTCCCTCTCTCTCGTCCTCTCTCTCGCTGTTAATTTCTCTTGCATGGTAATGTAGCTGAACAGTAGAATGAATATGTATATATATATTGATAGATATAGATAACAGAACTCCTCCCTCATGACTCGGCCTCTGCGGACAGTCACGTGCCATGTGCCCTGGCTGGTCACACCTGAAGCAAACCACGGGCGCTGAACACAGTCTACCTGGATGAAAGCCACCACACTTGAGACACCCGTCCCGAGCACCGCTCACTGAACTCTGGTGCTGCAAAGCCACCAGCTGCTGAACACTGCCAGACGACTCCTGCTGCACCTGCCCCTTCCGACTTCAGCGCTTCTTGCCAAAGCCTGCTTCTCTGAACAGCTTCCTGAGCCTCGAGCTAAAGGACGACGACTCTGGCATGGGAGCAACTGACTGCGTCGTCACGGGACCACCTGCTGAGAGCTGGACAGTACTCTACTGCTGAGCCACTGATGGCTGACCAAAGCCTGCCTAAACCTGACCAGCACTGCCCTGCCCTCAAACCCGCTGTAAATCTCTCTCCAATGCCGACGCTGCCTTGCATGCTGCATCCAAAGTGGTCAACCCTGACGCTAGAAGATGGTGCCTCAGCTTGACCCTCAAACCACTAATGAACTGATCGATCTTCACTTCTTCATCTGCCATGATGTGCGACGCATAACGACCTAATTCGACGAACCTGGCACGGTACTGCATCACTGACATGTCTCCCTGGGTCAACTCCATGAACTCACGCAGCCTCTGCGTCCTGACAAAAGACGGACAGAAGGCACACTCAAACGCTGAGACGAACTCCTGCCATGTGATCTGCCGAAGGGGACGAGACTAGAACGCTCCCTCCCACTCAGACGTCCACCAAGTACGGGTCGCTCCCTGAAGACGATGCATGGCCAACACCACCTGATCCTCCTCAGCGCACTCCATCGCACTAAAGATCCACTACAAATCACCCAGCCACTCTCTAGCTACCTCTGGATCTGGCTGCCCACTGAAAGAAGGTGGCTGGAACTGCAGAAACTCCTTCAACACCCGACCGGGACGTCCTCGAGAAGACGAACCCTCACCGGCATCTCCTCTCTGCTGCTGGTCCACCTGCTGTAGCTGCCGGAAAACATAATCGAACATGCCTTGGAAGAAGTCATCTATCCCTGGAGCTCACGCACCTCCAGCCACATCCTCTGGAACCGTGGCTCTGCTCTGCTCCTCTGGACCACCGCTCGACTCCCCCTGCTGGGCTGTGGCTCGTGTGGTGCTCCTCGTACGGTACCGGTGGCTCGCCGGACCGGACCGGTCAAGTGCTCGGGTGTCCGCATCACCAACACCTTCCGCCCTTTAAGGGCACAATGAGAAGAGAGGGTCAAGCCAGCGACCGCTATGTGACAGCCAGTACTCACAACACTGGCATCCCCAGAAGGCACTAGTCGCCAGTACTACCGGCACCGTCACAGAGCTGCTCGCCCAAGGCCTTCGACTCACATTCCTACTGCTGCTACCGACACGCTGTCACCGGCCTCTCCTTCTGATCAAGACTGGGAAGGGGTGGAGCAGGCCATAAGGAATTACCTGCGGGGCCTAGGGAAAACCCCTTTGGGTCGCGAAAGGTTACTAGGGGCAGTAGCTTCCACCTATGAAGGAGATAAGACCCGGCTTGTACCTAGTGCTGAGTCGAGGAACTGCTCGAAGGAGGGCCAACAGTCCCCATTGCGGGAAGAAATGAAGCCACAGAGATCGATCTTTGACAGATTGGTCTTTCCAAGCAGGCCGTCGAGATGGGCGGCAAGAAGAGGGAGGAACCTGAGAGTCTATACTTGCAACATGGCGAGAGTGTCTGACTGGTACGGGGCTTTTCCCACCGAACCCGAGGAAGTGGCCAGACTTGCCACGAGGCCAGGACCTCTTACTAGAAGGGGAAGAGCAACGAATGAGGTAATGCGGGATCGCACTAAAGAGGCTGTCCATGAAGAACTCTCAATGGCCTTAGCCACCAATGTGGTTACCACTGGAGGCACCAGTGGCGGGTCATCCACGTCATCCGAGGAAGCGCCAGCTGAAGAGAGAGGAGGCACCCCTAGCCTCTCCACGAATGATCCCACTGTGTTGCTCATGATATAGCAATACTAGTGAAAGATTGAATTGTTGTGGAAACAACTAAATGAAAGAAATGCTTAACCCTTAACATCTAGGCAAATCGAGGCATTGCCCGAAACTCCTGGGTCAAGCCTCAGAGGCTTCTCCATACGCGACGATGTCTCTGCCGATGTCCAGCTACACTAGGGTTGATGTGCCCTCTTGGCCTTGATGATTGAGTGTTGTTTTGATGATAGCAACTTATGATGGAGCAACTTATGATGGAGTGTTGTTTTGTAACTTATAGATATACAGTCTCCAGAGTCCTTAAGTCCAGTACAGTCTTCAGCTGGCTTAGGTTTCGCGATTCATGATCGCTTCAATTTTCATGTGTCGTCTTGTGCGTGTCGGATTAGCACTGTGCGAGATGGTCCTACTCTCGTCAGGATGTGACGAGGTGCTTCTTTTCTGTCGTGATGTCTGTCTCGATCATGTTGTACTTGGCAGTGTTCGCCAAAAGGCTCGAATCTGTAGTACTTTGTTCGAGGTTTTCTCATGAGTTGTTCAGGTTACTGTTGACTTTTAGCGTTGGTTTGATGGCCATTCACATCCTTACGTTGTTTTGGTCATCCCAGCTTAAGTCTGTCCAGCTCCTGATTTGCTTTGCTTCTAATTGAAGTGCTCGATTAGATTCCTTGATTGAGAAGATGCTCAAGTGACCTAGGATTTTTCCTTCCTGATGAGCTTCTGTTGGTCGAGCTTGATGTTTCTCATTCCGTCTGGTGGAGTCTTTTCGAGGTAAGCCTTGGAATTGCTATCTTAGTGATGCCTTTGTCCTGTGTCTACTTAAGTATGGATAGTTTTATTCTGAGCCTAACCTTCTCCTTGCTTTATGGTTGCTCGGCTTTGGACCTAATCTCTGTGTCGAGAGCTGTTGCGTACCGTGTTTGGCGTGCCGTGTCCAGCGGCTGATGTGTTGTGAGGGCTTATTAATCATTTGAGGACATAAAGGTGGGCTGAGATTAGCATTTTTCCTTCGACATTTATGAGTATTGGGGGATCTATCGACATTCCTGCTGATTGAGTACCCTCTGCTCTGCATTTCTTTCTCTTGGGTGTGGTGTTCTCAGGGCGTGCTCGTGGTCCTTGAGATGCATCCCTTGAGATTGTCATTTTGGCTGTCGTTTCTCGTTGTTGTGGGTCATTCTTGGTGAGCTGCTTGATGCATGACTCGTTCTCCATAGTCGTGTGATCAGCTACTGTTATGTCTTGATGTGACCCTACTTGCAGTTGTATTCTGTGATTTTGTGTCCTGTACGGAGCCGGAATCCTGCAAGTATTGTCGTTGTTGTTATTTTTGCAAGTGTTGTTTCTCTATGATTTTGTCTGTCTGTTATTAGCACTTTGTGGACCAACTCTTGTCGGTTAGCTTTGCTATACTCAAACCAAGGATGAGTCTCCAAACAGAGACTCAATAGGGGTCCCGCGAAACCCCAACTAAGAAAAATAGCAGCGGAAAGGAAAGCAACGCCAGCTAAGCAACAGCAATAGCAGTGGAGTAACAACTATGGCGAAGGGAACCTGATCTCCAACCAGCGATAGCCGGTAAGACCACGGCTCTACAGCTACTCCTACCGTAGCGTGGAAAAGAACTCCCAATCTCACCATCGGGAATCGGACCACTCTAACACCAGACCTACCGAGGAAACACTCACAGCAACCCTGTCGTGGAAGTCTGCCCACCCAGGCAAGACCAATCGGGACCGCATAGTCCCACACTGGCACGGCGAGGCCTCGGTAATCCCTAACAAGCATCTCTGGCCACCAACTGAGGAAAACACGCTGGAACGGTCCAGAAGCCAAGTCCCGTAGATGGGAAATGGAACCCAAAAATAGAAGAGTCACGGCTCACATGACAAGAGTACCTACCCACTAAAAGTAAGACCGGATGCATCCACTGATGTCTTAAACCGCGCCTCAGGTGTCTAGCTGCGATGCCCTAGGCGGAGATGAAGACATCGTACAGTAGCCAGTACCATGAACAAGAACTAGCTGGGGTCACGCTCGTCAGCGTGGGTCCAACTGCCCCCAACCACATGTGCACACAGTGACCATGCATCCTAGGTCAGGCCTCTGACTTGTTTTCCCCTCAGCTAGACTCTGGCTGCAAGACGTGGGGCCCTACGATAACCAGTCAAAAAATTGTCTCTCTCAGGTAAAGCCTCGCCACCACTCCCTGGTGGGACCACACGCATGTCGGAAGGCTACGACTAGTGGGGAGTCACTGATATGACCACTCTCTGAGGAGAAACTCTGAGAACCATGCACACACCCTGTGTGAAAGTCACGAAGAACCAAGTGGCACTAAGCCACTGGACTCTGGACAGTCCTCTAGACTCACTAAATCCAATGGTCCTTGAGTCCCAAGACTCGGGGTCAAGACTGTTGCACCGAACGGCGCCATGCCGTCAATCTGCGCTAACCCTAGGGTCAGAAACCATGGCACGATGACTCACGGACAGTTCACGACTGCCGAGACCATTCCCTCAAAAAGGGAACCAAGAAAACCTCCAGCTCCACTACACTAAGCAAGTAAATGCCAGCAATGATAAGTGTTCCAAAGCTCACCTAATTGATGTGAAGACACCGATCCCGGTCAGAGACGAGGGCGAGCGAGGAAGCATGGGCTTACCCGCACGCTGCGCCGGAGAAGCTTCAACCTAAAAATTTAGTTTACATGCACTACGCCCCTTGCAAGGGGGTTGGACTAGGGGTGAGGATTAGTTTTACAACCAAAATGTACCTCCACATAGGGAGGGGCGGTCAGCCGGCCAGGCGGGGTGGGGAAAACTATGCTAGAATCCGGAGTGGAGGAAGACTGTCGGTTCTGTCAGCTCTCTGGAACAGTAAGATAAGCAGTCACTATCGACTCCGCTATGGGCTCTCCCGAACTCCGTTGTTGACGAAACCAGGGCCAAAACCTCCTGGGTTGGCCCAGGAGGATGTTAGAATTATTGGAGAATTTCCTGGTGATGACAACGGCCGGGGTAGGGTCGGGATCTGGACTACTGCTCTCTACTTCTGGCAATGTCTGGATCGTTGTTGTTGGAAGGGGAGGCTGTCACGACCACTCCCGTGCTCAGTTGATGGCGAGACTGCAACCGTGGCATTCGTGGTCGAGCCCTCTTCGAACGAAGACCCACGGGGCCACCGACGGAGGTCGGAGCTGATAGGGAGACCCCAAATAGTGACAGGGTATCAGGCCAATCCCCGAGGGGACTGACCCAGCGCACCCTAGGGAGGAAATTCTGAACTTACTGCTCTGAGATCCAAATGAGGGCCTGCTTCTTGGGGATGAAAGGGGACTCGTAGCAGATGTCTTCAGCCAATCTCCGCTCCAAGATATTCAAGGTACTAGTCGTAGCAGCCTCTGCAAGGCACAGTTGAGTGTCTGCTAGGGAGGAACTGTGCAGTCTGGCGGTGAAGACTCCTTCGGGCAGCAACGAACTCAGGTGAGGGTGGGACCACCTCCGTTACGAAGTAGACTGGATGACGCTTCCAACGATACCTCTTATGCTCCCATTGGCTCCAGGATGAAGATGTGGCAGGCTCTGCAACTAGGTGCTCCTCTACTGCTTACGAACTGAGGCAGGGTCTGCAACTTGCCAATGGGAAATGGAGTAGGATGGGGGCGAAATGGGGGTGGATGGGTGTGGAACCCCCGCACCCCTCTTCTCTTCCTCATTTTCCTCGTTAATGGTGGATCACGAGAGATTTGGCCAGATGACGGTGGTGACAAAAGGCGGATCTTGGGTGTTAGACAGAGGTGCTTCGCGCACGTGGGATCGTGGTTCTTGTATGAGATTTGAGTTTTGGCATGGATCAACGATATTCGGAGCGTGAAATCGTCATTTGAGGTAGGGGGATGGATCCTAACCTTCCACTTGTATTTTTCCCTTCATTTGGTGTTGATCCGAGCTAGAGAGGGGTTCTGTTTTGAATTTCGGGGAAAGTGCATGTCATGATTGAGAGCCAAGATTTGATCGATTCGTGCAATACTTTTTAGTTTAAATTATGTTTTTCCATTGGCATGATCGAAGGGGATATTGTAATGACTCAAGATCCAGATACCGAAAATAACCCAATACCATTCAGATCCTGACCCACCACCCACGAGGTGGAAGACTCGGAAGGGTTAAAGGTTGGTGTGGGAGTGAACAAGAAGCTAAAATAAACGCATGCATATAAATAATGCACAGTTTAATTAACACAGGAACTACACTATTATATGTTTATAACAATTATACAGTCCAAAACTACAAGTCCAGAGTGAGTACAACCAACAGAAAGAAAATGTACAAGTATGCGGGACATACCCTGGCTCTGGCGAACTGGCGTCTACTCCTGACTACTAGCACCACGGCCAACCTCTGATGCACCACACACTAGAGCCTCGCCTCACCTGAAAACAACGGGGTTGAGCCTCGTCTCTTAGGCTTTGTAGGGGTCCCAAGGATCCCCACCTCACACGACAAAAAATAACTGTGCGATAACTAAAGTAAGTGTAGTAAATAAACAGCAGGAAAGGCAAGGAACTACGAGTAAGGAATTCTACAAAGGACGACTACGCATATCGCTAATTCAGTCTCGTCCACAGAATAGAATACCTAAGCCACCCGTACGACAAACCACAATGATAGAAAACTCACGTCGGAACCACCCAAGTGATAGGAGTACTAACCCACTAACCACGAGACCAGAAGCATCCTCCAACGACTTACACCGCAGTCTCAAGTGTCTCCCTACACACCCTCCGGTGGAAACTGAGACACGATACACTTTACGCACGAACAAGGACTAGCTGGGGTCGTGCTCGTCAGCACGCGTCCACTGCCCCCAACTACGTGTGCACACACAGACTATCTGCTCTAGGTCTGGTCCTCTAGCCAGTTTTTCCCCCAGTCGGACTCAAGCTGCAAAGGCAAGGGGCCCTCAGGCAACCGGCCTACAAACCTCTACATGGTACAAGCCTCCACCACTCCTAGGTGGGTCAGCACGCAAGCGTGCCCAGGTCAGTTACATCTAGTGGTTAGAATCACCAAGGGTGAGAACCTACCAAACTACGGAAGTCACCGGAGTACCATCGGACCGCAACAAACCACCACGAGGCGGCTCACCAACACGAGAACCAAGGACTACCTGCCTAACAGTAAAACTATGACTGATAGTGCATATGGCAAAGATTTGGACCCTTAAACATGCCAGAGATCGAAAACGGGACAAGCCGGGGCTGAAGGCACTAGGAGGCCAGGGTACTAGCTGCCGATGGGCCTGGGCGGCCAGCCCACCTACTGCCCAACACTGGGCCTGGGCAGCCACAGTGTTGGCTGCCTAGAGCCCTGGGCGGCCAACTCCCTGGCTACCCAGCCTTCAGCTGGGTTAGGGCCTAGGCGGCCACTAATTGGGACGCCCAGATGCCTGGGTGGCCAGCCCTTTGGCGGCCCAGGGTGTTGGGCATCTTGGCAGCCAGAACCCTGGCCGGCCACTGATGGATAACGGCCCATTTGTTGGCCGTCACTTGCGCGGGGTCTCCTCCGGAACCCAACTTCCAGAGGGTCATTCCCCAGCCCAAAAACACCCCCCGAACAGGTATAAAATCCCTAGAAGACATACATCAACCCTCCATGACCACACAACCACCGATTAAATCAATCTGCACTAGAAATCCATCCTTACGGCTCTTAATATGGATATTGTTGAGCTATGATTTTGATGATAACTAAACTTCACGTGTGATGATATGGATTTGATGATTGCTGAAGATACTGTTTTGATGATAACTAAACTCAATGTGTGATTGATTGCATTAATCCTGATGACAGTATGCATTCATGTTGATTGAACCATGGTTGTTGACAAATGGATTTTAAGGATGTCTCTTGTGAAATCCATGATGAATTAACCTTAACTATCTTGCTTGCAGGATCAACTCATGGCAGTCACCTGGTGAACCAACCGTGTGCATAAGTACTTTACTTTTGTACAATCCTATACAGTTGGTATATTTCATTTATTGTCAAGAACCATTGGTGAGACTTTTACCTCGTCTTAGCATTGGTGACACAATGTGTACCACACATACTTCTCCTTAATACACCTCATTCATGCACCTTAAACATGAAATCATTTAGCTTGAATGTGGCTTATAAAGGTTCTCTAAGTCCTTTACATTTGTTCATAAACACATTTTCATGCATAAGTTTCAAGAGTGAGCATTGAACATGTTTAAGAGATTTCATGTAATGAGAAATGCTCAAATGGTCTAATGCATAAACCAAGTTCAATCCAATCCCAAAATACATGGAATTGATAAGGACACGAAGCCTTTAACTTATGGACATATTTCATTGGGCCAACACTTTATTTTTACAGGTTTATGGAGTTTTGGTCGACCAATACTCAGTGGGCGGTCGACCTAAAAAGATAGAAACGAAGAAAGAAAAAGTTACAGGAAATCGGTCGACCACTGGCCCTGTATCAGTCGACCGAAAATTCCAGGGAGTAGAAAGTTACAGGAAAAGCCCAAATCGGTTAACCGCCAGCCTTTATCGGTCGACCGAAAACTAGCGGTCGACTGCCAGCATAGGAACAGTCGACCGATGGTGCCGAATACTTAACTTTGTTGACTTTTTAATTAACTCGTGGGGAGATTGTTTTGATGGATTGGTTTAAACCACTTGTCCCCAATCAAGGCTGGAATTGTGGATCTGGTCTGGGGCTTGTCCCTTGGCCTCCTAGGGTCTATAAAACCCCCATTGGGGTAAAGAACACACTACTACCCGAGAGATCAAGAAGGCCATCAAGAATAGAAGGAAGGGTTACTGTAGCTGTGAGAATAGTGCTCCGTCCAAGAGGTTGCTGATCCAAGATCCAGGCTCTCAAACACATTTGCAAGGCATTCAAGTGAAGATCAAGCCCGGAAGATCAAGCTGCATCCAAATCCTTCGTCATCCACTAAGGGGGAGCAAATCAAGAATCTTTTTCCTTGTTCCTTCTCATACGTGGAATGGATGTGGCAAGGCAGGGAATAGGTTTAAAAATTGTTTCCCATCAATTTGAATCGATTGGGAGGGGACTCCATTGAGTTACCCACGGTTTCGATTCTCTGGAAGGCAAACGGTCATTCCAAAGACCGCTTATGAAATGGGGTATGGCAGTGGACCTTAGCAGTCACATGCTAGACCATTTTCATGCATGTAGCGGTCCTTCGATAGACCATTTGTGAACCCTAGCGGCCCGTAATATGACTGCTTAGACCTTTGACCCTGTAAGGCGGTGTAAGCTTCGTGGTCCAATCTTGGACCGTTTATCATCCTCTAGCAGCCAATCGTATGATCGTTTGTGACCCCTTAGCGGCCCATGATATGACCGCATGAGAACTTTAGCCCTGTGAGGCTGTGTGAGCCTAGCGGCCCTTTCCAAGACCACTTGTCATCATCTAGTGGTCGGTCGTTCGACCGTTTGCAACTATAGCGGCCCTATATTAGACCATTTATTATTGTAAATTATAAATTCAATCTCGTTCATTTAATTATGTGTTTAATGATGCATGATTGCCATGTTTAAATATTTTTACAAACTGTGGCATATTTTTACATCCCAATAGAATTATTTTCTCTTTCCTTATGATAGAACCACTAGTCATAGCCCGACGACCTTTAGTATCGGCCTACCTGGGAGAGGTGGTAGGGTAGTCCCGGTATATGATTTTTAAGCTGGTTTTCATGGGCCCCCTTGCTTGGCAATACCGTCCTACTGAGAGAAAAACTAGCTAGAGACCTGGCTCAAGGCATTGAGCCTGTGTGTGCACACGTGATCAGGGACTTGGACTGACACTGACGAGTGTGACCCTGACTAGTTCTTGACTTGGTTACTATTATGTGTCTCACTTGTCGCGGAGATTCTTTTGTTCTTCCCTATGTTTGAGGAGCTTAACTCCCTTCCCTCTCGTGCTATTACTATCTTAAGGGATGAACCCTGCATCCCTTGCATTCCATGTGACCCTATTGTCCCATCTATGATAATGCCTGAAGGTGAGCATCTGCATCTTGGCAAATGTCGAACATGGGCTAATATAGTGAAGGGGCATGTTATGAGGAGTCATCATTTCTTTGACCCTTTCGATCCCCTCCCTAGTGACGTCGTCAGGCTACGACTAGTGGTTCCATCACAAGGAAAGAGAAAGTTACTCTTTTGGGATGTGAAATAATGTCATAGTGTACAAAATACTTTAAACATGGTGCATATGGAACATGAAATGCATTAGAAATTACATATACATGCTTTTGAAATCTCCAGGTATATAACGGACTAAGATCACCCCATTACATACCATAACAGACCAAGGCAGGACCGCTGTGCTTAACAGAACTCATACAAATCCACAGTCAAACAGGACTATAACGCACCAGGGTAGGCGCGCTATAGGACTATAACGCACGGGATCAGGGGCGTTAAAGTCAACAAGCACACAACACAATGAACAAAGGCTATAACGCACCAAGGGTGGGGCATTATAGGAACATAACGCACCACCCATGGGCCGTTATGCCCACCAGAACGATCAGAATCCACAGTTAAACACGGGATATAACGCACCAAGAGGGGGGCATTATACGAATGTAACGCGCAGGGATAGGGGCGTTAAAGACAACAGGCCTTCAACTCAGCAAGCAGGACTATAACGCACCAGATGAGGCACGTTAAAGTCACCCGAACTCGAAAATCCACAGAAAACTCACAGTTCACGGATGATATAACGCACCACTAAGGGTGCGCCAAATGACTATAATGCACCGGGGCAGGCACGTTATGTCACCTGGGTTTCAAAACTCCGGAGGTCGAAACCGAAACCCCCTCTCGATCGACCAAAATCAATGAGGGACATGGGGAAACACAAAACCAAACCATCTTGCTAAGCCATACCATCATTCTAAACCTACGCATGACATTAGAATTAAAAGACGATGCCCATGGAGATAATTTCAAGTAATTAAGGATTAAAATGAACTAAATAGGAACATGTACGAAAAACAAGGCAAAGGGCGTCGGACCACGGCACAAGTGGTACCGGCGGTGTCCTAACGAGGTAAGGAATCCATCCCCCTACCTGGATTACGACGAAAATGGCGATTCGATGCCGATCCAGCCCGAGTGCGACGCAGAGCCTCCCGGCCCGACTCGGCTCCACGCTCCGCGAATCGAGGGAAGGTGGGCGTCAACGCGATCCTCGCGACGTGACCAATCCAACGGTACCTCCCCGGCTTCGATCAGTGGCACAGGGAGTGTGGACGGCGTGTGTCTTCCCTTGGAATCTTCTGGAGCCCATGTGCACGTGTCAGAGAGCTGTAGTCTCAGATCACGTGACTCTGTTAACGGAAGATTGTTATATGACAGTTCAACGAGTACCTGACATTTGGTCAAACAGATAAACTGTCAGATGTAGTGCATAAAAGGTATGTGCACGAGGCATATTTCTGACAAATAATAAAACTGCACAAAGACATTAGTATCAGATGCTCAATTAAAAACATGCATGAGGTGAGACCTTGTTACTCAGAAAACTGCACAAGTTGTGAGTACTGAAAAGAATAGTACAATGTAGGTTATATGCCCGAAATGACATGAGATTTACTACTAGAAGGAAACACGAAGTGTCCGAGACTTAAAGGAGAAAGTGACACGAGGTACGTTTGGTAAACTAAAAGAGTGAAAACGACACGAAGTACATTTGGTAAGTTGAAGGAGTGAAATCGACACGAAGTCAAAGTGAAAGCAACACGAGGTAACACAGTAGAATAATCAACACGAAAATGACACGAGGTGTGGTAGAGAAACAACACGAGGTATGTCTTTTTGAAAACAACACGAGGTATGTTTTTCAAACGCGTATCCTGCACGAAGTGGGGATGACACGAAGTATAGAAGCGACACGAGCTATGCTTTTTCGAAAGCAACACGAGGTATGTTTTCGAACGCATAAAGCAAGACAGTAGGAAGAGAGGATAACACTGAGTTATAAAAACAACACGAAGTTGACACGAATAAGAAAGATAACACGAAGTAGAAAAGAGCAACGAGTGACACGAAGTATGACCAAGCGAAAGACAACACGGTGTACTAAACTATCATGAAGAATAAAAAGACATGAGGTATTGAGAAAACAGAAAATGGCACGAACATGAAAAAAATGATGAAGAACAACACGAACAAGGCCTCATTAATCAGAGGAACTTCATGAGATATGAACATTGTTCATACTCGACCCCAGATTTGAAAGCTGCACGAGGTAATGAGTTGGAGGAAAAATGACACGGAGTGTGCATTTCAACAAAAAAATAGCTTGAGGTCAAAGATTTGAAACCTGCACGAGGTATAACTTATGAAAACGACACGAGGTACGTCTTCGAAACACTCTAGCATGCATAGGTAAGGGAACTAGATCCACTGGCTTCCTAGGTCTATACCCTATAACTATCTCAAATGGACCATGCCCGTGGACCTATTGACTGAGTCATTATATGCAAACTCGACAAGTGGCAAAATGAGATCCCAATCCTTCTCGTGTTCCCTAATCAAGTACCTCAGGAGATTCCCCAAACATCTATTAACGACCTCGGTCTGCCCGTCAGTCTGGGGACGGTAGGCTGTGGAGAACTTGAGCTGAGTGCCCATCAAATGCCATAGGGTCTTCCAAAAGTAGCTAGTGAACCAGACATCTCGATCTAACACAATTGACTTAGGAAGTCTGAATCGGCTCACTACATTAGAGAAGAATAATCGAGCAACCCTAGAGGCATCTGAAGTCTTAGAACAAGGAATGAAGATGGCCATCTTGGAAAATCTATCAACCACCACAAAAATGGAATCATGCCTGTGGGTGGCCCGTGGCAACCGTAAAATAAAATCCATGCTAATATCCTGCCACGGCCTATCGGGCACGAGAAGAGGAGTATAGGGGCCAGCAACCTGCTTCCTCATCTTCGCCACAGTGCAAGTGGGACACTAGGCCACAATGCAAGCAACATCATGTTTCAAACTAGGCTAATGAAATCGATGCTCGACTGTCTCGATGGTCTTATTCCAACCGAAGTGGCCAGCTAGACCTCCCGCATGCATCTCCCAAGTGAGAAAGTCGCAAACTGAGGTCCACCGAATACACAAGCGACTACCCCGAAAAAGGTAACCATCCTGCAATGTATAATCAGGATGATCTCGGGACGGTCCTGCCTGGAGGGTGGTATAGATCGGACCAATGTCCAGACAATCCACGTATGCCTCCTTCATCCTATCCATCCGAACCACCTCTACACTCATGGTGGTCAAAAGATAAGCACGACGGTTCAGAGCGTCGGCCACCAAGTTCTCCACACCGGCCTTGTGCTTCAGCACAAAGGTATAATCCTAAAGAAACTTCACCCAGCAACTATGACGAGAATTGAGCTTCTTTTGGGCATGGAGATACTTGAGCACCTCATGATCAGAAAATAAAACAAACTCCTGGTGCAACAAGTAATGTCTCCAATGCCGAAGGGCCTGCACAACTGCAAGTGAAGACCTGTCACAGAACAGAAACATTAGTTCAATTGACAATATACTGAAAGAGAAAAAGATGCACGGGGTATGACATATGCTCCAACTAGCAACGCCAGTATAACAGTGTATGCTCGGACATACACTGACTTGGCACGATGCATACACAAACATTTAAACAGGGTGAGCGCAATCGTGCACAGACTTGATTGCAAGTCATGGACTTTGAGAAGCAATATATGCATGGATGCATGTTTCAAAGAAACATGCACGGACTTGTGTCGTGCCAGGAAAAAGACATGCACGGGGTTGACCCCAAAGGAAGAATATGCACGGGGTTATACGTGCACAGACTTGTGTTCAACGAGCAAGCAATTAGAGATGTGCATGGACTTTTAAGTGCACGGACTCTACTGTAGAAAGACATGCATGGACTTTGTATATACAAAGATGCACGGACTTTTCATTGCTCGGACCTTAAATAGATGTGCTCAGACATGGCGACCCAAGGCATGCATGTGCTCAGACATATGTACTGACATGAAATTGAACTGATTAAAACCTGCACTGACTTGGACTATTCACGGACTTGATGCTGCTCGGACTTGATGTAGGTGTGCAAGGACTTGAGAGAAAGTGCATGGACTTACTATCATGCAAGGTCCTTAGAATGTGCTCGGATTTGAAGCATTAGAGAGACATGCATGGACAATAACATACACAGACATGACTTAGATATGCACGGACTTGGAGGGTAAAACATGCACAGACTTACGATGCAACCCAATACCAATCAGCCTAAGTCCAGAATGTGCACGGGGTTTGATGGGAAAGGACATCAACACAAAGTGCACGGACTTGAGTTAATCAAAAGGTGCACAGACTTTAGTGTGCTCGGACCTTGCTACAGTATGCATAGGCTACAGACACAAAAGATGCAAGGACTTATTAACATGACACTAGAACATGCACAGACTTTGACTCAACCTTAATGCAAATATGCATGGACATTGCAGCATGTGCACGGACTTAACATACAACGAAACACGAATATGCATGGACCTTGCTACAGTACATGCACGGACTTTATGATCAACAAAAGAACCTGCATGGACTTAGATGAACAACGTGCATGGACTTAAAAATGCAGGTCGTGGAAGGATGGGCCACTAAAAGGCCAAGGAAAGGTGTGCCAGCGAAGCCTGGATAGGCACTGGGGGGGTGTACCGGCGAAGGGTGTTGGAGGGTGCACCGGGGAAGGCCTGGGTTGGGTGTGTCGGTGAAAGCGTTGAAGGTGCACTAACGAAGGCCCAATGAGTGTACCGGTGAAGGATGCTGGGAAGGACATGCCGGGGAAAGGCTCCAAGGCCTGTGCCGGCGAAGGGCTGAAGCGGCGCATCGGTGAGGATCCAAGGAGCATACCAGCGAGGGATAAGGTCCGTGCAGGTTTCTCAACAAAGGATTAAAGTCCATGCATGTCTTCAAAGGTTAAGTCCGTGCACATGGGGGTGGGGGCTGATAGAGGGTCAGTGCACATGGGGGGTGAGGTCGACGCACATGCTGGCAAGGTTAGTGCACGTGCAGAGGAAGTCAGTGCATATGCAAACTAAGGTTAGTGCACAGGGGCTAAAGTCAGTGCACATACAGGCTAAGGTCAATGCACATGTAGACTAAGGTCAGTGCACATGGGCTAGAGTTAGTGCACATGAGGGCTAAGGTCGATGCACATGCAGGCTAAGGTCAGGACACATGGGCTAGAGTCAGTGCACATGCAGACTAAGGTCAGTGTACATGCAGATTAAGGTCAGTGTATGTGCAGACTAAGTTCAGTGTATGTGCAGACTAAGGTCAGTGCACGTGCAGACTAAGGTCAGTGTATGTGCAGACTAAGGTCAGTGTACGTGCAGACTAAGGTCAGTGCACGTGCAGACTAAGGTCAATGCATGTGGGCTGAAGTTCATGTAGGGCTTATGTAAGGCTCATGGATGAAGAGGGGAGGGGGGTGAAGTCCGTGCAGCTACAGGACAAGTCGGTGGACATGCGAGTGAGGCTCGTGCAGGATGGAGTCAATGCATGTTCTGAATGAAGTCTATGCAATGTAAGGTGAAGTCCATGCATGGTCTGTGCATGTGGAGGGCAAAGTCCGTGCATGTTTGCACGGGGTTAGGGTTGCAAGGGGAACGAAGTCCGTGCATGGGTTGCACGGGGTTGAAGCTGCACGGGGTTGAAGCCATGAGGGGATGAGAACTGGAGGGTAAAACTTGGAGGTGATGCAACCCAATAGCAAACAAGCCACAAAGGATGTAATAAGAGTTGGGGGACAACTCTCCACGATGACGCCCGTAATGGTGGAGGACGGACGCTATGAAAGGATGTGCAGGCAAGCGAAAACCCACCTGGAAGTATGCCACTGGGATCATAAACCCACCCAGGTGGAGGCTCAATGCGTCATCATCAATAGTCGAGAAGATGATATCCAGATTGGGCAGAATCTGGAAGGCTTCTCGCAGCCCTCGGACCACCCTATATGCCACTAACGGTGGGGAAGGGGGACGACTAGCGTGGGCACCGAAAGTACTCACAGCCCCACCGCGACCAGGGACCACCTCTTCGACAGAAGAGGAAGGACTGATACGAAGGGTTCTCCTACGAGGAGGCATGGCTACAGAAGACTGAGGGCGTAAGGAAAGAGAATATCCTCACCGGGCAAGGAAAGAAGACGCCTACGATGAAGCTCGGCAACCAGTGAGACAAGGGTCAGGTCTCTGAGGCAAGCCCCACTACAATCCTTATAACCACCCACGACAAACCGACATTTCCATGGCGTACGGTGGGCCAAAAGGCTCCTGTCGCTACAGCGGTACGATTACCAATGACAGGCGACCGTTCGGAGCCCACACTCCCAGACAAACTAGGACGCATGTTATGATTACTGACGTGGTGCCTGCCCTATTAGAGGCGCCTTGAGTGCCAAGCAAGTCACCAGAACCCCCGTCGCCCACAGTACGAGGAGGTCAACTTCAGAAAGCCCTCTCCTGATTGACTCTCAGCCCCTTGCAGAGTGCTCGACAACTGAGAGTAGGGGGAAGTGAGGAGGGTAAATCCAGTTGAGCCCAATTACGGCCCAATAACAGTAGGCCCACGCCAGAATACTCTTGACGACATACCCAGGAGGTCCTCGATGCGCACGACCAACCAAAGTGCTGCCTGGCCCAAGTGAACATTGGACTCTACAGCGGATAACTTCTATGGCCCAAGCGTCGTTATCGCCGGAGGACTCTCCGACGACTGACCGTTTCCCCCATGACGTCAGCCTTGACCCCATAACAGGCGAGCATGCCCCATGACTATCATAGGACTCACCCCGGGACCAGCTGATGCTAGGGTAATCGCCTTCCAATGGGAAACTCCCACCAATGTAGAGGGAAGCAGTGAATTCGTTGGGAGCCCGGGTCTCTAGGAACTCACGATAGTTTACATACTTCAGCAATAACAAAACCCGTCGCGACCACTCTTCTAGCGGGCAACCATCACCTGCAGCACCCCGGTCAACTACATGACCACGGTTTGCACACCCCGGTATGTGAGGGAAGGGTCGGCGAAGATCATCGACCTCAGCGCTAGCAGAGTCTGCCGAACCGACACATCTGAAGTGGCGTGACCTATTGAGGGTACGACCGGAAGGTTGAACTCCACTGCACTATCTACCACCGCCCACAGCTCTGCATCTACCGCGACTGAGGAGGATGGAAGGGTAGAAGCTAAGTTGCCCGGTCGCCCGACTTCAACAGACAATTCCTGGCCAGCCACCGCCAGAGGAGTAGGCGAGACCATGGCCGAATCACCCGATGCCATTATCATGAGGGGATGCTCCACCTCTACCATCGGGACAGAGTTAGCGCTTGCTGCTGCCGCCCGCATGGTCGAAGTCGTGCCCGCCACCTCGACCAGGGAATAGGCTGCCACAGGAGCTGGGTCGACTGCCGCGTCTGACGGACCCGCGCCCATTTCCACCTCCTCGGGAAGGCTAGGACCCGTCGTCGCCTCACAGCTCAGGAGCGTGAGAGTCAGAGCCTCACTCGGAGGAAGAATGCCAAGCGAAGCTGCTCCCGATGCCGCTTCCAAAATGCCCGCCGTCTCTTCTGCTCGGGACTCCCGCGAGAGCGCAATGAGGCCTGCCAATATTTTCTTCAAAAGTGGGTCTTCTGCTGGCACCAGGAACTTCTGAATGGGCGGAAGCGGGACCGAAAGCTGTGGCCTAGCTCCCAATTCCACGATCGACGCGAAGGCCTCCGCATCTGGCCCCCAAAATGAGGTTAGCCTCTTCATCGCCAATGGACTGAGGGATGACCTCCGCTTGGGAATAGCCCTGTGGGCCCGACCGGCAGATACTTCCCATGGCGTCGGCGTCACCTGGCCATATAAAACAGGGTTAGCCACTCTCCACCTGAGGCGAATTGCCAAAGTACGGAGAGGCAAAGAGGAGCTGAGAGGTCCCCATGCTTACCTCAGCCACCGAAACTATGATACTTTTCAGTGCTATCTCCCCCTCCTCCTGGGGTTCACCGCAACAACACGTCTCACACTATCGGAGACAATGCTTACCGAGGAACCAATCCTCCAATGCTCTTCTCAACCTCGAAAATCCACCAGTAGTAGCCAACACTACGAACTCAGACCTATGGGTTATGTGCCCACCACGCTTCCATTGGGCACTCTGATTCACGCGTGCAGGCAACATGGCAACTCGGGACCCTCCATCCCGACAATCCTCTACACTCCACGGGCTTCGATCCTCGACACATCGGGGATCACGGCACCAACCATAAATTCTCATGAACACTACCCAATAGATACTCGTCCTTTCAGAATAGCGCCAACACACCCTTACACAACAAGGGAATGGGCACAACTTCTCACAGGCAATCACCTTGCCAAGACAGGGAACATGTCTCGCACGAACTTCATGGCACACAGAGGCCAACCAATCTAGACACACGATGCAAGACGACGAACCTTAGCGAACGACGATTCCCTCCAACTGAAGGAGAACCCAACACCTCCGACCAACGGAAAATCTCCACGCTCGACCTGACCTTAACCCTCACACATACTAGGAACAGCACCTTCCAGCATCGAGAAAACCATCACTTCCATCAGGTCAGCACCCCCGACACACTCGGCGAGTGACACACGATCACAGCGTCCCTCAATGCACCACCACTATAATTTCTTGAACTGCAACACACCACACCAAGAGCTGCAACACGAGCCATAATCGACAACCACCAATGCCCATCCTCTAGTCCCAAACTCGCCGCGGAGCCTTCACATCTCAAGCCAACCCCAGGGTGAACATAACCCATTCACATGCAGAAGCACAGGAGTAAAAACTTACTGGGTCAACCCTACCCAATCCTGCCTCAAAATCTACAAAAATAATCGGGACCAACAAGTCATTTCTGACGCCGCAGAGCATGATGAGAACATCGGGCTTGATAATCATCAACTCAACAGAAGATCCTCCGCTCGCCCGAGCGCACCTCTTGATTAGAACACCTGCTCCGACACCTTAAACCACGACCTTAACACCTCAGGGACTAGACAACCGCAGACTGGGGCAGCCAAAACCAACAGTAGCTCCCTCAGAGCATGCTTCCGGCCACTTAACTATGAACAATCCTCATCAGCCACCTGACCTGATTTAGCTACGGAGCAAGGTTTAGAGCTCACCTAGTTGGTTTGAAGAAACCAACTCCGCTCGAAGACGTGGGCGAGTGGGGAAGTGTGGGTTCCCCGCACACTGCGTCGATGTCGCTTTCCCTATTAACAATACATGCACTACTCCCCGCATAGGGGGGTTAGACTAAGGGAAGGGAACTTAAGATTACACCAAAATACTACCTCGACGCAGGGAGGGGCGTTAAGCCGGCCAGACGGGGTGGGGGAAGAAGATCACTAGATTGCCGAAGAAGTCA
Source organism: Amorphophallus titanum (assembly GCA_024336825.1). NCBI lineage: Eukaryota > Viridiplantae > Streptophyta > Magnoliopsida > Alismatales > Araceae > Amorphophallus > Amorphophallus titanum. The sequence continues at coordinate 96,279 of JANBPO010006887.1, read as the reverse complement.
CTCAGTCGATTCTGACAGCTTCAAGAACAAACTGACCAGCAGTCGATGTTGTCGCCACCACGGGCCGTAACGAAGTCGGATGATGCTGAAACCAGTGCTCAGACGTCGCTGTCTGGTGCAGGAAGTCTTCAAAATTTTTGGAGAATGGCTTGGAGTCGTCGCTGGTCGTGGCTAACTCTGGGGCAGGGTGGCTCTGCTCTGACTGGGACTGTTCTCAGGGCGCAGCAGCAGGAAGACACCACCGTCACGAGCACTCCTGGAGTCGGAATGGCACGGGACCAAAGCAGACGCGTCCGTCTAAGAGTCTGCTTCAATATCCAACCAGGAAGGCCTCCAAGAGAGGTCAGAGAAGAGAGATAGAGGGTGAATAGTGGCAGGGTATCAGTGCTGGTTCTGCGTGAACTGACCTGCGCACCCGGGAGAGAAAATTTGGAACGGAGAGCTCTGGACTCCGAATGAGGCTCCGTCAACTGAGTTGGAAGGAGAACTGGTAGGAGAACACCCTAGCCAAGCGGCGCACTGGGAGGGGCAGATATGTGATCGTAGCAGCTTCTGCACCGGTGCTCTGGTCTTCCCACAGATGCCAGATGCGCGCTCTGACGAGAACGGACCTCCCGGACAGCCACAAACTCTGATGAAGGCGGGATCACCTCGCAGTCGAAGCTGACTTGACGATCTTTCCAGCAGTATAAGGTGGACCCTCTGGAACTCTGGGCAGCAGTGGATTCTGGCGCTGTAACCGGTGGTTTCTCTGCAGGTCTTTAGCATGGTGCAGCTAGTAGTTGGGAAATGATGGATGAGGGGTTTTTTTTGTGGTGGAGGGTGATTGTGTCTGTAATGGAGGTGGATGAGGAATGGGAGGCCCCTCTAATGGGGTCGAGCCTGCAAGCCAAGCAGGTCCTTCTGATCAGGGCCACCAGGATGAAGCTTTGCCACCTCCGGAGGAATCTCTGGCCCCGCTGTTCCAAGAAGATGCGCAAGGCCAAAACGAGGGGGAGCGCCCTTCTAAGAAGCGGGAGAAGTCTCGCCAGGCGTCGAAGACCCTGGCGGAGATCATCCCGCCATTTGACAAGACCCGTGCTCGGGCGGACTGCAAGATTATTCATCATATGAAGCGGTTCCCAACAAATGTCACTATCTAGGAGGCCATCGCCTGGAGCAAAGATCTCAGTGAGGCTCTTGTCAAGATACTCCAAGACTCGGAGGCCTATGAAGCCCATGTTGCAGAGTTGCAAGCCCAGGCATGAGGCATTCACAGCCAACATCTCCTTCACAGACAAAGACATGTTGTTGTCTTCCCCGTGCCACAATCGCCCCTTATATATGCGGGGAACGATTAATGGGCACGATGTGAATTGAATTTTGGTTGACACCGGGGCAGCCATCAACATCATGTCTCTGAAAACTTTTAAGTCTACCTGGCACCTTACTTACAAATGGTGAGCACGGTCAAGATCTCCAGATTCAATCAGGACTCCAAGGAGGCATTTGGTCAGGTTGAAGTCAAGTTAGTCTTGGGCGATTTTGTCACCCAAGCGACATTCTATATCATCAACACCGACACATCATACAAGGTGCTGCTCGGGAGGCCGTGGCTCCATGAGAATTAGGTTGTTCCGTCAACTCTGTACCAGTGCATTAAATATGCCAAGGGAGAGGAGTAACATACGATCTTTGCAGACCAAGTCCCATTCCATCCTAATGAGTGTCACCTAGTCGATGCTTCCCTGTATTTTGGGGAGCCCACACTAGCAATCCCTGAGCCTTTAAAGGACAAAGGGAAGCAAAAGGTGAACCATGAAGCTGAAGAAGGGCAGTTGTTCACTGTCAACCAAGACATGGTAAAGTTGCACAGGCTTAGCCTCCAGACCGCTTCCAAACCGACTCAACCAGAGAGACAAAATGTTGACTTTGAAGCCAACCTCATCAGCCAGGTCATCGAACGAAGCATCTCTTTACCGCCCAAGTGTCTTCAACTCTCATTCCAACGGGAAGAGTATGAGGTGGAGCAGTTGAAAACCTTCATAGTCTCCTATCAACGGAGAAGGAGGAGCAACAAGGGCAAGGGAGACAAGTCGATCATCTTTTACAATGGTGATCTAATCCCACCGTGCCCTCCTGAAGACGATTTCGGCTGGGATACTGCCACCGATGTGGCGCCAGAGCCGGTCCAGGAGATGGACAACATGCCGAAGCACATCAGAGAAATGTGCAAGAAGCAACACATCCCGCAGGTTCAGGACCCTGCACGAGCCGCATATTTCCATCAGCTGTGGAACCCTCCGCAGGTCCGTGGGCAATCTCCCTTCTCCCGCAAAGACACGCCGGGACTCGACTATGATCAAGAGAGAGACTTCGAGGTCTATTATGCAGTCGATGCCATAGGACTGCTACCTCCTCATCATGGGCAAGCTAAAGTTGAGCCCAAGATTGACGACTCTATAAGGGAGTCCGGTGAGGTGTCAACGACAACATCACCCTCATCAGAAATCAACAATGACCACCCCTCAGAGAGAGGAGCAGCCCAGCCTGCTAATCATCAACAAGATGAAGCAAGTCCATCGACTTCAAGCCCCGAGCAAGAATGCTTCGAAGAATTTGAAGTCTACCAAGCAAACACTGATGATGAGGGAGACTTCGTCAACCTCCAACCAGCTCCACCTGAGCTTGAAGACAGTGGCCAAGCAACTGTGGACGAGTTGATCGAGATCAATCTCGGAAGCAAAGGAGACTACCGCCCCACCTTATAAGTGCTCTCCTCAGCGAGGAAGAAAGGCAGTCATATCGACAGCTCCTAGAAGAGTTCAAGGATTGCTTCGCCTAGACTTACAAAGAAATAACCGGGCTCGACCCCTCTGTGGCGGAACACGAGTTGGCAATACTTCCAACAATCAAGCTAGTCAAGCAAGCTCAAAGGCGTATGCGCCACGAGCTGGAGCTGAAGGTCAATGCGGAGGTTGACAAGATGCTCGACGTGGACTTCATAAAGCCTTGCATGTATCCTGTATGGCTCGCTAATATAGTCCCAGTGCAGAAGAAGAACGGCCAAGTCCGAGTCTGCATCGACTTCAGAGATTTGAACAAGGCATTTCCGAAGGACGACTTTCCTGTCCCAATCACCGAGACAATGGTTGATATGATCACTGGTCACGAAGCCTTGTCCTTCATGGGCGGGTCGTCGGGCTACAATCAAATCCGCATGGCCATCAAAGACAAAGACCATATGGCCTTTCGATCTCCTAAGGGGGTCTTCAACTACAAAAGGATGCCGTTCGGTCTGAAGAATGCCGGCGCAACCTACCAAAGGGCAATGACCAAGATTTTCAATGAGATGCTGCATGACCTTGTCGAATGCTACGTCGATGACTTGGTCGTCAAGACACAAAGGCGGGAAGATCACCTAGCCGATCTGCGTCGAGTCTTTGAAAGGCTTCGAGAGTACCAGCTTAAGATGAACCCAATGAAGTGCGCCTTCGGCGTCTCTAGTGGCAAATTCCTTGGCTTCATCGTCAGATATCATGGCATAGAAATCGACCCCGACAAATTCAAGGTCATCAGAGGACTGTCTCCGCCCAAGAACTTGACAGAGCTCAGATCTCTTCAAGGGAGGCTCGCCTACATTAGGCGATTTATTTCTAACCTCTCGGGAAGGTGCCTGCCTTTCGGCAAACTGATGAAGAAAGGAGCACCCTTCATATGGGACGAAGATTGTCAGAAGGCCTTCGAGCAAATCAAGAAATACCTCCTGACTCCTCCAATCCTAGGGGCGCCTGTCAGAGGGAAGCCCCTTATTCTATATATTACTGCCATGGATGCCTCCTTGGGAGCGCTTCTAGCCCAGATCAATGAAGAGGGCAAGGAGCAGCCGCTGTATTACCTCAGCCGGAAATTGATCGGGCCTGAGCATCGGTATACGCCTATGGAGAAGGTGTGCCTGGCTTTGGTCTTTGCCGTTAAGAAGCTAAGGCACTACCTCCTAGCTTACCGGGTGGACCTCATCTCAAAGTGTGATCCACTCAAATTCCTGCTCAGTCAGCCCGTCCTCTCTGGTAGGCTCAGTAAATGGGCACTCATCCTCGTGGAATTTGACATCACCTTCGTCCCACGCAAGGCGATCAAGGGATAAGGAATGGCGGAGTTCTTAGCAGCGCACCCTGTGCCAGAAGATTCGCCACTTAACTTGGAGCTGCCCGATGAAGAGGTGAACCACGCACGCACCTATCACAAGTAACGCGAAGTAACAAGTGGCTCGAGGCCACCGAACTCTGGACAGTCCACTAGACCTATTAACCCAACGGTCCTTGAGTCACGAGACTCGGGGTCAAGATCGTTGAACGCAACGGCACAATACCGTCAATCTAGTCTAGTCCCTAGGTCTGAAACCACGGTAACACGGAACCCATGGACACCTCAAAACACGGACACGAAACATCCAGGGTGTCTGGGACACTCACAGGACTGAAAGTCAACCACTGGGTCACAACCAGGTCGACCGGAGCCCAACACAACACTCAAATGGTCACGGAATATGCCACTAAGGTAAACCGACAACATGCAGGGATGAGCAGCTCTGGGATGACCGCACAAGGGCATGCACGGTTAGGGGCAGCCCTCTCAAAGAGGAGATGGACGGTCAAGGGTAGGACTACCCAAGCATGAATGGTCCAGGATTGGCCACTCAAGGGTTAAATCCAAAGGGGGATAGGCGGTCAGGGGAGGACCGCCCAAGGGGATGTGCGGTCAAGCCCTAGGCCGCGCAAGCCCATGAACCCAAAACAGTTCCTGGTCAAAATGGTCTTGACCAGACCGCTGAACAAAATCGACTTACTACAGTGTCAGCCAAAATGGTCTTGACCAAACCGCACAACGCGATCGACACACAATTGTTGAACAAGGGCCAACTGGGATGTACAGTCAAGACCTGGCCGCACGTCCCAATGGAAAGACAGGCGGCTAGAGACTAGCCGACCAAGGGGGGGATGGGCGGACCCTACTTGGTCGCACAACCCATGTGCGCTCTATCGTGTGATCGCACATGCCCCAAGACTCATGAGGATGAACGGCCCATGGCTGGCCGCCCATGGGGATGGGCGGCACCTGGTTTGACCGTCCATCCTCACGGTGAACCATCTAGGGGGTTGGCCCGATCTTGGCTTTCCCACGCCCCATTCGTGCCGAAATGAAGGGGATACAGCCATGGACACACACACAATCACATGGACTCCGACCGGAGTCAAAACGACGCACGAATCGTAAGAAACGGACGATTCTAACGAAATCATCCAAATGGGGTTAACAAGGTTCCCGGCCTCCTATCGGCCCCGATAGACCACCATTCGACCTTGCGAGTTCGGGCTCTCTTTCTCACCGTCCAGCGGAGCTATGAGCTAATATGGAATGAAAAGTTCTATAATAGAGTAGGGAAATGAGCACTTACTCGACTGGTTTGAATAAATTGGTCCCGCTCGGAGATGTGGGCGTGCGGGGAAGCGTGGGGCTTACCCACGCAGTGGCAAAGATGCTTCGACCTGTTCAAGCAAACTATAACACTACGCCTCACGCAGGAGGGGGATCTTAGGGTGGGGGTTAAGGGAATTACAACCAAAACTACCTCCGCATAGGGAGGGGCCTTCAGCCGGCCAAGCGGGGAGGAGAAAGATGACTACTCGCACTCCTCGCAACGTCGGGGGTGAATCTGTCCCTTCTCAGGAACAGGGTATAGACTGTCGATGCTGCAATTATTACGGAAGCTCCCGAACTCCGTTGACAGCAAGACCAGCGCCCAGACTTAGTCGATTGGCTCAGGAGGGTACTGAAATTTTGGCGGGAGCCGGGGAAGCTGTCGCCGGGCGCGGTGGAGCAGGAAGCGGGGTCTCTGTTCTCTGCCATGAACTGTCACAGCACCGTAGCTTCTGGAAGATGTCATCACCACGAACAGTCCCGAACTTTGATTTGGGCACGGTTGGTGGCGTTGGAACCATTGTCGAGCTCCCTTCGAAACAAGACCCACGGGGGTGCCAGACGATGTCGGAGCATGCCGCAGCAACCCGAACACTGACAGGGTGTCAATTCTGTCCTAGGGTGGACCGAACTGCGCACTCAGAGGAGAAATAAGAGAAGAAATCGATCCGGTGTCCGAACGAAGCTCTGCTTCTTGGAGGAGGAAGAAGTCTCATTGTAGAAGACCTCGGCCAAGCTCCGCCTTCAAATATTCAGGCGACTGGTCGTGGCAGCTTTTGCAAGTGGTCTCTGGTTGTTGACTAGAACTCTTCTGCGCAGGCGGGGTAGATCGCCTCCCCCGGACAGCCACGAAGTCAGACGAGGACGAGACGACTGCCGATATGAAGAAGACTCAGAGATGCTTCTTACGGTACCTCTTGGGCCTTCAGGAATGCAGGGAAGAAGATGCAGTGACTTTTGAGAGTTACTGGTCTTCTGGAATTATAGCAGGCAGACAGCAGACTCTTGACAGTAGCACAGGTGGTCGTATTTCGACCACCTTTTTACTTTTACTTTGCAGGTTTTATTCGTTTGAGGCGGATCGTTGAGTTTTCGGTCAGGCTGCTGCTCATAAACACTTCATAACGGTTTATACCGTCCGTTACCACCATCAGCGCTGTGTTGGGGGGATATTTGCCGAGATTTTCCGCGAACATGCTGACCTCATTCTCTTCCCTGGTGCTGTCGAGGTGAAGATAGATAGTAAGTCCTTTGGCGGCGAGCTCCTGGTGAGACAAGACCATTTGGCTGTTGACAAAGACCGAGATGCTGTCCCCATCTATTTCTCCATTGTCATAGAAGGTGAGTCTTACGGAGTCAGAAGAGACTTCCAGCTCTTTATTCAGCGTTGCTTTTCTCTTTGTAAAAGATGCTGTTATTTTCTCTTCATCGGCTTTAGCGAGGATGGCTGCGGAGTCTACTTTTGCCGTAACGGGGATGGGGGCTGCGATCGGGGGCGCAACGGTCACTATGGTATCTATCTTTGTCGTAGTGCTGGCTGTGCCAACCGAAGCGGATGCCCGGGGCGAACTGATGTCGGCTGCGGGCGTATCAGCCGTTATTGCGGCAGTCTGGATAGGCGCTGTGGTTTTGGATGACACGTCGACCACTACGTCATCCGGCTGGGGCTTCCAGATCCTGGCGTGGCTGCTGGCTGCGGCTGCCGCTACCAATACGCTATCCTGGTTCTTTTGCTCCTGGTCCAGCGTATAGGTAACTTTTACATCCGGGCAGGTGTATTTGTATCGTTCATCGTGGTAGAAAGCGCCTTTTAATGTGCTTTGCACTTTTGACCGGATGATCACGCCTATGAAATTGGTATTACAATCGATGCTATTGACGGTGGAGTTCGAATTATAGTAGATGATAGGGATGTTCTCTATAATGACCTCCCGTGTTTGCGGATTATATCGGCCATGGATGAAGAAGCTCTGGTACTTATCCCTGAAATAGTAGCTGAAAATGCCCTCTACTTTGTTGCCTTTCTGTTTGATCACCAGCTCGGTGAGATAGTTATTATGAAGACCTGCCATTTCCACGTCGGCCTTCCCATACCAGGAGCCGGTAGCAGTTTGTGCAGAAAGCTTGCAGGACGCTAGTATACAAAATATATATAAAACTCTGTCTATTATGCTTATGATTTCTATATGATGATGCACTGACACTTAGACTTCCTAAATGCAGATCGACCCTAAGGGATGGCTCGCGGAGCTGTAGGGGCTCCTCACTACCATGATCAGGGAGCGAGATGAGGCTCAACAGGCCTCGGCCCTACTAGTGAGTTTCCTAAACTTAAACTCTAAATTATGCACTTCTATTATGACATGAAATGAGATGACTAACCCTGGAGTTTCTTGGATGCAGCGAGGGGAGGAGACCCAGTAGTAGGGGGCGGTTGCTCCCTCTTCTTGTTCCCAGACTCTGGCCGACCGAGCGGAACGGGAGGCGGAGTTCCGACGGATGGTGGAGCGAGCCGAGGCGACCGAGGCGACACTCTCCCAGCGGGTATGTTCACTACGCTTTTCCTTGTCAATTATGCTTATATATTAGATGCAGTTGACTAATGATGATGATGCATGTATGCAGCCGACAGAGTTGACAGCTGCCCTGAGCGAGAGTGCCAGGGCGAGGGAGGAGGCGACTCGCCTACGGGGCGAGCTTGAGCAGAGTCAGACTGCGGCCCAGGAGGAGGTGGCCCGCCTTCATGGGGAGGCAACCCGCCTCCGAGAGGCGTTAGCACAGAGCAGACCGACAGATGTGCTCGAGACAGGACTCCTTCAGGTGGAGCTTGATCGACTACGGGTGAGTGTCGAGGAGCTGGTTCGCATCCAGGCTAAGCGTGAGCATGCCCTTATTCAGGTGGGGAAGCTGGAGGGGCTAGTGGAGGGCCTCTGAGAGCGTAGCCAGGGTCCGAGCGACAGCAGAGCGGCCCTGAGCGGCAGCCATGCCATACACAGTTCTATCAGGTGCTATCTTGCTACTTCCTCTGAGCGATGGAGGAACGAGGAGGACGACCGAGGCCGCCGACGGGAGCGAGAGGAGGACACGACCTCCGCGATGGCCCTACCATCGAAGAGGCAAGAGGGGTGAGGAGATAGCGATAGGCCAAAGGGAGCGGCCTGACTTTGTACCCCGAAAACACTTGTACATGACGATATGATATGATATGGCATGATTTATTTTTGTTGATTCTCTTTTATGAATGAGTGAATGAATGTATGAATGCAAATGCTAACCAACTGACTCGGGAGGGGTCTAACTCAGGTCACGCTCTCCACCACTCCCAGGTGGGTCCGCACCCGCGTGCGCAGGAAGCTACGACTAGTGGACAGGTCACTAGAAGGCAAACTCTCAAGTCACTGAAATCGACTCCGAAGTAAATGAGTACAAGGATCGTCCCTCGTACAACACCGACTCATGGTGACATAAGCCGAAGATGCCACCTCTTGGGACCCCTCACGGCGCCCCACACTTGGTCCCCACATGATGCCCAGCATCAGTCAGACCACGGGCCAACACGTGGATCGAGATCTACTCACCCAAGACTCAAATTGGCACGAAAAATTACCGGCTAGGCCTCAGACGAAGAACGGTCCATCATTGGCCACCCACGGAGGCACGTCTGACTCACAGTCGTGCGGGGGAGAATGGACGGTCCCACTTGGCCGTCTGCCACTCCCGACAGAAAATATACCATAACGTGCCTGCCCAGGTGCGTTATAGTGCTTAACGGACCAACAGAGGTGCGTTACGCCCTAAGCCACGAAAACGAACATAACGCACTCCTCCAGGGGTGTTATGTACATAACGGACCAGACATGGTGCGTTATGTCACGGAGTAAAGTAACCCCATAACGCGCTCCTCAAGGGGCATTATGGACTTTAACGGACCAGCTCTGGCGCGTTAGGTGGAGGGCAAGGGCGTTAAGCATAACGCACCTTCCCTAGGGTGCTATGATACATAGCGGGCCTCCCTAGGCGCGTTATGTGACCTGGACCCCAACGGTCAAAAACCAACGGTCGGAAACCATGACGCACCAGCACCGACACGTCATGCCTTACATGACGGTCAGTCGAGGGGCCGTTAAATCCTCGCCAACCAGACTCAAAACATGCGAAGCATAACACACCTACCTGGGCGCGTTATGCTCATGACGGTCTCTGGAACGACCGCTATGTCGTTCCGACGATGAAACAGCGAATGGAAGATAAAAATATCAACCACGCCCCCATACCTCCACCGGAGAGGGGGAAATCAAGGGGAAAACTCCCCAATAACCCTAGGCATGATTCTACGGTCTCGGATCAGCCAAAAACGCAGTGAATCACTAGATCGGGCGATCACTCCCCAAAACATGATTTTACCCTAACCCGCTCAAAAACACCCCTCCCCCAGCCCCCCTCTCCTACTGCAACTCAGGTCCGCCCTCCATAGCTCCAAGTGTCCACGGCATCCCAGAGCCTCCCCGTCCTCACTACGCCCTCCCGTGGATCGAGAAGGCCTCGCTGCGGTCTTCTGCAACCAATCTGCAGCAGAGGTCAAGCTTGCAGAGACTACCCCATCATCCACGATGCAAACCAGCCGAAGCTTCCTTCTGTGGAGCTGTACTTCATCGAGTCAGGTTCGTTCCAGAAGTCATCCCACGGTGATCCAACCTCAGCGCCATTTGCGCCGCCCGTTCTCATTCAACTGCGCCAGACTCGGGTCTAAACCAGAGCACCATCTGGTAGCAGTTCCACCGCCAGCCCCTGTGCGATTCAGCCAGAGTTCTCTTCATGAGAGTTCTGCTCCTCCGAAGCGCCAACGCACCAGAGGTGGTCCCGCCGGGTTTCGACGTCGTCTCCATCCAGGGCGGCCATTCTCCCTCAGTTGTGCCAGACCTAGAGTCCCCTACTCGGCCAGGACAGGCTGCAATCATGTCCACCTCGACTTCCCATCTTCCTCTCCGTTTCAGGTCAGACAGTCTTCAGCAAAGTTGCAGCCTGGGATGATACGGAACTAACGCAAGTGGTCTAGTCCCTATCTGACATCACCACTGGGAGTTCCCCACCGCTACCTGCAACTGGTCTGACTATTCACCCAGAAACCTGATGCCGGCCGTTCCTGCGACCACGTCCAACGAGGCAATCAGACGGCTGCCATCTCCTGAGGGCTCGTACACCTCCTAGTCAGCAGCATCCCCGACTTGGTCCTGTCCCGTTCGGAGTTCTGCAGTGCCCATACCGGGTGTCGCGCCACTTCTGCGCCGACCAGTCCAGCTGAGTAGAACTGCACCTGCCTATTGCAGTGGCTGCCGTCCCCATCCTGCGTCGTCAGCTTGACACCAGACTTTCAGGCATCTGTTAGCATCCCTCGGCCTTCGTCTAGGAGCTGGATGCATCTTGAGCGGACGCCCGAGCTCGGCATACGGGCAACTGTTGCTCACCCCTCCCCGCTATCCCCCCTCCTACGTGAGGGTAGTGTGTGTGATTGATCGCCCCACCCCTGTGATCCCCCTCCCTGCGTGGAGCGTAGTGCATGTAATAGGGTGAGTGCCGTGTGAGTTGGCCGCCGACTTCGGCCCGTTCGGTTCGCGATTGTGCTTGCTTGCTTAGGTCCGAGGTTGTGTCATATCACCCCCTTAGTGTTTTGTTCTCTTGTTGTCCTCATTTGATCCTATGGGTGAATAAAAAGAAAGGTTGTTATGGGTTTGTGCTTCATGTTTCATCTTGCTGGCATTCCTCCTCCCTCTCTACGTCTCTTGACCACTCAGGATTCTCAGAAGTTTACTTCCTGTAGTATGGCTTCTAAATGATCTGCTCAGAGAGTGAACATTAACCGCCCCTTGCTCAGCAATGTGACAAACATATTGTGGGCGCTGGAATAATGAAAGTTGGAGAGGGTGAATATGGGAGGAACGGTGGAGGAATATGGTGTCTTGTTTGGTTTCCTCCCTCCCCCTTCATTCTTTCTGTTGAAACATCATTCACGACATCGGGTATGAAAAAATTGCAGAAAGAAAAGCACAAAGGGTGTGATCGCTAGAGGTGTTTACCTGAACCTCACAGGATGCAAAGATCGCGTAAAGGTGACTTCAAGTGGGGAGAATGCATGGTCCTATCTTCCCTATCCTCTGTCGGCCAAGGGCAGAGAGCCTTGCGAAGTCCCACGATGCCAAAGTCCCGCAAACAATATGAAACTCACAAAAAAAAATACAGAATGCCATTAGCATGGTGAGGCGTAGTATCTGATCTAATGAAAAATCACAGAGAATGATGGTGGCGTGATTACCTGGGGTTGTGGGAAGGGAGGATGGCTGAGACTTTCGACCACCCACCTTCCCGTTTGTTAAACGAAAACCTCTAAATGGGATATAGAAGGGTTATGCTATATGATGAATGCACATGAAAATGGTGCCACGATGCAAAAATAGGGAATCAAGGAGCCAGAAGTTCAAACTAGGATGGGCAACCGAGCTCGGGGTTACCACAGGAGTGCTGTAGATCTCCCGAGCATTCCTTTGCCAACCTTCTCTGAACTCCAAGAGAGCGCGACTCCCATCATTCTCCCTCACCGTTTGAATTCTCTAACTCCGAACTCCTCCGATCCTCCACCTCCAAAAACTTTTTCTCCCTGGAAAACCAAAACTCCCCCCTCCTCCAAAAACCAAACCCCCCATCTTCCCGTCACGGATAGGTACAGGAGTAATTCTTCACCCTTTTGTGGTTTGGCGAGGACGAGAGGGGACGCTAGGTAGCATTTTAGCTCTTCGAATGCTTGCTCGGTCTCCTGGTCCCAATCAATGTGCCCTTTCTTCTCTGGCACCCGGTTGGCTTGCTTGATCAATCGAAAGAAGGGAAGGCACCACTCGGCGGCTCGGGACATGAACCAAGCCAGGGTGGCGACGCGACCAGTGAGGCTCTGCACGTCCCTCACCTGACCTGGCCGCTGCATTTCCAACACTGCTCGGATTTGATCGGGATTGGCCTCTTTTCCCCGGTGGGTGACGAGGAAGCCCAGGAACGTTCCTGACCGTACTTTGAACGCACACTTGGCTAGGTTTAGCTTCATGTTGTACCTCCTGAGTGTGTCGAAGGTCTCTACCAGGTCGTCCAGGTGCTCGGCGGCTTGGAGGCTTTTGACAAGCATGTCGTCGAAGTACACCTCCATGTTGCGGCCGATCTGTGAGTTGAACATGTGGTTGACAAGGCGTTGGTAGGTTACCCCCGCGTTCTTCAGCCCGAATGACATTCGAGTGTAGCAATAGAGGTCGTGGTCAGTGATGAATGCAGTTTTGTCCTAGCCGGGTTTGTGCATGCTGATCTGGTGGTACCCGGAGTGGGCATCTAAGAAGCTCAGCATTTCATGCCCGACTGTCGCGTTGACCAGTTGGTCGATCCGAGGAATGGGAAAGCTATCCTTGGGGGTAACTCTGTTGAGGTTGGTGTAGTTGACGCACATCTGCGACTTCCCATTGCTCTTGGGGACCAGGACCACGTTGGCTACCTAGTCTGGATATTGAGTAGGTCGTAGCAACCCAGTGCGTAGTTTCTCGTTGGCTTGTTCTCTGATAATGGCTTGCCGCTCGAGGTTGCAACGTCTTCGGCACTGCTGGACCGGGCGACGAGTGGGGTCCAACCTTAGTTGGTGTGTGATGACCTCTGGCGGGATTCCGGGGAGCTCATCCTCAGACCAGGTGAACACGTCCTGATTGGCGGTGAGGAACCTTGTATAAGCTTGTCTGTCGCGCTCGGATAAGTTCGTGCCAACCTTTAGCGTTCTGCCGGGGTCTTCTCCCACCTGGATGAAGTATAAGTCTTCGTTAAATCTGATTTTATCTTTTTACATGATAGCAATGTCTTTGAGAACTTCACGCACAAACTCATCTTTGTTGGTAGAGGGAAGTGTTGTGGGCACACTACCAAAGTCACTTTTCAAAAACATCTAGCCTCTTTCCAACTGCGTGGTCCGTGCCCAATCAAAGAGTTATAAAACAGAGAGGCCAAACCCTAAAAGGGGGGTGGGCGATTTCAAAAGAGAGAGAGAAAGGAGAGGGCAGTCATCCAAGGCCATGCTAAAAGCCTGGGCGACGTTTTGTAGCACTCGATGACCTCTGCCTTGCCAGGCCCCGTGACTTCCATCACGCTTAAGCCCAGTGACCTCTACCTTCCTCCATGTCGAGCCATCTGCTTGCCTAAGTTGCCTCCGATGCCAAGCCATGGCCACCTGCAGCTCCCTCAAGACTCAAACCAAGGCTAGTGCCCAGACCCTCCTAGGCTACCATCGCCCTGTGCCCCCTGACTGTGCTCGCCCAGTAAAGGGGACACCGGCCCCCCAACGCCTAGCAACTTCCTACAAGCCCGTCGCCCTGTAGCCTCCACCATAGCCGACTCCGACCATTGCTCGCCCTAAACGTGATACTGGTGCCCTAGTGCCCTTCAGCCACCCACGCAATCAAGCCGATCTCGACCTCCTGGTTGCATAGACTACGGCATGGCATTGAGGAGTTGAGCAACCTTTGACCTGGCTAACCTTGACCTTCTGTTCGCCCTGATGGTGGGACCAATGCCCTAGTGCCCTATAGCCGCAGCCTTGGCCACCCCTTGCTTCCATGCGCAGGCTACTTCCAACCGCTAGCCTGGCCGCTTCTGGCGTCCAAGCCCAGGTTGCCTCCAACTGCTACATAAGCCACCTCTAGTTTTCATGTCATGCCATCTTTTGGCCTCTACGATCAGGCCGCTCTTCACCCTTCTTTTCTGAGAGCACTCCCTCCTTTTCCTTACATGCTTCCTAACTTAAGCATCGGAGGTTCTCCCGGGGAAGCTTCACCCTAGTGAGAACTCTTTTGCAGGAAAGATTGGCTTAGATGCTTGGCGCTCTCTCCCACCATTGCGGATTCCTCCCTAAACAATCAATCTCGACGCTTGGTATGGCTCTCCGCTACCCTAACTCCTATGCGTGTGGCCTGTGAGTCCTCTGTTCCAAGCCATTGTAGTTGTATTTTGACACTTCATGTGCCTATGCCTTGTTATGTTGTATATATTGACTTTCTGGTGTGCTGACCATTTTTGTGTGCCATGTCTTGTAGCTATGGCACGATTCGGTAGAGATGAGCGGGTCCTGAGGCGTGTGGCTCAGGAGGAGGACCACTGGGTGCGACGGACTGAGCGATCGATGTCCCCTCTGGGTCCACCGGTGGTCACTGTGGCTGGTGCAGAGCAGCTAGACTTGGGTTGTATGATAGTGGCTGAGGGCCCAGTTGGTGAGAGGGCAGCTGGAGTTAGAGTTGTAGAGGCAGCTCAGATTCTAGAGGTAGGCGGTCTGTACACCTATGACCGGAGTGGAGGTTACCCCATGGAATTTCCCCTGGACCGCCACCTCTTCGAGTTTATCAGGAGCTACACTCCTCCTGGCATGGGGGAGGATGACTCGCAGCTCCCTGGAGCCCATCGCCGGCTTGAGCGTGCCATTCTGGTGGGCAGGGACAGCCTGCACGGGGTTGCATTCTATAGCTATCTGAGCTTTTCTGAAGACTGGTAGAGGTAGCGTCAGTTTCCTAGTGCTGAATGCCTAGGGTTCTTCGACAAGACAGAGCAGTTTGGAGTCAGAGTTGGGTCGATAGGCCCCACATCGTGGGATTTGCACGGGCACCACCGTACTAAGACAGAGGGGACAGTCGGGCTGGTGCTGGAGCCCACCGGTCTCCAATATGCTGGGGTGGGTTACGACGACCGCAGCATTCTGGATGGAGTTATGTGGCAGACCCTCACCAGCTGGTATGGCCGCTGGGTAGTGATTCCGTCACACCACTACCGTCAGGGGGCTACCGAGTGGTTGATGGGGATTGTGCACCATTACATGGTGCTGCTGGACAGAGCGGGGATCAGGTACGCCGTGACTACTATGTTGTACATGTACCCTTGCTACACTGGGCTACTGCAGGCACTGCTGGAGCATTTTAACCGTCGATGGAACACAATGGCCACAGCAGAGGGAGAGACATCAATTGACTTATGGTCTCTAATCTGGATTTCTAGATTATCGATCAGCGGCAAAGGGTATGAGGAGGTGGTACTGCATGATCTCCACTGTAGTCATACCGACGGATAGGGGCGATATCGGGTTCCACATGGTTACCAGTATCTTCTAAAGACCTGGCCCTAGCGGGGAGAGATAGGGCTGCATAGACTCCTAGGGTGCCGCTGAATGTGTTGGTCTGCCACTTCTACAATAGGCCCTTCTGCTTCTATCAGGAGTTTGCCAGGGATCAGACTCCGTGAGAGGAGTATACTAAGGTGGAGCTGTGCTTCCGGACATACTCTAGATATATATATGCACCGCAGGAGGGGTGGAATCCCCATGGCTTGCCGGACATGACACATCTTGCCGCATACTTACCGTACTGGTTAGCGACATTTGTGGTCCCGCACGAGGAGGACGGTCTACTGAGGGCTGAGCTGTTGTGGCTGGCGTGCCTGCTGGCAGAGGGGAGATAGTTGGCCAGTGTTTATCAGGGGCTGGGAGTCCTAGTGGCACACCCGGCGGCTAGAGAGAGGAGCCTACTTTTGCCGACCCACTTCCTGAGTGCATGGGCCGGACTGCTATTTCTGGGGCTGGTGACTCGGGGGACTGTAGCGAACCTAGCGGCACCCGATGGAGATGCCGAGGCATAGCTGTAGGGGGCTAGGAGAGCCCTTTGTTACCTGTCGGGTCGGGGAGAGGAGGGGTTCCCGTTCGATAGCACCACGAGGACTCCAGCCTATTCCTGGGGATATTGAGTGGAGGGGCAGCCAGTGCCTGCCCACATCAGAGGGAGCCAGAGGTCGCACTGCGGACAGAGTGGGTGATGAGCACCTGACCAATGGTACTAGCGCTGCACTATTTCGCGATGAGTTCCCTGGAGTCATACTACCCATACCAGTTTGCCCAGAACTTTGGCTACGACCTGGGGATCCCGCCGAACTAGGAGTGTCCTTTGACGGGCCGGTAGTACAGAGGGAAGGACACCCACTTATTGGTAGTAGCATGGTGGGACTTCTACTACCGTCAGGAGCCGGAGTAGTTTTCGACGCCGGGACAGGGACAACGAGGACAGTTCGATGTCCATTATGCCAAGTGGTGGTTCGAGCATAGCCACCTATACCGGCAGAAGGCCTCCGCGATCAGGAAGGCGGAGGAGAGTCATTTGCTGAGGGAGGATCTACCTCCCATTCCGCTAGACAATGGGTACTTGAGGACTCGAGTCGCTCGGATTCGTCGGGAGATCGGGTGACTTGTGAAGCAGTGGCTCCGGGGCAACCGGGGATCGTCTTCAGGGAGTCGAGGCAACGGCGGGGCGTTGAAGCCCCTGAGTGATGCAAGATGACTACGAGACTCGACTCGAAATTGGGACTCTAAGTGATGACACGACTCTTTAGGATGACGCGACCAGTAATGGCACGCAAGACTCGACACCTAACTAGGCTCCTGACGAGGTGATCGTGCCCCAAACAGAAGTACTTGCTCATAGTCATCCCCAGCAAGGGAAACATGTCGATTGGCACAGTTGAGTAACCGACTTTGAGTCTGGGGTGGTCGGCTCAGTCTCGCGCTCGGATTGAGTCGCGGGACGGGTCTCGCACTCACAACTCACGGTGGTGATTAAATACGAGCTAGCTAAGAAAATAAACTAATGCATAAGTAGCGGCATCTAGAATGATACTAGCTAAGCAAGTACGATAAATGGGGGGGCGAATGTACCTCCATGCTCGGGGCGTGGGGAAGACTTTTCGGCCGAGATCCGTGACTCCCGGTACAAAAATAAATATTAAATTACAGAATTACTTTTAGGCCCACTCCACACAAGGAGGTAAAAGGTGACATGTGGGGTCCGAGAGCACCAATCTCGGGTTGACGGGCAGCAGTTGGTGGCGCTCGGGCAGACGCGGTCGACCGGTTCAGCACTATTCACTTGGGCCCGCAGAACAGCACATGAGACCCACTACTGGTACGGCGACATCCGTGGTGGCTCCTGGCTGCAGCGACTGGCGGGGGCATTCCTGGAGTGTCCTGGGTCGATCTCCGGGCGTGGAGGTCACCGCAGTGGAGGCAGGTGATTTTTTGGGATTTATTTCCCAAGGCTGTCCCGCAGCTCAGTTTCTGGCCAGAACTGTGCGCTCTAACGAGATCGGATGCCACGCCCAGCCCTGATGTTGGATCGAGACAAGGTGATGCGGGACGGACCCGCGGGACTCGAGACCGACTGGGACTCTAAGCAAGCTCGGGTACGTCCCACGCGAGGGAAGCGATCGGACCTGCACGGTCATACATCCATTCACACACATTCATTTTGCACAAAGAAAATCAACAAAAGATATATCATATCATAACCATGTCATACATGTACAAGAAATCTCATAGCTACATCAGGCCTCTCCCTCCGGCCTGTCGTTGTCTCTGACTCCCTCGAGTCTCTTCGATGGCAGAGCCATCGCAGAGCTAGTGTCCTCCTCCCGACGCCGCCGGTGACGCTCCTCCTCCTCATTGCTCCAGTGACCAGAGGAGCTAGCGAACTAGCCACGGTACGAGCTGTGAGTGCCGTGGGTGCTGCCGCTCGCCGCACCACTAGGCTCTGACTGCCGGCTCATCTCCCTATATGCCCGCAACTCCCTGCTTAACCCTGACGCCTCTATAAGAGTGTGGTCCCGCTCCGTCCGGTAGCACTCTGCCTCGGCCCCGGCCCAGACCCGCACCATCTCCTCAGCTCCAGCCTGAAGTCGCTCGAGCTCTATGTGAAGGAGAGCTGTCTCGATTGCGTCCACCGATCGACTCTGTGCCATCTCCTCTAGGAGAGGGGCTACCTCCTCCCGTGCCACCGCACAGCTCTACTCGAGCTCCTCCCTCAGTCGGGTCAGCTCGGTCATCTGCATACACACATGATGGTTAGTTGATTGCATTTCATGAACATAATCAACAGGGAAAGCGTAGTATGTACTTACCCTCTTAGAGAGCACTGCCTCGGCTGCCTCGGCCCGCACCACCATCCGTGTGAACTCTACGTCCCGCTCAGCCCGGTCCGCAGTAGTCCGGGAAGAGGAGGAAGGTGCGTCGGCCCCCTGACGCTGGGCTCCCTCAGCTCGCTGCATTTTAGAAGTCCAGGGTTAGTCATTTCATAATCATAATCATAAACATATGCATAATTAAGTTTGAGGGTTAGGGAAACTCACCAGAAGGGTCAGGGCCTATCGGAGCTTGTCTCACTCCTCGATGGTCGAGTGGAGGAGTCCCTGCAACTCTGCGATCCTCCCGTGGGGGTCAATCTGCATGTAGGAAGTCCAAAGGTCAGTGCATAATCATATAGAAAGAATAATAAGAAAACATTAGAGTTAGAAGTCGTACCGGTCGGCGGGCACCACAGAACACCTGGTCCCTATAGTGCTGGGCGTAGGCGGTGTAGTAAGGTCAAACCACCTCAGGAAAATACACAAAAATTATTTTTATGTTCCTCACATCCCCCTCTCTCAACCATAAAAATTCCAGCACCCAAATTCACCATTTTCCCTCTAGTCAACCCATGTTCTCAGGCAGATCTCAAACTGCCCAGTCAGATCTGAGCTTAGGAGTCATCCTATTCATAAATACCCCATGCAAAAATATAGTGCCATAAAAATTCCTATAACAGTTTGGGATCGTAGGTCTCTGAAAGTTCTTTCCAATGGTGCTGGTGTCGCGTCGATCCGACGTCGGGGCTGATCATAGCAGGCTTTCTCGTTGGGTCGCGTAGTGCTGTGACAATAGCACAAGCTCGTGGACAGTAAGCAGCAACGACCGCCAAGCAGGCCGCCTCACCCTCTACAAGGTGAACCAGTGCATCCCCTTCCTGGGGATCGCCCCTCCAGGAGTCCTCGTCGCAAAGGTGCCACTCTCGGCCCACTCGGCCCTCCGACCAGGACGTGGACCCCAACGTTGCCGGCGCAGGCTACCTCCGGTGCTGTCCAAATCGCTGCCTGTCAACCCGAGCCTGCTACTCCCGAGTCCCACTTGTATCCCTTTACCTCCCTACATGGAGTGGGCAATGAAATTACATTTCTATAATTATTGTTAATTCATTTGTATCGGGAGTACGAGTTTCAGCTGGGGTCGCCTTCCCCATGCCCATAGGTGGAGGTATCGTATTCGCTCCTCACTCGACATTTCTTGCTTATTTCATATATAATTCTATATGCCACTACTAGAGTGTTAGGATAATTTAGCTCGCTCAAATTTCAATCACCGCTGCGAGAGAGAGCGAGACCGTCCCGTGACCCGATCCGGGCACAAAAGTTAGAGTTGACCACCCTAGCTCATTGTCGATTTCTCAACCGCACACGTCTGCACATTTTCGTCAGTAGGGACGAGTCGTGAGCTTGCTTAGAGTCCCAGGCTCGCCTGCAAATTGGTCAAGTCTACTATCCGTCCCACATCAAGAAGTAAAAAATAAGTTTAATTTACTTTTAATTGGGAATTAGAAGTTAATGGGCCTTAAACCAGAGTAACTATGGGCCTAAAGGATCACCAGCAAAAGATTCTCGGATGACGAGGTATTATTATGTAGATGTCCCATAGCCCTAACCCTAGCTGCCCCCTCTCCATCCCCCTCACGCCCCAGCCCTCTTCCAGCCACCACCCACTATGTTCCACACCTCCAGCAACACTCAAGCTCGCTCCCAGCCGCCTGGAGTCTGCCTCATCGTCTTCCTCAGCCTTGCGTTGGAGCTACATCGACCCTGCTGCTTGCAGATTTGAACTGAACCTGAGGTCCAGTTTGAATGTTCTGCCACACCCCCAGACAATGTGAACCAGTGCAAACACTCTTCAGAGAAGTTGTCCTCCTTCGAGTCTGCAACGCTCCTGAAGTGGTCCCGCATCGTTTCGTCATCTGCATCAACCGTGACAGGCGATTCCGTGCAACCGCGCCAGAACTGCACCAGTTTCTGAGTACCATTTGGCATCAGTGGTACCATCTTCCCCTGTGCGAATCGGCTAGAACTCCCTTCATAAGAGTTCTTCGACTTTGAGTCGCCAACGATCCAGAGGATCGACCTTGGCACATCCCCTTCCTCTCCATTTCGGATCGAGTTGTCTTCTCAGAAGTCGTGCCCCTCGATGATACGAAACCAACCCAAGTGGTTTCTTCTTGTTCCGACATCGGCACCGGAAGTTCCGCCATGGCCATCGTCAACCTATCCAGCTACTCACCCAAGAACCAGAAGCCGACCATTTCGGCAACCACGACTGGCACGGTGATCCGAAGGCATCCAACTTTTGAGGGATCGTAGTGCCCTCTGTCTGCTACACCCCCGAGTTGGTCCCGTCACATTTGGAGTTCTACAGTGAGCGTACCAGTTGACGCACTTCGACCACGCCAACCTGTCTGGCGAGACATAACTGTGCAAGCCATCGGCTGCGACCATCCCCACCCTCCGGTGAACTCGGATCGACGTCAGGATCTCAAAAGCTCTTAGGCATCCACCAGGCTTTGTCCAGGCGCTGACGACACATCATTTGGATGTCGGAGCTGGGTGCACGATATGGAACAAGCAGGCTTCATCCCGACAAGGCAGTGCAGATCGGCAGTTTGGATTCCCCCACCCCTTGTTCCCCCCTCCTGTGTGAGGGTAGTGCATGTAATAATTTGCCCATCCCCGTGATCCCCTCCCTGCATGGAGTGTAGTGATTGTATTAGCAGGGATCGAGTAAGCGGCTTATCAAGGCACGTAGGAGGCTTGGCTCGAGGTCCAAACCATGTATGCCGTGTGCGCCCCCATACTTCAACAGTGAGCGGTGCATGCCATGGCGACCATAACCGCATTAATAATGAAACAACTCAGACGACAAAGGAATGGCGGGTCAATACCCACGTCTCCTCTCTCCTGTCAGATGAGCCAACAAGCGACCTACGTCTCCACAATCAGGACAACCCCAACATCACCAAATCAGAGGGTGAAAGTAAAAGGGATAAAGTTGAAGAGGGCCTTATAAATGGGACCCTAGCTAGACGGCAAGGCCCGCAAGCTCTCATCTCTCTTGAGTCTCTCACCCTTCCCCTACTGAGCTAAGCCTTTGCGTCCACTTCCTGTAGACTAGCCCCCATGTCTCCTCCTCCAACGCCCAGTCTGAGCACTCTCATTCTCCATTGACTCCTGCTCCCTCTTTAGCTGAGCGCTACGGCACTGCCTCCAGGCCTTACATGCCTCTCCCCGCGCTCCTCCTCTCCGCCAAGGATTGTCTGACTTAAGCATCGAAAAGGTTGTCTCCTGAAATCTCTCTCAGGACTTCTTATGATGCTTCCTTTGCTTGCTAGTTTCCCTCGATGTCGACCTCCTCTCCTCCCACATCAAACAAATTCTGTGGGTGTAGGTGGCGGTTCGAGGTAACACATCTCGACCTCTACACTTCGTAGCATCATCTGTGAGAATCGAATGACTAAAAGTCATGGCACCCAAGGAAACCACCGCAATGTTAGCAATCGCCAGGGTACCATGCGTCAGCTCTCGCTAGACGTCCTGGGATAAGCTGGAGAGTGACCACCTCTCTGAGGGAGACCACCTACAGCCCTTAGCCCACTCCACAACAGAGGAGTTGGCCGAGATGTGTCGTCAGCTCCAAATGCTGATAGCGGCCTACCAGGGCCTCCTGAACTGACAAGAGAAGCAAGATTGTGCCACGGCGGTCCCCTATCACGTCCTAACGTAGAATATCAGAGTGCAGTAGTTATATCTAATTGTGGATGCACTTTTTGATTAAAATATGTTCGTTCATTGGTTTATTAAGTTTATTAAGTGCGTGGGCGTGCCAGTCACAGAGTGACAATTTATTAGGGCTCCGAAGAGGATTTTATTCTTTAGTCAAAATACAAAGAGTACAAGAGACCTTATTCTTTAGTCAAGATACAAAACTGCCAAAGTGCCAGAACTGTTCTCGCGAAGCCATCTTGCAGACACACAAGAAAATAAGGCGATGGAGACACAATCGCATCCCCAGCCTCTCGTGGCGGTAACAGCCGACCTTTCCTCGACCTGCTTGTTCTGAGGAAGTGGCCCAACAAAGGAAGCCGTCTATGCCCGAGAAGAGGGACGAACTCTACACCTAGCATCCCTTTTGATCCGAGGAAGCGGACCAACTAGGTATGCCGACGGCAGAGAGACCTGCACCAGAAATGAAGACCGGTTGATCCATCCACCCCTGGTTGACTGGGGGCTCTGGAGCAACGATGCCCACCCATTACGGAGGCCGACCCAGGGCACTGGCCATGCCTGCAAACTGGAAAGCAAAGCTGACCGCCTTGCCTACCGACATCTTCAGGTAGAGGAGCACTCCCCTTAGTTCGGGAGAATACCTCGTCACACACCTGCAAGCATGAGAGAAAGCGGTCATGGCCGTGCGACAAGAAGACAACAAGAGGGATGGTACTCAGAAGCAAAGGGGGCGAGTGCAAGGGCATCCTCCGTCCCCTTAAGGATGGAACCTGTCTGGCTCGAGGAGCAGGACTCGCCTGTCACCATACAAGCGGTTGACCTTCTCCAAAGCCTCCCGCCAGCCATCCAAGTACCCGTTCCGGTATTCCTCAGAAATAGGACCATTTGCTCCCGGTTACGGCCACGGCTGCCAAGGAGCCGGCGGAGGTGCCCTCCAAAGGATTAGGGGTCGACGAGGGGCCTACGATGAGGTACCGAACTCCTCTGATGACATCCTGTAAAAGGACTCCCTCCTCAACACTCACCACTCCAGAGATGGTCATGAGTTCATCCCGAGAGCCACTATTTGTAAGGAGAAGCGAAACCCCCAGAGGAACAAAGTGTGATGACCTAAAATTCGAGTACCGAAAAGGAACCGGCACGACTTGAATCTCGGCCCGTCTCTCACGAGCCCGAAGACTCGGAAGGGAAAAAAGATGGTGTGAGGGTGTGTAAGAAGCTAAAGTAACTGCAGAGATAGCACAATATACAACTAAATAATAATACAGAAATCAACACCAACTACAATCGCCGCATATGATAACTCCAAGCGAGCTTGTCACAGGGTCGTGACTGTGAAGGTCGAGCTAGGGCCGTTAAAAATGGACGTGAAATTTTATGTCCTGGATATAGATCCTATGTTCAAAGTCATTCTGGGATGTCCATGGATAAATAGTCTGCAGGCGGTACCCTCTACTACCCACCAATGCTTGAAATTTCCATTTCAGGGCCGGGTAGTCAAGGTGAAGAGTGTTTCTACCATCCAGTCCATTGACGCCATTGCTGATAAAATTCTTCCCACTCTATGGCCAAGCAACATGCCAGTTCTATCAGTTATGGACTTGAACTATCTATGGGCATATGCGCCACACAAGCCCGCTACTGCATCGGTTAAGGAAGAAACCAAGTCCAAGATTCAAGATTCAAAAGGCTAGGATATGATTGTGAAGCTAGGCTATCAGCCGGGGCTAGGACTTGGCGCGCAGCTATAGGGGCGAACCAAGCCCATCCCCAAGGGTAGGAAGATGAGCCAGGGGGGCCTGGGCTATCAAAAGTCCCCATTGTCCATTTTACGGGATTCCAGGCCTTTGACCTGGGACTATCGAGAGCATTTTGTCAAAGGACCCCTGTAGCTGGGCACACTGAAGTCACCCCTGATGCCGCCACGTGAAGTAGATGTCACTAGGACGAGGCCACCTTCTGTGCTGAGAGGGGCCGTTGATGATTTTACAGATTATTCAGTAAGTCTTGTCAGGTTGTTTGCCGAAGCAAGGAAGAGCCAGAAAAGGCCCGAGCTGTGGGCCGTGAAAAGGATTTCTGAAGAGCCAATTTTACTATTGCCAAGAATGGGGAGCTCAGTTGTTACTCCGCCCCTTTCTCGCCTCCTTCCCCTTTACCAGAAGCTGGCCTTCGTTCCCCGTTCCCCTCCCCTTCTCCTTGATCCCTCTATGTTCCGATCTCCCCTTTCCCTCGGGGGGGCTGTCGAGTATATAATGCTCGATTTTCCATGCAGACAGTGTCCGCCAGTTGAGGTGCTAATCAACAAGCGTCCTAACGGACGCTCTCCGGCTTTCAGTCTACTCTCCAAATGGTCGCCCGATCACCCTGCAGATTTATCGGGCATGTGGTTTCGATCTTCGGACCCCTTTTGATAAGTCGCGCCAGCATTCTTCAATCCGAACGGCATCCTCTTGTAATGATAGATGCCTTTGGGAGTTCAGAAGGCAATGTGGACTCGGTCATGCTCCGTGATCCAATTCTGGTTTTATTCGGATGACCCATCCATGAATGACAAGGCCTCATGGCCAGTTGTAGCATCAATCATGACTTCCGTTATAGGCACTGGAGAGTCATCCTTAGGGCAGGCTTTATTCAGATCCCAGAAGTTGACACATATCCAGATCTATCCATTCTTCTTTTTTACGGGGATGAAATTCGCCAACCATGTGGTGTACTGATTTTCTTTGACAAATCTCACGTCAATGAGCTTGTCGACTTCTGTGCATATATGAGTGATCAGCTCTGGCCTCATGCGCCGTGATGGTTACTTCACCGGGTCGGCTTCAGGGCTAATCGCCAGCTCATGTTGTGAAACCGTAGGGCTCAGTCCTGGCATCTCTTTGTAAGTCCAGGCGAAGCAGTCCCAGTACTCTTGCAGCAGCTGGATGTACAGCTCCCGTTCTTCTGGAGGTAACTGGGCACCGAGGAAGGTAGGCCTGGGATCCTCCTCACTTCCCAGATTGACTTCTATCAGCTCATCAACTATGGCTTGGCCTCCTTCTTCTATCAATGGAGGTGCCGGCCAGAGGTCAACGAAATCTAGGATGCCATCTTCAGGGTCAAGGACCTCGATTTCTTCATCTGACATCACTAGAGCTTCCGAATGATTCTCTGTTTTGTTCAATAGCGGCCGCGTGGATCGTTCTATCAGCAAATCCACTACCGTTGCAGCTTCCAAGGGCGAGAGAGCAGCTTCGCCCCCTACAGATGGGGTCACAGCCGTGACAGAATGGCAGTTGTTTGTCATCGGGTTGGAGCAGCATCTAGGTCTTGTAACAAAAGGTGGAGAGGTCTCGCCTTCTGGGGCAGTTGCATCTTCAATAGAAGTGGCATTCTCTTTCTTGACAGCATGTGCCTCTTGATCAGAGTCGGCCGAGGCTTCCCCGATTGGCAGGAGCGGTGCTGAGATCATTATTAGTAGGACTCTACTGGAGGGAGAGGTCCCTGCCTCTTCAACATCTTCGGCTTCACTGCTACTAGCCATATCAAACTTGGCCTGAAGGGCCCTCCAGATTTGGTCAAGAATCCAGATCTCTAAGCTGACACCAAGCTCGTCCGTCCACGCATCAACTCAGAAAGCAGGAACCATCATCCCAAACCTTGGATGACCCAACGGCCTATCCGTGTGATCAAGATTCCCTTAGAATTATCACCGTTTTTGATGAAGGGGAACTCAAATTTTAAGTTTATCAGAACCACAAGGTCCTCGATATGCTATAATAGCATAAGTACCATATATTACCAATGCATACAGAGAGAATACAGGAGGAATGATGTTACCAAACCCGAGCTAAGCGCCACGGGATCTGCATACCTGCCTTTCCTGTGCTCAAAGAATCATCAGCTCACCTAGTTTCATAATAATCAAGAATGCTCACATTGCATCAAATGGCATTAACGAGAATAAACATGAAATTCACAAATGACGCCAGAATGAAAGGCGCTAAATGATAAAACGACGACAGCCAAAAGGTCGCTAGTTACGTTCACTGTTCGAATTGGAAATGGATCACAACTGTAGGAAATGACGCCCGTTCATACAGGCGTTAAATATATGACGACCTTATTCAAGACATTATTTAAACAAATGACGACATTCCAAACGTCGTTATTCAAAGCCAGTATATGACTCGAAAATGGATATCAATAGCAATGAATGACGCCTTTGTGGAAGGCGTTAATGAAAAGATGCCCCTCAGAAGGGCGCTAATTATTAAAATGACGCCAACAAGAAGGCCGTCAATTGACTGAGACTTCCAAACCGGAAACGGATCCATTAGAGCCTTCTCTGTTTGAGTCAAACTGCGATTACATGCATCACCCGAAGCACTTTAAAAGGAACCTTCCTGGGGCTCGGTTGGGCATCCACCAGAGAACTACCGAAAGGCTTTTCCACAGGAACCATATTACTCCAGAAGGCTACTTTGGTTGCAAGAACAGAAGAATAGAGGTACTTAACAATGGAAGGAGCAATGCAGCGCCCCTGAAAGAAATCCAAAGTGTCTTGTGCAAGGATTAATGAAATTGAAGGTCACATAAGCGGGAGGATAGCTACAAATCAAGTAAGTTTTTTCTTTATTTACCCCTTTCTTCTTTTCTAATGTTGTTCCTTCCATTCATTCTTCTTCTTTTTTTTATTTTTTCGCCCTTCATCTATTGGGGTATATAATGTTTGAGATAGGGTTTATTCTAGTAGAGAGAAAGGTTTTCATCTTCTTATCTGTTTTGGGGTTTTGCAGGAAAAGAGGGCCGCAACATCTTCCTCCTCTCTGAGTGTGCTGAAGATTGTAGAAGGAAGGAAGAGGACTTCGTGCAACATCCTGAAGAGTACCTACTGTGAGCATCTATCGCACTTCCTCCACAACGTCCAATGCGCTGAAGAAGAATGAAGCTGGGAAAGATGGAGTCGTACATCCTTCAACAAGAGAACCTACAGTTAGCCTCATCCATGGGATGAGTGAACAGGAAGAGAACCAAGGAAGAGGGTGTTCAGCCTACCAGGAGATTACTAAACCTTCGATTAAATCCCTCTTTGCAGTTGTCATTTGATTAGTTCATATGCTGAGATTGTATTGAATATACATTTTCATCTTTCTAAATTTGATATGCCAGTGTGTGTGTACGTAGCCGTGTTTCCATGTGTGGACTGAGTGTCAGGGTAAGTTCCCCGTGTGTGTGTGTGTGCTGCATGGCAGCGTGTTGAGGCTAGCCCTCGTGTGTATGTTGCGTGGCAGAGTGTTGAGGCTAGCCCTCGTGTGTGATTTACTGTGAAAGCAGCGTGTGTGTTGTTGGGGTTCGTCCCCGTGTGCTACTTTGTGTAGTGTGTTAGTGAAGCCTCACCGAGTTGGTAAGGGATGGACGTAGGGAGCCCGTCGTGGTCCCGAACCACCTAAAAAATCATTGTGTTCTTGTGGATGATTGTGCATTTGCTCAATATCTCCTTTCACCATTCACAGGTTGGATTGTTAATTACATTTTCCATGGATGGTATATTCTCTTATACACAAGTTTAGATAAGTTCGTTTATTCTTCATGTGTGTACATTTTCATATGCAAGTGTTTGGTTAGGTTGAGCTGTGTGACATTTAAGTTTTCAAATTGGACTTAATTTTTTAAGAGGGATCTATTCACCCCCCCTCTAGATCCGTGTCACTACACAACGGGACCCAACAATTGGTATCAGAGCCTGACTCTATAATCACGATCTAACTATCTTCAGAGGGATCCTAGTGTAGTTTTCTATCATGAACACTTCTGCAGATATTGTTTCGTTGAGTTGTTCTCCACTCCCGAGCGGTCACCGTGGGTGTGTGAGAGAGGGACCAAGTGCCCCAATTGGCACCGGCCAGCCCCGTGAAGCATGGGCTACATACCATGGGAGGGCCACCTTAGCCCTGCTGGCCCTCTACCAGCAAGGGATCTGATCCATCACCTCTCCTCGGCATCGCCGAGTCACCCGGGTCCGTGTGTGAGTAACGGTGGGTTCGACCTCTACCGAGGAATTGCTTGTTGTGTGTGTGCTTGCGAATAGGTCTAAGGGCCCATCGTTTACTTGTTGTCCGTCTCTCATTATTGTGTCACAACAATACATCGACGAAAAGCTCTCCCAGTTAGCTTCACAGGAGAGGTGATCTCATCTCAATCCGAATTCGGAGCTGCCCGGAGATCCATTCTCCACGGACTGTGTAGAACTGGTCTGGCCTGCAACCAGAGGTGACTTACAGAAGCTCCTGTGACCACATCATAGCTCCCCTTGGTGCGCCACTTAGTCGGAGTGGAGTCCCACCAGTCACCTGTCCAACGCAACAAGCGGAGCGCCGATTCAAGCACGGAGCAGCCCGTTCCAAATTTTCTCCCTCAGGTGTGCAGGTCAGTCCACTCAGAATCAGCACAGACACCCCTCCACTCTACATCCTCTACCTTCCTACTTCGAACTCCCCTGGTGGCCTTCCTAGTTGGTGATCGAAGAGGACTCATTCACGGATGCGTCTGTTTTGGTCCCGCACCATTTCGACTCCGGGAGTGTTTGTGACAGTGTCATCTACCTGCTGCTGGGACTTGAGACTAGTCCCAGTCCGAACAGAGCAACCTGGTTCCAGAGCCAGCCACGACCAGCGACAACACCAGACAATTCCTTAAAAATTCAGGAGCCTTCCTAGACCAGTCAGCGAAGGATTGGCGGTGGTTTCGGCATCTTCCAAGTTCATTACAGTCTGTGGCGGCACCAACAGCGACCCACTATCGTGTAGTTCCAGGCCAGGACAAAACTGGGTATTGCCCTCCCGGTGTGAGTTTAGATAACCTCCCCTCCCCGCCTGACCGGCTTAGCGCCCCTCCCTGTGTGGAGGTAGTGTTTGGTTGTAATCCCAATTCCCCCTCCCCTAGTCCAACCCCCCTGCGTGGGGAGTAGTGCATGTACCCATCTCCATTGTGTCTGATCGTGATCCGCGGTTCACATCGGGATTCTGGAGGAGCTTCCAGCGAGCTCTAGGCACCGAGTTGGCGTTTAGCTCGGCTTATCACCCTCAGTCGGACGGTCAGTCTGAGCGGACCATCCAGACTTTGGAGGACATGTTGAGATCGTGTTGCTTGGAGTGGCAGGGGAGTTGGACCCACCATTCGTCGTTAGTGGAGTTTGCCTACAACAATAGCTATCATTCGAGTATTGGTATGGCTCCGTATGAGGCATTGTACAGGCGACCCTGTCGTACTCCGCTTGATTGGTTTGAGGTGGGCGAGCGCGTCCTGGTAGGACCGGATTTGGTGCAGCAGTGCATTGAGGTGGTGTATCTCGTTCGGCAGAAGATGTTGGTAACTCAGAGCCGGTAAACCTTCGGCACGCTGTTGTGGGCGAACGTGGTCGTTCACCCTGGCGTGAGTGGTGCCGTTGCGATCGGTGCGTTCCGAGGATCGCGAAAAGGTGATTTTTTTTATTTTTTGATATTTTTCTAAATTTTTAGATTTTTTATAAATACCCAACCCCTTTTTCTTTTCTTTTCATTTTTCCCTTCTTCTTCCTCTTTTCTCCCCACCGTGACCATGCCCCTCTCCCTCTCTCTCTCGTTTGATCGCCCGACGAGCTCCCTCCGACTGCAGACGGTGCGGAGCGACGGCGTGGCAACGACGGCGACGGTGAGGCAGTCGTGGCGGCGTGAAAAGCGTGAGATTTCGTGAAGGATCGAGATTTCTAAAATGCTTCAATCACGGTTTCGGCGTCGAATCGGCGGAGCATTCGCTCCATTGAGGTAGGGTGACATTCCCTAGCTCCGTGCCTTTTGTTTCCGTGGTTTATAGGCCGTCGTGAGGCCGAGAGGGGAGTTTTTGAGTGGGTTAGGGTAATTTCATGATTTGGGGAGTGATCGCCCGATCAAGTGTTTCGTCGTGTTTTTGGCCGATCTGAGGCCGTAGATGCATGCCTAGGACCTTCAGGGAGGTTCCCCCTTAATTTCCCCCTCTCCGGTGGAGGTACGGGGGCGTGGTGGTAACTTTTGGTTGAGTTCGCCATTTTTGCCATCGGACCGTCATAGCGGTCCTTCCAGTGATCGTCATGAGCATGGCGCACCTGGTAGGGTGCGTTATGCTTCGTCGGTTTTGCGTTCAGTCTGCGAGGGCATATCGGTCTCGCGATAGACCGCCATTCCCAGCATGACGCCCCTATTTAGGTGCGTCATGCTTTGCGACCCTTGGATTCGACCGTGGCTTTGTGACCGTTGGGGCCCTGGTCATATAACGGTCCTCAGGAGGTCCGTTATGTCAGCATGGCGCCCCAGGGGAGGCGCGTTATGTTTCACGCCCTCCCCCACCGCTTAATGCGCCTGAGAGGGTCCGTTAAGGGGACCGTAACGCACCTTGAGGAGCACGTTATGGTTTGTTTTCACCGTGAGGCATAACGCACCAGCGGTGGTCCGTTATGTGCATAACGCCCCTCGATGAGTGCGTTATGCTGTTTCTGCGGTTTGGGGCATAACGCACCTCATTCGGTCCGTTATGCACTATAATGCACCTGGGAAGGTGCGTTATGGTCTGTGACCCGTCGGGAGTAGCGAGCGGCCGAGTGGGACCGTCCCTTCTCCCCCGCACGACTGTGAGTCAGACGTGCATCCGTGAGTGACCAATGATGGACCGTTCATCGTCTGAGGCTTAACCGGTAGTTTTTCGTGCCGATGCGAGTCTCGGGCGAGCAGACCTCGATCCACGTGCAGACTCGTGGTCTGACTGATGTTGGACATCATATGGGGACCAGGTGTGGGCACCGTGCGGGGTCCCGGGACGTGACATCTTCGGCCTGCGTCACCGAGAGTCGGTGTTGGTACGAGGGGTAGTCCCCTGTACTCCGTCTGGTTCGGATGTTATTTTCCGTGACTTGAGAGTCTATCTTCCAGTGACCCGACCACTAGTCGTAGCTTTCTGCCACCTGGGAGTGGTAGAGAGCGTGACCCGAGTGAGACGATTTTTAAGTTGGTCACCGTAGGGCCCCTTGCCTTTGCCATCAGAGTCCGATGGGGGGGGGGGGGGAATCAGCTAGAGGACCCGACCTAGAGCAGAGGTCTGTGTGTGTGCACGTAGTTGGGGGCAGAGGACACGCACTGACGAGCGTGACCCCAACTAGTCCTTGTTGTGGTACTTGTGCGTGTCTGAGTCTCGCGCCCGGGACGCCGTAGCTAGACACTTGTGACGCGGTGTAAGACGTCAGTGGACGCGACCGGTCATCCTTCTAGTGGTGGAGCTCCTGTCTCCTGGTAGTTTCAGACTCGAGGTGTCCCCGTCTGCCGGTAGGTGCAGACTCGAGTTTTGACCAACCGAGGTTCAGTAGTACGGTACTGTTAGAGTAGACGATTTTTCCATTTATTTATTCCACTTGTTGGTTCCTCTGTACTCCTGTTAGCTACCGTAGCTTTACCGCTTTATAGAGTTAGCTTTACTATTGTAGCACCGAGTTTTCCGGGTGAGGTGGGGTTCGAGGGATCCCTACTGAGCCTTCGTTTTGGAGGCTCATCCCCTGCGTGTTTCACCGTGTTTCAGGCGAGGCCGGCACTTCAGGAGGTGCGGCAGGCGTCCAGCGCGGTTCCAGTAGCCGAGGTTAGTTCCAGTTGCCAGAGCCGGGGTATGCCCCGTGTACTTGTACTTTTCCCTTGTACTTGTACTTTCTTTCAGTTGACTGTATTTTATTTTGGACATGGGATGTACTGGACTTCGTAGCAGTTTATTATTTAATTTATGCATTATTATTGTGTTGTATATTGTGCTATCTCTGCAGTTACTTTAGCTTCTTACACACTCTCACACCATCCATTTTTCCTTCCGAGTCTTCGGGCTCGTGAGAGGCGGGCCGAGGTTCGAGACGCGCCGGTTCCTTTCCGGTACTC
This sequence comes from Amorphophallus titanum, assembly GCA_024336825.1. Taxonomy (NCBI): domain Eukaryota; kingdom Viridiplantae; phylum Streptophyta; class Magnoliopsida; order Alismatales; family Araceae; genus Amorphophallus; species Amorphophallus titanum. The sequence goes on along the minus strand of JANBPO010006887.1, from coordinate 64,180 downwards.
GGATCCCGAGTCGCCACAAATCAGATCTACTACTGATGTCGGAGATATATTAGTCTCTACACTTTATTCTCTTGTGAAATCTATTACTTGTTGCTACCATATGTAAATCTAAAACAATGCTAAAAATATTCTTCTCATATAGGGACGTGAGATAAGGTAGGTAAATGTAAATTTCGGACGCCAATATGGAAAGTATGAAAAAGTAATGCTAGCTTTGCGTATATAAACATATATCTTTCTGTATTGTAAGATGTATTTTATGAGTCTTGAAAATGAAAGGGTTTCTCTATTGATACTATGCATTTAATGCAGTCGTATAGTTTAGTTTGAATGTTCAACATCGTATCTCAGACTGCGTCAACATCCGTGATGAAGGGCGTTAAATAATGTAAATAGTCGTTTAGCGGGACTACCCCTCCACCTCTCCCGGGTGGGTCAACACTAGAGGTCGCTAGGCTACGACTAGTGACTCCATCACAAGGAAAGAGAAAGCTACTCTATGGAGATATAAAATATGCCATAGTTTTATAAAAATAAGTTAAACATGGCGTATATACAACATGGAATGCATTAGGAAATAAACATGCAACATTTAAAAGGCTAAAGAATGTAACGGACTAACCTTACCGCGTCACAATGTGTGACGGTCTAGGGTAGGGGCGTTACACTGATTGTGACGCACCTCCCATGGGCCGTTAAAGCCACCCGAATGATTAAAACCCACAGTTTTTCTACTACAGACTGTAACGCACCAGGAGTGGGGCGCTACACAGCTCTGACGGTCGCACGATAGACCGTCAGGCCAACCACCCTATCTAAGTCAATCAGGGTCAAAGGGCTGTAACGATCGAATGTCTGGCCGTTACACAATCTGTGACGCACCTCTATTGGTCCGCTATTGTAACGCACCCAATGAGGGACGTTACTAGTGTGACAGCTCCTGGAAGGACCGTTACACCATCTGGGTTGCGAGTGGGTTCGATTTGAAATCGAAACACCTCTCGATCGACCGAAATCGATGGGAATCACCGTGAAACCTATTTTCCTGCCAAACCATGCATGCATAACAACATTCTACCACTATGAAACTCAGCAACGATGTTCATGGTGGATTAAAATATAAAATGATGTTCATGGCACAAAAAATGAGAAATAAACAATGGGCATGCTTTACAGACATAAGGATGATGGGCATGCTACAGGGAAGGCTCCTAGCGAGCTCAAGATTCCATCCCCCTACCTGGATCGAGCCAAAACGGCCGAAAAGAGCGCATGCAAGGGAGGAAGACCACCATCGCCCTCTCGCCCCGTCCCGCCTCCACGAGCTGCGAATCGCATCGAGGTGGGAGTCAACACGCTCCACTCGTCGTAAGGAGTCCAATGGCGCACTCCTCGTCTCAATCCGTCTCTATCTCGCCCGAACCCCAGAGGAGAGAGAGAGAGTAGCGACGTGAGAGAGAGAGGGTGAGTGAGAGAGTGAGATGGGAGAGAGAGAGTGATCGACGAGAGAGAGAGGGGTGGGGGGTTTTGGGTTTTTCAGGTAAGTCCGATGATGAGGAACATAGCGTGGATGGGGAAGAGCAAGAGTGATAAATTAGAGCTGTCCATCTGTCAAGAGATCTTTAGTCTGTCTATGTTCTAGTCAATTATGTAATTTTATTTTCTTGAGTCAAAAAGATTGTAATTTTCTACTCATTTAGTCTTCATACTATTTGAGAGAAACATGGTATTTAATAAAGTTTTGGGTTATTCTATATTGCGCTCTATCTGTATGTGTTGAATGCACTATGCTCTGATTGATATGATCGTTATAGACCTCGTCACGCCACTTCCGAGTAATCTTCCGCTCTCGGGGCATGACACATACCCCTTGGGAGACCCTCTGGCCTTGCTAACCCTCTACCAGTAAGGGACCAGCCCTCACATCCTCCACTCGGCATCGCCGAGTTACCCACGGCATCGGGGTTAGTGCCGGGTGAGTTGGCCGCCGATTTCGGCCCGTTTGAGTTGCGAATTGTGCTTTTAAGTTAGGTCCAAGGTTGTGTCACATTAGAAACAGATCGGAGGAGGGGGTGTCGAGGCCGACTTGACAGCAGCTTGTCCTGGGTAAATAGAGGACTCCAGGTCTGGCGCGATTGAGGGAGAATGGACGCCCTGGACGGAGACGTTGTCAAAAGCAGGCGGGACCACCTCTGGTGCGTCGGCACTTCAGAGAGGAAGAACTCTCATAAAGAGAGCTCTGATTGATTCATGCAGGGGTGGGTGGTGGAGCTGCTACCAAATGGCACTCAGGTTCAGACCAGAGTCTGGCACAGTTGCACGAGAATGGACGACGCGAACGGTGCCGAGGTCGTATCATAGTGGGACCAGTCTGGAATGAAGCTAGCTCGACGAAGAATGACGCCACAGAAGGCAGCTTTGGCTGGTTCGCACTGGGGATGCTGGGGTAGTCTCTACAAACGCGACCTCTGCTGCAAGCTGGTTGCAGAGAGCAGCAGAGAGTTCTTCTTGATCCACTGGAGGTCGTAGCAGCGACGGGCGACTCCGGGAATGCCGTGGACGCACAGAGCAGTGAAGGGCGAACCTGGGTTGCAGAGGGAGAGAGGGCTGGGGCGTGGGATGCTAGTGGCTAGGGTTAGGGTTGATGGGGGGCGCGCTGGTTTGTGGAGGGAGGCATCCAGAACCAATGTCTCAAATTGGATAAGGCCATCGAGACACAACAAGACTGCCTGTCAAACACTAGGTAACCGCAGGTTGACTGGAACCAGACACGACACTGACACACTAACACATCCACCGCCATAGCAACACAAACAAGTAGAACCAACAGGAACAAGAGCGGCGAACGACGACAACACTCTGGGCAGAGCAACCTGTCAGTCAACTGCTAGGGAAAACCCAACAGTCAAGAGATAGCTGCTACGCGACCAGAGACAAGGACAACGGCAGCCTCTAGATTGAGTCGGTAGGGGACTATCATATTCTAGGAAAAGATCATAGCCAGTCACCTAAACCGACTAATCCAGACAACCACCGACAGACAGACACCACCCTGAACAAGGACCTAAGACAGACGGACACACAACACAGAACCAACCAATGGTCATCACGGCAAACAGGGCTATAACGCACCAGCATAGGGGCGTTATACCCACATAACGCACCAAGGGAGGGGTGTTATGCCAACCAGACCCGAAACCACATGCAAATGATGTAACGCCCCAGCATAGGGGTGTTATGTCAACATAACACACCCTCATAGGGGTGTTATGTCCAACAGACCAAAAACACTAACAAAATGAAGTATAACAGACCACAATAGGCATGTTGTACTGGTATAACGTACAAAGATGGGTGCGTTATGCCACACAGACACAAAAAATATTAACCACAGACCATGGGCCCATAACGGACCAAGACCAATCTGTCATAGCCACAAAACGCACAGGGTGAGGTGCATTATATCAACTGCCATACCAAGAGAACCATCGGTCAACAGACCATAACGGATCTGCACCTGGGCGTTATATTGACCATAACACACGGGGAGAAGTCTGTTATGCTAACTGATTGACATGATTTTCGAGGTGAACACGGTCGTCGAGGGCTAACAATAGCAGTCAACCTCAAAAACAACCCGACCATAACGTGGCTGGACAGGTGCATTATGCTCACATAATGGACCAGTCTTGGTCCGTTATGCTCCAAGACCTCAGAAGATAGAAAAATGATGAACGATGCATAACGGTCTATCGGGGGACCGTTATGCACATAACGGCCTCTGGTAGGACCGTTATGTCAATCCGATGCTGACAGATCAAACATCTGGCCACAAACTCCGCAACATCGTTCTTCATACCAGGCCACCAGAACTGTCTCTTCAAGTTCTGGTACATCTTCGCCGATCCTGGATGCACGGCATGCCGGCTCCCATGAGCCTCCTGCAACACCTCACGTCTCACCTGCTCCTCGGCTGGGACGTACAGCCTACCTCTGAACCTCACGGCTCCATCCTCGCCAAACTCCACCTCGGCCATCGACAGAATTCGAGGTAGCTTGGGGTCCGCACGTTGAGCCTCTGTCACTTGACGACGGATAGTTGGTGTGATTGTCAGACTCGCGAGAATGGCCGACCCCTGGTCCCGTGGGACCTTGAGCGTAAAAGTCATGGCTGGCACTTGCTCCCATAGCCTCCACTTCTGCAACAACATCTGGCTGACCATCACCTTCCTACTCAAGGCATCAGCCACGACATTCATCTTGCCAGGTTGATAAGACAGAGTGAAATCATAGTTCTTCATGTACTCCATCCACCTCCTCTGCCTGAGGTTAAGATCTTTCTGGGTAAACACATACCTCAAACTCTGATGGTCAGTGAAAACCTCGAACTTCTCACCGTATAGATAATGCCTCCAGATCTTCAAGGTGAAAATCACCGCTGCCAACTCAAGATCATAAGTAGGGTAGTTCTCCTCATGTGGCTTCAACTGACGCGACACATACGCTACCACTCTACCATGTTGCATCAGTACGATGCCCAAACCTACCCTGGAAGCATATGTACACACCACGAAATCTCCCGATCTTGAAGGCAACACCAACACCAGAGCAGCCATGAGCAATCTCTTTAGCTCCATGAAACTCTGCTCACACTCCTTCGTCCAGACAAATGGCACATCCTTCTGTGTAAGCCTGGTCATCAGGGCTACAATATGAGCGAAATGCTAGATGAATTGTCTATAGTAGCCTTCAAGCCCCAAAAAGCTCCGAATCTCCATGATGGAACCTGGCCTCGACCACCACACCACAGCCTTGACCTTGGCCGGATCCACGGATACTTGTTGACAGGCAAAATATAAACAAAAGTCAGATGAGACCAAAGAGAAGATTAAGCCAGAAATGAAGACTCCAAGGACTCTTACAAAGTCAGAACTGAAGAAGAGCATGTTGTATCATCATGTCCCACTCGGGCGCAAAAGCTCCTTTGGCCTGGTGCCACTGCAACCTGTCCCGTCGACACATAGAATCTGTGGCCCAGACCTTATATCTGGAACCATGAATGAAACAGCCCCCGCGTTGGCATTAACCCTATGCTAATGGATAAGCCCCCCCAATATCGCAATCTCCAGTCCCACCGTTGAATTAGCCTTCGGCTTGGACCTTCCGTCCAAGTCGGTGAATAAACGAAACCTCTTTCGCTTCGACTCGGACCTTCCGTCTAAGTCGATGAACAAAAAAACTCCTTTGCCTTGACTCGGACCTTCCATCTAGGTCAACGAACAAAAAACTCCTTTGCTTCGGCTCAGACCCTCCGTCCAAGTCGATGAACAAAAGAAACTTCCTTTGCTTCGGCTCGGACCTTCCGTCTAAGTCGATGAATAAAAGAAACCTCATTTGCTTCGGCTCAGACCTTCCGTCCAAGTTGATGAATAAAAGAAACCTCCTTTGCCTCGGCTCGGACCTTCCGTCCAAGTCGATGAATAAAAGAAACCTCCTCTGCTTTGGCTCGGACCCCCCGCCCAAGTCGATGAACAAACGAACTCTCTTTCGCTTCGACTCGGACTTTCCGTCCAAGTCGATGAACAAAAAATAATTCCTTTGCTTCGGCTCGGACCTTCCGTCCAAGTCGATGAATAAAAGAAACTTCCTTCGCTTTGGCTCAGACTTTCCGTCCAAGTCGATGAACAAAAGAAACATCCTTTGCTTCGGCTCGGACCTTTCGTCCAAGTTGATGAATAAAAGAAACTTCCTTTGCTTCGGCTCGGACCTTCCGTCCAAGTCGATGAACAAAAAACTCTGACTCGGACCTTCCACACAGGTCGAGGAACAAAAAAGAATTCTCTTGCTTCGACTTGGACCTTCCGCCCAAGTTGAGGAACAAAAGAAACTTTCTTTGCTTCGGCTCGGACCTTCAGTCCAAGTCAATGAACAAAAAATAAACCCCTTTACCTCGGCTCAGACCACCCGTCTAAGTCGATGAACAGATTGACTCTTGGCCCGTGTACGCACGCGGTGGAGCGGTTCCCTCATCCCTTCGCTGAAGGAGTGAGCGCTCTCCCGCGAAATAGCACCGGACCAGCATATAATTTGAGTAATTTTTTAAAAAAATAAAAATAAAAAATCACTTTTTTTAAACTCACGCACCCCTCTCTCTCTCCTCACTCTCGACACATCTCTCTCTCCCCCCCTCTCTCTCCCAAATGCTCTCTCTCTCCTCTTCTCTCAATCTCTCTCGATTTCGGTCGAAACGACACCGGACCGGGTCGTGGGAGGCGCCGTTGGAACGGGCTCGACGAGTAGGTCGAGGTGGTACCCTCTATTCCGTGGTTCGAGGAGCGTGGAGACGAGACGGGTCGAGAAGAGCCACGACGCCCCATCGTCCGATCTGCACCATTTTGCGGGCTTCGTCGTGATCGAGCTAGGGCAATGTATTCCTCGTCTTGCTAGGAGCATTTTGACGCCTCATGCGTCACCGATGGCAGACATTTTTCTCATTTTTCGTGTAAAACTCTTTTTGATGAATTTTAGGCCTAATTTTGCAGTTGTTCTTCTCCTCACTCGATTTTGATCGAAATGGCCGCTGATCGAGGCACGAGAGGCGCCGTTGGGAAGGTCGTGTCGCGAGGATCACGTGGACACCCTTCTTCCCTCGATCCGTAGAGCGTGGAGGCGCATGAAGTCGGGAGGTCGCCGTTGCCCTCGTCGTCCGTTCGACATCGGATCGACTTCCTCGTCATGTCAGAGGTAGGGGGATGGATTCACCTCCTCGCTAGGATCATTTCTACACCACTTGCATGTTCATCCACGGCCATTTGGCCTAGTTAATGTTTATTTTTAGTTTTTTTTAATTTTTCCTAAAAAGTCATAAAAATGTGTTAATTAATGTTTTTAATTATTGATGGGCATGTTAATTGCATTTTGCAGCTTCTATTGGCTTGTATGAACGTGTGGCATGGCAGGTTTTGAGTTTTTACAGGTTTTGTAAGCGAACCCGTCGATTTCAATCGACCAGGGTGTGGTTCGGTTTCAACCCGAACTCGTTCGTCGCCCAGATCGCATGGCGGTCACACCAGTGACCGTTATGTGTTTAACGCACCACATCTGGCGCATTATGCCCACATAGCGGACCACCCTAGGTCCATTATGCTCATGAACATGGTAGATAGGTGGTTAGTATAGCGCACCCTTCCCTGACCGTTATGGTCATGGGTTTTCTATTTAGCTCCACCTCTTTGGGAGACCCTCTGGCCTTGCTGGCCCTCTACCAGCAAGGGACCAGCCCCACATCCTCCCCTTGGCATCGCCGAGTCATCCACGGGTTCGGGTGAGTGCCGTGTTAGTTGGCCGCCGTCTTTGGCCCATTCGGATTGCGTGAGTGCTTGCTTGCTTACGTCCTAGGTTGTGTCGCATCACGACCGTTCTTGTCAGAGTGCACAAAGCTAGCCTGAAGCAGAGCTACGGGACAACCTTGGGAAGTAATTCCCAAGAAATCGCCTGATCCTCTCCGATGACCGCCGCTCCTAGGGATCGACCCGAGACACTGTACGAATGCCCCCACCAGTCGCTGCAGCCAGAAGTCACCCCTGACGTCACTGTACCAGTAGCGGGTCCCACGTGCTGTCCTGTGGGCCCGAGTGAAGAGTGCAGACATAGCCGACCACGTCCACCTGAGCGCCATCAATTGCTGCCCGCCAACCCGAGATGGGTGCTTCCGGACCCCACATGTTGCCTATTACCTCCCTACGTGGAGTGGGCTGTAGGATTAATTCTGTAAATTAATGATTGTTGCTGTACCGTGGCGGATCTTGACCAGGAAGTCTTCCCCACGCCCCGAGCGTGGAGGTACACTCGCCTCCCACCTTTTGTCATTTTGCTTAGTATAGATTCTAGATGCCACTGCTTGCATGTTAGTTTATTTTCCTAGCTAGCTCATATTTAATCACCACCATGAGTTGTGAGTGCGAGACCCATTCCACGACTCAATTCGAGCGTGAGAGTGAGCCGACCACCCCCAACTCAAAGCCAGTTACTCAACCGTGCTGATCGACAAGTTTCCCTCGCTGGGGATGGCTGTGAGTGAGTACTTCTGTTTGGGGCATGATCGCCTCTTTAGGAACCTGGTTAGGTGTCGAGTCTTACATGTCATTGCTGGTCGCATCGTCCCAAAGAGTCACATCATCATTTAAAGTCTCAGTTTCGAGTCGAGTCTTGTAGTTGTCCCACATCAATTTGGTATCAGAGCTGGTTTGAGTCTAGGGTAGTCATTTGCAAAAGAAAAAAAAAGTGTTTTAAAGTACATTGCATCCCCAATACTCCGGGATATCAAAAGACATTACTCGAAGGTTAGGCTACGCCGCAGCCCATATCTCGGTATCTACAGCGGCAGAGGAGGAGGGAAGCTCCACCGACAAGCTGCTTGGGCCTCCCGTCTCGATACGCAGCTCCCGATCGGCTACCACCAGGGGAGCAGCTGGAACCACGGCAGCGCTACCGGACTCCGCCAACGTAGACGGTGACTCCCCCTCAACCCCAGCTGTAGGAAGGGCGGCAGGCGGGGAGAGCTCCCTTCCTGTCGGTGAGGGTCAGGCCGTCTCCCCGGCGGGAGTCTTCTCCTCGCTCCGGGTTACAAATTCGGCCAATATTTCCCCCAACTACCGGTTCTCCTCGGGCGTCACGAGCGTTCGGAGAGGGGGCAGGGGGACCAGGAGTTTCAACCCAGTGTCAGAGCGAAGGAAGGATACGATCTGGGCCACCTCCTCGGTCGATAGTGTCTTTGGCTCCTCCACCGCCGCTCCAGGGATCGTCTTCCCTCTCCGCCTGGCGACAACCTTGCGACTCCTCCCGGAGCGCGCCTCAGAAGAGCCTTCTTCCCCCTGAAATACGAGGAGAAAGAAAAAGGGGGGGTAAGAGATCGACGCCCTAACAAGCCAAACCGGTGACCCAAACCTCAGAAGAAATAAATGGCGCGAGGGTCCGTTTTACCTCGGCATAGGGGACGATTTGGCTTTCGGGCGCTATTTCCCCCTCCTCCAGGTCCTCCTCGGTGGTGGGGGCGGTCTCCGTCGTCGCCTCCCGCTGCGTGGCTGCGAGGAGAGCTGCCATCTTCCCCATGCCGACGCCAGCATCTCTGGGCCGTCCGACCGGTGCATCAGGAAGGGGTGCATCCGTGGCCTCTGATCGTGCCGATTCCTGTAAGCAGGGTGAATGAATGAATGGCCGAAGGCTGAAAACAAATAAAGGGAGGGAGTCCCGCCCGGACTAGTCCACACTTACGACATCTTCGGCGGGAGCTCCTTTGTCGGAAGAGTAGTCGTAATCTACCTTCTCGCTCGACGAGGCCTCGCTCGAGGCCAGTTCGTCCCTGGTCGGGGAAGAGGCGCCGGTTTGGACGCCCTCGACTTCCTCCTCGCGTGGACTGGCGGACGGCGAGGCCCCGAACTTCAGCCTCCTCCTCGTATACTTTAACGTTGGCTCAGGGATCGCCCGTGCCGCTTGGACCCTTGCTGGTAGGGGGCCAGCAAGGCCAGGGGTCTTCCCAAGGGTATGGAGGCCCAATTCAATGGGGCCGATCGGGTGCCGAGGGCACGAGTCACACTCTCTCCCATAGTGGTCACTCGAAGCAAAGGAGGTTGTGGATTCGGCACTAACTCTCACTGGCCAGCGGAGCTATGAACTAATATTGAAAGAACAGGGCATCTAAATGTGAGCAAGGGGTAGAGCACTTACTCGACTGGTTTGAAGAAATCGGTCCTGTTCAGAGATGAGGGCGAGCGGGGAAGCGTGGGTTCCCCACATGCCACGCCGGTGAAGCTTCAACCTATTCAAGAATTTACACCACTACTCCCCATCCAAGGGGGTTGAACTTGGGGAGGGGAAGCTAGAATTACATTTAAACACTACCTCCCACAGGGAGGGGCGGTAAGCCGGCCAGTCGGGGAGGGGAAAATGAACTAGGAACTAAATGAACGAAGGATGTCGATTCTGTCTACCCTCTGGAACAAGGGACAGGCAGTCGATGTCAGCGCCGCTGCGACCACTCACAAACTCTGTTGTCGACGAAATCAATGGAAAAATCTTCAGGATTGTGTCAAGATGACGACCAATTTTTTGAGAAATTTCTAGTTGGCAGCGCTGGTCGGGGAAGGTCCGTGAATAGGGTCCTTGCTTTCTAGTTCTGTCTACTTCGGTACCACTACAGCAGGAAGACGAGGCCGCCACGAGCGCTCCTGAGCTCTGATTCAGGCATGGCAAGAGTCGTGGGAGTTTTTGTTGAGTCCTCTTTGAATGGAAACCCACGAGGACACCAGAGGAGGTCTGAGTAGATAGGGATAGCCCAAATAGTGGTTAGGTGTCTGTTCAGTCCCAGAGTGGTCAGAATAGCACACCCAGGGGAAGAAATTGATAACTCACTCGTCCGGGATCCAATCTGCGGGCCGCTTCATGGTACTGGAAGGGGACTTGTTTTAGAAGTGATGTGGCATAGCCCAGAGATGTTGATGATTGATGCAATGAGCCTAGGACTTAGACCCGCAAGCATACAAGGACTAACACAGACTTACGCTAGCGACTCACTCGCACGGTGCGTACGATCTCCCGATGGTGACCGGGGGATGATGGCGAGGGTCCGAGCGGGGGTGGGGGCGACCAATTACACACACTACCCTCGCGCAGGAGGGGGGATCGCTGGGAGGGGAAACAAACTATCGATCGTACACCGAGCTGGGGCATCCGATCGAGGTGCTGCCAGCTCTTGGACGATAATCGAGGGACACCGAAGGATGCCTGAAGGTCTGGCGCCGAGCTGCTATCGTTGGATGAAGACGGCAGCCATGGCTATGGGCCTGTGTAGTTCTATTGCGCAGGACAGATTGGCACAGTCGTGGTGCGTTGGCTGGTACGGGTGCTGTGGAACACCAATCATGACGGGACCAAGGCGTGGACATTGCTGACAGGGAGGTCTACGAACCCTCAGAAGATGGCGGCCGTATGATCAGCTCACTGGACGTAGTGGCTGGAATGGCCGGTGACAGGTTTCTGGGTGAACAGTCAGACCAGTCGTAGGTAGCTGTGGGGGAACTTACAGCGCTGACGTCAGATCGGGACGAGACCACTACATTAGTTTCGTATCGTTGAAGGCTGCAACTTTGCTGAAGACTATCTGACCTGAAACGGAGAGGAAGAGGGGGTATCAGGGCCGAATTCACAGCAGCTTGTCCTGGGTGAACAGGGGACTCCAGGTCTAGCACGATTGAGGGAGAATGGCTGACCTGGATGGAGATGATGTCGAAACCTGGCGGGAGCACCTCTGGTGCCTCGGTGCTTCGGAGGAGCAGAACTCTTATGAAGAGAGCTCCAACTGAATCGCACAGGGGTGGGCAGTGGAGCTGCTACCAGTTGGTGCTCAGGTTCAGACCTGAGTTTGGCGCAGTTGCACAAGAACGGGCGGTGCGAACAGTGCTGAGGTCGGATCGCCGCGGGATCTCTGGGATGAAGCTGGCTCGACGACGTACAACTCCATAGAAGAGTGCTTCGGCTGGTTTGCACCGTGGATGCCGGGGTAGTCTCTGCAAGCTCAACCTCTGCTGCGGGCTGGTTGCAGAGAGCAGCAGCGTGGTCTTCTCGATCCACGGGAGGCATAGCGATGACGGGGCGACTCCGAGATGTCGTGGATGCACGGAGTAGGGGAGGGCGGACCTGGGTTGCTGAGGGAGAGGGGGCTGGGGTGTGGGATGAAGGTGGCTAGGGTTAGGGTTGGTGGGGGGCGCGAGCAGAATAGTAAGCTATGCTGAGTAACCGGGGACTCGGGTGTCTGATAAACATGTGTACCTGTGTAAAAAGGCTAGCTGTACTTGACTGCTAATGAGGTTGCTGAAAATAAGGATTTAAGATCTTAAGATTTATATATAAACTTTTGTGAGTGGTTGATCTAAAAAGCTCCATGCCCTTAAGAGTCTATCTTCAATACTGATTAAATTTCTCTTTATGTAAGGGCTTCTTGAAATTGAAAAATAAAGGGGATAGAAATGCAAAAGATCCTAGTGTGAAAAGGATTCAATATTTACTCCAGACATATGGCTGCATTGATTCTTGGTTTGAATTCAAGATCTTAAGATTATATCCCCTCTTCGTCTTTAAATGATTTGGAGTCAATCTACATATATATCGTTCATAAGAACTCGATCTGCAACCCTTAAAAATCCTTGAATTAAAGTAAATTCATTCACTATTTCTGCCTTAAGGCCTCTCCCAGCACGGATGTAATCATGGCCACTTCTTCTCTTGTCCTGGCTGCACACATTCCTTCACTGCGTCGACGCAATACCTCTCAGCGTCAACGCAGTGCCTCTCTTGGATGCACTGAACCCGGTTCACCATCTTGACCCGGTTGAGCCGCTCACGCATTAGGGTCTCCAAAAACCCTTTAAATACCATGGCGTGAACGCAACTAGTCCATTCTTCCATCAATTCTTCGTGCGTCTGCCCTCCGCATCTTCTCTTCTCTTTCCAAAACCCCCCGCCGCTAACATCTGTGTCCGGTGCTCTCTGCTGCTATGGCTCCTCCTAAGAGTGCGAAGAAGGGAAAGAAGGCAGTGGAGTAGCAGTTGCGGGATCCCATCGTATCTCAGTCCTTCATTGAGCCCCACACAAAGGCCGTCCACGACGCTCCTCCGGCCAGTTCTCCAGAGGAGAGACCTACTTCTTCAGTCTCTCAGAAGGATAAAAGGAAGATGAAAGAACAGCGGCAATGGCACCCTAGCTTGTCGGACAAGAAGAGGAAACCTGCAGAACAGTCTACTCCCGTCGATCCAGTGGAAAAGAAGAAATCTCGGAAGGAGAGCTTGCCAATCAGGTCTTCTGCTCCAATTCCTGTCATTAACTTAGAAGAACCTCTCAAGGTTCTTATCCCCCGATATATCGTGGACAATGATGCTGACCTTCTTGCGGCTTTTCCGGAACTTCACCCCACGTTTGAGTTCCAAGGTTGGTGGAGGTTCGTGACCCGGCATAAGATTTATTACCCAACCTTAGTCTGAGAATTTTATCAAAATTTGAAATATGAGTCGGACATTCCAAAAATGTCTTCCACGATTAGAAATGTTCAGTTTGAGGTCACAAGTGACCTTCTCTCTCGGGCTTAGAAAATACCTATGGATGGGGTTGAGTTCCATTCTTTTGCTTTAGATGAATATGAGGCGTTTGAGATATTAACAGGGAAGCCAAGAGACTTGACCGATGTGAAACAGACTTTTCTGTCCAGTCTAAAAGCCAACACATTCTCTGCATCCATCCGGCTTCTACATCACATATGCACTTCAATCATCACTCCTCAAAGTAGTGGTCGAGAAAGAGTGACAGAATGCAGAGATTCTTATTATTTTGCATGCTGAAGGAGATAAAAATTTTCCTGGTGGATGTTGTCATGCAGACAGTGGGAACCTGTTTACACCATTCTTGGACTCTTCCATATGCTGCTCACCTTACATCTATCTTTAGACTGGTTGGAATAGATTTTGGCTCCGAAAAGAAGCAGTTGATTCCTAAAGGGAATGTCTACTCCATGTCCTATATTCAGAAATTTATGAGTTTTAAGCTCATCGATGGCAAGCCTATTCGAGTTCTTCCTAGCCAGCATCATACTCCAAGGGAAACTGGACAGGCATCTCGGTCAGATGCTGATAAGGAGAACAGGTCGGCTGTACCACCTCCTCCTCCTGTTCAAGACGAAGTGCCAGAGGGTTCTGCTGCGAGAGAAGAATCCCCCAGAGTGGATATTCCAGATGTGCCTCCTTTTCCTGAGCACACTGAGGAGCCCGTTCCTCCACCCATCTTTGAGACTGGTGAACCCAGTGGGACTGCTCCCTCTACTGCACCTCTCGAGTCCGGTGCTCTAGGACCAAGAGGTCTCCATTTTGATTCAGATATACCGTTTCCACCTTCCAGCGAAATTCCAATTCCTGCCACGGTTGAAGAGATGTTTGGAAGCCTAACCATTATGATGCAACGACAGGAAGCTCGGATGGATAGGCTAATGAAGTTTACCAATTACCACCTCAATAGTTTGCATTCAAGGATTACAAGATTTGAAATTTCTATCTTAACTGAATGGAGAAAATTTTTGATAGCCAAGCTGACCACTGATAAGGCCACACGAAAGGTCCTGAAGACTATATTTTCTCTGATTGAGAAAATGTCCACTCTGGTCTCCAACTTGCACGATAATCAAACTTCAATTGTTACATCTCTTGCCAAGCTAACAGACTTATGCTATGACATCAGGATAGCTGTTGAACAATTGAAAGGGCCAATCACTGAACTTCCAAGCAGCATCACGGCTGTTGTTGACAAGATTGACACCATGATTTCCTCACTTCTCACCCTTGGCAACAAAACTGAGCACATCAACAGTGTCTCCTCTGATCTCTCCTCTGACTTCGCTTCTCTGCGTGGCACATTAGAACTACAACTTCATGAGATATCTTTTGATGTTCACGCTCTGCTGGCACGCGAACACTTTCCTTACCAACGGCCTTCGTCTGGTCCGGCGCAACACAGAGGCTCCTCTTCCAGACAGAGCCGCCACTTTTCATGATCCTCCCCTTCCTGATGATGTCAAAGGGGGAGAGATGGTAGATGGTTGTTTGTAAGGAGAGATTGTAGATTGTAAAGACATCTAAGGACATGAATGTGCATGGACATATCATTTCAGTTATAGATCTCTTTTTGTGAAACTTTTGTGAACACTACATAGATCTCTTGTTGTTATTAACGCAATCCCTTGTTAATGTAATGCAATGGAGTTGAATGGAAACTGCTTGTTTTTGTTTAGCTGGGAAATCCTTTCAGTTTATCTGTTGCCTCCAGTGTTAAATCATCCCAGGGTTGCCATCATCAAAAAGGGGGAGATTGTTGTCCCTCTGGTTTTGATGATAACAACTAAAGGGTAGATGCATGATAAACTGAATTCCAATGTGACATGTTTAAATTCATTTCACTAACATATTCATTTATCCATGTTTGAATATGAGACAGGAACAGCTACTGAAATGCACTAGTGCGTCAACGCTCCAGGATGGCAGCGTGGACGCAGCAGTGTAGCAACAAAGAAAGCAGAGGAAAGAGAAAGTAACTCTACTGGGACATAAAGATGTGTTTTTATTCATAAAATAACTTAAACATGGCGAAGAATGCATTAGAACAATGATTCACTACTCTTAGCATAGCAGAGATCATAACGGATCAGTTCTGCCCCGTTATATAACATAACGGATCAGCTCTGCCCCGTCATATAGCATAACGGATCAGGTGAGGTGCGTTAAAGTAATATAGCGTGCCTCCGCTGGTCCGTCATATTCATCTGCTCTAATCCCAGATACAGCGGTCATAACGGATCAAGTATAGTGCGTTATGTAGCATAACGCGCCACTATTGGTCCGCTATGGCCACCCGAGTTATTTTTATAAGACTTAAAGACCCAGAGAACATAACGGATCGAGGTCAGTCTCTTAAGGTCTCCAGAAAGTGGAAAATCCACAGTTTCCCACAACTATAACAGCCATACAAAGGGGCGTTATACTAATGACTTAACTGATGTATGCAGGAGTATAACAGACTGGTTGTGGTCCATTAAAGAAGTATGATGCACCAGGTGTGGTGCGTTATACACATAACGGTCATTGGCATGACCGAGTGGATTTGGTTTGAAACTGAGCCACCCCCCGGTCGACCGAAATCGACGGGTTTCGCTATAAAAACCTGTAACCTGCCTTTCCCAGCATCCATACCACTCGATAACAGGTAGAAAACATAAATATGATGCCCATGGATAATTAAAACACTAATTACCACATTTTTAGGAAAAACTAAAAATGGACATTAACTATGCTAAACGGGCATGGATCGACATGCATGTAGTGTCAAAACGTTCCTAGCGCAGAGGCGGTCCCATCCCCCTACCTCATTCGCACCAAAACAGCCGTTCCGGCCGCATGCACGCGAAGTGGAAGCCGCGCCCCTCTCGCCCCGTCCCGTCCAACCATCCCACGAACCGCGGAATGGAGGGTGTCAATGCGATCCCCTCACCGCGCTAGTTCCAACGGCGTCCCCCGCGTCTCGATCGGGCCCTGAAAATGGTGAAATCGAGAAGGAGAGAGAAAGAGAGAGACGTTGGGAGAGAGAGAGGGTGAGAGAGAGAGAGAAATCGGGAGAGAGAGAGAGATAACGAGAGAGTGAGAGAGGGTTTAGTGGGTACACCTTATAGACAGAGTTATGTGTGCAATGTCTCGTATAGGTATATAGTAGAATAAAGTGCACGGATTATCTGTGCATGGACTTAATGTGACACAAACAAAAACATGCACGGGCTTTGATTTAGACAAGATGCACGAAATTTATCAAAAGAGATGTGCATGGACTTTGCTCAGAGGAAACGTGCATGGACTATGGTTAGAAAGTTTGCACGTACTTGGGTCGAGAAGAAACATGCTCGGACTTGGGTTAAACAATGTGCACGGACTTTGTTTGTAACTAGCAAACGTGCACATACTTGATATGAACAATGTGCAAGGACTTTGTGTGTCAGTTAACAGAAATGTGCATGGACTTTATGATGTGCATGCAAACATGCACGGACTTGAAGAGTGTATAAGAGACATATGCACTGACTCAGAGTGCATTGGCGAAACATGCACGGACTTGATTTATGACGTAGGAAAAGTGCATGGACTTTATAAAACCTGCATGGACTTTGCTTAAAAGCATGCAACAAGCACAAACTTTACCAATATGCATGGACTTAGTTTCCTGGCGTTAACACAATATGTCCATGGACATTGAAATGTGCACGGAGTTGAAGCATGCACGGACTTTGTTTTCTTGCCAAAACTAAAACATGGACGTACTTAGTGTGTGCCAAGTCTGCATGGACTTTATATGAGAGATGTGCACGAAGTATATATGCACGGACTTTCATGTGCCATGGAACAAAGAAAGTGCTCGGACTTCATTTGAAAGATGAGAAACATGCAAGGACTTTCATGTACCATGGAACAAAGAAAGTGCTCGGACTTCATTTGAAAGAAGAGAAACATGCATGGACTTTATAACTACAAATGCAAAACCTGCACGGACTTCATAATATGCACCTGACGTGAAAACGTGCAAGGACTTTGCAAAATCTGCACGGACTTCAGAGAGATGCACGGACCTTATATGCATGGACTTATGCTTTGAACAAAACTAGAACATGCACAGACTTGTGCTTTCAATGCAACTAAAATGTGCACGAACTTATGTGATCAACATGAAAATCTGCACGGACTCTGGTGTGCATCCTCCAGAAATGTGCACTGAGTTAATGTGGCCAAATGTAAAACATGCACAGACTTCATTTGCGAGAGCTTGTATGCTTGCGGAGCTTAGGTCCTTGGAGCATTTTGCATCATTGGGCTGTATCACATCACCGAGGGATGCCAAAGGATGCTTGAAGGTCTGGCACCGAGCTGATGTCACAGGATGGAGACGGCAGCCACAGTTGTGGGCCTATGCAGTTCTACTGTGCAGGACTGGTTGGCGCGGTCGTGGTGCGTCGGTCGGTACAGGCACTGTAGAACTCCAAACACAACGGGACCAAGTCATGGATGTTTCTGACACGGAGATCTACGAACCCTCAGAAGATGGCGACCGTCTGATCACCTTGCTGGACATGGTCGCAGGAATGGCCGGCGTCAGGGTCCTGGGCGAACAGCAGGATAGGGCGCCGATGGTCATAGTGGAACTTCCAGTGTTGACATCAGAACGAGATGAATCCACTTGCGTTGGTTTCGTTTCATCAAAATCCACAACTTTACTGAAGACTGCATGACCTGAAATAGAGAGGAGGAGGGGGTGTTGGGGCTGACTTGCCAGCAATCTGTCCTAGGCGAACAGGGGACTCTGGGTCTGGCACGACTGAGGGAGATTGGACGCCCTGGACGGAGGCATTGTTGAAACCAGGCGGGACTACCTCTGGTTCATCGGTGCTTCGGAGAAGAAGAACTCTTGTGAAGAGAGCTCTGACTGATTCGCACAGGGGTGGGCGGTGGAGCTGCTACCAAATGGTACTCAGGTTCAGACCCAAATCTGGCACAGTTGCATGAGAATGGACGACGCGAATGGAGCCGAGGTCGGATCGCAGCGGGGCCACTTCTGAAGCGAAGTTGGCTCGACGAAGAACGACTCCACAGAAGACAACTTTGGATGGTTCACACTGTGGATGCTGAGGTAACCTTTGCAAACTCGATCTCTGCTGCAGGCTGGTTGCAGAGAGCAGCAGGCAGGACTTCTTGAATCACGGGAGGACGTAGCGGCGACGGGGCGACTCCGGGCTAGCTGTGGACGCATGGAGCAGGGGGTGGCGAGCCTGGGTTGCAGAGGGAGAGAGGGCTGGGCCGTGGGATGCTAGTGGGCTAGCTAGGGTTAGGGGGGTGCACTGGTTGTGGAGGAAGGAGATGGGAGGGGGCGGCCTTAGTGGAGGAGGGATTTTTATTGGGGTCAACTTATTCGACCAACAAGGTCGAATAAGCCTGAACAGGGGGCTGAGTGTGAGGGGGGGAGGCTGCCCACCCCACAAAGCGGTCGACCATCCCCCGACAATCAGGTTATCAAAGAGGGCCTTAATGAATAGACTCAATGCACAGACCTGATGACATGGATTCTACATGTGCATCGACCTTGGACACTACGTATGCACAGACCTAGACTTTTCATGTGCACAGACTCTACATGTGCACAGGCCCTAGACTCTACATGTGCACAGACCTCATAAGGCATGTTAAAGAATGTACATTGACCTCATGTGCATAATGCTTGCATGAGCATCGGCCTTCTAGAATGAGTGTAAGGATGTGTATCGACCTTACTTTTCACAAGACGGAATGTGCATCGACCTTGCTTTACACAAGCTGCAATGTGCATTGACCTTGCTTTGTACAAGGTGCAATGTGCATCGACCTTGTTTTAGGTAAGACGCAATGTGCATCGACCTTGCTTTATACAAGTCAGTCGTGCACCGACCTGATACACTACTGGTATATATATGTGCACCGACCTATGTGACTTCATGCGAGTGCATGCATCGACCTTATGTCCAACATGGTACCAAGATGCATCGACATGACAGGATGAAGACATGCATGTGCACTGACTTAACAGACGTGAAATGAGAATGTGCACTGACTTGTCATACTTAAGACTAAAATGTGCATTGACCTAACAGACTTAAAGCAAAAATATGCACTGACCAAATGTGATCAAAATGTGAATGTGCATCGACCTTATCTAACTAAGACCTAAACATGCATTGACCTCATATGACTAAGTCTTGAACATGCATCGACCTTAATGACTAAGTCCTGAACATGCATTGACCTTAATGACTAAGTGCCTAAATGTTCATCGACCTAAATTTTGACACTTGGACCACTAAACATCTTGTTCAACATGAATGATTCTTTTGTAGTTCTGTCTCAACATGATTCATAGTGTGTCATCATCAAAACTAGGGTTCCAACAATGTTCCCCTTTTTGATAATGACTGTAACATCCCAGAGTTCAGGATACCGATAACCCGATACAAATACCGAATTACCGCCACCAAGAACTAGGGACGCCACCTAAGAGGCATGAAGATGGGGTACCAGTCAGGCAAAGGGCTGGGCATCAACCTACAGGGCAGGACAAAGCCCATTAAAAATTTCAAGATGATCCCACGAGGCGGCTTGGGATACAAAGGGCCAAAAGAAGAAGAAACTGATATAGCAAGTAATAAGCCGTGGGCGACCATGACTTCCACTTTCAAGGCCAGCAGAAAGCCGCTCACGTGGACATTATATTCTCATTTTGTAAAAGGGCCAATCCAGCAGCAAGAGCTCGAGTAGACTACAATCATTACTTCCCTGTTGGATTATCAAGATGTGCATGCCCGACAGTTTACTTGGCATTTGGCCCCGCTTGCTACATACAAAGTCCTAGAGTCATTAAGGCCACTCAAGAGGAGGAAAATAGATGATCCAGAATGCGAGTGGCATAGGTGGTTCGACATGGATGACATCGCCATATCACTGAGCCGTTTGTTTATGCCTACAGATCCAGAATGGCCACCACTAATCCATGAGCTGATTGAAAAGTCGACTGTCATTTCCGATAAGAGGCAAATGCTAAGTGATTTCACGGACACTGGACAGCCAGATGTGCCCTATGAAGAAGGGTTCACGACGGACAGACTATGGGCTGGACTCTTCTCTCTTAAATCCATTCACCCCTCACTTATTATCCAATTGTTTGATGAAAAATTCACTCCCTGCATTCCTAGACCCCGCGCGGTCTTAATCTCATTTTCTTCCAATTGGCTGAAAAGCCCCGCACTTCCCTCCTTGCTCCTCGAGTAATTTTTCCATCTCTCTATCTCCCAACCCGGTGACCATGCCTTTATCAATTCTTTCTCTAAGCTCTCTATTTCAACACCCCCTTCTACTCCTCCTTCCCATTGTCTGCTCTTAGAAAAGGAAAATAAAGAAAAAAATGTCAATTTTTAAATTTTTGAATCCTCCATCTCTGTTGAGGAGACCTCCTATCTTCTTCCTGAGTATGTCCCGACCCAGGGGCCGCTCTTCCAACCACCATTTAGTCACCTTCCATACCCCTCTGGTGAGGGGTCTTCATCTGTACCTCCTCCTGTACCTGCTTATTCGTCTCCTCCCTCTGCTGATCAGGCTAGTTGTTCTTCTTCCACTTCAAGGGTAGTAGCTAGAAAATCCAAGCGCCAAACTCACCATGGGAGGGGGGGGGCTTCTCGGCACGCAAGGTGTCGCGCCGAGAAGGTCACCTCCATTTCACTATTTATGGCGCCGAGTTCTTATCTTATTTTCATTTCACAGCGGGCTTTCTCTCTCTTCATCCCATCTTCTCGACGTCGTCGCGTGAGTGCTCCGAGAGCGTCCCGCCCCTTGTTCGCCAAGCTTCTTTTGGAGGTGGACTACTTATCCTTGGGACTCGGTCCCTTTCCTTTCGGGGTCACTCCCTCTTGGTGTGTGATTCCCTATTGTATTCTTGGCTCTGAACTTTTCTTTTTCTGACATAGCCCCAGAGCAAATAGTGGCACCCCCGGAGGAAGAAACCCGACTGCCTTCTCCTACGCCGGCTGGCGAGGCTAAGGGTAAATATGTACTTCACCATCCCCTCCATCTTTCAGCCTTTGTTTCATCACTTTTCTTAAAGACCCTCATTATGATAGCAGTTGGAGAGGAGATCAGGGCCATCATGGTAGCAGAGGAAGCACCTCGGCCACGGGAGGGGCATAAGACCCAGTTGAAGAAAAGTGTTGCCCCGACGAGATGGGTGCTTACCCGGTCTGTGTCTCGGCACGCTTCGGAGATAGCAGCCCTTCCCGTGGAGATTTCTTCAAGTAGCTCTACGACTGATTCTGACACAGAGGAGGAGGAAGTAGATTTTAGCGACAGCGAAGAAGATATTTCCAGATCAGAAACGCTGTCCATGTCGATTAAAGCTCTCCCGCCATTCCAGCCTCCGAAATTATTGACGATATCTTCCGAGGAGGAGTTGCCAAGGGAGTTCACCGGGCTAGACATGGAGACTGAGATAACTCCTCCTTTCATCACCATGGCTGCAAAATTTTCATCCCCTCTACATTCTTTTGAGGGTGTAGACCTTCCATTAACTGTAAGTCTATCTCATCTTGCTATTCCACCTGTGCTTCCTTTATCATTGCTTGATGCTGCATCGCTCTGTTTGTAGGAGATCGCCATCACCAGCTCTCCAACAAGTGCTGCTTTCGAGGCTGTTTCATCCGAAGCCCTGACCACCAGTGCTGCATTGGCAATAGTTTGTGTGGGGACTGCAGAGCTCATTCGTCCCGTGCCAGTGAGAATACAATTTCCCAAGGCATTACATGAAAGTAAGAAAGAGAAGAAAAGAAAGGTCTTAAGAGGATGGGAGAGGAGTGGGCCCCTCGTCAGTTCCACTCGGCACATGCTCCAGTCATCCCAGCCCTTCCCCAAGCAAACTAGCACAAACTTCACCCCACACTAGCTTAGACCTTGGCCCCACACTAGCACAGACCTCATCCAGCTAGCATAGACCCTGCCCCAGACTAGCACAGACTTCACCCCACGCTGGCTCAGGCCTTGGCCCCACACTAGCACAGACCTCGTCCAGCTAGCATAGACCCTACCCCAGACTAGCACAGACCTTGCTGAGACTAGCTCAGACCCTTGCTCAGACTAGCTTAGACCCTTGCCCAGACTAGCATAGACTTTGCTCAGACTAGCTCAGACCCTTGCTTAGACTAGCTCAGACCCTTGCCTAGACTAGCACAGACCTTGCTCAGACTAGCTCAGACCCTTGCTCAAACTAGCTCAGACCCTTACCTAGACTAGCATAGACCCTGTCCCAACTAGCTCAGACCCAACCTGAACTAGCTTAGAGCATGACCGGCACGCCTGTGCCTTCCCTACCGGCACAACCCAGCTTGGCCTTCCACGGCACACTCCAGCCGTCCCTACGCCATACGCTCCCCAGCCCCTTTGTAGCCTCCGCCGGCACACACAGCACCCTCCCTGGCCAATTCTTCACCGGTACGCTCTTCAGCCCCCCCTTGACGGTGTAGCTTCCACTCTTTCAACCCTTCGCCGGTACACCCTTCAGCCCGCTTGCGCATTCACCAGTACACCCTAGCCATTCCTGCCCCCACTTGCATGGACCCCGTATGGACCTGCACAGACCCTCATTCAAGCCTTGCATGGACCTTGCATGCACACACACACAGACCCCGGTGTCATGTGCATGGACCTTTCCCCTATCCTGCATAAACATGCATGGACTTTGCCTGCGCATCTGCATGGACTCAGCCCACACATGCTGATGTGACACCGCCTTGGGGGTGGTAGCCACAAGATCGAAGACCCCTCGGACCTAGTAAGCAAGCAATGCGCAGATCGGGACTTCACTCAAGCGGACTCACCCGCTAAGCGCACTCTCATATCCGTAGGCAACCCGGTGATGGTGGTGAGGGTCCGGAATATGACGGCTGAGGTTGAGGTGGTGCAGGAAGGCGAAACTGCGACTGCTGCGGCTGGGTGAACTGCGAGAACTGTGCCGGAACTGACTTCATCGGGCAATCTCAGACAATGTGACCCGGCTGATCACAGCGATAGCAAACCACTGGCAGAGAATATGGAACACCAGGATGGCTGCCACCACACCTCGGACATGGTCTCAGCTGACTTACTTGAAACTGACAGTGCTGCTGAAACAGAGGAATAGACTGCTGCACCGACTCGGAAGACACAGACTGTTGTGGCATAAAACCTGAAGATGCTTGACGGTGAAAACACTTCTTGGATTTACGAAACATCCGCCTCGACGGACCACCAGAAGTAGCCACAACTGACGGAACACCAGGTCTTGACGACTGATAGGACTGCTGGAATGACACAACCAGCTGAGCAACACTGGCCTGAGAAAACCCTGCAGACCTCGCCAAATCGAGCTCGACCGCGACCGCTGCCTGATACGCATCATCCATGATAGTAACACGAGTAGGAAGAAGTGGCACTCTCAACTCGGCCCACAAACCTCGGAGAAATTACTCGATCTTTAAGGCTTCATCAGTAATAATATGCGGCGCATACCGACCCAATTCAATGAACTTATTCTGATACTGCAACACTGTCATCTCACCTTGCACCAGATCTAGAAATTGATGCATCTTATTCATACGAAGACAGGTCAGACTGTAGGTACGCTTGAAAGTAGTCACGAACTCTGTCCAGGTGATCTGACGAAGTGGTCGGGAGCAGAAGGCAACTTCCCACTTCGAACTCCACCACATTAATGCTGCACCTTGAAGCTGAAAAGTAGCGAGCATAACCTTCTCGTCCTCTGCACATTCCATCGATCGAAATACACGCTCGATTGCCTCGATCCAAATCCTGGCAGCATCCGGATCTGACTGACCTTCGTATGTCGACGGGTGGAACAGTAAAAATTCCTTAAGTGCTTTACCACGGCCACCGGGTAAGTCATCATGCGAAGCTGGCATGATAGGAATAGGGACTGGCACGATCGGCGGAGCAGGCACGACAGGAGGAGGAACGCTGCCACTCTCTTCCAGGGCAACATTAGCTCTTCGCTTATGGGCCGGCATCTAAAACAGGAGGAAGAGAGGGAAGATAGACAAGATCTAGATCAAATGAACACTTCTTTCATTAACATAAAGAAACTAGTACATGAAGTGTAAGACAAGCTTACAACAAAGATGTGACGAGGTTACAATGAAGTAAAATGAAACTAAAGCAATAACAACAAGAGAAGCCTAAGGTGTGAAGATGGTAGCAGTAATGGTGATGACGGTGCCGTCCTCTCTTGGCCTTGGATCACGAACCACATTGCGGAAGATGTCGTCGTGCTGGTAAGCGGTCAAGGGTATGACTATTTGACATTGCCTCGCGGTCCAAATATGGACCGTTTGGCTTGCTTCGTGGTCCAGTGATAGACTGCTAGGCGTTACCGTGGCTCATTCCCTCGTAGTCGTGTGTTCGACCGCTAGGCTGAGTCTCGTGGTTCAGAGATAGACCGCTAGGTGCCTCGCGGTCTAGCAATAGACTGCTAGGCTGGGGGCAGTCCCGAGTGGGCCACTGTCTTATTTCTCTTCGATCCGTGATTTCTGAGGGTCAGTTCTTACCTCCGGTGACACGTCCACTAGTTGTAGTCTTCTTACGGCACGCGTGTGCTGACCCACCCGGGAGTGGTGGAGCGGCTGACCCGAGAGAGATGGTTATTAGGCTGATTACCGTAGGGCCCCCATGCGCAGCCGAGTCCTGGCTTCAGGGGAATAACCAGCTAGAGGATAGGCCTAGGGTGTATGGTCTGAGTGTGCACACGGGGTTGGGGGCGTCAGACAGCGCTGGCGAGTGCGACCCCAGCTAGTCCTTGTTTATGGTACTGGGTACTGAGTGTGTCTCTGTCTCCGCCTAGGGCGTCATAGCTAGACACTTGTGACGTGGTGTAAGACATCAGTGGACGCATCCGGTCGTTCTTCTAGTGGGTGGTGCTCCTGTCTGCTGGCAGGTATGGACTCGAGTTTTATCGGATCGAGGTTTGGTTGTGCGGTTCAGTTAGTTTAGGCAGTTTTTTCGTTTATTTATTACTGCTTGTTAGTTTCACCATACTCCCATTAGGTAGTGTTACCTTCATACTGCTCATGTCTTTTTCGCCTTATTTTTCGTGCGAGGTGGGGGTCCGCGGGATCCCTACTGAGCCTATGAAATGAGGCTCACCCCTGTGTTTTCGAAGAACTGCAAGAATAATAAAAAAGCCTAGGAAAACCTAGACAGACTCAGACCCAGATGACATGACTAGAACATCGTGCACACTACCCCATACACGACCGAAATGTCGTGCAGGTGACAGACACTGACCTCAAGTACAGCCACGAGAGGGCTAACTCAGGAGGTCATGATGCACAAGAAACGCGAAGAGAACTGCAAAGAGTCACGTGCCACGTGACAAAGCAACCCCTCACTAGAAGAAAGGCCAGACACATCCACTGAGCCAATGCCTAGGAAGGCGAAATCGCAGCTACGCTCTGGAAAGAATATGAAATGGAACTATCATATCGAGAACTAGTTAGGGTCACGCCCATCGACGTGAGTCCAAAGCCCCTAACCACATGTGCATACACTGGCCGTACACCACTAAGCCAGGCCTCTAGCTAGGTTTCTCCCTCCACGGATGCTGCGGTCGAGGGCAACAGTACTGCCAAATCGGGAGACCACGGAAACTAACTTAAAAACCGCATACTGGAAAAGTGCCCCTTTACAAGAGCTGTCACGTCGAGGTGTGCCGTAAGGTGACAACTAGTGAAGGCTTATGAGACACAGACTCCGAAACACGAGTGCTGAAGTACTGATAGGCTAATCATGCACTGTCACCCGTACTACAAAGCACCAATGGCAGTATAGGAAACTTTCGACAGACTCAGGACAAGGCAACTAGACCTGCTCACGTAATGATCCTTGAGTCAGATGACTCAGAGGCAAGATCGTCACAGACAGTGGAACAAGTCGCCAATTGGTCTACTCCTAAGCCAAAGGAAACAACGCTCCGTAGGAAATGACTCATGGAGACCCGATGGAACGCCGAGAACCCTCAGCACACCTGGATACATAAACCGTGGTAGGTTGATATCTCAAGGAATCTAGAAATACGGTCTCGAATTGGACAAAGCTGTCGAGACACACTGATGTGACACAATCTCGGACCTACTAGCAAGCACAATTCGCAACGCAAATGGGCCGTAATTGGTGGCCGACTCACTCGACGCTCACCCGAACCCGTGGGTGACTCGGTGATGCCGAGGGGAGGATGTGGGGGCTGGTCCCTTGCTGGTAGAGGGCCAGCAAGGCTAGAGGGTCTCCCAAAGGGGTTGGTATAATAGACCCCATTTGCATGATTTCTTTATTTCTCTAAGCATATACTACATTTCCTCAGTCTAATGGTCTATTCTCTTCTATTTGTTGGTTAATTGATAGGAACTTTGACGTCGACTCACAGAGCTCCGCATTCTTGGCCGGCTGAGAGCGAGGATAAGAACTCACATCTCTCATTCCTAAGGCATTCACGATCATCCTACTCCTGTGAGGCCCAGGTATAGGTCTCTGGCGATCACTCCCTTTCTCTATTTCTAACTTGTGCACTGTAGGCAGTAGTAGTTCGGAGGGAAGCTGCACACACGCCTTTCGGCCGCACCTTTCCTGCGCCTGCAGCATCCTCACAGGTGCACTACTTGAGATATGAATTCTGAATACAAGTGAAGCTCCATGTGCATTTTAACTCTACACATTGAAATTGCATAACCTCCCACTGCACTTCTAGAAATAAGCATTACACTCGCACCTTCGTGCTTATATTGATTCATATATGCATTTCAGACTACATGTATGACTTGATTTCTGAATGTGTGCTTGCCATGGTCCTCTGTATATCAAATGGTGAGCGGTGGAAACCCGGATTACGTTTGGGTGAAAACTCTCACTATGCATGAGTAAAATACTCCGCCTCGTCCCGAGGATCGCTTTGCACAATTGCAGATCAAACCCTTGCATGCCGCGCATGGGAATTTGTAAAACCATCTTCTTACATTTCCCAAGGGCTTAGCCTCCTTGATAAAGAAGAACCATGTGTTACTTCATTTCATGACTATTGCATGCCATTTCTAAGTGTGGGCTAGCGAAAATTTGTTCACTGGTATGGGGGGCGGCAAGTCTACTTGCCTAGCCCCAAGTTGAATTGCCCATGAGCCCAGTAGCAGAAATCTGCTGACTTGATTGGACCAAGTCGACTTGGTCTGGCTACAAGTCAACTTGCCCCATGATCCCAGCAACAGAAACCTGCTGCCTAGCTTGGAGCAAGTCGACTGGGTCTGGCTCCAAGTCGACTTGCCCCATAATCCCAGTAGCAGAGCTTTGCTGCTGCCCAACCCCTAGTCGACTTGTCTAGTCTTCAGAATAGAGCAAGCCAGCAACTTTAAGCCTGTTGATCCCTCACAGCAGCATGCTTCACCCTGCTCTTTCTCCTCCCGTATGCATGCATGAACACGTGCAATGTGTGTGTCTTTTCCCATGTATCAACAAGATAAATAAAGAAAAGAGTAAGGGAAATGAATAAAATGGAAGATGAATGAGAAATAATGTTGAATTTCCATGAAACCCAACCAGAGAAGCAAGCTGAATGTAATAAAAGGAGCAAAAAGGGCAGCAAAGAGTGGCATTTGCATGTGAATGGTTTTCATGACCAAATTTCAAAGATAAAGAAAACTCCATGTGCATTTGCATATGATTAGGCTTTCATGAATAAATATTCAAAGATAACCAAAACCTCATGTGCATTTGCATGTGCATGGCTCATGATTAAATTTCAAGCATGAACAACACCTCGTATGCATCTTGCATGCATGAAGCCCGAAAATCCCATTTGCATATGTGTAAAAAATTTAGAAAATGCACCTACATGCAGAAACCCAGAAGTGATGAATAAAAAAAAGAACCTCCCCGATGGATGAATTACAAAAAAAGTATATTGAATGAATCCCCACAAAACCCCATAGGAAGGCAAGACAACCCAAACAAAAGAAAACTGAAATTGCATTGGCTGCTGGGTTCGGTCAACCAAACTCAGGCTTTGGTCAATCGATAAGCCGTGGAGTCGACTCTCCATGCTCAGGGAGTCGACTCCTTTCAGTCGGTCCCCGTCCCTGGGAGGATCGGTCGACCAAACTAAATTTTCGGTCGATCGAACTCCCATCATTTCAAAAAAAAAGAAAGAGAATGAAATGCTTTGGCCCTTAGGCGGAGTTAACTCTACCACGCAGAGTTGACCCAGCCCAAGGCAGGGTCGAGCCTTCCTTAGGCAGAGTCGACCCCACCTCGAGTGGGGTAATAAAAAAGAAATAAATGATGACAAATAAAATATATAATAATAATAAGAATACTGGCGCCCTATCCGGGAGCCCTTCCTCTTGACCATTTGTGTAGGGGGCATCGACGATGCCGTCGCAAGTTGTGCCGAGCCCCGGGGACCACCCCATTATGGCCATGGCCTGACTTTACACCGGGTCAATAACCCACTGAATTTAAACTCATTTTGAGTAGGTTTTAACAGTATTTCTTCATCTCTATCAAATATCAAACTTGCCATACTCTGGTATACATATGTCCCTATGTTCCCTCTGCATATTTGTGACACTTTCTGATGCTGGACGGGATGCGACTCGGTACCGATTGGATGCGAACCTGAGACTCTAGATGACGACGCGACCAGTTTGATAACGCGACCAGCAATGACACAACTAACTCGACACCAACAAAGTTTCGAAGAGGAGGAGATGTCCTCAACAAGAGACATGAGCTCACGGACGTCCCTAAGCAAGGGAAACGTGTGGATCCGCACGGTTGAGAAACTGGCGTAGAGTCAAGGGTGGTCGACTCTTTTCATGTGCTCGGATCGAGTCACGGGATGGGTCACGCTCGCTCTCTCGCAGTGGTGATCAAATAATATATCGATCTATGATCCTATCACACGCTAACAGCGGCATACAAACATATACGAGGTAAGCAACGCGACAAAGAGAGGAGCGAGAACGTACCTCCGTGCTCCAGGTGTGGGGAAGACAATCTCGGCCAAGATCCTCAACTCTCGGTACAGAAAATGTAAATAATTACAGCAATGAATTTGATGGCCCACTCCACGCAGGGAGGTAAAGGGCTACAACAGTGACCCGAGAGTACCGATCTCGGGTTGACGGGCAGCAAGTCGGAAGGGCTTTCGGGCCGAAGGTGGGCTGCTGGTCTGACTCGGCACTGTTCAAACTCGCTGGACAACAAGCGCGTGCGGCTTGAGGGATAGTGACTTCTGGTCATCTTCTGGCAGAGGCGGTTGGCTGGGACGTCGGTGGAACGTTCCTCTTCGATCCTTGAAGTCGGTGGTGGTTGAATCGTGGCCGGCGTATTTTTAGAGGATTTAACCAGGGGCTGCTTCTGCTGGCCTGTCACAGGATAGATTTGCGTGACCCGATGAAAATAAGCACCACGCCCAGATCTGGTGTCGGATTGGGACGAAACTAGTGCTGTTACGAAGGGCACTGGAAGGGCTTCAACATATATGAATTTCACATCCAACCAACGGTCAGAGTTGAAATGACAAACTCTATGACACTGTAACTTTTCTGGCTCGGATTACATAACAGTCAGGACAGATTGGGATCTGCGTGAGAAGGAGAAATGACCCATGAAATAAGCCTCAAAACTGACCAAGAAGGCCCAGTAAGGGTGAACAACTTGGAGCATCATAAAAATAAGTAAGGAGAGGACCCAACTCATTGGTCATAGAACGGGTGTTAACAGATGTCCCTCCTTAACGTCCTCTTTGCAGGGGAGTGAGCAGAGGTGAAGCAAAAGCAAAATGGAACATGGAGATGAAGCGGAAATGACGTGGAGTGGACTGAAAAGCGGGTGTTAAGGCAAACGACACACGTTCTCAACCAACGAGTGATTGGAATCTTCCGGAAAACTTTGAACTAATCACAAGGAATGGCAAACTTGAATGACGCATGTCTGGAGGAACTAACAACTAAGGGAAAATAAAACACGGCCAACGTCCTCACTGGAACGCACAGCTGATAGGTGGTCGGAGCAAATGGAAAGGAAAGAGATGATTAACTAAACTCCAGATAGGCATCTTTAGCTAACTAGACTGAGCAAGTAGACCGAAGGAAGCCTTCCAACTCAGAGTGAAAGCGTAGACATAATTACCCACCATTACTGAGATACCTTGGATAGATGAAGACTCGTGAATGCTCAAAGATGCATATGATACATGCTGGGCTAAAGAAAAAAGAAATCATTAAAATGAATACGAAGAAAGATAAAATAACATGATACTCGAGAATAGTATTGCTAGACCGGATAAACCAGGGTCAGGACACCATCTGTAACCACGACGTGCAAGACAGAATCATCATCCCCGAGCTTTTCCAACCTAACGGCCTATCCAACGACTAAACATGTGCACCTAGATCATCATTATTTTTAGTAAAGGAGAACATCAGATCCCAGAACACATGAATGACCAGTCGGTTCTTGAGATAATATATCATAGATACCATATAGTAATGCATTAAGGGGCTAGGGAATTGAGATACTTACCTGACTTACCTTCCTGTGGGCAGTTGAATGCGTTCATAATTTTGGCAATGAAGGGGTTAGCCATCATCAATATATTCACTCATGATCATAAGAATAGGCATGAATTGCATAAATAAATATAAATAAACATGAATTGCATGAATAAGATAAGGCATAGAATCATCATGAACAATCAAAGTATGAAATTTGATAGATAAAGCATTGTAATTTATCAAATATTCCAGGCTACAAAATGGTCCATTCATAAATCGCCAGACGGAAGTAATGGTCTAAAGTTGGACCACCACACCTCGTCGGTTCATGTTCTTCGAGGGGAATTGCCTGAGATTTGACGGCCTAAAGAAGATGTGCCAGAATTCTGTGACGGTCTTACGATAGACTGCTACATTTCTTGGGTTTTCAAAAAAACAACCGATCGTTCTCTCCCTCTCTCATTCGCCCTATTCGAACCAAACGCCCAACCGAGCGGCCCCCCTATCCAGCAACTCCGGCAACCCCAGTGGCAATCTTCACCGGCGACCACCGCTCAACCCTGTCGACGAGATGGCGAGGAGGAAGATGATAGCAAAGTTTAGAGAGAGGGTGGAAAGGGAGGATGCTCCTCCGACGGCGGACCAACCGAAGGAAGAACAACCGGAAGCGACAGCGGTCCAAACCGAGGGAGGATAGCCTTCCACAGCCGTGGAAGAACATGAGGAAGCTGCTGGCGATGAGGCAGAAGCTACCACGGCAGAGGAGACGCCAGAGAAGACCAAAGGCGGTCGGTCATCCGAGGTAGGTGACCGGCCTAAAAACCCATTTTTTCTTTGTTTTAATGCTTGCATGTGTGGTGGATGAGGGGGAAATGGATCTAGGGACCCATTGGGAATGATTGTAGGCCCTTGGGGCCATTTTCAGAACTTGGGGAAACGAAGTGGAAAATGCCCAATCGCGGGGAGCGTAGCAGTCGTTCCAATGACCGCTACAGAGTCTGGCACTCCACCCTTGGTTCGCCAGATGACTCTTACGGGCCAAGCTATGGCCGCCAGAAAAATCAGAGATAGAAGTGCTATTTTTATGGTTTTTGCTTATTTGATTTTTTTGTCTATTTTATTTATGTTAAATGCAATGAATTTATAATGCAATGACTGACCTATGATCTAAATGTGTGCAGGGAAAGAGGAGAACACTGATTTCATGGCTCCAAGTCCGGGGGGTGTACCAGGCACTACCCGACTATCAGAGAGAGAGACTGGCTACTATGGGATTCGAGGAAGTCTTAGCATTGAGGTGACCAGAGTGGACACGACCTTACTATACGCACTGCACGAGAGGTGGGATCCCATCAGCAGGGCATTCATCTTCCCATGGGGTCACATGATCCCAACATTGGAAGATGTGGCGAGGATTACTGGACTGAGGGTCCACGGGGCAGTAGTGATAGGCTTCACGTACACGGACTACTGCAAGCTTGCTCAGGAGCTACTAGGGCTAGATCTGATGAGGCCGAGACACCACTCGTCCCAGTTGGCACGGGCGACGCTCCAGGAGAGCCTAGGGCTAAGAGGAGCAGCGATTGCTGTGGGAGAGTTACCTGAGCAGCATATCGACAGAGTGATAGAGTAGGTCCGCCCGAGAGTGGCAGCGGGACCAGGACCAGAGGGAGATGTGATCCTATGACGCTTCCTGATTCTGCTATTCCAGAAGCTGTTGTTCGCGACACGAGCCGATGGAGTGAGCTGCAGACTCCTCCCGCTACTGCAGGACCTTGACAGAGTTGGACGATATGCGTGGGGAGCAGCAGTCTTAGCTTTCCTGTTCGAGTCACTCAGCACGACCGACCGGCAGACGATGCTGGGTGACTTCTCGCCTTTTCTACAGGTAACTTTCCTAAACTCTAAATGCTTCTATATGCTTTATGCTTATGATTCATGCGATACACTGATGCTTGACTTTGACTTTATGTAGATCTGGAGCTTCCTCCATCTCCCGGGCATATGGTGAGGGACAGAGTTACATCTAGAGAGGATCCCTATCGCGCGATGATGGGTAGTTGCCCGAGACATGGGGTCGATCAAGAGGCTGACCCGGTCGATCCAGGACGACATTGATTCGTTCTCGTATGCATCAGTAAGACTCCTAAACATAAACTCTTCTATATGCGTTAAGTGCTTCTAACATGCTGATATGGACTCTATTGCCCTTTTCAGGTGCGCTGGACACCACACCAGGTTGAGACACACGAGGGACAGCCGTGGGTCGAGGCGGCCCTGGCGTACAGAGGATGAGACATCTGGCTGCATTGCATCAATGTGATCGAGCCCCTCCATTACTGCCTGATCATGAGGACACTAGGAGTGCACCATCCTGAGGTGGAGTTCCCCAGCCGAGATGACGAGCGCTATGGGAGATCCTCAAAAGGGATCAGCGGTGATGTCGATTAGAGCACCCGGGTGGTGAAACAAGTACACGAATGGACGTAGAAAGGTCGAGTGGTAAAGGCCCGAGCGACCAGCGACGAGGCCTACTTGAAGGCCTACGCTTGACGGTACGATGATCAGGTGTTCCGCGGCATCTGACGACCGATATGAACTTCTAAACTCATGCTTTTCCTATTGAATTAAAGTTGTTCCTACATGCACTGACACTAGGATTTCTATATGCAGCTAGACCCACAGGGTAGGATAGCCGAGGTCCAGGGACTCCTACATGCGACAATCCAGCAGCGAGACGAGTATAAGGTCGCGCTGGAGCTTCTGGTGAGTTTTCCTAAACCTTGGACTTAATTTATTTATGCGATGCTTATGCTTATCTTGACTGACTTTGACTTCTAAATGCAGCGAGCTGAGGGAGCATAGCGGGCGGGACCTGATGCTCCATCCTCATCTTCACAGCCTACCAGAGATCGTGCTGAGCAAGACGGAGACTTCACTCGTACAGTTACTCGGGCCGAGGAGGCCGAGGCCACCCTTGCGGAGCGGGTAAGCAACTAACCTGAGTCCCCTAAGACTTCTATGCCCTTATGCTTATGCAAATGTTGTGACTAACCATGATGAAATATGAATGTAGGCGAGAGAGCTGACCGTGGCAATAGCAGAGGTGGAGCGTGCTCGAGCAGAGGCGGCAGAGGTACCCCGTCTCTGGGCAGAGCTGGATCAGGCACGAGCAGAGGCAGAGAGACTTCAGGCTGGAGTGGCTGACTTAGAGTGCTATCGGACCGAGGCACGGGAGGCTCGACGCCAGGCCTACGATCTGAGGATCGAGCTCTGGGCCGTAGAGCGGACAGTCCAGATGATTGGCTGAGGTCCCGAGAGGAGTGGATCACAGAGTGGCGTGCAGGGCAGGGCTCGGAGTGGATCGTTCGTCGACTTTCTTACCAGCTCCTCCAGCCAGCAGAGGAACGAGGAGGCGAAGAGGAGACGACGATGGGAGGAGAGTAGCACATCCATGGGTCCACCAGAGAACCGCCATGAGGGGACCGATGATAGCGACGGCCAGGGAGACAGACCTACCGAGTGATTTTATTTTTTTATTTTTTTTCTTTTTTTGACACACTTGTATATGACTATGTTAGTGAAAATGGAATGGAATGAACATCTTTTTGTTATTATGGTTTATTTTGTACAAATGTGAAAATGTGTGAATGTGTATGTGTGGAAATGTGTATGAATGCGACATGGAGACATGGAGACAGAGTGAGAGACAGAAAGAGAGCAACAGGTTTTTATAAAAGAGAAAAAAAGAGTTAAAATCAGTAGAAAACTGTGAAATAGTCTAATGTAGGGCTGCCAGGGTTGTTTAGCGGTCGAAGCATCAGCCGCTAGAGGGACAGGGAGAGGTCGATGGATGATGTGAAGTGACAGTCTAAGGTTGGAGTGCCAGAAGGCTCTGGCGACCTTACGATAGACCGCTAGTGCAGAAACTGTGTAAATCTAAGAAGGACTCTCCTGTGACAGTCCGAACTCGGGGGAAAGAGGGTCTAAACTGCACTAGAACTCCACTAGACTCAGGATAAGGCTACCCAACCCAAATCCTAATACTCCAACACCAAAATTAAGGCTCTATAAGTAGGAACAAACCCAAAATTCGTAGCTCACATCAATTTTCTACTACAAGCCTTAAAAGCTCATCAAAAACACTTAAAAATACAATGAAGAGGAGCTTTGAGGCTAGTGCCATGGAGGAGAGGGTCTACACCGGACCTAAAGCAGCTAGAAAAGGGCATGGGGAGCTACAGAGACTGACCTCCATCCCCAAACATCTAAGCTCAAGTTCTTCAAGAGAGGTAAGTGGCAATTTTGATTCAAAAAGTCATAAATTTTTGAATTTTCATTCTTCTCATGATCTTCCTCTCTTCTTCCTCTTCTTTTCCTTTTCTCCAGCTTCTTCCTAGCCCAAGATACTACTCAAACCTAAAGTGGGTGGCTCCCATGATCAAAGAACTTCCATTAGAGGTCCTTTCAATCCTAGGGGCATGGCACCTTCAACCTTTAGTTGTTCTAGCCAAAATTTCTAAAAATTATCCTTGGATTGGGAAAGCATTTCAGCCCTTGTGGAGCTTTGGCATCCACAAACACACACTTTCCTTCTCCTATCCTTTGAAGCTACAGTCCTATTAGAGGAGGTAGAGACCTACCTAGCCCTTCCAAAGTCCAAAGTGGGGGATGAGGATCTAGTGTGTCACACAGTTGAGCCCATAGACCCATCACTCATTCTAGGGGATTTCATTCACAACCCAAAGGGTGTTAGGACCATGATCAGCCCACGCCATATCCACTTGATACTGACGGCTCAATGGATAATCGCTTATTGTAAGAACAAGAGCGGAAGATTTGAAGCTATAGCCAAAGTTACCTCGATTTGCTTGTGCGGGGTCTTTCTTTTCACCACCACTGACCACCTCTTGGATATCCAAAATTTCAACATCATTAGTGGGTTGTGATAGGGTTGATCTATCTCTCAAGTAGTCCTTTCATACCTCTATGAAGGGCTTTGTTCAGCTTGCCTAGGAGGACCTCTCTTCAGCTCAATGATCATCCTTGAGTGTTGGATGAGAGTGAGACTCAAGTTCCTACCCAAGGAGGATTTACCTTCAACTAGTCGGATATTTGAGAGCCACCCTCTATTCTTCATTGGAGGTGCATTCGGGTTCTCTTCACAGGTTGAGTGTCGGACGGCGGACAAGAAGACACGTGATGATTGGCGCCTCTACCTCAACACCTTGCCAATGGAGAAATTCGTGATGTGACCAAGAGCTCTTTGAAGCACCACCCTTAGAGTACCATGGCGACCAGACCTAGATCTACAGCTAGTGGGGAACACTACATTGGCGATATACAACCCACATCGGTGCTATCTTCAAGTTGGGCTACCCCGTACCACGGTTCCTACACTATCACATCTCCCTCCCCTTCAAGCTAGGAAGATTGAGACCGAGGAAGACGAGAGAGCAGTCTGGAGCACTCTGACCATGTGGGAGGTCAGCCGGGTGTGTACTTGGCAAGCTGAAGTGGCAGAAGATGAAGAGGAGTACCGTGCATACGTGAAAGAATTACGCAAGATCCGACATTACGCGGATAAGAAATTGAATGTAATTTGAGCTTTATTCTTGATGTATTCAGAATTATCAACCAAATGATGTATCTTGAACTTAGTTGAATGAAATAATAGCTTTGTGTTGAAAAGATGTGAAATTGATGGCTTGATTGAGCTCAATTTGGCTAAAAAGTAGAGTTTCTGACTGACATAACGGTCCAATCTAGGGCCGCCAACATTCTCTAGTGGTCCCACGATAAGCCGCCAAAAGAAGGACTCAGGAAAAAACTGAGATTTCACTATTTTCGGGAGAGATTAGCAGCCGAATCTTGAGCCGCCAGGGATGATTAGCGGTCTAAAGGAAGTGCGCTAGAGACAGTTTACTGAGAGTTGAGAGTTTTTTTTAGCTTTTGAGAGAGATTGGCGGCCAAACCATGAGCCGCTAGATGGAGTTGCCTGTCTAATAGTAGACCGTTATGGAACCAGAAACTACAAACTTGTGAGCCTTGAATCTTGAGCGTTGAACCTACGTTCTGCACACACTTAGATAAAAAATAAGTTAGATCTGTTCTTAAACTCAACCCCTTGCCTGAAGTAAGTTAGAGAATGACCATTTCTTGATATTTGGTCAAGGGGTGGACCCTTATTAAATAGGCAGAAAACATAATAAGAAAAATCCAATGCATGTGTCGACTGAGTCATGCTTCGTGTTCGGTACCGACGGCTCGCTGAGTCGATCCGTATTCTGGCTCGGGTGTCCTCACCACCGAGGATGAGGGACTCCCTCGAGGAGTTTACAGCTAGGATGGCAGGGAGAGCTAGGGCCACCTTTTGTGTGGACCCCACTCAGAGAGAGAGGGTAGACCTGGACCTGCAACGGTTCCTATTCCTGATGCTGGGTAGATTGTTACTGGGTACGAAGGGAGATGACATGAACTACCGCTTCCTTGGGTTACTCGAGGACTTGGACCATGTGGCGAGATATGCGTGGGGCACTGCCATGCTAGCCCACGTGCTGGCTGACCTGTCCACTGGGATAGGTAGGGAGACGACCGTTAGTGGTTTCGCACCATTCCTTCAGGTATGTAATTTTCTTTATGCTTATGTCTTATGCTTCTATTTATGCTTAATATGATTGTGATATGCTAATGATATGTGGATACAAATTTGGATCCACTTGTACATTCTGATGGGGCGAGTGGGAGTCTTTCGCCCTGAGGTGGTTCCTTTAGCCCGACGCTGGCTGCCTTACATGACGGGTGCCCCGCACACCTACGAGTTGATAGTGGTGAGGCGGGAGATCCGCGACTTCCTGGCATCCATTGTATGTATGCTATGTTTATGCATTTGACTTATTTCCTATCAATGCATTTATGATATGAAGTTATGAAATGCAAAATGTAGGTAGTGTGGAGGCCCTATTTGGGTATGACCGATGACGACCAGCCTTGGGTCGTAGTAGTCCGACACTTGTTTGGGTGGGAGATCTGGCTCCACTGTCTGAACGAGATCGAGCCTTTATGCCTCAGGCTAGTGATGAGGACTCTTGGCCTAAACCAAGAGTGGATTGATGTGGCAGAGCCGCGCAAGATCGAGTGAAAGACCTAGGGACGTGTAGTGATGACAGACTGGCGGCTGCGCTTCCCGGAGCAGTACGCAGACTGGAAGAGGGGCAGTACCCCGGTCATCTCATAGGCATAGGACATCACGACATACTTTTGGGCTTACTGGAGGACTTATGGCATCCGACCTTAGATGAGGCCTCGAGGGGTACGTATGAATGCATGCTTTTGATGTCTATATGCTTTAATTACTAGATGATGAATCCGTCAAGCCCTTCACCGGTACGCCCCTCAACGGCACACTCTTCCCTCACCGTCTTACCCTCTTCGCCGGCACACCCGGCATCCCTTCTTCAGCGGTACGCCCCCACCGTCTCACTTCCCCTCCTTCGCCGGTGCACCCTTCGCCGGTACGGTCTCCCCTTCGTCCTTCGTCGGTACGCCCGTCCTCTCCTTCTCCTTCGTTCGCCGGTACACCCCTTGCTGCCGTTGTGCCTCCTTCGCCGGTACACTATATACATGCAGATATATCAAGTAGCAACAACTAAATAAACCCGAAGGGGGAAGATAATAGCAAAAAAAAAGGGGTACGAACAAATGTGAGGACGGGAAATAATGGCAACAACAAAAAATGCATAATAGAAGTAATAACCGGCAAGAGATAAAGGAAAGCGACGACCTTATGGTCGGAAGTTCTAGCCAGTACAAAAACACCATGTGAGTGATAAACAGAAAATAATGAAATACATATACACACCTCAAAAAATAATGATAAGAGAACAGTGGCAATAATAAAAGGGGGTGGGATAAACGCTATAACAAATAAATGGAATAAAAAAAATATGATGAACGGGAGATGAACATAACAAAGATTGCGAAGGCAAAAGGTAAAGAACTTTTAACTGAAGCCCCGACATAGACTAATAATAATTACAAATGCACTAATAAAAAGATTATACACCGCAGCTCCATCCCTCCTCGTGACTCGGTGCTAAAGGAACAACGAAGTTGCCCTCGCAGGCTGGGCCTAAGCATGGGGAGCCACCCCGAAATAGCCAGGACCCAACTCTTGCCCCGGGCCAACATCCCGATTTTCACCGATCTTGTTTCTGAACCAGCTTTTATTCGAATCACCATTAAGATTGCCGTTCGCTCGGCAGACATTTGAACATGATATTCCGGCTTTTATCGTGTTTCCGTCACGGACTCCCGTCCGAATATGAAAAGAGGTCCGCGTGTGACCAACATGTACGACTGTCCGTGCCCCGGCGCGGACCCGTGTGTGATTTGTTTCTGCCCTCTTTCTTATAATCAGTATTATCCTTTAGGCCACGGAGCCCCTAGTTTCGGCAATTAATCAAAGGTGTTCCCTCGTATGGGGGATGTAAATGACGTCGTGACCAGTCGGCCACGAGCTCCTTTTGATCTGGGATTTTTAGGGTGTCTTCCAGAGGTGTTCCCCACGATCCATAAAAATTGGTTGGTCATAAATCTTCCATTTGATAATTTTCTATTTTTGTCCAACTTCAATTTCCAGATCAGTCTATTTCCTGTTCTGATTTTCACCTGCCTTGAGTTTCCAATCTTCGACTACCTTTTGGAATTTTACTCGATCTCCCAATTTTACTGGGAGTTCTAACCATCAATCCCTCCACCCACGATTTTTCTTGAATTTTGATCAATCCTCCTTCCATTTTCTAAAAATTATTTTCAGAATCAGCTATAGTGCTGTCAGCCAATTTTCAGATCCGACCACCTGTTAATATAAAAATCATAACAATTCGAAGGTACCTCCAATCCTTTCATAAAAAATATGTCTATTTTCCTTGTTCAAATTCCTACAACTTTGATGAAGATATCAGAAGCTAAATCGGACGTCTTCCTAGTGGTCAATGGAAATTATCAGATAAGTTCTCTATAGATCTGAGAATTTGGGTACTGTATAACAGCAGTTTCAAAATTAGATAATGATCAGATCCGTGTAGATCCAGCAGATCCCTCCAGGTCTAGATCGGAGTACTTCAAGAGAGCTTTCCAACGATAGCTCATGTGTCCCGATCCGACATTGGGATTGATCGCAGCGGCTGTTCTCGTAGGAGCGCGCGCCTGAAAATAGCAACTAAACTCCGAAGGCAACAACTCCAAAACGTGGGAATCAGAGCCGATCGGCCTCCGACCGGCTTTCCCGGCCGACCACCGTCCAGGGAGGCACGCCACCAGGGGTCCCCATCATAGTGGGCCCCACCTCACCAGAGTCAGAGGACAGAGTGGTCCGTGGGCCCCACGGACCCGTAAATCGTGCCATCCGGACAGCACAAACACGGCTTTCGGCACCGACGGAGGCGACATCAAGATGCTGCCTGTCAACCTGATTCGCGTGATTTTTGGGCCTCATTTGTGACCTTTTACCTCCCTGCGTGGAGTGGGTCAAACATTTGTACTGCTGTAAAATTATTTAACTGGGAGTCCGTAAATCGGCCGGGGTTGTCTTCGCCACGCCGGGTGCGTGGAGGTAACGGTCTAGACTTCTCGGCGTTAATTAGCTTTCATCTTCTCGGCCACTAAATTTGTGAATGAACATTCTGGGCCGACCCTGTCTTGGAACCACTGAATAAACTTATCCTTGACCACTTTAAAACTCTCAGCATCTTCCAATGGTAAAGAATAGAACCATTCTAATGCAACTCCGTCCAATGAACGGTGGAACAAATATGCCATGAGACGGTCATCGTATTGGAACTGTGCCGATTCATATAAAAAGTCCCTTACATGAATAAAGGGATTACCATTTCCATCATACTTCCTGTAATTGGGCAGCTCTGATTGTGGAGGAAAATGGATATTCTGAAAGCTCAGGACGGGCACATCGGCCAAGGACTGTGGGCCAACCCGCTTCTGGAGAAAGTCGAGTTATTGTTGCATAGCGGCCCACTTATCAAGGAGCTCCTACTCCCTAGATGGAGCAGGGGTAATAAAAGAAGGAGTTTGGACCTGCGGGGCAGAGGGCAAAACAATTGAAGGAGGTGGCCCGTAGGACGGCACCGAAGGATAAGCAGCCTGAGTGGGCGGAAGCCCATAAGAAGGATATTGGGCCGCTGAATGACCTGAATTGGGGTGGACCTGGGCTGCCCCTTGCTGAGGGCGCCAGAAATCAGATGGGCCCATAGAGTTCTGGGGCACTGATGGGGTAGAAGTGTGGTGATCCAACTAGAATGAAGAAGGGAGAGTGGTCTTTCCCTTATCATAGGAGGGCTGGGCCGATGCCGAGGATTGGCCCGTTTCAAGATTGGAGAAGATGATGGTCCTGGGCTGGACCGGAGTGAGATTGATCGGGTTGTGCTGGACGGGGGGTGTGGATAGGCCCTGCGGAATCATGGAAGATGGAGTGTTGGGCCCCTGCATGGCCTGATAGATAGTCTATAGTTGAGCCGGGTCCAACTGGGCCATCATCTGGAGGATAGAATTGGCGGAAGGAGGGGGGAAGGATGGAGTGGACTGGACGCCCTCCACAGGGATGGAGGACGGAGGAGGAGTAGATCCGTCTCCTGGCGGGAAAGGGACGACCCTAGGAGGATCCTCTAAGAGCCCTTGAGGAAGGGACTCCTCTTGGGAACGGGGAGGATTAAAGGAAGCCATGGAAAACTCAAAAAGGGGATTGGAATGAACTTTGAAGTCCCCCGTTCGGAGACGTGGACGAGCGGGGAAGTGTGGGTTCCCCGCACACTGCGTCGGTGAAGCTTCTCCCTGTTTAAGTAGTACATCAACTACGCCTCACGCAGGAGGGATGAACTAGGGGAGGGAAAATCAAGGTTACATCCAAACACTACCTCCACACAGGGAGGGGCGCTAAGCCGGCCAGACGGGGAAGAGGAAGGCCTTAGTGAGATCGAACGGGTGGACGACGTCGATTCTGCCCGTTCTCTGGTACAGGGGACAGACAGTTGGAGTTGACGCTGCTGCGGCTGCTCCAGAATTTTACCGATGATGAGACCAGTTGAAAAATCTTCGTAGTTGGTTCGGGATGACGTCTGAATTTTACCGAATTCCTTGGTCGCCGGTGCTGGTCGAGGACAGGCCGCACACAGGGTCTCTAAGTGCTGGTTCTGACAGAAAAGGTACCTCAGCAGCAGGAAGAAGAGGCCGCCAAGAGCGCTCCTGACCTCTGAATCAAGCGTGGCTGGATTCATTGGAACCGTTGACGAGTCTTCTTCGAAACAACGCCTGCGGGGACGTCGGTGGAGGTCGGAGCAGTCCGGGGAAGTCTGAGAGGTGAGCGGGTGTCTGTTCAGTCCAGGAACGGACAGAACGGAGCACCTGAGGGAGAAATTTTGGAAGATGCTCCTCCGGATGCCGAACGGGACGCCGCTTTTTGCTGATGGACGTCGACTGGTGGTAGAAGCTCTCAGCCAAGCGGCACCTCCAGAAGCCGTGGGATGTGGCCGTGGGAGCTCCAGGAAGTCGCCTCAGGTCACTGGCCGGGCCTGATCTGCGCAGTCGGGGAAGAACGGGTCCTCCGGGCAGTAGGAACGTCGGATGCCGGCAGGACCACCACGGATGCGAAGCTTCCTTGACGGGCTTTCCGTCGATGTAGGCACACCACCTGAAGATGCCCGAAGACTCCGGGGCAGGCTCTGCAACTCGTGCCTTCTCTGCTGCCAGCGAACTAAGAACTGCAGGTTGAAGAGGGGAGGTGGGGAATGAGGTAAATGGGGGGGAAAAGGGGGCGGATGAGTGTGGGGGAGACCCCTGGCTGTGAGGGTTTTCATTTTCAATTTCCAAAGCGTTATTGCATTCCCTAAGATTCTGAACGTCCCCCAACATCGAAGGTAGGGCACTCCTTTCACCGAGCTGCCTCTTTAGCAATTCGATCTCCAGCTGGTATTGCTGAATCATGCTCAGCATGGCGGGGTCGGTCGTTGGGAGAGTGGACATACCACCCGCTTCTTCGGTCGGGACATCCTCAGATGACGTAGCAGGTCCGCTGCTCGTGCCCCTAGTGGTGACGACGTTGGCCATGAAGGCTGCGGGGGAGTCATTGAGGGAGGTCATCTCGACATCTGCTCGCGCCACTTCACTTGCCATCCTTCTTCTCCTAGTGAGGGGACCGGGTCTGGCAGCTAGCCTGGCCACCTCTTCAAGGTCGGTGGGTAGGGCCCCATATCGACTAGAGAATCCTGCCATATTGCAGGTGAAGACACTCCAGCCTTTGTTCCTTCTTGCTGCTCTCCCTGATTGCTTGCTCTAGAAGACCAGCCTGTCGAAGACCGATCGTCGAGGCGGTGTCTCCTCCCGTACAAGGGATTGGTGTCGCCCCTCTGGCTGGTTCCTCGACTCTACGCTAGGCAGGGGTCGGGCTTGTTCTTCTTCTTGGAAGGCGGAGGCCAATGCCCCCAGCAATCTCTGGCGACCCGAGGGAGTGCTGCCTGGGCCCCGGAGATAGTTCCTCATAGCCTACTCAACCCCTTCCCATTCCTGGTCAGGGAGGACGGCCGGCAATCGGGTGTCGGTGACGACATTCGGGTAGGTATGGTCCACGTACGCCGGGTGGTCAGCGTGGCGATAACGCCTGTGACGTCGGCAGCGGGTGCTTTCGGTTAGCCCATGTACAGCGGCTGCCGGTTGGTGGGTCGCGGCTGTCATCTCGACCCTTTCGTCTCTTCGCTCCCCTGCATAGCGGGAGCGGCTGGGCCCTGTCTGCACAGGTGCCGTGAGTCGGGCCTCCTTAAGAACCCAAACTCGCTTCGGTTTCGCCGGCTTGTGAGTCGGCATGTCTCCCGGTGCAGCTGTCGGGATGGCGGGCGCCTTTCCTTCTTTTACTTTCTCCAGTCCG
This sequence comes from Amorphophallus titanum, assembly GCA_024336825.1. Taxonomy (NCBI): domain Eukaryota; kingdom Viridiplantae; phylum Streptophyta; class Magnoliopsida; order Alismatales; family Araceae; genus Amorphophallus; species Amorphophallus titanum. The sequence goes on along the minus strand of JANBPO010006887.1, from coordinate 20,519 downwards.
TGGAAAGAGTTGCGGACTGGAATGGTTGGTACTATTCGGTCTGGGATGGCCTCGGACCTTTGCCCATTTAAATGGACCCGGATGGTTCCGACAGTCATGGACTTGCCGGAGTTTGAGATGAGCCTCGAGCCAATCCATGCCCAAGATCACATCAAAGTCCTGAAGCGGTAATGCATAGAGCCTGGCCGGCAAGTTCTGCCCTTCCACCCACACAGGTACCTTCTCAAAGCAATACAAAATGTGCACGAAATCGCTGGTAGGTAACTCCACTGCCATATCACAGGACACCTCGGCCACTGGGTCCTCTACGCTCTGAGCAAAATCCTCCGAAATGAACGAATGCGAAGCTCCCAAATCGAACAAAACACGAGCCGTACAACCCAAAATTGAAAGAGTACCTTCCACCAACTACGACGCCTCAGCCTCTGCTCTGCTCATGTGGGTCACTCTGCCTTGGGATCTCTGCCTCCCTACAGTAGCTGACCGAGACAACTGAGGAAACTACTCCTGTCACTGGTACTGTTGTGGCTGTGATGGCATCTACTGGGGCTGAAACTGCTGCTGTTGCTGAAACCCGGGCGGCTGACTCGGTCTCTGTAGATAGTCATGTGCCATGTGCCCTGGCTGGTCACACCTGAAGTAAATCACGAGTATTGAACATTGCCTGCCTAGATGAGAACCACCACACCCGGGACACCCGTCCTGAGCATCACTCACCGAACCCTGACGCTGAATAGCCATGGGCTGTTGAACAGTGCCCTCCGACTGCTGCCTCGACCGCTTACGATCCTGGTGTCTCTTACCGAACCCAACTTCCTTGAGCAACTTCTTGAGCTTCGAGCTAAAGGATGATGAATTTGCTTTTGATGCCACAGACTGGGCCGCCCCTGAACCACCTGCTGAGAGCTGGACAGTACTCTGCTATTGTGGTACCTCCATCGGCTGACCAAAACCTGCCTGCACCTATCCCGCACTGCCCTGCCCTCGAACCTTCTGCAAATCCCTCTCCAGAGCCGCTGCTACCTTGCAAGCTACATCCAGGTTAGCTGAACCTGATGCGAGAAGAGGATGCCTCAACTCTGACCTCAAACCACCAATGAACTGATCGGTCTTCACTTCCTCACCCGCCATGATGTGAGACGCATAACGGCCCAACTCGACAAACCTGGCGCGGTACTGCATCACTGACATGTCGCCCTGGGTCAACTCCATGAACTCACGCAGCCTCTGCGTCCTGATGAAAGACGGACAGAAGGGGTCCATTCATTCATATCACCCACATGTCAAGTAGGAAGCATGAGTGGTCTATATTTGGGTGTAACGGCCCTCCCCCGATCGCCATTGGTCTTGCGCATGATAGGATCATATTTGGATCGCCCGGTCCTCCAACCATGAGTAGAGAACTTATGTATGATAGGGCCAAGTTTGAATGCCCCGGTTCCCTAGTCTCCACCCACCTTGATAGGAAGCATGAGAAGGCTAGATCTACTTTTGGATGCCCCTAAAGTCTCAATATTTGTATGGAAGTGCATTGCAGGAGTCCTCCCAGTAAACTCCAAAATAGCCAAGCGCACTATGGCCGCTGAACCAAGCTGTCCACTCTGCCACGACAAAGAAGAATCGATACAACATATGCTCTTCTTCTGCAATTCCGCGAGAGCTACTTGGAAGCTGTCTCCCCTAAACTACCACTCAGCTAAGGATCCGAGGACACTGGAGGATAGAATCCTGGACTGGACTAGCCCACCCCTCTCCTCAGGAAGGAGGGACATTCATGTGATTTCTATGTGCTATGCCATCATGCGGTAAATTTGGGTGGCGAGATGCAAAAAGGTCTTCGAAGGAAAAGAGGAGCACCCGAGATCCACAATTGCAAAAGTCATGACTCACCTTCACAGTTGGGGAGGAACTCCGACAGGCCATCGTAATCCGAGCTCTCATCATAAGGCCTCCCGGCATCCTCCTAATGGTCACTAGCTTAAAATCAACGTGGACGTGGCTTTTTCCGATGGGCAGGGGGCGGCAGGTATAATTTTGACAGATCAAGATGCCACACCACTTCTTTGTATGCAATTTCCAATCGATGCTTCTTCTCTAGAAATGGCAGAGGCTTCAGCTATGCTCCAAGCCATAAACCTAGGCGCAGCTCAACTCCAGTCGGTGACGATAGAGGGAGACGCCCTCAATGTGATTAATTACATTAACGGGACCGCCCTCCCCCCATGGAGAATTTCATCGATCATCCAGGATTGCACGAGCCTGATGATCCCTTCTCTCACCCTGGTGAAGTTCACACCCCGGTCAGCCAATATGCTAGCCCATGCTCTTGCAAAAGAGGCCCTTCTCTCTAAAATCAGCAGGTCTTGGACTTTCCCTGCCATTCCATCTTGTATGAGAAGCGGGCCTTTGAAAGGCCGAGGAAAGGCGTACCGGCAAAGCCTGGATAGGCGCTGGAGAGATGTACCGGCAAAGGCTTGGATTGGGTGTGTCGGCAAAGGCTCTGAAGGTGTACCAGCGAAGAGTTAATGAGTGTGCCGACGAAGGATGCTGGGAAGAGCGTGCTGTTGAAGGTGTTGGATAGGCGTGCCGACGAAGGCATGGGAAAGGTGCACCGGTGAGGGATGAGGTCTGTGCAGGTTCCTCATAAAGGGATCAAAGTCCATGCACATCTAGACTAGGCACATGTAGATGCAGGTTAAGTCTGTGCACATAGGGGGGGCCAAGTCCATGCATGCTAGGGGCAAGGTCAGTGTACATGTAGGGGAAGTCAGTGCACATGTAGACTAAGGTCAATGTATGTGCTTACAAAGTCAGTGTACGTGCACACAAGGGTCAGTGCACATGCAGGGGAAGTCAGTGCACATGCAGACTAAGGTTAGTGTACGTGCTGATGAAGTCAGTGTACGTGTAAACTAGGGTCAGTGCACATGCAGGGGAAGTCAGTGCACATGGGCTGAAGTCAGTGCATGGTCGGTACATATGGGGGCCAAAGTCCATGAATGGTTCGTACACATGGGGCCAGGGGCTGTGCAAGGCCCATGCAGGGCTTGTACAAGGCTCATGCATGCAGAGGGAAAAGGGGTGAAGTCCGTGCATGGGCTGCACGGGGTTGAGGCCAGGAGGGGATGAGTTGCACCGGGGAAGGCCACGAGCGTGTCGATGACTGATGCGGAGGGGGGCGTGCCGACAAAGAGGTGCACTGGCAAGCGTGCTGGTGAAGGGTTTAACAATAGCCAGAGGGAGGAAGCACCATTCAAGGAGTGTACCGGCGAGGGGGAATAGAGGGTGTACCGGTGAAGTGGCCCAAGGGCATGCCGTGGAATAGTCTAAGAGCGTGCCGGTGAAGGGGGGCTCCAGAATGTGCCGGCGAAGGGGATTTCAGAGTGGTGTATACCGGTGAAGGGCCCACTGCTCCTTTATTCTTTTAAGGCCTTTCTTTTCTTCTTTTCTTAATTTTTGTACAGTTTTATACAAATTCTCCCTTCCTCCTCCTGTCATTACTCAGTCCAAATCTCTTTGTGGTGTCCATGATTAAATATAACTACAGAGTCCAGTCTACAAATATATTCTAAAAGAAAAGAGAACATACACTGCCCCGGGGCCTACCCCGGCACTGGCGAGCTGGCTGCTAAAAATCTCCAATCGAGATGCACCACCTTGAGGAGGACTGCTGCACCTGAAAAGCAGGGAGTGAGCCTCATCTTATAGGCTCAGTAGGGGTCCCGCAGATCCCCACCGCAACAAAATAGTAACAAGAGTAACAACAGTAGAAATAACAACAGTAAAGGAAAGTTGTAAAAATAATAACAACAACAGCTATAATTGTGGCAGAGTTACAAAATGAACAACAACGGCGAAAACCCAATATAACAGGAACACTGCAGAACTACGGAGTCTCTTCGCTACTCCAACCCTCACAAGGGCAGGTCTATCCCGAATCAGAACCACTGATCTCAAGAGGGTTGCAGTGACACTACTGAAGGGTCTACGAAGTCTCGAATGTGGGGAAAAGCCCTCACGACAAAAGCCACTACAATAATTATACCGCTGAAACTCCCTATCCTAATTATCGGTAAAACCCGAACTAAGCTGTTGGGGAATCTAGGCCTCGCAGGCGAGAAAACACACTCAAGCCACTGGGTCTGAGCTCACTAACCCCACACCGGAGAACCACAGCTTACGGTCGGAAACTAAACCCATGGTGACTGGAGCACTCCGTCACTAAGAATGGCTGGATGTGTCCTAGACGCCTTACCCCACGCCTACTCTCTCAAACCTGACCACCTCTCCCAAAGAGTGAGGTAAGGGACTAGGTCGGATGCGTCCCTGACGCCTTACACCGCCCACTGCACTCACTCCTGTCCACCTCTCCCAGAGAGTGAAGCGGAGCCACAACAACACAAGGACTAACTAGAGTCACGCTCATCAGCGCGGGTCCACTTCCCCTAACCACGTGTACACACACAGATCATGCCCTCAAGGTCAGGTCCTCTAACTAGTTTTTCCCCCAGCTGGACTCTAGCTGCTAAGGCGAGGGTGTTGTCCCTCTGGTTTTGATGATGACAACTAAAGGGTACTTATATGATAAACTGAACTCTAATGTGATATGCTCAACTTCATTTCATTATAACATGTTTATACTCATATCAATAACTTGTTTGTTTTCCTTCTGTTAGCGACCTATTGAATAGTCAAGGGTTATCGAACGTCCAGTGAGTCAGGTTGTTTATAGCATTAGTTTGAACGGTCTGTTGAGTTAAGTTGAAAAAGGGGGAAAGATCTATTCACCCCCCCTCTAGATCTATTCAATCCTCACACAACAGAGACGGCTGCCTAAGTGACACTACTTGCTGCTACTGTTTGCTCTGAGGATGTAGAACAACTTTATGAATGGCGGCCCAATCTATCCTCTTCTGATCCTCCAGATCATAAAGATAATCTCGAAACTCGAGACAATCCCCAACCAAATGCCCCTACTGGCGATGAAATTCACAGAACTGGAGCATATTCTCATCTGCGGATCGACGAGGCACAACCAAAGGGAGTTGTAATGCGTGAGTGGCTGTCAAAGCCCAGAAGATATCGGTAACAGACTCTGGCATCGGAGAACAAGGAGCCTACTTCAGGGAAGGTGGATGTCGAGGGATATGGGATGAAGGTGGAGAAGGTTGCGGAGATGAAAGCAGAGGTTGCATAGACAATGGTGTGTGGTGACTAGTGGAGAGACTAGGCAGAGACAAATGTGGAGCGGGACGTGGAGATATGTAGTGGACGGCATCCACTTGCTCGGGATGTAGTGTTCCCTTGACTGAGGGAGATGGAGATTGGCGTGGGTATATGGTAGCGGAAAGCTGACTTATGGATGGTTGGCTCGTGGGAGCGGATGGGTGCATAGGAGCAGAGGGTTGACTCTTGGAGGGATGGTATGCAGGAGTGGTGGACACGGATGGCAAAGTGTATGCGGACGTGGAAGATGGGGAAGACTTGGTGTCAACAGAATCTTGAAGTTGTTGACGAACGAAGTGGACTCGGCTATAAAGTTGTTGCCAAGAGGTGATATCATTCAAAAATAAGATAAATCAATACTCGTGCGTTGCATTGGAAATGAGTATCTTTATTTGTTCCCCCTCTGGAATGTACCCCGGGACTTGCACGGCAAGGCAATGCCAGCAGTGAGCAAAGATAGAGAACTCCTCATCGGGCTTCATCTTCTCATGGGCCAGATCCACCATAGAATATCTGGGCCCAACTTGGTCCTAAAATTGTTGAAGAAATTTCTCTTGAACCACAGGAAAATTCACAATATCCAGGGGTCGTCAGTTTTTTTAAATCACGCCCCTTTGGGGGGCGTCCGTTCTCTGTGTCTCATGTTCTTATAGAACCCTAACCCGTGAGTTGTGGAAAATTTACAATTTTTTTTTGAAAACAATTCAGGAAAAATAAAAAAAAATGCAGGAAGAGGGGTTTTGGGGACCTACCTTGCTCCGTTCGGGGGCGATGCCCCCACCTCGCATTGGCTGACGAGGGAGGGGTGCGTCCTCACCGGCCTCTTCCTCGCCTTCTTCCTCCTCTTCGTCTTCCCCGTCATCTTCTTCTCCTTCTTCCTCTTCTTCTCCTTCTTCTACTTCTTCTCCGGTGCCGGTGCCGCCAGTGGCCGGTCCTTCCTCCTCGCCGGGCGCCGTTGCCGCGGGAAGTTCTTCCTCGGTCACGGCGAGAAGCTCCTCCACATTAACCTCCTCGTCGCCGGTGAGGTCTACGACCTCTGGGCCGGTGACCCGTTGGCGTTTATGGGGGCCAGTCATGGTGACGGTGAAGGTGAGGGCGGTTAGGGCTTGGGACTGCACGACGGAGGTGGAAGAAGAAGGTGGAATGGAAAAGAGTACTGAGTGAATGGAGGGAATAGAGGAAAGATAGGGTTTTTGTTTCGAACGTTTTGAAAATGAATAGCGCCCTTAAGAAAGCCGTCAGTTCATTTATTAACGCCACTGAGTAAGGCGTTATTTTGTTATTTGACGACACTTAGACGGGCGTCATTTTGGAGAGGCATCTGGGAATTTGAACCACTGACAGTAATTAATGAGGGATTGATTGATCCGACGTCGATAATGATGATTATTTTTTTTGAATTGACGACACTCAGTGGGGCGTCAAATTTAGAAATACAGGAAATTATTTTTAGAAATTGAAGGATAATAGCGCCCGAGAGAGGGGCGTCATTTTGAATAACACCATCACTAAGAGGCGTCAAATTGGAGTTTCAATCTATTTTTTAGAAAATAATTAATTTTTATTGATGACCCTGATAAGGGCGCTAATTTGTTGATTAACGCCTTATTAGAAGGCGCGTTCTCAGACAGGAAGCACAGAAACTCACCGAAGTTGGATGATTTGATCTTTATAAACATATATTTGGGCTCAATTGAGGCAAGATCTTTTATTTATGCATGATGATACCATAAAGAAAACTTTGCGAAGATTGTTCACTTTAGATGCATGGCATAACCTAGTGTATGGGCAAAGACAAATAAGAGAAAAATGTTTCTTCAATTATTTTTTCAAGTGAAGTTTTGGCATGCCACTGAAGAGATATTGAGAACATCTCAACCCATATTGCAGGTTTTGTGGTTAGTTGATGCAGATGAGAAACCGATGATGGGATACATTTCTGCTGCAATGGAACATGCAAAGCAAATAATTGAGAACTTTGATTCTAAGGAAACTAAGTACTGACCTGCGTTGAAAATTGTAAACTAATATTGGAAAGATCAAATGAATTGTCCTCTACATGATGCATTTTTTTAACCCTAAATTATATTATGAAGCCCATACGAGGGATGGTCCTACTGCAGTTACAAAATTCTCAAATTCTTTCTTAACATGTGTTAAAGGATGGAACCAGATAGTGATATACAAGACAAGATCAATGATCAGATGGTATTATATATTATATATGAGTGGAAGAGGTGCATTTAGAACCTCAATGTCAATTAGAGCTCATGATAAGAGATTGCCAAGTGAGTAGTTTGATTAAATTTTTTATTGTGTATTGTTATTGAACAAGGAAGTGTGATTTTAATTATATTTTTTTGTTAAATATTACTCTAGCTGATTGGTGGATGCAATATGGAGATACACAAAAACTCATAAATATTACTTTGAGGATTTTAGGATTGACTTGAAGTTCTTATGGTTGTGAATGTAATTGGAGCATATTTGAATTCGTAAGTAGTCTTTTAAAATAGTTTTGTAAGAAGTCTATTTGTGTTAAAGTCATTAATCTTATCTTTGTGTTTTTCCTATGAGTATGTCGAAGTGGGAGGTTGAATCGTGGAAGGATATGTGGCGGAGGGCTGGCGCATGGCGTGCTGACACGGGGTAGCGTAGGAGTGGTTTGTGGAGGGCGAGGTGTACGTGGATGGGGATGGTGGAGACTCGGGGTCAAGGGAACCTTGGATCTGTTGGCAAATGAAGCGGGCTCGGCTATATAGTTGTTGCCAGGACGTGATGTCATTAAGGGCTAAAATGAACCGATACTCGGGCGTTGCGTTGGAAATAAGCATCTTGATTTGCTCCGACTCATGAATAATTAAAAATTAAGGCGGAAGTAATTTTAAAATATCAGAGTGATATAAATATAAACTAGTCCAGATTTACAGCATTCACAAATATACAAGTCCCACAGAAAGAAGAAAAGATGACAACTACACGGGGCATACCCCGGCACAAACTACAAAAAGAAAGACTAACAGACCGACAGACAGACGCCGACAAACGCTGCTGGCACTCTAAGTGCGGTCTCCAAAAGCTCGAGAATCACTGGTCGACGGCTGAGATGGCTCACCTGCAAGAAGGAAGGGTGAGTCACAGCCAGACTCAGTAGGGGTCACGCGAATCCTTACCACGAACTAAACAAGCAAGCAGGCAATTTACGAATGCAACTAGAACAATTAAAATGTAATTAGAGCATGCATTTAAATAATTAAACAAGTAGATGCACTAATCAACATGCTTCTAGACTAGAACAGAAAAGTCTAACTAAACAAGTAGATCGGCTACGAGACGCCAACCCAAATATAAATAATTAAATAACCAAATAATTGAGTAATAGCTAGCTATGAGAACTAGCAGTAAAAACTAATCTACCAACAGAAATAACTCAATCCCTTCCAGTGACAGGAGAAGGGCAGGGTACTCCACCAGAAGAGAGAGACCAGAGCGCCCCCTGACGGCTTACACTGCGTCTCAAGCGACTCGTGAGTCTGAATGTGCCCAGTGAGAAGACAAACCAAACTGTACCAACCGAGAACTAGTCAGAGTAACACTCGTCAGTGTCTGCTCTCGCCTCTGACCATGTGTGCACAGACTGACCCATGCCTAGGGCCAGACCTCCAGCTAGATTTCCCTCCCCGTAGAGCAGTACGGTCGGACCGAGGGCCCACGGTACTAGCTTAAACCATTTTACGGGTATGCCTCTCCACCTCTCCCAGGTGGGTCGACCATCCGTGAAGTCTAGGGCTACGCCTAGTGGTTCCATCACATGGAAAGTCTAAGCACTCCATTGGGATTGTAGGAGCGAGCCAATAACCATAAAATAGCGCAATTGTAATATAGACGGAAGTTAAACATGCAATTCTTAACTTACCAAAGTAGCAGAGTGTAACGGACTGGGTTGGGGGCGTTATGCGACTATAACGCGCCTCCCCAGGGCCGTTATGTTGACTAAAAACATGCACGGACTCAGTTTATCTACTAAGTCCTACAATCATGCACGGACTTGACCTCAGACCAAAAATAAAAGTGCACGCACTTAGTGGTCAAGCCAAAAACCTGCACGGGCTTTGTGAAGCAGAGTCAAGACGTGCACAGACTTAGCAAGTGAGACGTGCACGGACTTGTTTAAGACATCCACTGACTTGGAAAGTGAGTCGTGCAGCAAGTGCACAGACTATGCACGGACTTTAAACATGCGAGACGGTGGAATGTGCATGGACTTCATGTGTGTGCACGGAGTTAGAAAGAATAAGCCGGTGGGATGTGCACGGACTTGCAACCCCTTAATAACAATGTATGCTCGGACTTGCAAAGCAGGCATGCTGCATATGCTCGAACATGCAAATACTCGCAACAGTGCATGCTCTGACTTGGACTTAGCTTAAGACTCTTCATGCAAAGACTGCTATAGTGTGTGCTCTGACCATGTACCAACTTAGCCTAGAAAGCGTGCAACATGCTCGGACTTGCATTGAGCATGTACACTGACTCTAAGTGTATGCTACAGCATGTGCAGGGGCTTTTCAGGCGATGCATAGACCCAAACGTGCACGGACTTAGAATGAGACATGGATGGACTTACATTTTAGAGACTGTACATGCACGGACTTAGTTAACATGTGCATGGACTCAAAAGAGATGCATAGACGCTAGGAATTGCACGGACTTCATGAAACGTGTATGAATTTGTTGACACAGCACTAGAACATGCATGGACTTCGACTCAACCTCTATGTAAATATGCATGGACATTGCAACACGTGCATGGACTTAGACAACACTAAAGCACGTAGGTGCAAGACGTGCACTGTTCATGCACGGGCTTGATGTACAGTAAACATAACATGCTTGGACTTCAAATGGTGTGAGGGATGTGCTCCGAGTTGAAATACATATGCTCAGATTTGTATGAACCATGTGCTCCAACTTGACTTAACATGTGCTCTGACCTGATGCACGCATATGCACTGACTAGAGCAAGTGCTCTAACTTTATGCAACCACATTGTTCATGTCACTCAAATTGAAATCTCATTAAACATTCATTCTTACCATGGTTTCAATAGAATGAGATCAATATGACATGGACTAATCCAAGGCCCAACATGGCCCAAAGCATAAAATAAGTGAAGATAACTCTGCTAGTCCGCCAAATGATCACCGAGCCAAAGGGATGCCGGCGAGATCCGTGTACTCCGTCGTAAAGTGTGGCGCGTGTCCTCACCAGGTAGTTTGGGTCAGTCTTCATTGGCTCAGGGTGGCGAAGTAGTCCCGAGTCCTTTATCTCTTCATAAATTTGGTACACAGGTGCAGACAGAGGAGTGTAGCACTCAAACTTGCACGGGGGTTCCTTTCAGTCGCCCTCTCGGTTCCTCCTCTTCCCCTACTTGGAAGGTTGGTCGGATGACCTCTTTCTCTCCACCTCCCGTCCCGAGCTCACGGGATCTTGACAGGCGATGAGGACCTCCTCGCACTCTACATGGCATAGAGCCAAGGTCCCAAGATCAGTGAGGGAGGAGGGAGGAGGGAGCACAAGTTCTCGTCATAGATTTTCATCGTGGGTGCCTCCGGTAAGTGTAGTGATGGTAGAGGCCACATCCTAATGGGGGATGCACAAGGATTCAATTTTGAAATGGTTGATGTAAGCCCGTAGTTTCTCCCCCTGTGCCCGTTTGAGGTCCAGTATTCCCACTATCGACCATGGAGGGCCGCTGCCGGTGAAACTCTCCTTGAACAGTCACCTGAAATGCCAGAAGTTGGTGATGCTGTTGGGGGCTAGTGCACGGAACCAGGCTTGGGCCCCCTGCACTAGGGTGGTTACAAACGTGCGGTACTTGACAATGTCAGTAGCTCCATGCAGTGTCATTAGAGCGTCAAAGCTATCGAAATGGTCGACCGAGTCGCCCTGGCCGTCGTAGGGCTTAAAGGGTGGGAGGGTAACTCTCGGAGAGACTTCAGCCCTAAAGATCTGGTCGGAGAACGGGGATTACTCCTCGTCTTCCGAGGTGAAGCCTTTTGCAGGGCGCTCTCTTGCTCGGCAAAACATCGTTCAAAGTCCCGCTGGTGGAGAGATAGCTCTGGCTGGTATGTTGCCAGAAGGCTATGAGCTCGCCTCTAGCAGTCACCCCACTGTTCTTTAGCGGGAGCTTCTATTTCTGAGGGGTGTCGGGGCAGCCCAGGTTTCTTCACTCTCAGACTGGAGGAGGCTTCTTGCTCTGGCACAACATTTAAAATGGCTTCTGGTTTGGTGATCAGGTCTTATTAGCAAGGGAATTACCTATAGTAAGACCAAAATGTCAATGCAGTAAATGATCAATCTTTGGTAAAATCTATGTTTTCAGATCACCAATGCATGAATGGTTAACTGTTGTGGCATTATAGGAGATTGGCAATTGTTCAAACCTCTCCTCTCTTTTTCAATGTTTTTGTGAGTGAACAAGTGAACAAATTGGGGATATTTTTCTGGTATGCTTTCACTGTAAATTGATCAATTGGACAATAGTTGGCAGCTTGATGGGGATACTTTACTCAAATAACTAGCAACTTGATTCCCAAATCCTGCCAACCACACAGATTGATGGGACAAGGCTTGATTACAGTGAAATAAGTGAACAGTAACATACCAAGCGGGGCCTTCTCTGTCTCAGTCCTTCATTTCATATCTGAAGTATGACATTCAAGGAATTAATTGGATTCCGGAATATGCATGAGGGACAGTTGATTCCTGATATATGGCTGTACTATGTCCTAAACAGTAAGACAGGAAGAGATAAGTATGATTCTAGACTTTTAGATCCAATTGTGAATATATGAACTCATCAGTTTGAGTTATGTTAAATGTTCATGGCAAACATAGTATGATAAGGCAAACTTTATCTTCTGTATGCAGCCTAATCTGGGCCAGATATTTGTTTTTGACCAGTGATTTTCTCATAATTGGCACTGCGACTCAAGCCATTTGAATTTACTTCTCTTGTGTCTTGAGTAACCTCTTGAAATGTGGGCAAGACATAATGGTGCTATTGTAAAACTGGTGATTAATGGATGCAAACAGGTTGGGTGCTTGAACAAATGTTTTTTTTAAAGTGGATAGTACCACCAAATATATAAAAGAAAAAAGAGAATTTACAAGTATGGGGGAGAGCTCCCACAAATCTCCCAAAACAAAAGTCGGCAAACAACCCTCTGCCCTGAGAGCAAAACAAAAGAGAGAAACAGTCACGTGTACTCAGCCCTAGCCCGAGGCCTACAACACCCTCTTACACCCCAAAAAACTCTCCTGAGGGCTCTAAACACTTGGCCCCTATACAGCCAAAACGCACCTCACCCAAACAAAGAACCCTCTGCTGCTACCAACTTTCCTCTGCCCTATCTGATTTCCCTCTTCTACTGGCCTTCTTTGCCTTAGCCTTGCTATATGCGCTTGCCATCTTTGTTGGATTTTGCAGAAGATTGATCGTGCATCTTTCTCAACCCCTTCAGTCTTCACACCAATAAGGCTCGCCACCTCCATAGCCCGAGACTCCGTAAACCTTTCCACGATAACTATAATCTCTTTGGCCTCCTCCTTGCTGAGACTTCCCTCGCCCTCTACATTAGGAACCTCGATTCGATTCGCCTCAGCTCGATCAGGTGCTACCTTGTCCTCGACTGGATCTCCCTCCGGGCGAAATGGCATAGCCTTGGAGTCTGGTCGTGGGAGGCAGCGCTAACAATGGCTGCTGGCTAAGTCCTTCCAGAAGCGCAACGGCTGCCTCCGCCTCCGCCTCCGCCATGAGGTCCCCCTCCGGGAGTCCTCATCTAGGAAATGTTGATGAGCAGGGAAATATTTTTTGATCTTAAGCCATTGCTTATGTAGAGCTCTTTATCATAATAGTTCCAGGTTGATGTGTGATGACTTGTCTGTTTGTGCTGGGAATATTGCTGAAGATCTTTGCCAAATGCCGGGTGGTGATGGTGCACTACTTTTGTAAGTTTTGCTTATTAAATGGAGTGACCTTTGCAGGCTGAAAAAGGGAATGAGAAGCATGGAACCCTGATCTGCAAAATGTCTATTGCTGATCTGGAGAATGAAGGCCACATCCCAACAGCTCGTAACTAGCGTGACAAAAACTCTTGATACAGTCTCACTGTTGGACACTTTTTTTATCACGTGGTGTTGAGCATAGGGAAAGCTGATGAAAGTTTCTCTGTTTATTGTCATCATATACAAGTGTACGAGTGAATTCATTGTCCAAGTATGTCAAGGACAACTCCTAATACCAGTGTAACTAGGAAAGGTCAAATGAAGTGACAATTGATTTCAATTTGCTTCATCTGCACGTGGAAGACTTGATTGCTCACTATTTTAGGAATGCTCTGATTGTCAATGTGCAAGGGTAGGAATGGGAGAAGCAATGACAAGGTCATGAAGAAGATGCTCTAGATAGATAATCGCAATGCAAGCATCAGCCATTCCACCGGCCCAGCCTTAGCACTGGACTGTGAAACTACTGACTGCTTCGTACTGTGCCACATGATGGAGGTGCCCAAGAAGATGCAGAACAATATGGTAGAAATGGTGACTAGTGAGATTGCTTGCTTACTCAGCGTCATAAAAATCATGCAGCTCCAGGGAGGATGCATGTACAAAGAGAATGCAGAGTGGTGTCATGATTGTAACGGTGAATAGGAAGAAGAGCTACATAGCAAATGGGCGAGAATACTGACAAATTGGCCCACAACATGCACCATCTGAGCACTGCCAGTCTGAGAAATAGTTAGATGAGCCAGAATCCCAATAAGCTAATAATAACTAGTTGGACCTGGTAGTCTCTCCATCTCTAGTACGATGCTTCAAGTGAAGATACACCTCTATCTCAATGGTATGAGAATTAGAAAGACGAGCATATTTAAGAATGCCGCGATGTATTGGCTTCTCTGAAATAGAAAATGAACATGGCAAGGGAGGGCAATATCAAAGATGAGTAAACGATGACAAAAGACCTAGATTTTTCATCTCAAACTCATGTTGAAGGTGCTACTTCAAAGACTGTAATAGCATTATCTAAGTGAATGTTAATGTTGTAATCCAAGTTTCCAGTCCTGCATCAGCAAAATGCTAATCATGCTTGAACAAGATTAATCTCATAAAAAGCACAATGAACTTCTGAAGTGAGTCCTTCACTTGGACTACGTTGCTTTCTGAATCGAAAGATAATTGAAGTATGCTTACCTGCTACCTAAGAAGATCAATATACGAAGAATAAGTGAAGCATCAGACTTCCATTGGGAGTTGGAACTGGCAACCCCTTTTTCGATACTACCTTGGATTTGGCAGACATCAATTTCCACTGCATATAGAGGATCACATGTCCGACCCAAGTAATGGGATAGGGCTTTGATGATGATAGAGAATCACATATCTCACCATTATTACGAGTTGGGGTCGAGGGCAGAGCTTCCCTCTTCCAGTGAGGGACGAGTTATCCCTTTTTCCTTTTTGGGAACATCTTGTGGCTTTAAGTGTACTTGGGCACAATGTTCAACTTGGGCACCAGAGGTTGTATCAAAATCAGTTTGGGGTGGTGCTCAGCCTTCACCTGCTGACAGGTCAAACACCTGGCCACAAACTCCGCCACATCTCTCTTCATGCCAGGCCATCAAAACTGCCTCTTCAGGTTCTGGTACATCTTGGCCGAACCGGGGTGCACAGCATACCGACTCCCATGAGCCTCACCCAGCACCGTGTGCCTCACCTGCTCCTCGGCCAGGATGTACAACCTACCTCGGAACCTGACAGCTCCATCTTCACCAAACTCTACCTCGGCCATCGACAAAATACGAGGCAACTCGGGGTCTGCTCGCTGAGCCTCGGTCGCCTGTCGACGAATAGCTGGCATGACAGTCAGACTAGTAAGGACAGCCAAACCCTGATCCTGCGGAATCTTGAGCCTAAAAGTCACGGCCGGAACCTACTCCCAAATCCTCCACTTCCTCAACAACATCTGACTGACCGTTACCCTCCTACTCAGAGCATCAACTACGACATTCATCCTGCTAGGCTGATAAGACAGAGTAACGTCATAATCCTTCATGCACTCCATCCATCTCCTCTGCCTGAGGTTAAGGTCCTTTTGTGTGAACACATACCTCAAACTCTGACGGTCAGTGAAAAGCTCAAACTTCTCGCCGTACAGATAATGCCTCCAGATCTTCAGTGCAAAAATCACTGCCGCCAACTCAAGATGATGAACAGGGTAGTTCACCTCATGTGGCTTCAACTGCCGAGACGCATATGCCACAACTCTCCCATGCTACATCAGCACAACACCGAGACCTACCCCGGAAGCATCCATACACACCACGAAACCTCCCGAACCAGATGGCAACACTAACACCGGAGCAGTAGTGAGCAACCTCTTTAGCTCCATGAAGCTCTGCTCACACTCTCCCGTCTAGACGAATGGCACATCCTTCCACGTAAGCCTGGTCATCGGGGCCGCAATACGAGTAAAATCCTAGATAAATCACCGATAATAGCCTGCAAGCCCCAAGAAACTTTGGATCTCCGTGACCGAACTCGGCCTCGGCCACTGCACCACAGCCTCAACCTTGGCCGGGTCCACGGAAACACCATCACCAGAAATCACATGCCCTAAAAAGTGCACCTCTCGGAGCCAGAACTCGCACTTGCTGAACTTGGCATACAACTGGTGATCATTATCTGCTTGCCCACAGCTGAAGATTATAAAATGGGTCTGCCCTCCCTGGCCTTCTCTTAAGCTCAACACTGATGGTGCATGTAAGACTAATGGCGACTCAGGAGGAGGTGGTGTTATTAGAGACAGCAAAGGAAATACTATTCTTGCTTTTTCTCATTTCTATGGCAGCACCAACAGTCTTATTGCAGAGGCTCGAGCGTTGCTTGATGGCATCAAGTACCTTCGTACTATTGATGACAAGCCCATTCACATTGAATGTGATTCCAATACCTTAGTTCGAATTATCAAAAAGGAAAATCATTGCCCATGGTCAATCCTTTCTTATACCCGTGAGATCTGGAGTCTTCTTACTACGAATGATACAATTGCTCATGTTTATAGGGAAGGAAACAAAGTTGCTGACTCTCTAGCTACTTTAGCCTGCATCACAAAATGTAATGCTTTTTTTTCTTATGATGAGCTTCCTACTTATATAAAGGGAGCAGCCCGTTTGGATAAACTGGGTATGCCCAGTATTCGCCTGATGTAATTGTAATTCTTTTGATCATTAATAAAATCTACCTCCTAATGTCTAAATGGTGGAGTGGCTTTCTCTTTACCTCTGGTAAAGGGTGCACTCTCCCATCCAACACTAGGCAGGGTTTTTTGAATAAAAAAAAAAGCAGGAGTAGGGAGCAAGCTAAGGAAGAGGGGAAGAACCCGTACCAAACAAGCGGCTGCCGAACTAACCACAGCACCCCAAACTACTCCAAGCAGCAACAGGAAGGTGACTCTGAGCTAACGAAGTTAGGAGTTGCCGATCTGTCGACACTGCAAGGGACCTGCAAAATAGACAAAGAAACCTAGGAAAAACCTAGATAGACGTAGACCCAGATGACACGACTAGAATGTCATGCGCACTGTCCCACACATGACTAGAACATCATGCATATGACAGGACACTGACCTCGAGTACGGCCACGAGAGGGCTGATCCGAGAGGTCACGACGCACAAGAAATGCGAAGAGAACCATGAAGAGTCACGTGACTAGAGTGCCTCTCACTAGAAGAACAGCTTGCTGTGTCCACTGACGTCTTATATTGCTCCTACTAGTGTCTTGTCCGCGTACCCTACTGCAAGGACTAGGCCGAGACCTCAACGTTTAGATGCTTGCTTAGGCCGTGCTTAGATCATTTAGATCTAATTTGATTCCATTCCGCTGCATTTAATTTTCAGATTGGGGAAATTGTTTAATCTGCTGGTCTGGCATAATCAGCAGTCATTTGATTTCATTAGAGATAAAATTTTTTAAGGGAGATTCATTCACCCCCCTCTGAATCCATAGCACCGTGTCCCAACACTTGGGTGGCCGATTATGAGGTGTCTCTTTTTTCGGATTAGATCTGGGATTTGTTGAAGGCTTGTGCTTGGACTAGAGCTAGTGTAGTGTTATTATTGGCGTTTGGCTTGCCAAGTGTGAGATGGTTCATGGCGCAGAGCCGACGAATTTGTGGCAGTCGGTTGGGATGACTGCGTGAGCTGGTCAAGGCTCAGTGATGGTTGTCCCTCGTGCTGGGCGTGAGGTTAGTCAGCAAGATGTGAAGCTGATGTTTGATTGGTCTGTCGAGCTTGAGATTTTATCGGTGGCAAGTTTCTCATAACGAGGATTGCGTCTCCTCGGTGATCAAGATCCTAGCAGCGGTGCCTTGGTTGAATTTCCCGTTGTGGCTGAGGCGATGCCAGACTTACACTTTTGTGTGTTATGCTTGCTCTGATAATCGATGTGTATTATGTGTAGAGTGAGGCGTTTGTCCATGATCATAGTCTGGTTGTGTCCCTCAGGTTCAGTGTTTGTGTGTGTATCGAGGTTTTGGCTAGAACTCTGGGAGCATTATTAGCTGAATGTGTTGTTCTTCCCCTTTAGTTTGTGGTTGCCTCAAATTTCGAGGATGAAATTTCTGTAAGGAGGAGAGGACTGTAACGCCCTGGATTTCCCGGATCTGAATCCGTGGGTCTCAGAGCGCCTTTGTGTGTCCCAAAGCGCGGTTGGATGGCTCACCACGAGCCACCTATCCCTCCTATGCGGTCTCCACGAGACCGCACATCTGTGCTACAGTGCACCCGAGCCTCTATATACATTGCCATATTACATGCTAGTGGGTGTTGATCTCTCCAGTTTGATTATTTCTGCATGATTGCCATGTTCATGTTCATATCCATACTTGTTTTGATTATTGCTTGCTAGATCTAGGCTAGACTTTTGCATGCACTCCGGTGCGCATAGGATCATCTCAGAATGCAGATGCCGTCGTTACAGCCAGCTGATCAGAAGAAAGCATTCCAGGAGCTATGGGATCCGCCCAGGAATAGTAAAGAATTGAGAAAGATCACTAAATATCCAGGGTTGGGTTACACCCTGCAAGAATACTGTGAGGCTGAGGTGGACGTCATCTCCGCCTTCTACTCCCATGAAAACCCTCCAGAGATAGGGTATGATGATTACCCCTCAGAAAATGAAGAAATTATCTACCAGTCCTTCGCTGACAATGGGCCTTCAGATAGCCAATTTAAAGTAGAGGAGCCTGATGAAACTGCCACATGTCGGTGCTGGGAAGAGCTGTCTTCTAAGGAGGATCTATTCCAGGCCGAAGTAAGATTCGACACAGGAACCCCAGATGAAGAACGGATTTCTGATGAAGCAAGAGAATGTCTAGAATTTGCCCGCATTCTAGAAGAAGTTCGGGCTCTGCAAGACATGGGTCCTCAAGAGGGGCTCGCATCAACGGACCCTCCAGGAATAGACGATCCTATTTCCCAGCTGTGCATAGAGCTATCCAAGACCTGAGGGCAAGCTGAACAAAGCCCAACGGTCCCGACTCTATATAATAAGACAGCATCGGTAGGGGTCCAAAATGAGGAGTCCGAGAACTCTGATACCGAGCCAGATTATGTCCCTGGGGGCTTCATTGACCTGCAGGAAGCTCCCCCTGAAGTAGAGGATGGTGGTCAGGCCACTGTTGATGAGCTGATAGAGATAAACCTGGGAACAGAAGAGGAGCCAAGGCCAACCTTTCTCAGCGCACTACTGGAACCTAGGGTTCGTGAACAGTATAAGCAATTCCTGATGGAGTTCAGAGACTGTTTCGCCTGGACATATGATGAGATGTCGGGATTGAACCCCGATGTGGCACAACACTTGCTGACAATAAATCCAGAGGTCAGCCCCGTGAAGCAGTCGCCCAGGAGGATACGACCCGAGCTAATTAATCAGATCAATAAAGAAGTTGACAAGCTTATCGATGTGGGCTTCGTCGAAGAGAACCAGTACACTACATGGCTGGCAAATATAGTACCCGTAAAGAAGAAAAATGGGCAGATCAGAATATGTGTTGACTTCCGGGACCTCAATAAAGCTTGCCCGAAAGATGATGTCCCTCGGGTGGCCCTGAAGCTGGCATTTAAAAAATAAAAATCCTGCACACTTAGGTGTCCAATAATCCTGAATGTGCAGCAAGTATTACTCTTTTTGGATAATCATTTCAGTAAAAACTTTCAAAGTGTAGCACTATTGTAAAGTTGAGGTTTTACATGCCTTGACACACATTATTGTAGATTAGTGCCCCCTTTGATGGGCTGCCTTGGATGGTGTTTTTCTGGATGGGGGTCACTTAAAGAGCTACATTCTGATGCTAACAAGGGAAGCCCAAAGTGAATACATCCACCGGCCTACTCAGGCATGACAATTCTAAGGTTTGCCAGTTCAACTTCTTGAAAGAAGATGAAACAAAGATGATTTTTTTAAAAAAAAATGTCACTGTTGTTATTTAGATTCTCCTTTCATATCTTGATGAAGCCCAAAATGAACACATCCCTGCTTTTTCTCACTTTCTTTGTAGGCAAACAAAGCTTTCAAAACTGAACTCTCACCAACAAAGAAGTAATATATTGATCTACCATCTCAAAACGTGAATGTGTAGGCCGCACATATTAACATCATATAAAATTGGAGGGCAGATTAAGAATATCCTCTATTTTCAGAAGCAGCTTTAAAACAACTACAAAATCAACACAAACAGAAGCTGCCACTCTGCTGGCCAATCAATGTGGCAAAAACTAAATACTGTACAAGCTACATACTAAAAAAAATATGACTACGCTAGGTTTTGCCTAGGCACCTGCCTTGTCATCTAAGCAGCAAAGCCAATATCTCATTGTCTTACCCACCATGTGATGGGAATCAACACCGGACACTAACTTTTATTTTTTTGTATTTGTGTCCTTTAGTTTATTTTTATATCCTTGGGAAAGTATGTTGACAATTGTAAGGCTTTATAAGCCAATGTGTCATTCCCTAGGATCCTTGGGGGTTTTGTGTAAAATGTCAGTAGGTCCAGCAAGGGGGGCCCTCAATCCTTTCCCATTGGACCACATAAGCCCTAAGGGCCCATGTGGGGCTGGTCAACATCCTAGGTGGCATCTAGAAGGATCCTTTCCTTCATGGAGAAGGCAAGGAGACAAAGGTGTTAAAAAGTCCAAGATGCTTCCCCCTTATAATATGGTTTATTC